>JASUAD010000007.1:3600000-4200000 GCA_037013555.1 Sextonia rubra
TTTATAAAGAACCCCACTACAGTAAATCAAACAACGATTGGGTGAATCCAAAATGCAAGGAAAATCTTTTATGTATGTATATGTGTGTGTGTATACATGTATCATTAGAATCCTATGATACCAGCTATAATGTAGTGGATAGACTACTTTGTTTATCGCTTGATTATAGCATATTACATATGTAATATTGGTTATTACTTTTTTACTTTGGTTTTTAATCTATTTAGATGGTAATAATATTATTTCTCAATATAATTAATTATGAATTCCTTGTAAAACTAACAAGATGAATTGGTAAAGTTGTGAGATAGGCATTCACAACCCGGTGCAACCCCAATGAGTGAGGAGGAGATGTCGATTGAGGTGCTTGGGCCAAGACCAGGGTACTTGAAGGGATTCAGGGTCTGACTGAAGCCCTTGTCTTCTAGGAGTGTCATTCACACTCGAGTACGTGATTATGAGGTGCAGAGCCTCAAAGAGCAGATTGAAGTTGCAAATAAAAGAATTGAAGAATTCTTGGCTTTCCAAGCTATGGCAATGGAGGCCCTACCGTGGGTGGAATTTTTTTCGACATCATCACCTGGTGGGGCAAGCGTGCCGGGAGTTGATCATGTCGAGACTTCTTAGTTAGTAAATTCATATTTATCGTATGAGTTTTAATACATCAATTTTAGAATTTATGTTTTAGCTTAGAATAAAATATGCATTTATATTTATTGAGTTGCTTTATTAAAAACTCCAATGGTTTCTCTAATCTTAGTCTAAATTTTTTACACATATATTATACTTGAAATGTGCTTGAAAAAATGTTTGATGCATTTCTTTTTTCTTTTTCACAGATGGATGAGCGACATCATGGAATGCATGGCAGCTTTGATGAAACATGAGATAGAGAAAGAGAGAATTTGCTTGAATTTAATATATTGTCTAGATATTATTTGAATATTTTTGTTTTGTCTTTTTTTTATTTTGATATTCGGGGGAGGTATGTTTTGGAATTGAATTTAATATAATTTTATTATAAATGCAAATGTTTGAGGTTTGAATGAATTTCATTATGAATGCATATTGAGATTGGTTTTTTATTTTGATATTTGAGATTAAGAAATTATTTTCAATTGCAATGAGTTTATATGAATATAGGTTATATAAAAATTAGCAAAATATTAGGTGTGATGTTATACCTTTGCTAATGCTAATAATGGTGTTGGCAAAAGCAGATTTTAAACATGCCTACATGATATGTAACAATGTTTCGAACGCAATTATTTATGTTGCGAAGGAAAAAAATTATTTGCCAACATAGATATTGTGTTGCTGAAAGTGGACTTTTAACAACACGCCAGGTGCATTGCAGAAAGTGGACTTTTGCTAACGAGTCACATGCGATGTGGAAAGTGAACTTTTGCCAACGCGCCACGTGCATTGCAGAAAGTAATTTTTTGCCAATCCACCGTGTGCATTGCGAAAAGTGAACATTTGCCAACACGACATGTGTGTTGCGAAAAGTAAACTTTTGCCAATGCACCACGTGCGTTGCGAAAAGTGGACTTCTGCCAACACGTTACGTGTGTTGGCAAAGGTTCAAAACTTTTGCCAATGCACCTATTGCGTCGGTGAATGTCAACAATTTCCACAACAGACTATCCTTTGGCAATGTTTAAAATAATTCGGCAACATATTTTTTGCAACGAATATTACATTGTTGAAAAGTTAACTTTCCCCAATGCGGTTAACTTGTATCACGGAATACTTTTATTGATGAGGCATTGGCAACATGCTGGCAACACACTCAATTACGTTGCAGAATGTGTTTAGAAATATAAATACTAACATTTGCCAACGCATAATACGTTGACAAAAAGGTTTTTTCTTGTAGTGTTGTCAACAAAGTACATAGAGACATTGCCAATTTTATCTCCTGGTGGCTCAAATTTTGCGGAATCCAAGCCAAAATAGAGATTGCTAGGTTTATGTCTTGTATTCCGATTTAACTAGATGGGCCCTTTGGGTTAGCCAAGGACCGAGTTAAGATTATGGGCATTTTGGTAATTATAATGGGGCTTTCTTAGGGGCCAAGAAAGTAGAGATCATATATGTTATGTAATCTTTAACCCTACATCTTATTAAAGAGAGTGGCCTCTCTTGCCCATAGTGTTCAACACCATATAGGAGAGACAATGAGAACTTGAGAGTCTTGTATGCCTTGTTGTAGTGAAGATGACATCATCTCTGCCCATGGACATAGCCCTGCTTGGGTTAACAACGTAAATTTCTGTGTTCTTTTTTTGTGTCTGGCTATTTGATTGATCAATCATAGATTTCATGCTTACGCACGTGCACAACAACTGGTATCAAAGCCTTGGTTATGGTATAGCGATCGATGGATCAGATTTCCCTTGTAGATATAATTTTCTGCAATCTTCCTTGTTCTAAAAAAGGGGTCAAATTGGAGTTGATCTAATCTGTGGGTAGCAAAAGAGAGCATGCTACTGGGTACTTGACCTGATCAGAGAAGTAAGAAGGGGTTTTAGATTGGGCTAGTTTTTCCACAGAGGTCTCTGGTTCCAACTGCAAAGAACATAAAGGATTCAGATTCCTCCCTGTAGCTGAACCATCGTGCATCACCAAAAGTTAAGTGGAGAAAAAGATAGGAATCCAGAGGATCATGTCTATGAGCATTGTCACCAGAAAATGGTCATTAGGGCTCGGTTTCATTCCAACTTCACCCAGGAAGGAAGCTACTTGTTCGCTTATTGCAGCCACTCTAGTCGTATGTTGTCGTCGTCAACACTACAATCATCAGTCAGCTACCATATGCCTGCCAGGACCATCGTCCCTCCACTGCTGTTAGTAGCCTCTTGCTATTGAAGATGAAAAAAGATAGAGGACCTTCCCATTCCTCTACTTGCAGAACGAAGGGGATCTCGGCGTGGTTTTTAATTTAGGTTGAGTCAGGTTAAAACTTGACCTATAGTAGCAGAAGCCCAAGATGGATTTAGGTTGGGTTGAGACTTGGCTTGTAATAGCAAAAGCCCAGGATGGATTCAAGTCGGGTTCAGGCTTGACCTATTACAGTAGAAGTTGAGGTGGCAGGTTTTGGTTAGGTCAATTCGGACTTGACCCAATTACAAAAGCCCACTATGGGATGTGCAATGCTAACATCAATATTACGTCAGCCGGAACAGTCAAAGGCAGTTTCACAATGATCAACAAATGAATCTTCTTTCATCGATATCTTAATCATCTGATGTTTGATCGAAGATCCGTTTGTGCTTATGGACTCGTTTGGAATAAATCTATGCAGTGGAAAAGGGAGATTGGCTATTTGACGGTTAATAGAGCATTTTGACCAATCAGAGTGCAAAATATTGTTTTTATAATATCGGAGCCATCCAAAGTCGAATCTTTGATCCGTTTCTTCTAATGTGCTCGCGGTAACGAGATCTTTGCAATGGTGCCAAGATTAAATCAATTTGAAGGCTAGTTTGTGAGTGATTTAAATCACTTGAAGTCAATGGATTTGAGTTTCAAGTTTAAGTGGAGTTTGACAAGAAGTTAAACTTTACTTAAAGTTCATGTGATGGTTCAACATGTTAGAGTGTCGAAGGAAGAAGACTACAGTAACATACCATTCAACATGGTATATAAAGACATTGCTAGTTTTATCCCCTAGTGTCATGAGTCAAGTTGCAAAATTCAAGCCAAGGTGGAGATTATTAGGTTTTATGTTCGCTTGTCAACTCCAAGTGTAGAGCTGAGATGTAGTAATAATCTGGTAAAACCAAGTTAATCCATAGGAAGCTAAAATAAGATTTCCAACTTGACTTGTCACCTACCCTAAATAAAATCTAATACTAACTTAAAACTAGAAAATTACAATCACCATTCCTATTTTTAAATCAAATACATTCTAAAAAACAAAAATTTCCTAACCTAAAAAGGAATCTGGAATTTGACTGCAAAGAATAAACAAATTAGAACATCAAATTAGAATGATTCTAAAAAATAACTTACCAAAATTAAAACATTCACAATATCAAAAGATATATATGTAATGTAGACAAATCATCAAACAAATCTAAGTTAGAATCAAATTAATTTAAGAAAATAATCTAAACCAATCACTTAAGAAGCCTAAAGTAGAAACTTCCCTAAGTCAAATTCCTAAATTAAAGTTAGCAATTAATTCTAAATTTAGAAAGTTAAACAACAAATTAATAATGTAATGCATGCCATGAAAACAACTAATGCAGAAATTTAAATGAGATGCAAAAGTTAAGAAAAATATGAATCTAACCTAGTGCAAATATAATCTAAAGTTAATAGCTGAAGAACACAGTTAATGAATGCATGAATCCAATAAAAAAACAGCAAGGAAAAAGATTGAAAAACAAGAAAAATATGCATAAATGAATGAACTAGTTACAAAAATTTTGCAGTGCAGAATTTTATAGTGTATGTGGCCTGTTATTGCATTTTTTTTCACATCTGAAACACCATGAGTTTTGGGCATACTTGAGATGAAAATCTCAGTTTTGAAAGGTGTTTCCAACAATATTTATTGTCTACAAGCTTTCCATTTTAAATAATGCAAAAATGCCTGAAAACCTGACATGTGTAAGCACCAATATAGTGTTGCAGAATTTCTGAATTATATGTGCTGAAAATCAGATTTTAGATCAGAAACATGTTAAAAATCCTTCTCCAAATCATGTATTTTAATGCTTCTTAGATATTACAACTGAACCAACAATGAACATGTGAACCAAACATGTGATTTTCAAATTTTTAACAGAAATAGTCATCCAAAAAAAAATCATCAGATCTGAGTTTTTAACTCCTGTCAAATAATTCTGAAACTTAGTTATTTTGACCCCTTATACATGTTAAGAAACTCAACAACAGGTGATGTATGTGCTATGATAATACTTTCAGCCATTAAACTATGCATAAAACAGAACATAAAAACATAAAGAACATTAAAAGAAACAAAAAAAAAATTGCAAAATCTAAATGTAGAAATGACAGGAATTTAAATGTAGTAGATAGGAAAGTAAATGTAGTAGTGCTAAAAATTAAATGTAGTACTTGCAATGAAGTTTTCTTCTCAAATTCTACTCTTAACTGGGTTCATGGTTACTTGAAGTATGATCTTACTAACTTGAGTCGTCAATCCAAGCACAAAAAAAGGAAACATAAATCCACACAAACCACAAGAAAAATAAAAACAATTGAGAAGAAGAACATGATACTAGCATATAAAGTCTTTACATAAGACAAAAATAAAACAAAATCAAAGAGAATACATGCTAGGATGGAAAAGGAAACCTTTTCTAGTGAGCAACTCAAGGGTGTAGTGTGGCCTTAGGGCTAAGCCTCCTTGAGGAATATGATGAAGGGGGAAAGAGAGGGAGAAGATGAAGTGTAAAGATCTAGAGGGGAGCTCTTTCCGTGCCTTGGAAGTCCAAGGGTGTGTGCTATTTATAGTTTATAAGCCCCAAAGTTTTAATTTTCTCTTCATATGATAAAATTTTCAAAAGAATTAAAATTGAAAAACAATGGAATGAATATTCAAACTTGGGTGTGAATTTCACCTTGGAATTTCTTTTTTATTTTTCTTTCTTTCTTTCTTGCTTTGGAAGTCCTTCTTTGATGCTTCTTTCTTTTATTGGCATTGCTACCTTGCATTGAGATTCCTTTGAGAGATATTTGAGAGAAAAATCCTCACTTAAAATCAAATATGAACCACATGAGGTGTAGAACTTCCTCATTTGTCCTTTGCATTGTCAACTTTCCTTCTTTGAAAAATTCTCCTTGTTGGCTCCAAGATCAAAGAGATATTCTAAGATAATTCTTCTTTGATTTTCTTTTCTTTTTCGGAACAAGAATTTGATCCCAAATATGTTGGGCATGAGATGCTTCCTTGCCAATTCTTTTGTCTCTTTTTTTTTTCTTCAACTCCTACTCCTTTGCAAAGAAGGTCTCTTTTGTGGCTTTCCTTCCATGAAATATCTTGAGATCTTTTGAAATTATCTTTGAATTATCAAAAGATAATTTGGATGACGCAGTAAAAGATGGTGGACCCCTTCTTGGACATTCCACAAGTGAATCCCCACACATGTGAATGTGTGTGGGACCATGAAGCCAATTTTGCATTATTTTTCTTCTAATTTCCTTCCTTTCTTTAATTCTTCTCTCATTTCTTTTGAAAATAGTTTTTTTGTTTCAATTCTTGAAAATGGGACCCATATCATCAATTTCCTCCAAAACAAATGTGAATTCGTGTGAAAAGATAATTTTAACCCTAACATTACAAATGCATGACTGTGGGTCCATCTCTCATGAAATGATAATGAAAATGCACACCATTTTTCATCATTTTATATGAATAAAATAATGATAATTAAATTGAATTTAACTCACGAGAATATAAATATTCACAAAACTTTCCAAAAATAGATCTCTAAAAATGGCAGGTTTATGAATTTATGCAAAAAATGTGATTGTTAAGCAAATATGCAGAAAAATACTAAAATGAATTTAAAATGCATGAAACCATGATTTCACAATAAATGAAGTTCTTTTGAATCAATAAGTCCTTAAAATGGTCCAAAATGTATATGAAACAAATGCATTTTCAAGGACTTATCAATGTCTTGGACTCTGGATTGATTGGATAGAAGATTGTGGCATTAGTGTAATGATGTATTTGTCAATGAAGTAGATGAAGACATTGCCGGTTTTATCTCCTCGTGGCTTGGGTTGTACAGAATTCAAGCAAAGTTAGAGATTGCTGGGTTTATGTCTTATATTCCAGTTTAATAACCAGATGGGTCCTTTGGGTTAACCAAGGATTGGGTTAAGGTCATGGGTATTTTGGCAATTATACCAAGGCTTTCTTGGACCTAATAAAGTGGAGATTATCTATGTTTTGTAATCTGTAACCCTAGATCTTGTTGAAAAGAGTGGCCTCTCTTCTCCACGGTGTTCGACAGTACATAGGAGAGATGATAAGAGCTTGATAATCTTTGCATGCCTTTGCTTGTTGTAGTAAAGATGATATTGCCTCTACATATGAACGTAGCCTTGCTCGGGTTGTGTATAGTTATTTGATTGGTCGATTGTAGTTTTCATATTTCACACATGTACAACAATCATTAAGGATTAAACCCAACCTCATTCAATACAGGTTTTGTACTAACTTTTTAATCTCACATTGCATATCACACCATAGCAGGGATGAGTTTTAAGAAATACATATTCTCCTTTTGTCAGTACTCTAATCATCGAGATAGCTTATTTTTCCCATTGATCCTAATTCTCAAATCTCCGGTCATTAGGTTGGGATCCTAATATTAATGATTTATGGGCTTAAGACCCATCCCTCTTTAGATGATTCCTTTATCTTTTCCCTTGCAAGCCCTTTTATCAGAGAATCTGTTAGGTCATCATGTGATTTCACATAATCAATTACAATCACTCCTCCACTGAGTAATTGTCTAACATAGCTATGTTGCAATCTTATTTGTCCAGACTTTGCATTGTATGTGGCTTTGTGTACATTAATAATTGTTGTAGTATTATCATAATGAATAATAATAGGAGGCATTAGTTTAGTCACAACGAATATCATATAATAAGTTTTTAAACCATTCGGCTTCCTTTGCATTGGCTCCCAAAGCCAAGAATTATGAATCCTTAGTGGAATGTGATATTGAAATTTGTTTCTTGGATTTTCAAGATATTGCAGCACCTCCTGTGGTGAAAATGTAATGACTTGTAGACTTAGAATCATCCAAACCTGAGTTCCAATCAACATCGCTGTTAACACTCAACTACAAGTAGATAACTTGAATAACACAATGCTTATTCTATAGTATGCTTTAAATATCTAAGTACTTGAGATATAGCAATCCAATGTTCAGAACCAGGATTGCTTGTATGTCTACTTGATTTGCTTACAGCATTAGCTATATTAGGACAAGTATAGCTCATAGTATACATTAAACTCCAGTTATACTGGCATAATCAAGTTATGTTTCACTATCACCATCATTTTTTACTAATTCGATACTTTGATCATAAGGAGTTGAAAATGGTTTACAATCAAAGTAATCAAACTTTTTCAACACTTTTTCAATGTAATGTGATTGGACAATTTAATGCTAGATGCATCTTTTATAATTTTGATTTTCAATAATACACTTGATTCTCCCACGTTTTTCTTCTCAAAATTATTGGAGAGAAGTGTTTTAGTTTCTTCAACACAATTAAGGTTTTTCCCAAAAATCAATAAATCATAAACATAAAAGTACAAAATTATAGCTAAACTGCTATGAGATTTATAATAAATATATTTTTAGCCTCGTTTACTTTAAAGCCATTAAATAGAACAACCTCATAAACTTCTTATTCCATTGTTTTGGTCCTTGTTTTAATTCATATCAAGACTTTATCAACCTGCACACCTTATGCTCTTGTCCTTTTATGGGATAACATTCTAGTTGTTCCATTTAAGGGCTTGTTTGGCACTGTTCCCATGTTGTTCCCAATTTTGTGATCAAATATGGTTGTGTTAAGATCAGGTTGTGTCGAGAGTAAACTTTACAGAACTTAATTGGCAACATTATATTAAAATACTCTACTAAGAATATGCCATACAAAACTTATTTAGTAATGATGTAAAAATTTTCTCCAACAATAGGAGAATCATAGGATATAAAGTGTGGGACCCACCTTTTAATGTTTGTGAAACTTTATTATTGGCATATATGGGACCCACCTATAGAACTTGTAACATAGTACTCACCTTTAAAAATTAAAATATGGGGCCTATATTCATAGTATTTATAAGGTAGGCCTATCTTTATAAGAATTATAATGTGGGCCCACTTTTTAATGTAAATATGGGACGCATCTTTATAAATTATAGCATGGTACACACATTTAGATTTTAGAATATGGGCCCACAATCATAGGATTTATAATATAGGTCCACCTTTTGTGATTTGACTACATGACCCACATCTAGAATTTACAAAGTGGTGCCATATTTTTTGTGATTTTGTACATAGGACTTACATTTAGAAATTATAATGTGGTGCCCACCTTTGGAAATTATAATAGATTATAATGTGGGGCCATCTTATTGTTGATTGCAAATACGTGACTCACTTTAAAAATTACGTGATACCACCTTTAAAAATTAGAACATGGGGCAACGTTTATAGGAATTACAATGTGGCTCCACCTTTTTTGATTTTCTTTTAACATGTAAATTTTTTGTTGAAAGATTAACTTTTTTTTTGAAATATTAAATATTTTTTTAAAAGTTAAATATATTTTTTTAAAGATTAAATGTTTTTAATATTTTTTGAAAGATTAGATTTTTTAAGATAAAATTTTTTTTTGAAAGATTAAATAATTTTTTGAAATATTAAATATTTTTTTGAAAGATAATATTTTTTTTACCATCTAACCCACATTTAGAAATTAGAATATAGGACCCACACTCAAAGGATTTATAATGTGGTCCCACCATTATAATCAATTAGATATTATAATATAGGCCCACCTTTGTGATTATTACAATGTGACCCACTGTAGAAATTAGGTAGTAGACTCACCTCGAGATAACTAGCAAACAATTGTGCCAACAACTTGTTTTTAAAAAAATAAATAAAATATTTTTATTTTGACTTTCTTATGCTAGCAAGTTAAGATTTGAGATTCCTTCCTGCAAGATCAAAATTTGAAATAATAATTTGCATGTACCAAACATCTTTTCTATAAGCTTATCTCATGGGAACATGGGAACATCCGAATGGCACGATATCAAATGCATCCTAAATTTCTTCATCTAAATATCCATTTAAAAAGGTAGTTTTAACATCCATTTGATGTATAATCAAATTATGCAAAATAGCAATAACAAGCAAAATTCTAATTGAGCAAATTCTTGACACTGGAGAATAAATGTCAAAAAAATCTACTCCTTTTTGTTCGAAGCCTTTGGCTACAAAACTGGCTTTATACTTTTTTATTGATCATTAGGTCTTAGTTTTTTCTTAAGAACTCATTTGCACCCTAAAGGGTTGGTCCCTGAAAGTAAGTCTGCTAATTCCCAAGTATTGTTTGCCAAAATGGATTCAATCTCATCATATAATCCTTCTTTCCAAAACGCAGCATCATGAGAAGTCATAGCCTCCCTAAAAGTAGATGAGACCTTTTCAACTAGATATATGTCAAAATCAAGACCAAAACTAGTGGCAATCCTCAAGTCTTACTCTTTCTAGGTTGCAATTCCCCTTCCTCGGGAATTTCTAAAAATCTTTTAGACAAGGAGAGTTCTGAAGTAAGCCTGGATTTAATAGGGAAAACAATGTTAAAGAAATCCACATCTCTAGATTGAACTAGATTTTGGTCATCCAACTTTAGAAATCCCCATGCAATACTATCTTGTGCATATCCTATGAAAACACATTCCCATCAGGGTCCTAATTTCAGACTTTTTGGATCTATTATTCTAACATGAGCCAAACAACCATACACTCTAAAATCTCTAAGGTTAGGCTTCCTCTCCTCCCAAATCTTAACAGGTGTATAATTTATGTTAGAATGCAAAGTTCTATTTAAGATATAACATGCAGTCAACAAAGCTTCACCCCACAAATATTTTGAACTACCAAATGAAATCAATGTGAAATTACCCATTCAATCTAAGTCCTATTTTTTCTTCCTGCTATTCTATTTTGTTGTGGTGCATAGGGGCAATACTAGGTCTTTTAATTCCTATAGATTCACAAAAGTCTATAAATTCTTTTGAGATGTATTCACCACCTTCATCACTTCTACAGGTTACCACCTTTTTATTCAATTTATTTTCAACTTCACTAGCATAAATCTTAAATTTAGATAGTGCTTCATCTTTAGTTCTTAAAAGGTATACATAAGCATAGCTAGAACAATCATCAATAAAAGTATGAATATCTAGAACAATCATCAATAAAAGTAATAAAGTAATATTTACCACCTTTAGTTATAGTATTATTTAAATCACAAATATCAAAGGCACTAATTGAAGTAACTCATAGTGCCTTTCAACATTATGAAAAGGTTTAGGAGCAATTTTAGCTTAAGAATAGATTACGTATTTCTTATGTTCATTGGTATATTTGTCACTCAAGCCTCATTACTCTACCATGCCATTCATCAATAGAAGTAATGATATGAATAGAAGAAGATGCAATATTATTATAAATAACATTCAGTTTAAACATTTCAACACAAACATAACCCTTACCAACGAATACAACTTTTTTGGTGATTACAAACAGTTCAGATTCTATGACCTATTTAAATCTAGCCTTTTTCAAAAAAAAAAAAAAAAAACCTTGATACTGGTTTTTTCTCATTTCCGAGGCATCGAACACATTCAGCAAAGTCACAATTTTTTTGGAAGTGAATTGAAGTTCAACCTTCCCTTTATCGACAACTAGAGTAGTAATCGTAATTGCCAAAGCAATCTTACAAGAGTTTGTGACCTCCTACTATCATATGTGACATGGGTGGTTGCACCTTTGTCAATCCACCATCTTTCACTCCTGGTAGTATTGATGGTATTCACTTCAGAAATCATAGTAGCTAAGTGTTCTTCCTCAGTAACATTAGCTTGTGGTTTCTTTGACTATGATTGCAGTGGAAGCTTTTTTCTATAACAGCATTCTCAAGCAAAGTGCCCTAGCTTTCCACACACAAAACAATCTCCCTTTACCAAGGGATTGTTAGTCCCTTGATTTTTATTGAATTTTTTATTCTGGTTATGCTTTCAATTTTGGTGTTTGAAAGAGACACTATTTTTCTTATTTATGTTAAGATTGTGGTCAAACTTTCCCTTTTTCTCACCACTGTCCTTAGGTTTAGATTCAACAACATGAATCTTTCCACCACTCTCAACTAGATCTTTTTTATCACTGATCTGAGCGTCTCTTCTATTTGCAAGTAACAATGTAGGCACTGTAAGAAATATTCTTTCCTCTTGTGTTGCAAGCATTTTGAATATCCTTCCAAGTGGGTGGCAATATTTCAAAAATGGTTGCCACTTAGAATTATTCATCAACTCAGATACCTTTTTTTAATAATTTCATTTACAATTGTCTGTAAGTTGTACTTGGGGCAGAAGAGGTTTGTCATATATTTCTTGTCTAGGTCTTTCTAGAGGTCTCTTGTAGATCAGGCATCAGAGTACAGATTATATATTTTATCTACTATCAGGTTCAGAATATGACTCTTGCACAAGTTGTCACCTTCCTTCCATTTTTTCTGTGCATATGAGACACCTAGGCTTTTTTCACGATCAAAGCATGGTTCAGTAAACGTAGGCAACTTTCAAAGTGGATAGTAGAAACAGTACAACAAGATGTAGTTCTAGCGATGTTTTTCAGCGACGCTTTTATAACTTCATCGGTAAAGACTACGCTTGGACGATTCTTTAACGATGCATATAATTTCACCGGTGAAAATTAGGAACTACTGACATTTTACATGAAATGTCGGTAGAAGTAAGACTTTTACTGATGTTTCATATAAACCATCAGTAAAATCGAGACTTTTACCATTGTTATTTGCAAAATTCGTTGTCAAAGGTGGATAGTGAATTAACTTCATTTTTAGAAAAAAATAAAATAAAAGAAATTTTTTCCGATGAATCCTTTTAGTTTAAGTGGCGAAAATAAGCATCGCTAAATGTCCAGAGTAGGCTTTTTCCAACATTTTTAATGTTCGTCATTAATGGTATTATTTTACCAACGTAAAAATATAACGTCGGCAGGAAACACTTTTACCAATGTAAAAGGGATAGACGCTGGTAAAGTTACATAATTTTTTACTTATTTTTAGAAAAGATGGAAAACATTTGCCAACAACTTTGTACGTCAGTAAAAGTGTTTTTTATTGAAATGTTTTTGTTAAATGTCAGTAAAGATTATTTTGACTGACGAAAAATAATATATGTCGGTAAATTTTTGAAATTAATTACCAAAAGTGTTAGAAAAAATTGAAGAACATTTGCCAATGAAATTATAAATTTTTACAATGAAAAGTAATTGTCGGTAAAGATCATATAAAACTTCACACTACCCGTTTCCCCTTTTTCATTCCCTCGCCCCCAAATGCATTTCTCTCTTTGATATCTCCCTGTCTCTCTCACCCCTAAATTTATTTCTCTCTGCTCTCTTGTTCTCACTCTCTTTGATCTCTCTGCTCATCTATCTTTCTCTCTCGCTCTCTTTCTCCGATCTGCGACCCTCTCCGCTACCGCTACCTCTGCAATCCATTGTCGGTGCCTCTGCAATCCCTCCCTCTATCTTTCTTTCGATCCCAGCAAAAGAACCCTCTATGCACCTTTCTCTACCTCTCCCTCTCTGTTGGTTACCTCTGCCTCTGCACCGCTCTCTCGCTGTTTGCCAAGAAGAGGAAGTGTCACGCTCCGAACCCGAGAATTTAGGGGTTAGTTATGGGTTCCGAGGAATGACACACGTACCCGTGACAATTTGTGCCATGACTAAACACGTACGAACTGTCACAAGGGTGATCCCACAGGTACGTGTGAGGAAATTCCACAAACACATATTATCAATATCAATCATTTAAGAAGAAACCTAGAGATTTCACCTACATATATATCATAAGCATCCATAAACATTCATTAAAATTCATTAAATAGACAAGTCTGTTAATTAACCCGGCTGCATGCATAGTTATAGAAGCCCACGATAAAATACAAATATCAAGATGCCAAAATGTTCCCTAAGTCCAATCCCAAATGATCTTTGTTGCGCACTGTTAAGGAGAATCACGAAAAGATGTCTTCCTCGTTCCACTCGTTTAAGTCCCAAGGTAAGGCTGAGGTTCCCTCCAGAACCACACTGAATGCCGGATTGGCCTCAGGTTCTGTACCTGTAACATCATGGTAATTCTAGTTAACACGATGGTTAAGCAAAGATAAGGATACATGAGCTTGACATGATAGATCAATAGAATTAAAATGACATACTGATTAAAAGAGATCAATATCGAAATCTAGGCACTGATACATATGAGTTAGCATGAATAAGGGATCATGAATAAAGTGTACATCATACCAAAATGGCAACCACATTCGCTATCTCCTCTCTAAAAGAGAGTAAACTGATCCTTGGGAAACCACTAGCGGCCGGGCTAGGACCGACTAGCTGCCCACGAGAGCATCGACTCACTCTCCTAATACTACTGCAGTAGGCAACTGATAAAACACTCCCATGGGGTCCCGTCGAACCTCCTATGGGGAATAAGCCATGTGGCACCGACTATAAACATGTCGAAAATAATCTGATGTCCTTACTTACTAGATACTGATCTGTTTATACTGATACAGAAGATAACTTAACCTTGTTGAAGATATCAAAAATAGGTTCACAACTAAATAGCTAGTCATCATTAATGCAACTGATATAAATCCTTATGTGGAGGCCAAGGTTATTATCAATGTGAATACAATTAGATTGTAGGGTTATCAAAGACAAATTACTAGCCAATCCTATACTAGATAATCCTGGTTTCCAAGGTCATTCAATACGGTATATTCATAAGACATTCGGTGTCCCAGTATTACCATTCTGGGTGTTACCTCATATATATAAAGGACACTCCATCTTATGCCAACACCCATGACATGACATTGAAAACTAACCGATGAATCAAGAAGAAAAGAGTGACAGCTCAACACTCATTCTCCTCTATGTTTATTCACCGTTGGGCTAGTTTAAAGTAGCAAGGGATCCAATTCTATGGTCCCATATGGTCTTAGGTTGACCCTACAGCTTATAGTGAGTGTGGGTGGATACGTTGGTCTCTTCCTAAGGTTTAAGGGAGTAACCCATCATTAGGCTATCCCATAGACTATAAAAAGTCCATAGTCAAGCATAAAATTCATTTTGGAATACTTCACTAAAAGTTACAGGTCAGGCTTACCCGACAAATTGGGTGTTTGTCCGACCGGTCAGACCGCTTCCAGAAGAGTAATTCAACCAGTTGGGCTGAATGGCCGACCGGTTGGACTACCAGGAAGGCAATTCGACCAATCCAACTTCAGGATCGACCGGTTGACCCTAAAGCACTCTGTCACAGGAATGCTCAGTTTCTAATGGGTTCCCTCCTCCAATACACCGTTCCACCTACAACGAAATCACCCTACAAGCTTCCATTCCACACTCTTGGGTTCCCTAAAGGACCGTTATCCATTTATTCATCATTAATCACCACAAAACACAAATCAATCCATGTATTTTCCATTGAGCTGTATAAAAGGGGTAAAATCACAAATATCATCAAGAATCAAGAAATAAAGCCATGCATGTAAAGATAATGTACCGTTATACTTGCCTTAAGCTTGGTGCTTCACCCAAATAGATTTGCCCCTTGATTAGGTGGAGAATAAGGCTCCTCTAATGAAGAATCTAACATATGCATGAAGGAGAACGAGAATAAGACACATGCACACCAATAGATAGGTTCTCTTGGCCCTCTTTAAACTCAATAACTCAAAAAGAGGTGGGATTCCCTTACCTTAAGTCTACGTAAGCTATTTGTCAAGAAGATGGGGCAGCAAGTCTAAAATGAGAACAAATGGGAGAAAGAGCTAGAAGAAGACCAAGGAGGAAGAAGGAGGAACCCAATCTTCTTGCATGTAAGTCTCCAATTGTCCCTTTTAGAGAGAACAAGATGAAGAAGAATGGAGAGAAGGGAGGAAATGGCTGCACAGAGATGAAGGAGGAAGAGGGTGATGAGTCTTTAAAAATGCATATTTTCATACACATTTTGACCCATTTTAAGGACTTATTAACTTGAAAGAGCCTCATTTAGTGTGATATCATGGTTTAATTCATTTTAAATTCATCTTTATATTTTTCTGCATAAATTGCTTAAAAATCACACTTTTTGCATAAATTCATGAAACCTGCTATTTTTGGAAAGTTTTGTGAAAATAATTTTTCTCATGAAATAAATTGAATTCTCTTCATCATTAGTTCATTCATACAAAATCATGAAGAATGATGTACATTTTTCTTATCATTTCATGAGAAATGGGCCCACAGTCATGCATATGTGATGTTAGGGGTAAAATTGTCTTTTCACATGAATTCACATCTATTTTGTAGGAAATTGATTATATGGGTCCCATTTGTAAAGAACTGAGGCAAGGAATTGATTTTCAAGAGAAAGGAGAGCATAATTGAAGAGAAAAGGAAATTGGAAGAAAATTGCAAAAAGTCGGCTTCATGGTCCCACACACACATGCACATGTGTGGGGCACACTTGTAAAACATCCAAGATGGGGTCTATTTATTTGTTGCACATTTTCAAGAGATTTTGAAGAGAATTTGAAGAATATCTCATCAAAGATGGACAAGGAAAGCCACATAGGAGTTTTTTTTTTAGAAGGAGAAGATTTAATTGAAAAAAAAATGCAAAAAAAATATCCAAGCAAGCTATTCCACGTCCAAAAGAGATTTTGGATCAAATTTTGATTGAAAAAGTAAAGGAAAAAATCAAGGGAGAATTATCTAGAAGATCTCTTCAAGTTAGGAGCCAACAAGGAGAACTTTCCAAAAAAGGAAAGTTAACGATGCAAAGAGATAAAAGGGGAAGTTCTACACCTCATGTAGGCCAAGTTTGATTCTAAGAGAGGATTCTTATCCCTATTTTATCTCTCAAAAGATCTCAATGCAAGGTGGCAAAGACAAAGAAGGAAAGGAGCATCCAAGAGGGATTTCTGGACAAAACAAGCAAGGAAAGAAGAGAAAAATAAAAAGAAAAAAATCCCCAAGGATATTGCACGTCCAAAGCATTGGTTGGAGCCCTTTTTTCTTTTATTTTTTTATTATTTTTAAGATTTTAAAGTTTGAGAAGGAGTAGGACTTGAAAAAGTATAAATAGGGCACCCTTCTCCCATATTCTTCATGGAAGAATTACCCACCTCCCACCTCTAGATTTCTTCATCCATCTCTCCCTCTCTTGTCTCTATATCTCAAGTCAATAAGGAGGCTTAGCCCTAAAGCCACACCACCAACCTTGAAGTGTCAACTAGAAGGAGGAATTCTCATCCATCCTAGTATGTAATTGTTTGCTTTTTATTTCCAATCTTTTGTAAAACAATTTCATGCTAGTAAAGTTTGTTTCTTTTCAATTGTTCTTGTCTTTGATTTTGTGGTGTTCATAATTTTAGTCTTGTTTGTGATTGGGTTAATTTTTGTTCTTGTTTAAATATTGGGATAGAATTGGAATCACAACTAGTAACCCATCTTAGTAACCTTTTTAATATACTTTGTCTCTTTGAATACATTGTATGTTTGGAGGCAATGCAAGATGGAGTTAAAGAGGTTTGAGTGAAAAAAGACTAGAGGCCAATTCTGAAATTTATTTCTACATGGAATGGAAATTTGTTATTCTCACTTAGATTAACGACCTAAGATGAAGAATAAGACCCTAAGACAACACTGCTAATCTATTTTAGACCAAATTAAGATAAGAAATTGAAAGAGCAATCTAACGCCTTTGACTTTCGTGTTATTACTGCCTTTGACTTCCTGCAATTTTATGTTATTTTCTGCACTTTTGTTATTTTCTTGTTATATTCACATTGATTTTAAGTTTTGTTTTTGCATAGTTTGATGGTTGGATTAGGAATCATTGCATCTATTTTCTTATCATAAGATTTTGTGCATATTTAAGTTGATGAAAATTAAGCCTTCAGATCTGAATCTAATGATAAAATTTAGACTCAATATATAAACAGCATAACTTAATAGTTTCAGTAAACTGTAGAAACAGTTTTTGACAAAAAGTTCAAAGTGGGTAAACCAGTCAAATCACAATATTTTTCTTTGAAACTTGGGAAAATTAAAGTTTAGGATGTGCTCTTTCATTCAAAAAAATTTCAGATCAAAATAATTTCGGAAGGTTTGTGAACCAGAGGCTTAAACTTTGCCAATCAGTGAACCCGAATCAAAATTCCTGCACAGAATTTTGCAAAGTTGTCATATTCATGCATTCATAACTTTTTCATTTTAGATCCTTTTTTAATTCCGTTTTTTTTTGTTAGTTTCTTGCATCAGTAGAGCATGAATTCCAGCCATTAAATTTAAATTTAGGATGCATTAGAATAGTTCAAATCATGAATAAAATTTACATCAGCATACTAGTTTTTTAGACTTAGAATTTTTCAGCATCTCATGGCATGCATTGCATTACTAATTTTACTAACTTTCTAATTTTAATTTTGTTTCTAGCTTTATGTTTTTGATTGTTTTAGTTAATTTCCAAAATTAAAATATCTTTCTAAAATTATTTTAATTGAAGATTTTAAATTGGAAAGTTTACTAGTTTTGGAAATTCTAACTTAGAAAAGTTTCTAACTTTTGTTTATTTTGTTTTAAACATTGTTTAGTTTAGTTAGTTTCTAATTTTAGATTTAGTTTTATTGGAAGTTCTAACGTGTGTTTTGTTTTGCAGTAAATTTAATTTTACTTTTAGGAACTTTTAGAAGTAGGGATTGTAATTATTTTGTTTTAGGAATGTATGTATTTGTTAGATTATAAATTAGGCTAGTTTTAGATTTTTATTTAAGACAGGTTACAAGTTGAAAATACCTTAAACACATTGCTCCCTGAGGATCGACCTGGTCTCACCAATTTTATTACTACATCGCAGCTCTGCACTTGGAGTTCACGATCAGAGGGTAAAAGGGTTGATGGTGGGTTAGGGTCTTTATAAAGGATTGAAGTTTCTGGAATTTACAGATTAGTCCTCATGGTTTCTATATTTTCCAGCTTGAATCAATTGGGCTTCAATAGGTTGGGATGAGTCCAAATGGAATTGGGCCAAACATAAAAGATGTTCCATAAGATGAAACTCACCCAATGCAACTAATATCATGCATAATTAATGTAAAACCATGAAAATGCTAAATAAAAAAAGGTCCTGAACTACCTAATAAGGTTCAAACCCGACCCAACTACCTATCCATGACCCAAACCCAAAGGGATTTGGGCTCAATTAGCTTAATTACATATTAATTAAAGTAAAAGCAATTTAATTGCTATAAATCATAATTATCTAGGGTTGAGATCTTATAGGAGGAGAAAAGAAGGAAGAAAGAGAAAGAAAGGAAGAAAGAGAAAATCTAGAGGTCTGTGTGTTTTCCCCTCTTTCGACGAATTTTTACTTTTGTTTTTGGATTTTCTCTATTATTTACCGCATCAATGGAGATCTGTTTTCTTGGTTTCTTCTTCTATTTTTTTCCTTGAGGATTTTAAAGGCATAAAGGAATTTGGATGAGTGTTTTTACTTGTGTATCCATGTTTCTGGCGGGTTCTATTTTTTTTTTTTAATTTTCTTTTGAAAGGTTGTTAGATTCTTTGAAAAGATGAGTAAGTTATTAGCAGTATAAATTATATGAGGAAGAAAAAAGCCCAGCCTGATCATCTTGATTCTTGCTTGACCTAGCCTGCCTATGTTTCTATAAGTCACAAATTGTTTTTATGCTTTAATCTAATGCATATCTAATGAGTCTCAAATTGCAGTAGGCATTATTGTTTCTTTCTTATTCTTCATATCGTCATCACGGTTTTATTTTTGAATGGAGTATATGATTTTGACAAATGATTGTCTAGAGACCATTGACAAGTAAATGAAATATGATGCACCGAGGCCAATATTGTTTAATTAGTTGGGTTATGATGGCACCATGAGCCATCCAGAGTGGAGCAACTTCCTCTACCTTTCTTAATTACCTGATATAGAAAGTAAATGATTGTGGATTTGTTGATAAGGGTGTGGTTGGTTGAATATACTGAACTTTGTTTTTTTATTTTTGTTTTTATTAGAAAGTGTTTTTTAGATTTTCATGATTAGATATTTTTATGAAGGTGTCCATTATGTTTTGCTTAGTTTCCTTTTTTTTCTAAGAATTTTTTTTAAAGTTTGGTTTTGATGGGTGACATTGAAAGACTGGTCAATCAAATTATCCATACAAACATTTAACACGAGAAAAAAATGCATGGAGGAAGAACATTGTGGTCATGATTTATAAAAATAAATGGTATGTTTGGAATTGTGCAAAGTTCTGTGCTATCAGACTTATCTACTACATGATATAACTCTTGGAGATACTAATGCTTACTGCAAGCATGTAGCAATTTAGAAAATAAATTTGTGCTTCTATGAGGTAGATCTACTAAATAAGTAATGCTGACCACTTTTGTATGATGGACTTCATTAGAATGCATACACTAGCCAAGTTCTGTTGCCAGAAAACTTTTTATATATAGTAAGAAAAAAGATCATAGTTGCATACAATTGAAACAAAAAGAAAAAAAGACCATCTTAAGTGACTCCTACAAACCTAGTAGAAATTCCAATGTGTGCAGCTATTATTAACACCTTTTCATACTAATTTGCTATTGCTTGCAGCAATGCTAGTTTTATTCATGTTATCATCTACAAGAATCCATGAAAATCAACCAAATTCAGGTTTTATAGAAACACATGATGGCAAAGTTAGTGCAAAAGAAAAAACCATATATAGAACTAATAAGACTCATTCTTTTAACGTGGCATCATTGATTGGAGTCATCAATCATCATCCATTGATTCTAAGTCTAAACCCGACACATGGGTTTAAGCTTAAGTCAACCCAGTACCTTGTGTTGGTTTCATTTAGGTCTCAGATATTGCATTAACTATCTCAAAATAGGGAGGGTGAAGTCCATTTTTCATAAATGGGTTCATAGTTCAAATATGAATGCATTTAATATACACGAGAGATTACTTTTCTTCTTCACAGAATTTTTGGCTATTGGGTTTTGGGTATTTGTTTCCTCTTTTAAAGCTAAAATTTATATGATGAAGTTTCAATAGACTAGACTTGCCATTATTAGATGAAACCCCTTGTCAAAGATATCACACATAGAGCAATTTCTAACTTTTAATTGCATGTGATTAGGTCAAATATGGACAGGAATTGGATATTGCATTATCAGAACCGATTTTGTGCGGAGTACACGGCCAGGGTTAACTCATTTATTGATTTTGCAAAGGCAGATTCGGGCAGGGCAGCGGTGATTAGGTGCCCATGTAATGATTGTTGTAACCATCGGAAGCATAACTATAGAATCATGAGAAATCATTTGCACATTCATGGAATGATGGTCTCATACCAATAGTGGATAGTTCATGGGAAACTTATAGTTCAACGTAATGATTCAGATGAGAATGAGGATGAATTGAAAGAGAATCGGGTTAAATATGATGAGTTAGTAAAAGATCATCATAGGGGAACTTACTTAGAAGAAGATACTCAAGAGAAGGATGATGTGCAAGATTTTGAAAAATTGTTGAAGGGTTCCTAGCGTGGCCTATACCCAAGATGCAAAAGCTCAGATACTCTGTTAGCATTTGTCATTAGGTTATTACATGTGAAGGTCGAAAGTGGGTGTAGCAATAAGTCATTCGACAAGGTCCTACATATTTTTAAGTACTTCTTAGTTAAAGGTCATGTGGTGCCGTCTCAATTTACGAGGCGAAGAAATTATTACATGACTTGGGCAGGGGATACAAGAACATATATAGATGCCTGCAAACATGATTGTGTGTTGTATTAGAAGGAGAATGCCCAATTGGATAAATGTCCAAAATTTGAAAAGCATAGGTACAAGGTAACGATGGCAAATAAAAGAAGATCCCTCATAAGGTGTTCCGTTACTTTCCATTGACACCGAGGTTGCACAGATTGTATATGTCAAGGAAGACAGCCACATAGATGAGATGACACAGTGATAAGCACGCTGATGATGGGATAGCGAAGCATCCGGCTGACTTCATGGAATGAAAAGAATTTGATAAGAAATATCCAGAGTTTGCCCGAGAGACACGTAATGTGAGGCTGGGGTTAGCCACCGATGGATTCAACCCTTTCGGTAACATGAGCACCTCTTATAGCATATGGCCTGTCATACTTATGCCTTATAATTTACCACCATGGATGTGCATGAAGAAGTCATTTTTATGATGTCATTACTTATTCCAGGACCAAGCTCACCGAGGAACAAGATCGATGTATATCTAAGGCCCTTGGTTGATGAGTTGAAGGACTTGTGGGATATTAGTGTATCGACTTATGATGCCTCCACTAAACAAACCTTTCAGATGCATGTAGTTGTGATGTGGACCATAAATGACTTTCTTGAGGATGGCAACTTGTTTGGGTGGAGCACAAAAGGTTATGATGCTTGCCCCTCATGTAGTGATAGCTCATTAGAGGTGAAGTTAAAAGATAAGATTTGGTACATTAGCCATCAAAAATACTTGGAACTAAACTACTTATCACGCCCCGATCCCTGGAATTTGGGGATTTGAGTGGGCCCACAGGGCATGGATACGTAATCCCGTAGAAATCCATGCCCTGAAGAATTATGCACGAATTCCTACAAGGGAGATTCCACAGGAACGTGTGAGGTATGCTGACACACGTACAAACATAATTTATCATAAACGAAATCCTGCGAAATACTCAGTAATTATCAAGAGCACACGAATTCATAGTCTGTTAACTTTCAAAGGTAAACATATATACATACATATAACAGTGTTGAAGTCTTTAATACATTCCAAAAAGACTACTTAAGTGTTTGATACAAAAGGTCCCACGAATAGGCGCGCTCCGGGGGATGGCTAGTAAAAGACGTCACCATCTTTCCACTCATCTACATCCCGAGGTACCATTGGGGTACCCTCCGGGTGCGCGTCAGTGTCCGTGTTGGGACCGGAAGCTAGACCTGCAATACCAAGGTTAACACTGTTAACACGACGGTTAACCAAGCACTGAGGCATATGGAACAAGTATAACATAATATATCAATAAGAATAATCACTGAACATGATGCATGAGTGAGAAATTACAACTTAAATGTCATACATACTGATTGGCAACCACGATGCTCTATTCTCCTAAAAGGGAGCATACACATATCATATAGGTCGTTAGGAGATCAGGCTAGCTTCCTGAGGAGTGCCGACTACTCCTTCGTAAACCTACTGCAGTGGTGACAAACATAATGTATACCCAAAAGGGCGTAAGCTAAGTGGTGCTGACTCATATCCAACCGTATCAATCATATCATACCCTTGGCTAACAAGCTCGCACTCATTAGAAGCTCTGGCTTGTCAGACACTCACTCAATAGAAGCTCAGGTCTGAATTTGCCTTAGGGTTTTACTAAAAGAAGTAATTCATGTTGAAGGAGGTATATCATAACAATATGGATGCATTCAGCTTAAGTGAGTCCAAGGAATTACTACCTTCACCCCAATTAAGTAACCTATGGTCCCCAAGGGCATTCATCACGATGTACACATAAGACGTTCAGTGTCATTGTGTTACCATGTCTTAGTATTGCCTTGTGCATACGGGACACCCTTCTTATGCCAACATCCATGACTTGCCATTGGGAGACCCTCCGAGAATCATTCATTCTCCCCAACATGTACTTACCATTGGGCCTCTGTAGTGGTATAGAAAGTGCCAATACTAAGGTCCTACAAAATCATTGAGAGTCTCTAACATCCTGTGTTACTGGTTTCTTACGGCTTAGCCGTATACAAGGCTACGGCTTAGCCGAGTGGGTTAAATTCCTTCCGAATTTTTCATGCGCAATTACGGCCCAACCGTATGTTGGCCTATGGCTTAGCCGTGTTAAGCCTACGGCTAGGGTACGGGGAGGTTACGGCTTAGCCGTAGTGTATTCTACAGTGCAGCTGTGTGCAAGCCGTAGAAGAAACTGGGTTCCATGAGCTCTCTGGAAAGCTCGCCGTAGGAAGACCTACGGCTTGAGTACGGGCTGGATACGGCTTAGCTATAGTGAAATCCATGGCGCAACCATAGTCGAGCCGTAGTACAAAATCCCATTTTTTCTACTCTCTGGACTTTGAGCAGTAAATGCTCACGGCTTAGCCGTAGCTTCACCATAAGCTTCAGAAACCGAATACAGTTCTGTAGCTCAATTCCGATTTCAATCAGTACAGAACCTATACTGGGAGGGGGTTTTATGGCTTACTAGTAGCATCCAATTAAGGTGTTCTGTACTCCCACAATCTCCATTCCCATCTTTGTCATTTAACTCAATACACACTACATTCACATCAATTAAAACAATGAAAGGAAATGGATGAAATTGGGAAATGCAAGTAAATATCCATACTTAATCATGCATGCAACACATATAACTCAGTACTTGCCTTTTCTAATAGTACTAACCCTCTCAAACTCCCTCTCGTGCTGTGTGGCTAAGGGAAAACCTCCAAACGAAGTGGGTTCTCTACAAGCAACATACAATTGATAAATGGAATGTAGAGTTGGATGCATGTCATGGATTGGAGTCTCCTTGACTCCCACAAACCTGAATACAAGGAAAGGAAGCAAAGCCCTCACCTTGGTGAGCTATAGCCTGAAGAGAATGTGCTTCCTAAGGAAGTAAATGCTCCTATGAGGAAGAGGAAGGTGGGTGAAAGCTATTCCTAGCGCATGCAAGTCTCCAATCCCAATAGCTCTTCGATTTGGAAGTGAAAGGGAAGAAATCCAGGAAGAAGGAGAGGGGCTTCAACAACAGAGAACGAAGAAGAAGAGAAGGGAACGTTGTATCCACCTTTTAAGTTAAATTTCCTGAAATTTAACATGCAAGTCTAGCCTTTTCATGAAATTTCAGTTTAGGCCACATGGGCCTCAATTGGCCCAGAATGAGTTCGGATCAACTTGGGCCCAACACGAAAAAGGATCTACGCGAAAGAGTACACGAAAAGAAATGGACGAGGTGTCCAAGAGGTACAAGGATAAATTACGAAAAGGCCCTTAACTACTAAAGTGGGCCGAGCTCCGCCAAACTCCCAATCCAAGGCCCAAACCCGATTAATTTTGGATTAAATTAGCCTTAATCGAATTCAATTAATATAGAATAAGCTTAATTAATGTAAATCAAGATTAATGGGACTCGAGACCTTACACTACCGATGGCGTAGAAGCAAGGCCTTCAACGGTCAGACTGAGCATGAAAAGAATTCTTTGGATTTATCGGTACAGAAGGTACTAGACCAGCTATAAGAACTAGCGCTGGTCAAGTTTGGCAAGAATAAGAAAAGACCATGTGACTATGGAGAATTGAATTGGACAAAGAAAAGCATCCTATTTGAATGGCCATACTAGAAGTGCAAAAAACTCTGACACAACCTTGATCCTATGCACATTGAGAAAAACATTTGTGTAACTCTGGTTGGAACAATTTTGGGAATAAAGGGCAAAAACAAGGACATAGAGAAAGCACATAAGAATTTGAAAATTATGGGCATCAGGCCAGAGTTACATCTAGTGGAGAGGGGCGATGGATCCAGCTTGAAGCCGCATGCCTCTTACACTTTGGAACCAAAACATACATATAAATTTTATTAATTCTAGAAGTTGATCAAATACCCGGAAGGCTATGCAGCAAACCTCTCAAGGTGTGTAACCTCAAAAAATAGTAAATTATCTGGTCTAAAGAGCCATGATTACCACATCCTTATCTAACGCATCCTTCTTATTGGTATGCGTAGCTTTATGAATAAGGATATTTCTACAACATTGTTTGAGTTAGGTAGTTTTTCCCAAGACCTCTGCTTGAAAACACAGAAACACGATGATTGAAAAAATTGGTGCAGATAGTTTTAATGTTATACAAGCTGGAGAGGATTTTTCCTCCTGCTTTCTTTGATGTAATGGTTCATTTGTCGATTCATTTACCGTGCGAGGCCATGCTTGGTGGACCGGTGCAATATTGGTGGATGTACCCAACAGAAAGGTAATAGTTAATGACTATTGATTAATTATTTATTTATTAGTGCAATTGCCTTGCATTGAAAATTGTAATTATTATCATTGGTTGTTTAAAGGTCTCTGAAGACCCTAAAAGGGTACGTTCGCAACCGAGCTCTGTTAAAAGGTTTGATCGCCGAGGTTTACATTATCAAAGAGTGTCTTTCTTTTTGTTCAATGTATTTAAAGCAGGTTGACCGAGTAGAACGCCATGATGATGGTGGTGAACGTGGCCTAGGAATGTCAGTTTTCACACAAATTGTTCATCCTATCAAACTGATGGCAAGGGCACATGATCCTTCGCAGAGAGAGCGTGATATGGCTCATTGGTTTGTGCTAAATAACTCCTCTGAGGTGGAGTAGTATCTACAGTATGTGCTTCAATCTAACCATATTTATACATTACTTGTTAACTCTTTGATTTATTCTCTACTGTTACTTATTCATTAAAAGCTACCTCAAGTAGGGAACACAAGAATTTAGTATAAAATCAAAGAGGTGGAGAAATCGGGCAGGTACAGTGAAAAGAATTTGCAAAATGGTTCAAACAACATGTAAGATATATAGAACATTATCATTTTAATTGCTAGACATTATTGGACTACACTTCAAATGACGTTAGCGTAATATATTTGTCTTAATCTACTTATGTAGATGAATCAATTGCAAACTCAAGGGTTAGTAGAAGCTACTGATGAGATTTGATCATTGGCAAATAACCCTAGATCCCTAGTGAATCTATATCAGGGTGTGATTGCAATGGCGTCCGATATTACACTAAAAACCATGAGCAATGCCGTAGGACCCAGAGTAACGGCTTGGTCATGGAAGGGAAATACGAAGGAGAGAAACATGGCTATTATGGATACATCCACAAAGTCTGGGAATTGTCCTATTTGCACAGGGGTAAAGTAGTTTTATTTGAATATGAATGGTACAACATTAGTACCAAGCACAAGATAAACATTCAAGAACATGTTACAAGAATTGATTTCATCGGTCGTTGGTGTAAAGATGATCCATTTGTCCTACCAAGTCAGGTGACATAAGTCTTCTATGTCAATGACACCAATAGAGGAAAAAATTAGAGAGTCATAGAACAGGTCAAGCCTTGGGGAGTATGGGATGTACCTGCTAAGCGAGATGATGATGACAATGATGATGCACTTAATGATGCATTTCAACAGGACCAAATCACATTGGTTGTCCCAGTCCTCGTCGATGGTACTAGTGTCTAATACTCTAGGGATAATATAAATCTTGAGATCGTACTCAGTGATGAGTCAATAGACGAGGAGGGCCAAGACGAGGATGAAACACTAGAGGAGTGCGAAGATGAAAAAGACAATGATCTACTTAGTTAGTTTAACTCTGACATGGAATATGACATGTAGTGTTTGTTTTAGGTTTTTGCACATATAAGGATTCAGTAAATTAATAAAGATCTTGCCTTACAAAATGACATTGTCTTAATTTCATTTTCTCTTGTGATTTGTTCATATATGGATAAAACATTTCTATATTTCACATTTTATGCTTATTTATATATATCATAGTTGCAAACGATGGCAAATGGAGGGAAAAAATGGTCAAATCAGGAGCGCTATCCCGTCACATGCAAACATTCAATTATTTATTAAAGAGAAAAAAGACAATTAAGTAGAATGTAGATAAACGTGCATCTCTAAGGCTCCCGCCGACTGCATGTGCTATATTTGGTTTGCTAAAGGGACAAACAAGAATGGAAAGAAAAAGGTCAGTGGGAATGATAACGACGAGAACTACAGTCCCCCACAAGATGATATGTAAATGACGAGACATCTTGGTCTAAATCAGATAATGTAATTTTGCTATGAATATCTATGACATGCATTTTAAAATATTAGTTTTGATAGTGACACTCATGCTAAAATGATTTTCATTTCCGTTGAATGTAAATTGCTGACATCACTTTACTAATATTATTATTTTTTGCTAATAATTATTTATTTTCCTTATTACTTTGCTCTAAGCTAGATTGCAAATATGCCTCAAGAAAAGAGGGTTAGATGGGCCTGGAGTATCGTAGCTACATTTGTGTTAGCTCTTGCAAAAAGCACACCCGATGCTGCGACACAACCTCTGCCGATACAGCCTTTGACCACACAATCATCGCTGAAACAACCTCCTACCACACAACCCTCGCCGATGCAGCCTCCTACCACACAGCCATCGACGACCGAGCCTCAGTGGTCCCTGCTTCTGCCGAGTCCTCATACAATTGGTTGGAGTGTAGGTGAGAAAATTATGACCTTTTTAAAATCTTGAATTCAACTTAATTTAATGATTTGTGTTTACAAACTCATTTAGCACTATCATCTTAACAGCATCAACTCTAGTCTCGGAGATACCGAGCTGTGTAAGGGGCGCTACGCGAGGGAAAAAGGCCAAAAAACTGAGGAGAGAGCTAGGTCATAACATCCCAGTTCTGATCCCCATCTCGAGCCATGAGCCAGAGGGGAAACATGCACCATCACTGGTTAACCATCTTGGGTTAACCATTAGAGAGATTGCCTTAGTCTAACTCCATGGCTGGAAGAAACTTGATAGTGGGATCAAGCTTGCCATCATTGGTTTAGCTTAGGGAAACTGTAATGAGAAATGTCAACCAGCCAAACTGATCATAGTTGTGCATGTCATTACAATATTTGATTATATTTTATTATTACTAATCTTTATATAGCTCTCTCTTAATTACAGCAAATATTTGATATTGGGGACTACGAGAGCGATATGTAGCTCAGGGCAGACATTGACCGCCAATGCGGGATTCTATATAGAAGTTGGAAATATGAGCTGCATAGTCACTATCTTGAGCTGTTGGAGTAGGGGCTTCCCTATCCCTAGGACCACCCGGCGAGGGTTGTGATCTAGCCGACTGGTAGTTGATAGTCTCGCAGTGCTAGGAATCACCAGAGTGGAGGATAACATTTGGATGTTATCTACAACAATTAATTATATTCCAACGTAATTCTATTAATTATGATTTGTTGAAGAAAGCTATTGTATTATTGTTTTTCTATGTAGGCGAAGTCGAATAAGGCTCAAGAGAGTCGAGCCAAGCTGCCATACAATCATACTAGTAACTCCAGGTCATTTGCATCGAGTATGTCTCTGATGGTACTTATTATATTCATATGAAGAAACTTGATTAAGTTTTTTAATTTATCAATATGTAGGTTCATATCTAATACAAAATAATTTCCAATGACAGATGGCACAACATGTTGGCCAGGTGCCGCCTATTACTTAGTTCTTCCACGACACCAACTACAGATAAAAGAGAAATGAGTGGGTAAATGAGGTGGCTCAGCAGAGACATGTACGTTTGCTCTTTAATTCAGTTTTGATCATTAATGCCACAAAAGCATTTTAAACCCCTTATTGATTTAAATGGCAAGAGGCCTTGGTGTGGCGGACTGAGGAGCAATCGTAGCCCTTTGTCACAGTTTTGATGACTGAGGAACAAATTGCTGTTGATGTGCTTAGG
This sequence comes from Sextonia rubra, assembly GCA_037013555.1. Classification (NCBI taxonomy): domain Eukaryota; kingdom Viridiplantae; phylum Streptophyta; class Magnoliopsida; order Laurales; family Lauraceae; genus Sextonia; species Sextonia rubra. Next base: position 3,629,468 of record JASUAD010000007.1, read on the forward strand.
AAGAGGTTAGGTTACTTGAATGGGTATGGTATATACACGGGGACCTCTCCATCTTCCACACAGTCTTGGGTGCCGCATCCTGAGGTGATTGCCCTACAGAAGCAGCTAGCTGAGTAGGCTAGGAGGTTGGCTGAGCAAGAAAGGAGGACAACTACACTTGAAGCCCTCGTTTAATAGCTAGCAGCTATGACAAGGATAGATCCGACGATCTACTTCAACATCTCTAGAGGGACCGGTTCTGCTGGTGATGGCACAGCTACTAGAAAGCATAATGTGACCCCTTGGTTAGCATATTATCCTCTTGAAATTTTAACATAATTACTCATTGAAATTTTCACATAATAACTTGTAGGAATTGACGGTACACAAATAGGAGTCCCGGTTAGAGAATTAGACGTAAAAACCAATGATTTCCAAGACTTAGGCTTGAAAACCGCCCATTGGGGTGTCAAAAATAGGAAACGGCCCCCAGAAAAATTGAAAACCAACACAAGCACTTCGTTTGAGGGTAGTGTAACTTGTAGGAATTGACAGTCCACAAATCGAACTCCTGGTTAGAGAGTTAGATGCTAAAGCCTATGATTTTCAGACACTTAAGCTTGAAAATTGCCCGCCGGGGGTCCAAAATGGAAAATGGCCCTTGGAAAAATTGAAAAGTGGCACAAACACTTTGCTCAAGGATAGAGTAACTTATAGGAACAAACGGTTCATAAATAGGACTCCCAGTTAGAGAATTAGCAGCAAAAACCTATAATTTCCATGACTTAGGCTCAAAAACTACTCATCGGGGGTTCAGAACGGGAAATAGCCCCTGGAAAAATTAGCAACCAGCACGAGCACTTTGCTTGAGGGTAGAGTAACTTGTAGGAACTAACGGTTGGAAAATTGGAGTCTTGGTTAGAGATTTAGACGCAAACCTACTATTTCCAAGACTTAGGCTCGAAAACCGCCCACCGAGGACTTAAGAATGGAAAACCGCCCTAGAAAAATAAAAAACTAGCATGAGCACTTCATTTGAGGGTAGAGTAACTTGTAAGGACTAACAGTCCACAAATCGGACTCTCGATTAAAGAATTAGAAACAAAACCTATGATTTCCAACACTTAGGCTCGAAAACCGCCCATAGGGGGATAAAAACCGGGAAATGGCACCCAAAAAAATTAGAAACTAGTGCAAGCACTTTACTCCAGGGTAGAATAACTTGTAGGAACTAACAGTTTGTAAATTGGAGACCTATGATTTCCAAGACTTAGGCTCAAAAACCACTCTCCGAGGGTCCATAATAGGAAACAACCCCTGGAATAATCGGCAACCAGCATGAGCACTTCGCTTGAGGTTAGAGTAACTTGTAGGAACTGATAGTTCACAAATTGGAGTCGCGATTAGACATTTAGATGCAAAAACCTATGATTTCCAAGACTTAGGCTCGAAACCGCCCACCGAAGGGTCAAAAATGGGAAACGGACCTGAAAAAAATAAAAAATCAGCATGAGCACTTCACTCGAGGGTAGAGTAACTTGTACAAACTAATACTTCGTAAATTGGACTCCCGATTAGAGAATTAGAAGCAAAAACCGATGATTTCCAACACTTAGGCTCGAAAATCACCCATCGGGGGGGTCAAAAAGGGGAAATCGAAAAATCGAAAACCAATGCAACACTTTGCTCGAGCGTAGAGTAACTTGTAGGAACTGATGGTTTGTAAATGGAAGTCCTGCTTAGAGAATTAGAAGCAAAAACCAACGATTTCTAAGACTTAAGCTCAAAAACTGCCCGCCGAGGGTCCAGAATGGGAAACAGCCCTTGGAAAAATCGGCAACTGATACGAGCACTTCGTTTGAAGGTAGGGTAACTTGTAGGAATTGATGGTTCTCAAATTGGAGTCTCGGTTAGAGATTTAGATGCAAAAACCTACTATTTCTAAGACTTATGCTCGAAAACTGCCCACCAGGGGGTCAAAAACTAGAAACAGACCCGCAAAAATAAAAAACTTGCACGAGCACTTTGTTTGAGGGTAAAGTAACTTATAAAAACTGACGGTCCACAAATCAGACTCCCGGTTAGAGAATTAGAAGCATAAACCTACGATTTCCAATACTTAGGCATGAAAACTGCCCATCGTAGGGTCAAAAATGGGAAACAGCCACTAGAAAAATTGGAAACTAGTGCGAGCACATTGCTTGAGGGTAAAGTAACCTGTAGCAATTGATGGTTTGTAAATTGAAGTCCCGGTTAGAGAAATAGAAGCAAAAGCCTATGATTTCCAATCTTAGGTTCAAATATCGCCTGCTGGAGGTCCAAAATGGGAAATAGCCCTCGGAAAAATTCGCAACTAGCACAAGCACTTCACTTGAGGATAGAGTAACTTGTAGGAACTAACAGTGCACAAATTGGAGTCCCAGTTAGAGATTTAGCTGCAAAAACCTATGATTTCCAAGACTTAGGCTAGAAACTGCACAATGGGGGGTCAAAAAAGGGAAATGGCCCCAGAAAAATAAAAACTAGCACGAGCACTTTGCTCAAGGTGGAATAACTTGTGGGAACTGACGGTCCACAAATCAGACTCCCGGTTAGAGAATTAGAAACAAAAACCTATGATTTCCAACACTTAGGCTAAAAAACCACCCATTGGAGGATCAAAAATGGGAAACAAGACCTAGAAAAATCAGAAACCAATGCGAACACTTTGCTTGAGGATAGTGTAACTTGTAGGAGCTGATGGTTTGTAAATTGGAGTCCCAGTTAGAGAATTAGAAGCAAAAACCTATGATTTCCAAGACTTAGGCTCAAAAACCACCCACCAAGGGTCCAGAACGGGAAACAGCCCCTGGAAAAATCGACAAGCAGTACAAGCACTTCGCTTGAGGGTAGTGTAACTTGTAGGAACTGACAGTTAGCAAATTGGAGTCCCGGTTAAAGATTTAGATGCAAAAACCAATGATTTCCAATACTTAGGCTCGAAAACCACCCACTGGGGGCTCAAAATGGGAAACGGCCTGGGAAAAATAAAAACCTGGCATGAGCACTTCACTCAAGGGTAGATTAACTTGTAGGAGCTAATACTCCACAAATCAAACTCCTGGTTAGAGAATTAGAAGGAAAAACATATGATTTCCAACACTTAGGCTTGAAAACTATCCATCGGAGGGTCAAAAAGGGGAACGACCTCAAGAACAATCGAAAACCAGCGCGATCACTTTGCTCGAGGGTAAAGTAACTTGTATGAACTAACAGTTCATGAATCTGAGTCTTGGTTAGAGAATTAGAAGCAAAAACCTATGATTTCCAACACTTAAGCTCAAAAACTACCCGCCGAGGGTCTAGAACAGGAAACAGCCCATGAAAAAATCAGCAACTAGCACGAGCACTTTGTTTGAGGGTAGAGTAACTTGTAGGAATTAATCGTTTGCAAATTGGAGTCCCGGTTAGAGATTTAGACGCAAAAACCTACTATTTCCAAGACTTAAGCTCGAAAACCACCCACTGGGGGGTCAAAAAGGGGAAATGACAGCGACAAAATCAAACTCTAGCATGAGCACTTCGTTTAAGGGTAGAGTAACTTGTAGGAACTAATGGTCCACAAATTAGACTCTCGATTAGAGAATTAAAAGTAAAAACCTACAATTTCTAACACTTAGGCTCGAAAATCGCTCATCAGGGGCTCAAAAATGGGAAATGTCTCCTAGAAAAATTAGAAACCAATGCAATCACTTTGCACGAGCATAGAGCAACTTGTAGGAATTGACGATTTGTAAATCAAAGTTCCGGTTAGAGAATTAGAAGCAAAAAACTATGATTTCCAAGGCTTAGGCACAAAAACTGCCCATTGGAGGTCCAGAATGGGAAATAGCCCCCGAAAAAATCAGCAACTGGCATGAGCACTTCGCTTGAGGATAGAGTAACATATAGGAACTGACAATTCACAAATTGGAGTACTTGGTGGAGATTTAGATGCAAATACCTATGATTTCCAAGACTTATGCTTGAAAACCACCCATCGAGGGGTCAAAAAGGGGAAACGACCCCCAGGGATATCAGAAACTAGCACGAGCACTTTACTCAAGGGTAAAGTAACTTGTAGGAGCTGACGTTTTGGAAATTAAAGTCCCGGTTAGAGAATTAAAAGAAAAAACCTATAATTTCTAAGACGGGCTCAAAAACCACCCATCGGGGTGGGGGGTCAAAAATGGGAAACGGCCCCAGAAAAATCAAAAACTGGTGTGAGCACTTCACTTAAGGGTAGAGTGACTTGTAGGAACTGACAGTTCATAAATTAGAGTCCCAGTTAAAGAATTGGAAGCGAAAACCTATGATTTCCAAGACTTAGGCTAAAAAACCACCCGCCAGGGGTCTGGAACGGGAAACAGGCTTCGGAAAAATTGGCAACTGGCATGAGCACTTTGTTTAAGGGTAGAGTAACTTGCAGGAACTAACAGTCTACAAATTAAACTCCCGGTTAGAGAATTAAAAGCAAAAACCTACGATTTCCAACACTTAGACTCGAAAACCACCCATTAGGGGGTCAAAAACGAGAAATGACCCCCAAAAAAATTGAAAACCAATGCGGGCGCTCCACTTGTAGGAAAAGTAACTCGTAGGAATTAATGGTTTGTAAATAAGACTCCTGATTAGAGAATTAGAAGCAAAAACCTATGATTTCCAAGACTTAGGCTCAAAAACCAGCCGCCGGGGGTCCAAAATGGGAAATAGCCCACGAAAAAATTGGCAACCAGCATGAGCACTTCACTTGAGGATAGAGTAACATGTAAGAGCTGATGGTTTGCAAATTAGAGTCCTAGTTAGAGATTTAGATGCAAAAACTTATGATTTCCAAGACTTTGGCTTGAAAACCACCCATCGGGGGGTCAAAAAGGGGAAACAGCCCCCAGAAAAATTAGAAACCAGCATGACCACTTCGCTTGAGGGTAGAGTAACTTATAGGAACTGACGGTTTGAAAATTGAAGTCTCGGTTAGAGAATTAGAAGCAAAAACCTACGATTTTCCAAGACTTAGGCTCAAAAACTGCCCATTGGGGGGTCCAAAAGGGGAACAACCCCCAGAAAAATAGAAAACTGGCACAAGCACTTCACTTGAGGCTAAAGTAACTTGTAAGAACTAATGGTTCACAAATAAGACTCCTGGTTAGAGAATTAGGCGTAAAAACCTACATTTTCCAGGACTTACGCTTGTAAACTACCCATCGGGGGTTCAAAATGGGAATGGGCCCTAGAAAAATTGGAAACTGGCATGAGCACTTCGCTCGAGGGTAATGTAACTTGTAGGAACTGACGGTCTATAGATGAGACTCCCTGTTAGAGAATTAGATGTTAAAGCCTATGATTTTCTAACACTTAGGCTTGAAAACCCCCCACCAGGGTCCAAAATGGAAACCGGCCCCTTGAAAAATCTAAAATTGGCACAAGCATGTTGCTTGAGGGTAGAGTAACTTGTAAGACTGATAATTCGCAAATCAGACTCCCGATTAAAGAATTAGATGAGAAAACCTAAGATTTTCAACACTTAGGCTCTAAAACTAGCCGCCAAAAGTCCAAAATGGGAAACGGCCCCCAAAAAATTCGGAAACCAGCACTAGCGCCTCGCTTAAGGCCAAATTAACTTGTAGAAACTGTCGGCTCACAAATTGGACTCCCAGTTAGAGAATTAAACCTAAAAACGTTGGATTCCGAATACTTAGGCTCGAAAATAGGCTATCGGAGGCCCAAAACGAGCCATTCCCATCGGGTGACTTGTAAACTGGCACAAGTATCTCACTCGAGGCCAAAGTAACCTACAGCAATTGATGTCTTGTGAATTGGACTCCCAATTAACGAATTATATGTAACAACGTCCTGATTCTCAATACTTAGGCCTGAAAACAAGCCGCCGAAAAACTTAGGAAAAGATCATATATACAGGTTTATCTTACATTTGTAATTTAATTCATTGAAAAGGTTCTAATGTTGTTTTTGTCATTGCAGATTGATGGACGCTTTGGGTTCAGTTGCAAACTTGGAGGGGTGTTTTCTTTTCATTTTAGTTTATTTGTATTTGTATATTGGACATTTCTATAGGACTATATCATTGATTGTAATATTTGTTAAATGAGGTAAATGACTTGATGAAAAATGGCGATGGTTGTTTGTTTATTTAACAACTCTTGCATGCATGGATTTTTTATGTTAAATACAGGTACATGAATAGGTTTATATTTGATACAGGTGTATAAATAGGTTTATAGGAAAACTATATTGAAAAAACAAATATTGTATTTTTTTTTAAAAAATTCTCTTTGCCGCCAAAAATGACTTTTACCGACGTCTAAAAATGTCAGCAAAAGTAAATTACAAATTAAAAAACTGAAAGTAATTTACCAACGTTTTATAAACATTGGCAAAATGAAATTGTAAATTTTAAAAATATGATAAATGTTTTATTGACATTAAAAAATGTCAGTCATAGTCAAAACGAAAATAGAAAAATGTAATGACTTTACCAACGTTAAAAAATGTTGGCAAAATGAAATTTTATAATTTAAAAATACTAAAATTTCTGATCGATGTTAACCCACATTAATTTAATGTCAGTAAAATGCAATTTTAAATTTTAAAAAATGGAAATTTTTTTATCGACATTTTAAAACATCGGTAAAATTCAAATGAAAATTTAAAAATATTAAATTATTGTGATGACATTTTAAAACATTGGTAACATTAAAATTGAAATTAAAAAAATTTAATTGGTTTTGCCGACGTTTTCAAATGTGGGCAAAATTCAAATGAAAATTTAAAAAATTAAATTATTATGCCGATGTTTTTAAATGCAGCAAAATTCAAATTAAAATTTAAAAAAAATTAAATTATTTTGTCAATGTTTTCAACCTTCAGTAAAAAAAATTTAAATTTAAAAAAATTAAATTATTTTATCCACATTTTAAAACATCGGCAAAATCCAAATTAAAGTTTAAAAAAATTCAATGACTTTGCCGACGTTTTAAAACATAGGTAAAAGTGAGATTAAAATGAAAAAAAATTAAATTATTTTGCTGACGTTTTAAAGCATCAGTAAAGGCGAAATTTAGCATAGGAAAAGAGCAGTTTTCACCAATGGAATGTATTTCCATCGGTAAAATATTTTGCTGATGATTTTTTACCAACGTTCAGTTGATATTAATATTTTCATCAGTAAAGTTATGTAGTGATGTTCTTGTAACTTTTGCCGATGAAAATTTTCATAGCTGAAACTATAAGTTGTTTAGTGCAACAATACTTTCTACTGTGAGTAATGAAAATTGGATCCATCAAAACTATCTAGACAAACCAAATCCTAATGCATGAATTTGATACTAGAAGTAGCCATGGAGATCATCCTAAAATTGTTACAAAAATGAATGGCTAACATAAATTTAGGCCTACTATAAAAATAGAGTTACAGAACAATTATATCGATACCAGTAATGAAAATTAGATCCGTCATAATTGTCTAACTGAACCAAATCCCAATAAGCCATGGAGATCATCCTAAAATTGTTACAAAAATGAAAAGCTACATCAATTTGGGGCTACTGTAAAAATAGAGTTGAAAGTACATCAAATGATGATAAATGCAAAGGAATCAAATCTAACATTCACACATTCAAACACATAGAAGAATGGGAAAGCAATTACAGATCATCATTAAATTCCCTTTATTACATGGGTTCAATGCTCTGACCTCGACAATGCAAGTTGTTCACAAGTATTTGAAAATTACAACCCCTCCCTCTAGTCTTAGATGTGATCCAAATTAAGGAAAACTTAGGAAAATTACATGAAAAAAGTGGAAAATTGAAAAACTTGGAAAAAGGTGTGTTAGCGATCGTGGGCCATGGTCACTGAGCCCATGCTAATGACCGTGGCCCATGGTTACGAACAAACAATGGCCATTTTGGACATTGTTTGTCTCTAGTTTCGCCTTTGTTGCTTCTATATTGCCTCTAAGGTGCTGAAACCTATATTTTCTAGTTTTAGGGGTCATATATGACAACTAAGAGTACGCAAATCCAATCTTAGAATCATCTATGATCTTTGGTAATCACCACTTTGATGTTATGGATCGTGTTTATGCAGATCAGGAAGGGTTACTTTTGAGCAAGTAACGTGGCCACAGTTGTGTTATTATTGTTGAAAATTTATACTAAAAGCATACTTTCATGTATTTGTCTTTAAATGATTTATTTATTAGTAAATTTTTTCTTTTCATCTAAATAAGAATTTGTATAGGCAAATGGTTGCATTGTTATTTATTATGCATGTGTTTGTCTTTTATTTTATAAAGTAGATAAGTTAGTGTGTAGCATTGAGCTTGCACACAGAAGACTTGTTTGTCGGTTCTTATAGAATATAAGTATTATTGTTCACAATTTAGATAGAGTTAGACACACCATCGGTACGACTATAGCGTGATGTTTTAACAGGCTTGTTTTGGTTGTAGGAAACAGTAAAGTTTTGACTTATTATGCTAGTATGCATTGTGTGTATTGAATAGGACCACTTTTGGGTTTATTGTCTTTATGCTAACTATATAAGATTATTAACATCCAAATAATTATTATGAGGCCTTATACTCTTAATCCTGATATAAATAATAGACACATACATTTAGTATTTAGTTAAGAGTGAGAGCTTTTATGGGTCAATAATCTCAGTAAATTGGATAACTACACTACTTGTTTAGTAGATATTAGTTTATTGACGAAATCTACATCCCATAATAGGGATTGATGATATCCACTTGATGAAACTTATAAGTTTTGATTATGTCAAACCCTACAGGTGAACTTTGTGTTCGACATATCAAATAAGTTGAGTGTAAGGTTTAAAGGAATTATAAAGATATAAATTAAATATAGATGTCAATAATTTTTTAATCGATGGATATATGGAATCTTAATATAGGGAGATTAATAAGCATTTAAGAACAAGAAGCTCGGAATATAATTATAAAAATAAAGACAGGAGTGCAATTATAATTCTCTAGTAGACAGAACTGTAATTTATGAAACTAGGATTCTAATTTGGGTTAAATTAGGGTCTGCTATTTCCGTAAGAAACCTATTCCTTATGAAAGAGAAATCTAGTGTTTTAGAGTAAAGAGAATTTATAGAAGAGGCCTACACCTTAGTACGAGTTTGAGAAAAGAGGAATTCAGTAAAAGGCCTTGAGATTTTCGAGTTACTGTAAGACCGAGATTAAATCAGAGAGATCTCGAATGTTGAATCATCATCTAAAGTTATTTCTACAGTAATCTATATCTAAGGATCTTGATGGCATATTACTTCAAGATTCTAAAGTGTTCTTAATTAAACTGCTATAAAAGAACCTTCATTGTTAAATAACTAAGTGGGAGAAGGAACCTTATAGTTCCCACGGTCTCCATCATTGTTTTGTAGGAGATGTAATTGATTTATGTGTTGACGTAGAGTCTTCTTCCTCATTGGATGAGTTAATTATGGAATCTCTAGTACAAACTCCCATGTGAATGATTTAGGGTAATTATTAGTATAGGTCACTTTTCCATCTGACTGGCCCATATATAGAGTAATAGACCTTGAATTAAATGATGGTGTATACTTAGCTATAAAGAATAGTATGCTCTCCATCTATGCCACTGCTATTATTTATAGGACCAAAGTCATGGCAGCTGTTTGCTTTTACTTGGCACGGTTTGTTGCCTTGACAATAAAACTAATAGGTTATTTTATATCTAAATAAAATTAAAAATGGTAGAAGTCTCTCATCGAAGTATACTATGCATTGGTGTTTTAGATTGCTATTGGATTCTTTTAATTAATTTGTAAAGGGAGCCACTTTCTTTTTAATTGAATCCAAAGTTTAGTTGCCAATCATAATTTTGTTGTTTATGTAATTCTCAGGATTTAAGATGGGTTCTTTCAATCCACCTGCTGTTATTATCAAAGAACACAAACTCACTGGACCTAATTACATTGACTGGACAAGAAACTGGGGTATTGTGCTAGCTACTGAGAGTACAAATATGTGCTCACTAAGTGTGCCCATAGAAACCTGTGGATGGTTGTACCGATGAGGTGGCTATCCATGCATACAAAAAATGGATCAAGACTAATGAGATAGAGCGATATTGCATGTTGGCATCTATGTCAAATGTTTTGTAATATCAGCTTCAGTCTTTGCCTACTGCTTGTGACATCATGTACAGTCTAAAGGAGATATTTGGTAATCAGGATCGGGCTGCTAAGCAGGTTATTATGAAAGAACTATCTAACACTAAAATGGCTAAAAGTACCTCCGTGAAAGACTATGTTCTGAAAATGAAAAGACACCTTAATGAACTAGAGGTCCTTGGAGCTAAAATTGATGGGGAAACCCAGATTGATATCATTCTCCAGTCCTTGACTAATTCCTTTGAAAATATCTGCCCAAATTACAACATGACCAAGCTCAATGTTTCTCTGGCAGAATTACTGAAGGAACTTTAAGCTGCTAAGGGCCTTTTGAAAAAGCTACCTAGTGTTCACGTTGTCGAAAAAGATTTTGTTTTTAAGCTGAAAGGCAAGAAGAAGAAACAAAAAATTGTCAAAATCATAATGCAATTCCTCAAGGGGGAAACGTACCTTAGGGATGAGTGAAAAAGCCTAAGGGCAAGTGTTTTCATTGTAAGTAAGTAAGGCACATGAAAAAGCAATGTCCAACTTTTCTCAATGAAGTGAACAATAACGATAAATTTCATTCACTAGTTGTTGAATCAAGTTTGCCAGTTATATCTACTGGTACCTAGTGTGTAAATACGGGAGCCACTAATCGTGTTTGCAATTCTTTGCAGAGGTTCTAGGAAACCAAGCAGCTAAGTGATAAGGAGATTTATTTGCTTATGGGTGATACTACGAGGTGGAAGCATTTATAGTTGGAAATGTTTGTCTAAGTTTTAGTAGAGATAGGACTTTTATTTTAAAAAAATTGTCTTCATGTTCCCTCCATTAGGAAGAATTTAATTTCTATTTCCAAGTTGACTAATGATGGATATTCTGTTTATTTTAATAAATTTGTAGTTATTAAGTATGGTATGCATTTTATTTGTTTTGGTTCATTAGTAGATGATCTTTATATTGTTGATCCTATCTCTCCTAAATTGCAACTGACTGAATCAAATAACACAATTATACTACCATGCAAGAGAAAGGAACCTTCACAATTGAACCAAATGTATCTTTGGCATTTACGCCTAGGTCATATTAATATAAACTGGATTTCAAGACTGGTCACGAATGGACTATTAGATTCATTAGAAGTGGAGGCACTCCAGTCTGCGAATCTTATTTGGAGGGCAAAATGACCAAACGCCCATTTTCGGCAAAAGGTTATAGAGCCAAAGAACCGTTGGAATTGGTTCACTCTAACTTGTGTGGACCCATGAATGTTTAGGAAAAAAGTGGCTTTGAGTATTTCATCACTTTTATTGATAACTACTTAAGGTATGGGTACATTTACTTAATGCGCTATAAGTCCGAATACTTTGAGAAATTAAACAAGCATTGGGTGGAATTGGAAAAGCGTCTAAGTAAGAGTATCAGGACATTATGATCTAATCGTGGTCACAAGTACCTCTTTGAAGAATTTATGGATTACTTAGCACAAGAGAGGATTATATCCAATTGTTTGCACCAGGTTCACCTTAATAAAATGGTGTAGCAGAAGAAGGAATATGACTCTTATGGATATGGTGAGGTCAATGATGAGTTATTCAGATTTGCCTAATTCGTTCTGTGGGCATGCTTTAGAAACTACAGCATACATTCTAAACTTAGATCCACCTAAGTCAGTACCTACTACACTCACCGAAATATGTACTGGGCGCAAACCCAGTTTAAAGCATATTCGGATTTGATGTAGTCCAGTACACATGCTGAATGGGAATACAGATAAGTTAGAACAAAGAACGGAAGTTTGCATTTTCGTTTGATATGTAAGAGGAACAAAAGGTGGTTTGTTTTATAATCCTAAAGATCGAAAGGTCATTGTTAGCACCAATGCCCAATTCTTAGAAGAGGACTATGTAATGAACCATAAACCCAAAAGTAGAATTGTTTTAGAGGATTTGAGAGGAGAGAGACCTACCCAAGCTTTTCCATTACCAGTAGCACAGAAAAAGACACCACAAGATAAAGAATTCAGCATTTCATTACCTCGTTGTAGTAAGAGGATTACCAAGTCTCAAGCTAATGACATTCCAAGTGATCGCACTAACATGCTGCGTGATGACAGGATCAACATGTAGATGATAGTACACCAAGATTAGTTTTAGCACAGCATGACACTACTCCTACACAGACACAAGATGTGCCTATCGTAATTAGAGGGCTGTTCATCAACTCGAGCGGTATATGTTTTTAGGAGAGTCATTCGACAAAGTCCCTAATGAGCTAGATACTGAACCCTATAACTATAATAAAACACTCTAAGACAAAGATGCAGAATTATGGCAAAAGGTTATGAAATCAGAATGGAGTTTATGTACTCTAAACAAGCCTAGGATCTTATAGAACTACTAGAGAGGATAAAACCTATTGGTTGTAAGTAGGACTACAAGAAGAAAAGAAGGGTTAATGGAAAGGTTGAAACCTTCAGAAACCTTCCAAGTTAGGATTGTATCGAAAGGGTTTATCAAAAAGAAGGAATAGATTATGAGGAGACCTTCTCGCCAATAGCCATGTTGAAATCCATCAAAATTCTTTTATCTATTGCGGCTCATCTCAATTACGAAATTTGGCAAATGGATGTTAAGACAGCTTTCCTTAATAGAAAATTTGACGAGTGTATTTATATGGTGCAAGCAGATGGATTTGTAGCTGATGGCTGTGAGCACATATTGTGTTAGCTTAAGAGGTCCATTTATGGACTTGAGCAAGCATCTAAATCTTGGAATATTCATTTTGATTAAGCCATTAAATTTTATGATTTCGAGCAGAACTTTGATGAATCCTGTGTGTAAAAGAGGTACAACGGCAGTGTGCTGGTTTTCTTAATACTTTATTTAGATGACATCCTACTCATTAGAAATGACGTTGGGGTGTTGTCTGTCACAACCCAGGCCCAGGAGTTTGGGGTTTAGCAAAAGCTAAACCAATGACACGCGTGCTCCCGTGCCTGTACACGTAGACCTAGTCTAAATGCACACGTACAAGGGAAGTTTCACACGTGCCAAACATGTACGTGGAAGCTGTAGATATCAAAAACATCAAACTAAACAATGCAAGAAGAGAAATACGAAACAGAACTAACATATATATGGCTGAATGTTTTACAAAATGAACAAAATAACATATACAAAGCATGACATATACAAGCGTGACAAATCTCAAAAGGAAGACTCCTATGCCATATCAAGTATGTCCAAGACGCTCTCCGATGGAGTGATCACATCCACTCCTCTAAGCCTGATGGGGCCTCGGGGGTCTCATCTGGAGTCTGGCCGACCGACGAGGGGTCGGCGGGGGTATCTAAGCCTGCAACACCATAAACAACTCGTGAATACAATGATTCAGCAAAGTATAAACCATAACGTTAACGCATGCTGTGTCTAATAGAATAAAGAACATCATGCAAATCAATATAGGTCACATTCGTATACTAAGCTGTCGTGCAAGAAAGAAAAATGCCATGCGAATCAATGAATACATGCTGTGTACATAACTAGTTGGCGCCTACATTGCCATATGCTCCCAAAAGAGGGATCTTATATCGTGCAAAGAACACCATTGTCCGGGGCAGGGTACAAATGGGTCTCGGGTTTCCTAGGATCCGGTTCCCCAAGACGTTTCCTTACTACAACAAGGCCATGAAACTACACCAAATCACCCCGTCGGGATCCTAAGGCTGACGCTAAGTAATGCCTGACCATACAGAGTCAATCATGAAAACCCTGAGTAGATCGTGACAAGCATGTCGTGCGTGCACATCCAATAACAAACCATATATCATACAGACCTACATACTCAAGGTGAACACATAGTATGACTTTTGACGTGACATACAATGATCTGCTAAAGAGTGGAGATCAATGACCAACATACAACATGTTATGCAAGCAAATCATACTAGATAGAATCACCTTCATTTACTAGCCAATTCTAACCGTGCATGATGATGTAGTTTTAAGTTATTCGATGCACTGTTGTCTAGTGTTGCATTGCACTAGCTGGTACACCGAAGTCCCTTAAACCAACACCCATGGGGAGGTGCTTAACAACTGGATAACGTGCATGAATGATTCGCAGCCCTCAAAATCATTCATGTCATATATTCATACCATTGGGCAAGTCTAGGTGCTTTACGTTCTATCATCAAGGCCATATCGGTCTTTTCATTGCACCTATCCTTGTTATTCATTTTTCCAGGGGTGGTGTGGCTTGGCCATAGGTGAACATACGGCTTAGCCGTAGGTAACTTATGGCTTAGCCATATATGCACTGCGGCTCCACCGCGGTTCCCTTTACTGTTCCTCCGCAATTACGCTTCACCTGTATTTCGTTCTACGACTTAGCCGTGTGCTGTTCTATGGCTTAGCCATGGCTGGGCCGTAGAAGGTTTGTGAATTGCTTGTCTTCAGTTAATCCAGAAAAGAGACACCCTGTACTGATCTACGGCTGGGTCACGGCTGAGATACGGCGTAGCCGTAGTCCAATATATGGCTTAGCCGTATCCTAGCCGTAGAAGAAAACTGGTTTTATTCCCTCTCTGGACTTTAAGCTGTAGGTGCTTTACGGCTTAGCCGTACATGCACGGGGTTGAATTCTGAATCAACTAAAGAAAACCTGCAAAGACATCAGATATGCACATTTACAACAGAGAAAGGGAGAATACTAGCAATTTGGGCTGTACACATGTCTTCCCTGCAAACTCATGTGAAGTAAACAAAATCATACAAATACCAACATGAGTTCTTACAAATTATGGTTATACTTGCCTTAATTGAATTCAATTACACCATTTGCTGTCCTTGGCTCATTTACAACCAAACACCAATCACTGCTAACATGCATGCATGAGGAAGAGAAAGAAACATCAAGGGCAACATCATGGAATCATAGAAACAAGAAGAAGAAGAAGATGAAGGAGATGAGGGAGATGGAGAAGACCCCTAACTCACCTTAATCCACACACCAGTGAATGACAAATCAAATTCCATCAATTTGGCTTGATCGATGGAGAAGGAAACTCAGGAGGGAGAGAGAGAGAACTCCACGTGAACAGTGAGAGAAGAGAGTGAGAGAGTGTGTGTGTTTGAGTCAATGAAGTGGAGCTTATATAAGGTAAGTGAAAGTCCAAATTGCAATGAAGTCCAAGTCATAAATCAATTTCCAGTTTGAGTCAAATCCGGGCCCAGTGGAATCATACGACAGCGGTTACAAACGACGTAGTTACGGAAGTTAACGAGCTCAACGAAAGACACGTGTTGACATCAAGATGATACAAAAATGACCATGTCGAAGAAAAGCTAAAATTACGAAAAAGGGCTTGGTCTACCTAATCCAGGTCAAACTCAACCCAATCACCTATCCATGACTCGTAACGAATTCACAACAAAAGCAAAACACAATTACAAATTAAACTACCCGTAATTAGGCGCTAAACGAGGTCAAGCTGGGTCGGAGTGTTATATTGTATTCGGTTAAAGAATGGTTGAGCAGTCAGTTCAATATGAAAGACTTAGAAGAAGCCAGTCATATTCTAGGGATTAAGCTCCTGTAAAATTGGAAATAAAGAATGTTAGACTTATCTCAAGCTATTTATATTGATGTCATTTTTTCCTATTTTAACATGCAAGATTCCAAGAAAGGATTTCTTCCTTTTAAGCATATAATTACTTTATCCAAAAATCAGTGTCCTAAGACACCTAATAAGATAGAAAAGATAAAGGAAATACCTTAAGCTTCGGTGGTGAGAAGCCTCATGTATGCAACGCTATGCACTAGACTTGATATTTGTTTTGCCATTGGCATGGTTAGCAGATACCTCTCTGACCCAGGGAAAGAACATTGGATTGTGGTAAAGTCTATACTTAAGTACGTTATGAGGGCTAAACGTTATATGCTGATTTACTAGGCCGAAAGTTTGATAGCCATTGGGGATACAACTCGGACTTCTAGTCAAATAATAATGCCAGAAAGTCAACCTCAAGATTTCTATTTACCTTGGGAGGTAGAACCATAAGTTGGAAGAGTGTCAAGCAATCATGTACTGCTGACTCTACCATAGAAGCCGAATATGTGGTAACTTCTAAAGCAGCTAAGGAAGCAGTTTGGCTCAAAAACTTCTTAATGGATCTAAAAATGATACCTTCAATAAAATCACCTATAATACTTTCTTGTGATAATGCCAGTGTAGTTATTAATGCAAAGGAACCCAAGATGCATAAGAAGGGTAAGCACATCCAAATTAAGTATCATCTCATACAAAAAATCATACAAAATGTGCTATAATTGTGACCAAGATTGCATCGGTGGACAACTTGGTAGATCTTTTTACAAAAAGCTTACCTGTAAAGAGCTTTGACAGTGATGTGGAGGGAATGGGATTGAAATTCATGTCAACATGGTTTTGAGTTTAAGTGGGAGATTGTTGAAAATTTATATTGAAAACATTCTTTCATGTATTTGTCTTTGACTGATTTCTATTATCAGTAAAGTTTGTCTTTTTATCTTAATGAGAATTTATATGAGCAAATGGTTGCATTGTTATTTATTATGCATGTGTGTATCTTTTATTCTATAAAGTATATAAGTTAGTGTGTTGAGTTTAGCTTGCACACGAAAGAGTTACTTGTCGGTTCTTATATAAATAAGTTATTGTCGTTTACAATCTAGATGGAGTTGCACACACCATAGGTACGATTATAGCATGATGTTTTAGCAGGCTTATCTTGTCTACAAGAAACGATATAGTTTCAACTTGTTATGCTAATACACATTGTGTATTGAACAGGATCGCTTTTGTGACTATATAAGACCATTAACATCCAAATGGTTATTATGAGTACTTATACTCTTAATCCTAATACAAATAACAAACGTATACATTTACTATTTGGCATTTTCAATTACATAGGAGTAAAACCTTTTATGGGTTAATTAATTTCAGTAAATTGGATAATTACACTACGTGTATGGTGAATATTAGTTTATTGACAGAATCCACATCCCGTAGTAGGGATTGATGACATCCACTTGATGCAGCTTATAAATTTTGATTGTTTCAAACCCTATAGGTGGACTTTATGCTCAACATATCAAATAAGTTAAGTATAAGGTTTTAAGGAATTATAAAGATATCGATTAAGTATAAATGTCGGTAATTATTTAATCGATGGATATCTGAAATCTTAATGTAGCGAGATTAATAAGCATTTAATAACAAGAAACTCAAAATATAATTTCAAGAATAATGACAAGAGTGCAATTATAATTCTCTAATGGACTAAATTGTAATTTATAAAACTAAAATTTTAACTTGGATTGATTTAGGGTTTGCTATTTCAGTAAGAAGCCTATTCTTTGTTTCCTTCTTAAGGTCCCTATTGTAGCCTATAAATATGCACTATTGCTCTCTCAGAAAGATTGGAAAGAGAAATCTTGTTTTTTAGAGCAAAAAGAATTTGCAGAAGAGGCCCACACCCCGGTGCGAGTTCAAGCATAGAGGAATACAATAAAAGGTCTTGAAATTTTCAGATTGGTATAAGACCGAGATTAAATCATAGAGATCTCGAAGGTATGATTCTCAAATCATTATTGTCTAAAGTTATTTCTGTAGTAATCTATACTTAATATCTAAGGATCCTAACGGCTACCTCCTAACAATTTTGGCCCTATGGCTTTCAAGGACCAGAATCAAATCTAAAGAGGTTTGTTCACAACCTTAGAAATGGCCAATCACCCTTTAAGTGGGAAAACCAAAGAAAAATGTAGTTTCATCCGTTGAGTTTCCTTGCACTTGGTGGCTTTGAAACTCACCCTTTATGATCAGTAGTGGTGCATTTCTTTTTTTTCAAATTCATTTCTCACCTTAAGCTTGTGAAAGGAAGGAAATGGATGGAGTTGTAGGCTAGGTGCTTGAAAAATCCCTTGCGTAGAGCCTCAAAGTCTTATGGAACTTGTTTCAACTTACTGGAGCTAGTGGAACCCCTTTTTCAAAGACTACACATGACTTTTATAGACTTTAGATGTAGTTAAGGGAGTTGTATGAAGTTATAATTCAAAATTAAAGTGGAAAAATCATGTAAAGCTATCCAAAGTCACTTTACAAATGTCAGTGACCGTGGGCCGACGCTCACCAACAGGCTCATTTAGGGTTTTTTTTTTTTTTTTGCTTATATGACTTATTTTTATCAATTTGGGGCCTGAACAATGTCCAAAGTTCATAAAACTTGGATGGATACGTTCTACTACCATTTTGAGAATGTTGTAGAGATCTCATTATGTTTTGACCCTTTAAAGTTGGTCAACCCTTCCTTTGACTTTTCATGAAAGTGGGTTATTGTTTCAACTATTTAAGGCCCAAATGACCTAGGCTTGGCTTGACTTGAAACTTGGTGGAATTGATGTTAGGAGCATCTTGAAGTGTCCATACAAATTTCATGTAATTTGGCTTTGTGGAAATAAGATTTTGATTAGTGACCTACTTATTGCATGTTCTAAGTTAATATCGCCTTGTATCATTAACAGTCAAATGGTTTTCCACCCAGATGATGTCCAATTGATCTAAAATTTTGAGGGGTTGTTATCGGACATATTTTGATTCTCTTATCCAATTTTCATTCGCTTTGACCTCAGGGAAACAAGACTTTTGTCAATGACTTCAAGGTTTTGTGGTCACTGATCCTTAAGCTAAGATGTAGTTGAAGTAGGGTCAAATAAAGTTCCCTTAGCTTGAAAATTGGAAGAGTCATTTCTGAATATGACTTGAGCTTTGCATCTAAATTTCATCAACTTTAGTCACCAAAAAGCTAGTCTTTGGTCCCGTTCATCAACTCCAAGTGTAGAACTACGATGTAGTAATAAACTGGTAAGACCAAGTCGATCCATAGGGAGCAATGTTTAAAGATGTTTTCAACTTGTCACCTACCTAAATAAAATTCTAAAACTATCCTAATTTACAATCTAACAAGTACATTCATTCCTAAAAATTAAATAATTATAATAACAATTCCTAAATTAAAAATCCTAATTCTAAAACTTCCTAAAAAATAAAGGTAAATTTTTGCAAAACAAAACACACATTAGAACTTCCAATAAAAAAAAACTAAAATTAGAAACTAACTAAAAATAAAAGAAACTAAACAATGTTAGAAACTAATTAAACAAAAGTGAAAGAAAACAAAAACTTTCTTAAATTAAAAGTTAAATTAAGTTAAGAATCTACACTTTCTACAGGAAAAGATTTCTAAATCCTATTCAAATTAGAAAGAGATTTAATGTTAGAAAGAAATCTCAAAAATGACCTAAAATGAAATTGGTAATCTCCCATTGCTAAGCAATTTCTAAAAACAAACTATACAATACAACTATACAAAACAACTAAACAAAACAGCTTTCTAAATTAAGAATGAATTTATCAAATCATACATGATAAAAATAAATAAGAATGCAAATCTGAAACCTAAAATTTCTAAGGTGAACAAGATACAAGAAGAATGAAAACAATTTACTTAATACATGAATATGTAGTCTACATGTGATGATATTATACATGAATGAGATGGACAGCCAATGGAAATTCAGAAATCAGTTTAAGAAGAATGATTTAGATGAGTTTCCGATCTGAAACTCTCTTCAATTTTAGTACAAAAATTAAGGTTCAAACAGTCCATAGTTCTTCCACCGAATTCCATTCATAGATTAGCCATCATATATCTCATTCAAATATGAATTCAGCACTTAAATTCAGGTGTGCTTCAATTCCATGTTTTAAGTTACTAAATTCTTTCAAAAGTCAATCGCATAATAGGTGAAAAAGTGCACAAATCTAATTGTAAAATTCATCCAACATATGACCCATTGTAAAATTCAGATTTGGTTTGATTTATGGACTATTTTCAATTTAGAATCTTAGAACTTAGCAAAACTAAAAATCTAATTTCTAAACATGACATGATCATCACCATCAAACATGATTCTGAAAATTGAAATATGCATGAAATCTAATGCAATTTCCAGTAATAAACAAACCTATGAATGAACATAAACATAAGTGTGCAAAACCTTAAAAGTGCAGAAAATAAAGTAAAATTACAAGAAAAATTTAAAAGTGGTTGTGCAGGAAGTCAAAGGTTGTAAAACTGAAATCAAAGGTGGTAAAATTGAAATCAAAGGCGGTAAAACAAGAAGTCAAAGGCGTTAAGTTGTTCTTTCAATTTCTTATCTCAACTTGGGCTCAAAAAGATTAGAAGTGTTGTCCTAGCACTTAATTCTTCATCTTAGGTTGTCAATCTAAGTGAGAATAACAATTTTCCATTTAATATCAAATAAATTTTAGAATTGGCCTCTAATCTTTCTTCACTCAAACCACTTTAACTCCATCCTGCATTGCCTCCAAACATACAATGTACCGAAGAGACAAAGTATATTGAAAAGGTTACTAAGATGGGTTAATAGTTGTGATTCCAACTCTTTCCCACTATTTAAACAAGAATGAAAATTAATCCAATCACAAACAAGACTAATATTAAGAACATCACAAAATTAAGACAAGAAAAATTGAAAAGAAACAAACTTTTATTACTAGCATGAAATTGTTTTACAAAATATTGAAAATTAAAAGCAAACAATTACATACTATGATGGATGAGATTTCCTCCTTCTAGTTGAACACTTCAAGGTTGGTGGTGTGGCTTTAGGATAAAGCCTTCTTGATGACTTGAGATATAGGGACAAGAGAGGGAGAGATAGACATAGAGATCTAGAGGTGAGAGGTAGGCAATTCTTCCATACCTTGGAATGCTAAAGGGGTGCCCTATTTATACTTTTTCACACCTCATAGTTTCCATCTTCACTTGTTATGATAATATCTTTAAAAATAATAAAAATTGAAGAAAATGGGCTCCCTAATAAGCTTCAGGCATGAATCCCTAGCTGGATTTTTTTTCTATTTTTTTCTTTCTTTGCTTGGAATCTTTCTTTGATGCTACTTTCCATCTTTGTATTTGCCACCTTGTATTGAAATATTTGGAGAGATAAAGTAGGGATAAGAATCTTCTCTTGGAATCAAACATGGCCCACATAAGGTGTGAAACTTCCTCTTTTGTCTCTTGCATTGTCAACTTTTCTTCTTTGGAAGGTCCTCCTTGTTGGCTCCAAAATCAAAGAGATCTGTTAGGATAATTCTCCATGATTTTTTCCTTTATTTTTTTCAACAAAAAATCTGATTCAATCCTCCATTGGGCATGGGATGCTTCTTTGCATATTATTTTTTATTTTTCTTTAATTCTACTCCTTCTTAAAAAAGAACTCTTATGTGGCTTCCCTTCTCTATCTTTGATGAGATTTTTTTCAAATTTATCTAGAAAATGTCTTGAAATATGCAACAAATAGATGGACCCCATCTTGGACGTCCCACATGTGTACCCCCACACATGTGCATGTGTGTGGGACCATGAAGCCAACTTTGTAAAATTTTCTTCTATCTTCTTTCCTCTCTCCATTTCTTCTCTCCTTGCTTTTGAAAATAATTTATTTTCCTCAATTCTTTAACAATGGGACCTATATCATCAATTTCCTACAAAACAAATGTGAATTCATGTGAAAAGAAAATTTAACCCTAAGATTACAAATGCATGACTGTGGGCCTATCTCTCATGAAATGACAATGAAACCGCACATCATTTTTCATGATTTTATGTAAATGAACTAATGATGATTAAAATTAAATTTAATTCATGAGAATAGATATATATATTCACAAAATTCTCTCAATATAGATTTCCAAAAATGGCAGCTTTCATAAATGTAAGTAAAAAGAGTGATTTTTAAGCAAATTATGCAAAAATATACTAAAATAAATTTAAAATGCTTAAAACCATGATATCACCCTAAATGAGATTCTTCTGAATCAATAAGTCCTTAAAATGGTTCAAAATGTATATGAAAATATGTATTTTTAAGGACTTATCAGGTCCATGACCCCAAGGTTTAGGAGTCATCAAAATGATATGTTTGTTGAACTTGAGTCAAATCACATCCATTTGACTTGAGATTTTATAGAGCTACCCCTGAATATAACTTGGATTTTCCCCAAGAGTTTAAGCTGGTTTGTTCTTCATGAGTTAACCACTTTGAACAGTGACCTCAAAGAGCTTGAAAAAGAACTACCTAAACTAGGTTTGGGTCTAGATGATGTCCAAATCTTTTGACACTTTAGAGGATGGTCCTTGATTGTATTTGAAGACATTCCCATGAGTTTTAGCTAGTTTTGACATGTAGAAGTGTTTGTTGCCATAATGACCCTAAGGAAGCTAGGAGACAGCCACTGAAGATTGAGTTTGAGTTGAAATGTAGTCTAACTGCTTTGAAACTTCTAAGCATCATTCCTGAGCATGTTTTGGAGTTGACAGGAGAGTTTCAACCATTTTTAGTAATTGAAAAGCCTGAGCATGTTCAGTGACCCCATGATTTTGAGTTAATAACCTTGAATTTGGTGTTTGCTAAGTTAAATGACCAAATGAAGTCCATTCGCTTTGAAATTTGAACTACTATACTCTGAGGTCAACTAGCGTCTTCTAAGTGAGTTGCATCAATTTTGAATATACGAATACATTACTTGACCTGAAATTCCATAATCCTAGAATTTATGTGTGTCCTTGGCTTAGAAATTGCTTGTGATGTCTTCACTGCAACACTTATAATCTTTGTGGTTGCGGGTTCAAAAGTCTCCCTTTTAGGTTCAATGATGAAAGCATGAATCTAGAATCTTTGTGCCTCAAAATAGCCAATCTATGGGGATGGTGAATGGCCACATGAAAATGTAGTTTCATCGAGATAGGTTATAGGCCTAGACTTGAAATTTTGATTAAAAAAAACCTTAAATGGTTTACTAATGGCATTCAGTAAAAACATAAAGTTTCTAATTTCTTTGCCTTATTTTTCACAAATATTAAAAGTAGCATCTCTATTTGATTTTGGAGCTTCATGGATTTTGGTTTAGTTTCAAATAATCAAGGTTTAGGTTTTTGACTTCGCTTAACATGAGTCAAAATGAGATAGGAATTTGAAAGAGATTGGCTTTTGTGAATTTTGATCCAAAAGCAATTTGAGATGGCAAATTTGGCTCAAAATTGGGTTTGACCCAAGCTGAATTTGAAATTTGGTTGTATTGGCCTTGAGAAGAAACCCTTTTTTATTTTTTCCTTTTTAGTTTTGGTTTTGGGTAAAATACCCAAAGTGGGTTCACCATGTGCTGTGGGAGTTTGGTAGATCTCATTTGAAAGTCACACTGTGATAGTGAGATTTTCAAGTAATGGAGCGTAATACAAGCTGTGAGTAAGGAGAAGGCCCTCATGTCCAGACACAAGTCATATAACAAGGCAAGTTCCTTTTTTTTTTCAACTATGCTATTTCGAATTTTCATAGTACAAGTGATAAGCCCTTAAAAATGCACATTTTCATATACGTTTTGGACCATTTTAAAGATTTATTAACTTGAAAAAGCTTCATTTAGTGTGATATAATGGTTTCACGCGTTTGAAATTCATTTTAGTATTTTTCTGCATAATTTTCATAAAAATCACAATTTTGCTTACATTCATGAAACTTGCTAATTTTGGAGTTCTATTTTTGGAAAGTTTTGTGAAAATTATTTTCTCATGAAAGAAATCAAATTTTCATCATCATTAGTTTATTCACATAAAATCATGAAAATTGGTGTGCATGTTTATCGTCATTTCATGAGAGATAGACCTACATTCATGCATTTGTGATCTTAGGTTAAAATTGTCTTTTCACATGAATTCAGATTTGTTTTGTAGGAAATTAATGACATGGGTCCCATTTCCAAGAGTTGAAGTAAGAAATTTATTTTCAAAAGAAATGAAAGAAGAATTGAAGAGAAGAAATAAATTGGAAGAAAAATGTAAAAATTGACATCATGGTCCCATACACTTTCACACTTGTGTGAGACACTCATGGGATGTCCAAGAAGGGGTCCACCATTTTTTACTGCATCATCCAAACCACTTTTTCATAATTCAAAGATAATTTCAAGAGATCTCAAGATATTTCAAAGAAGGAAAGCCACATATGGACTTTCTTTGAAAGGAGTAGAAGAAAAAAACTATAAATAGGGCACCGCTTTGGTAGTCTAAGCCAAGGGAAGATAGACTACCTCTCTCTAGAATTACTACTATACTTTATCTTCTTTAACTCTCTCTCCCTCCATCACAGTCCTCAAGGAGATTTGGCCCAAAAATCACACTACACCCTTCGGTTTTTTCATCTAGAAGAGGCTTCTCATCCTAGTATGTAATTTTTTTTATTTTCAATTAATTATTTCTTATGTAAAGACATTGCATTTTAGTAAAAGTGTTTCTTTTTCTCTTTAATTTTTCTTTCATGTACTTGGGTGATTAGTGCTTGATTTATGTTTCTTCACTTATTGGTGTTTGGATTGACAAGCCAAAGGCCCTAAGAGCATGAATTAAATTATGAACCCGCTTAGCAAAGAATTTAGAAGGAGAAGAATACACTTCCACTACATTTACTTTTCTGCAAACTACATTTATATTTCTTGTTGACTACATTTAAACTCTATTTACTACATTTACTTTCATTGTTTGTTACATTTAAATTTCTGCAAAAACACTATATTTAAATTCCATTGTTCTTATTTTACTTGTGTTTTTTATGTTGCACGATTTATGGCTGGGATTAAATTTTAGAAGCATGCATCATATCATATGTTAGTTTATTTGCTGGAAATTGGAATTTTAGATCTAGAATTCATGATTTTCTTTTTAGAAATAAAAGGTATAAATTTTTTATTTAAAAAGCAACAATATTAGACAGCAAACAGTCACTGTTTTTGTCCAAATATTGGCAATTTAAAACATGAAATCACTACAACAAATTGCATAATCCCCAACATTTTTTGCCAACGTCATTGTAAAGGCATTGTTAAATGTTACCTTTTGCTAATGCAAATAATGATACGTTGGTAAAAGTTACAAAATAATATATTTTTACCAATGCAAAAGAGGCTGCGTTGGCAAAAGGTGTCAAAATTACATTGGCACGCAAGCAAAATTCCCCCTAGAAGAAAGAGAAATTTTTGGCAACAAAATGTTCCCCTTTGGCAATGTAAAAAAAATGTTGGCTATGGTTTGACCTATTTGCAACACACGTATGTGCGTTGGTAAAGGCACCTTGAACAATGCCAACGCATTATGTGCATTGGTGAAGACCAATCTTAATTGCCAATGCACTGTGTGCTTTGGCAAAAACCCATTTTGAATTCCACATAATATGTGGCTGGCCTAGGTAATATTTAAAAATCCCTTTAAGGGGGCCAGTGTTGGATGGGCCATGTACTGAGTAATTGCAAATAAAAGTTCCATCATCAAAATCTACTTTTTTAAAAATCTGAAGTTGGGATAGGGCCCACACGTGAACTAACCATCACTCTCTTTTATTATTTATGACTTTATTTATTTATTATTATTATATATTTTTTAATTTAATTTTTATTTCTCTTTACTACTCTTTTTTTTATTTCCACCCAGGTAGGCTAGCATGCCATTCTCAGGTTGGGCCTGTGCGTGATTGAGAGCCCACCCCCATTCAAAGCTTTATTATATTGCAGTACTTAAATGATTATTTTGCCTTGAAATTTGGAGGAAGCAATGATGGATGAGTTAACTTTGTTCCATAAAAATATCAAAGGAAAAGGATTAAGGGAGGTTGGGTTTTCAGTCATTGAAACACTCGCCAATAAGAAATTCTGTACACAGAAATCTGCACAATGCAGATTTTTTGTCCGAAAGTTTGGAATTAATAAGCATATCAAATCAGTGAGTTTTGCTATAAAATTTGATTAATTGAAACTTGATAAGTCGCCTTTAAAATCCCAAAGTTTTAGATCCAAAAGACTATGGTAATTCAATTTCCAGAAGCCTAAATTAAGACTAACTGCTAAACTGCATATCAGGATTTTTACTTTTAACCATTATTCATGCTTTTTTTTTGCATGTTTTTTTAAATTCTTTTTTTTTTGTTCTTATAGAGCATGATTTCTAGCCATTAAATCTAGTTTATGATTACATTAGATTTGGATCATATTTTATTTAAATTTTGCATCTTACATTAGGAAAGTTTTCATTAATTACATGGCATGCATTGCATTACTAACTTTCGAATTTTAAATTTGTTTCTAGTTTTATGTCTTTATTGTTTTAGATAATTTCCAAAATTAAAGATCTTTCTAAACTTGTTTTAATTGAAGATTTTAAATTGGAAAGTTTTCTGGTTTTGGAAATTCTAACTTAGGAAAGTTTTTAACTTTAAGATTTTAATTTTAGAAAGTAAGTTTGTTTTCTAACTTTCATTGTTTGTTTCTAACTTTTCTTGCTTAGTTGTTACTAATTTTGATTTGTTTCTAATTTAGTTTAGTTTAGTTTCTAATTTAATTCTTAGTTTTATTTTTAGTAACTTTCTAGTTTTGAAAGTTCTGACTTGTGTTTTAGTTTTGCAACAACTTTAGTTTTATTTATAGGAAGTTTTAGATTTAGGTGTTTAGTTTTAGGAAAGTTTCATTTTATTTGGATTGTGATTGTTTAATTGTTATTTTTACAAAGTATGATGCTTGTATTTGTTAGTTTTTAAATTAGGCTATTTTAGATTTTTATTTAGGGCAGCTATAAGTTGAAAAAGAACTATAAAACACATTGGTCCCTGAGGATCAACCTGGTCTCAGCAGTTTTTATTATCATATCGTGGTTCTGCACTTGTAAATCAAGCACAAGTTTTTGGCGCCATTGCCAGGGAGTGCCATTTAAGGTAACTCTTCAAAATTTCCTTATTTACATTGCTTTGTGGATGTGATTTAATTTTGGCATCTTTTAGAAATAAAAAAATATGCATGGAATGTTAAACTACCCTAAATAGGAATAGGGAAGTGCATAGTTGTTAGAAAGTACACTTCACTTTAATTTTTATAAACTTTCTAAAATTAGAAAATGTTACTATTTTTCAACTTGACATAACTCCTTTTGGAAAAAAGTAAACCAAAAGTGATCTAATCGTTGTCTTTAATCTTCTCGGTGCCTAAGAAAGTCTTTGGTCCTACAGTGTACGATAACTAGTCTGTTTAGAAAATTAACTGGTCCTCCAAACAGGTCCATCTGTGAATTTACCACTTCCTAGTAGCTAATCTAGCCAAGTTGGTTTCATAGGACCGGATTTGAGAACTAGAAAAAACTTTTCAACATTAGGTAACTACTTAGTTGCTGCTTGTATAATTTAGGATTTTCTCTTTTTTTATAAAAAAAAACAAGCGATTACAAAAATGGATTGATGAGAGTTCACAAACATGAGGGCACTTAACAATGGGCAAACCAATGGAAATGGAATCAATGATGATGGCCCATCGAAGTCATGGCGTGCTTCGTACAAATGAGAAAAGATTGAAAAGTTACATCAAACAAATTGTTTGATCGGATATTATGAACGGAAGTGGGCCAATCACTATGATCATTATTATAATGAGGGATTTGTGAAAAAGTTTAATAGAATGATTAGCTAAAATCATCAACCAATAAGGGTCCCACGTGATTACCCATACCCCACACAATCATTTACTCATTCTGATATGGATGTGGGAATTTAATAACGGGCTGAATCAAATCCAAATCAATGACATTACCACAATGACATGGGTAGCATGTGGTCTAAATTGGGATGATCAATCACTCAACAATTGTCGAAATGGGCCCGATATGGATCATGTCTCTTATCCCCAAGAATTTACTCCATACGGGTTGTATGACTATCCCTCACAAGAAATGTCATATACACCACTTTCTCCTCCTGGTCATATGGACCTCATGATCCCTCTCCGCCCGAATGGTCATATGAACCACCGCCACCCCGGATGAATTCTTTGGAGGATACTTTAGCAAAATTCATTGGGTCCATGCCAAACACCATGCAATCCATTCAAGATTATGCACAATGCATGGAAAGCCTAATGACTTCGATTAGTCAAACATCGCTTGAAATGAGAAAAAAAATGACACCCTTGGCATTGAAATGAAAATTCAACAAGATGATCTTACATTCATTAAAGCTATTGTAGATATGGATCACACAAACACATAGTGGATATCTAAGGGTGCACATGATAACATAGATGATAATGTAATGCATGAACTAGTTGATGAATCCTATGAGCCTATGTACCTTACCTTTGCTCGATACCACCCATTCCACTTCACCAAATAGGAATCCATGCCCTTTTACATAAATCCTTTTTATGATTCAGAATCCTCTAATGATTTTGGCATTGCGGTCTTTCAAAAATTTGATATTCTCATGATCGAGGAAACTGCAAATGAACCCAATAAGCTTCAAAAGAAAGATTACAATTGGCAGGATGACCTCATTTTTCAGATTTCTGATTCAAAAAATTTGGAATCCTTGGAATCTTATACCAAATTTTTCATGGAATCTGATGATTCAACCCTTAAAGAAATTTCCCTTGCTTTTCTTGGCCCTCAATGTTATGCGAAAAAACTTGTGGAATTGGAGAACAGTAGTCCCATTCAAACCCCCAAGTCTAAAAATTTGGAATCTTTTGAGCCAGTGTCTAGATGGACGACTAAAATTGAACTAATTAAATATGTGGCACGAGAGGACCTACAACCACCCAGCTACTCATTACAGCCTCTCCTATCTTTCAAAGATCCATTTTTCGAAAGGGAGGATGAAATTTTCGTGGTAGTTCCCCCTTAACACAATCTATAGGAGCATGCAGTCCTCATGCTCATTGATCCCACTATTGACATGGTTTCATCTCTTTCTATACTTCTTATAAACTATGTGGAGGAAATTTTCATTTGGGATCTGGGTGGACTCATGGTTTTGAATCTAGTAGTGTAGGTTTTTTCTTTTCTTTTTAGTATAGATATTTCCTTTTAGAGTAGCTTCTTGTTCTTTTTTTTTCCTTTTGTCTAACCTTTGACTGAGAGTAGCTCAGGCATATCTTTAGGTGACTTCTTCTCTTTACCCTTCTTTACATTTATATTTCCTTATGTTACTTTTTTTCTTCTGCATTGCATGCAAAAATATCAAGGACGATGTTCGTCTTTGGTTGGGAGGTGGGAACAAGCACAATTGTCCAATTTTAGATAAAAAGTTTTTTGATTTTCTTGTCACTTTTATCATTTTAGTCAGTTTTTAATAATTTTAGTTAGTTTTTAAAAAAACAAAAAAATTTTTTAGACTTTTATTTTTTTTTTCAACATTTATTTTCCATCTTAGAAAAGAAAGTTTTCAAAGGAATTGAAGCACTTTGAAGATATGTAAAAATCTAGAATTTTCATACTTTTGGAATGAAGTAAAATGAAAGTTTGCTTTGTCTAAAGGAGGAAACATATCAGGAGTACCAAAACTTGCTTTCTACATGCATACACATACACATTTTTTGACATTTTAGATAGGAAGATTTAATGCTGTTTTTGGAATTTTTCAGGAGAATACGATGTGAACCTAAGATTTAGTTTGTATAATATTTTTGTTTCTTGGTTCATTTTTGGTGAATTGGATATATTAGAACCAAGATGAATTAATTCGAGTGAAAATGAGAACTATCACCAAGTGTTTACTTTCGATTTATAAAAAACAAAGGGAATATAATGAGAATTTGTGACAAGTTTGGGTTTGTAGCCTTTTTAACTTGAGCTAGCAAGCCCTAGGGGTATTTTCATATATAGTGCCCTAAAGCCATCTGGTTTGGGAGTCACTGGACTAATGCTTGTTGCATGAGTTAATTAGAAAGCTTAGGAGACCTAAACATTGTACAGTCACAAAAGCGGTTTGTTAGAAAACAATAAGAATGATGATAAATTATAGCCCAATGAGTGTCTGAAGAAATTTTCAAGATATATGCGCAAAAATGTATAAGAACTAAGTTTGCTTCTTAGATCTCAACTTTTGTTATATCATATGAACTTGAAAATTTCTATATTGGAAAAAGTAAGTGAGTGAAGAGTGTCCACAAGAATTTGCAAGGGAATATGTGTGGGGAAGAAAAAAACCAAATTTTCTCTCTAGATTCTAACTTTTCTTATATCATATGAACTTGGGAACCCTTGCGTTGAAAAAAGACAATGAGAGAAAAGAGGCCAATCGAAGTAAACAGTAATATAGTAGCCATCTTAGCAGCTTTGAGAGGAAATTTCTTTTTGCTAAATCTCAAAGGTCAGATTATTAGAAGGAAAAATTCCATTTTTGTAGCATTATCATGGAACATTTGTAAAAAGTTTTTAATGTATACATTTTTCACCTTACACACCAGTTCGTTTGAATTTGAGAAAGTTTTCAAAAATAAAATTGTGGACCAGACTTTGAAATGTCTGAAAGTTTGATTATTCCAGATTTTGAAAATATCCGATGAGAGTGAATTTTCTTTTGGAAAATTTCTTTTTTTCATTCTTTTCTCAATTATTCTTCTTATTAAAAAAAACAAACAAGAATTTTGTGGGTATATTCACTGCAAACACTCACGATGCATAATTTGTCCACTAGGGGGAACCTAGGGGTTTAAGGGCTTGCTGCATACGCAAAATGCAATCGAGAGTGTCAGCAAAAATGGTGTTGTATTCATGTTTACTTTTATTGCATTGCATTAGTTTTAGGTTAGAATTAGGTCATGATAGAATTCCTCATTTTTATTCGCAATTTTTGTCAACGACTATCAAAACGGTGGTTAAGGGGTGTGATAAGCCCTTAAAAATGCATATTTTCATATACATTTTGGATCATTTTAAGGATTTATTAACTTGAAAGCATTTCCTTTTGTGTGATATAATGGTTTCGTGTATTCTAAATTCATTTTAGTATTGTTTTGCATAATTTGCTTAAAAATCAAACTTGTTGCTTACATTTATGAAACCTACCAATTTTGGAGTTTTATTTTTCGAAAGTTTTGTGGAGATTATTTATCTCCTGAAAGAAATCAAATTTTCATCATCATTAGTTCATTCACTTGAAATCATAAAAAATGGTATGCATTTTCATCGTCATTTCATTAGAGATAGACCCGCATTCATGTATTTGTGATCTTAGGGTTAAAATTGTCTTCTAACATAATTTCACATTTGTTTTATAGGAAATTGATGACATGGGTCCCATTTCCAAGAATTGAAGCAAGAAATTTATTTTCAAAGGAAAGGAGAGAAGAATTGATGAGAGGAAAGAAATTAGAAGAAAAGTGCAAAAAATTGGCTTCATGGTCCCACTCACATTTACACTTGTGGGACACATTCGTCGGACATCCAAGAAGGGGTCCACCATTTTTACTACATCATCCAAATTTTCCTTTTGATAATTCAAATATAGTTTCAAGAGATCACAAGATATTCCAAAGAAGGAAAGCCACATATGAAACCTTCTTTGCAAAGGAGTAGAAGAAAAAAACTATATATAGGGCACCTTTTTGGTAGTCTAAGTCATGGGAAGATAGACCACCTCTCTCTAGAATTACTACTACATTTCATCTTTTTCAACTCTCTCTCGTTCCATCATAGTCCTCAAGGAGATTTGGCCCAGAAATCATACTAAACCCTTGGGTTTTTTCATCTAGAAGAGGCTTCTCATTCTAGTATGTTATTGTTTTGATTTTTAATTCATTATTTCTTATAGAAAGACGTTGGATTCTAGTAAAAGTATTTGTTTTTCTCTTTAATTTTTCTTTCTTGTACGTGGGTGATTAGTGCTTGATTTTTGTTTCTTTACTTGTTGGTGTTTGGATTGATAACCCAAAGGCCCTAAGAGCATGATACAAATTATGAACCTACTTAAAAAAGAATTTAGAAGAAAAAGAATACACTTCTACTACATTTACTTTTCTGCAAACTACATTTATATTTCTTGTTGAGTACATTTAAATTCTATTTACTACATTTACTTTCATTGTTTGTTACATTTAAATTTATGCAAAAGCACTATATTTAAATTCCATTGTTCTTATTTTATTTATGTTTTTTATGTTGGATGATTTATGGCTGGGATTAAATTTTAAAAGCATGCATCATATCATGTGTTAGTTTATTTGCGGGAAATTGGAATTTTAGATCTGGAATTCGTGATTTTCTTTTTAGAAATAAAAGGGATAAATTTTAGATTTAAAAAGACAGTAAAATTAGATAGCAAACAGTCACTGTTTTTGTCCAAATATTGGCAGTTTAAAATATGAAATAGAATGATTATTTTGCCTTGAAATTTGGAGAAAACATTACTGGATGAGTTAACTTTGTTCCATAAAAATATCAAAGGAAAAGGATTAATGAAGGTTGTGTTTTCAGTCATAGAAACACTTGCTAATCAGAGATTTTATACACAAAAATCTGCATATGGTAGACTCTTGGTCTGAAAGTTTGGAATTAATAGGCATATAAAATTAGTGAGTTTTGCTATAAAAATTGAATGAATTGAACCTTGATAAGTAAACTTTTAAATCCCAAGGTTTCAGATCCAAAAGATTATGGTAAGTTTAATTTCCAAAGGCCTAAATTAAGACTGACTGTTAAACTGCATTTCAGAATTTTTATTTTTAACCATTATTCATGCATAATTTTTTTGTATATTTTTTTAAATTATTTTTTTTTGTTTTTGCATTAGTAGAGCATGATTTCTAGCCATTAAATCTAGTTTAGGATTGCATTAGATTAGGATCATATTTTATTTAAATTTTGCATCTCATATTAGGAAAGTTTGCATTAATTACATGGCATGCATTTGATTGCTAACTTTATAATTTTAAATTTGTTTATATTTTTTGTCTTTTATTGTTTTAGATAATTTCCAGAATTAAAAGATCTTTCTAAATTTGTTTTAATTAAAGATTTTAAATTGGAAAATTTTCTAGTTTTGAAAATTCTGACTTAGGAAAGTTTTTAACCTTAAGATTTTAATTTTAGGAAGTATGTTTGTTTTCTAACTTTGATTGTTTGTTACTAACTTTTCTGATTTGGCTGTTACTAATTTTGATTTGTTTCTAATTTAGTTTAGTTTAGTTTCTAATTTATTTCCTAGTTTTATTTTTAGTAACTTTCTAGTTTTGGAAGTTTTAACTTGTATTTTAGTTTTGCAGCAACTTTGTTTTATTTGTAGGAAGTTTAAGATTTAGGTTTTTATTTTTAGGAAAGTTACATTTTATTTGGATTGTAATTGTTTAAATTTTATTTGTACAAAGTAAGATGCTTGTATTTGTTAGTTTTTAAATTAGGCTAGTTTTAGATTTTTATTTAGGGTAGGTACAAGTTGAAAAAGCACCATAAAACACATTGCTTTCGAAGGATCGACCTGGTCTCACCAGTTTTTATTGCTACATCATGATTCTGCACTTGGACCTCACAAACAAGTTTTTGGCGTTATTGCCGAGAAGCGCCATTTAAGGTAACTTTTCAAACTTTCCTTATTTACATTGCTTTGTGGATGTGATTTAATTTTGGCATCTTTTTAGAAATAAAAGGACATGCATGGAATTTTAACCCGCCCTAAATTAGAATAGAAAAATGCATGGATTGTTAGAAAGTACACTTCACTCTAATTTTTAGAAACCTTCAAAAATTAGAAAAAGTTATTGTTTTTCAACTTATCATAACTTCTTTTGGAAGAAAGCAAACCAAAAGTGATCTAATCGTTGTCCTTAATCTTCTCGGTGCAGAAGAAAGCCTTTACCCTTGTAGTGCATGTTAGCTAGTCTGTTTAGGAAACGGGTCCTTCAAACGGGTCCATTTGTGACTCTACCACTTCTGATGGCTAATCTATCTAAGTTGGTTTCATAGGACCAGATTTGAGAACTAGAGGAAACTTTTCAACCTTTAGAGAGTTACTTAGTTGCTGCTTGTAAATTTAGGCTTTTCTCATTTTTTTTTACTTAAAAAAAACAAGGGATTACAAAAATAGATTAGTGGGAATCCACAAACATGAAGGCACTTAACAATGGGCAAACCTATGGGAATGGATCAATGCTGATGGCCCACGGAAGTCATGGCATGCCTTGTGTGAACAAGAAAAGATTGCAAAGTTACATCAAACAAATTATTCAGTTGGATCTTATAAATGGGAGTGGACCAATCACTATGATCATCATTACAATGAGAAATTTGTGGAAAAGTTCAATGGAATGATTAGCTCAAATCATCAACTAATAAGGGTCCTGCGTGATTACCCATACCCTATACATTCATTCACTCATTCTGATATGGATGTGGGAATTTAATGACGGTTTGAATCAAATTCAAATCAATAGTATGACCACAATGACATGAGTAGCATATGTGGTCCAAATTGGGATGATCAATCACTCGACAATTGGCTAAATGGGCCAGATATGGATAATGTCTCTTATCCCTAAAAATTTACTCTAGACGGGTCGTATGACTATCTCTCATAAGAAATGTCATATGCACCCCTTTTCCTCCTGGTCATATAGACCTCATGATCCCTATCCGCTCAAATGGTCATATGAACAACCACCACCCCGGAAGAATTCTTTGAAGGATACTTTCACAAAATTCATTGAGTCTACATAGAATACCATTCAATCCAATCATGATTATACACAATGCGTGGAAAGCCTAATCACTTTGATTAGTCAAACATCGCTTGAAATGAGAAAAAGACATGACACCCTTGGCATTAAAATGAAAATTCAACAAGATGATCCTACATTCATTAAAGCTCTTTTAGATACAAATCACATAAACACATAGTGGATATCTAAGGGTGCACATGAGAACGTGGATGATGGTGTGATGCAAGAACCAGTTGATGAATCACTTGAGCCTGTGTACCCTACCTTTGCTCAGGATCATCCATTCCACTTCACCAAAGAGGAATCTATGCCCTTTTATGTAAATCCTTTTTATGATTTGTCACAACCCGAGCCCAGGGAACGGGGGTCAGAGGAACTCTAACCAATGACACACGTACTCCCGTGCATGTACACCTAGACCCCATCCAGGAATACACACACAAGGGATCAATCACACGTGCAAACCACTGTACGCGGAAGCTGTACGTATCAAGGCATACCACAAAATACCAAAAGACAATGGGAGATCACAAACTATCATGAGCTGATAACAATAACAATTACAGGAACGTATGACAAATAAAGCGGGCTTACAACAATCCAAAAATCAAAATACAGGTATCACTCAATGCCCACTTTACAAGTACAGAAAATCCCCTCAAGAGACTCCAACACAAAGAATGGGGAAAACAAAATGATGCAAACCGTACTCTGGAGGATGGATCAAGTCCACTCCTCTAGGCCGGAGGGGGCCTCGCAAGCCTCTCCTGGAGTCGGGTCGACCGACGCAGGATCGGAAGAGGGATCTGAGCCTGCAACATACAAAGACAACTAATAAGTACAACGACTTAGCAAAGTATAAGCAACAAGACGATAACACGAATTGCATCTAAAGTGAGCAATAGTCATGATGCAGGATCTACAGAAATCATGTTCGTATACGAAACAAATATGCAAATGAATAAGCATGCTGTAAGAATCATAAACAGATAACATTCAAAGTGGCTACTACATTGGCCATTTTCTCCCTTACGAGAGCGGACGGAATGAGAACACCAGCGACCGGGCCAGGGCACGCGTGGGTCTCTAGTTCCCGGGGTCCGGAGTCCCAGGACGGAAACACTCTGCAGAGGCAAACACATAACTAAACCAAAGTTAACCCCGTCGGGTATCCTAAGGCTGAGGCTCAGTAGTGCCAATACCAATCACAATCAAGCGGATGATGCACCTCGATCACTTATCACTTATCACTTATCACTTATCACTTATCATGTCACTTATCATACTGAACGAACAATAGGAAGTGCATCACATAAACTGATACTGAATGCAAATACTGAATGCATAATACGGATACTGATACGGATACGAAATGCAATACAGATACTGAATGTACATAAACTGATACTGATACTGATACTAATACTGATACTGATACTGATACTGATACTGATACTGATACTGATACTCCAGTGGAGCAACGGTAAACACAATACACAATAATAGAATGGTTCCGCCCGGGCTTCGCTCTGGGGTTGCTGCATTTCCCACAGAATCGAGAGGTCCAGCGCAGAACACATAAGAGGGCATAACCGAAATCAATATGCTGTACAAATCAGAATGCTTATGCGAATCAAGGTCCATTACAAACCAATCCTACACTAGTTATCCAGTGTCTCTAACCGTGCATGTTGATGTAGTTTTAAGTTGTCCGATGCACCATTGTCTAGTGTTGCAGTGTCTGGAGTGTGCACCGAAGTCCCTTAAACCAACACCCATGGGGAGGTGCTAAACAACTGGATAACAAGCATGAATGATTCACAGCCCTTGAGATCATTCATGTCATTCAGACATTCCATTGGGCATATTCAGGTTCGCTACATTCTAATGTGAAAGTCATATACGGTCTTTTGCTTAAACCTAATCCTTTTCATTCACTTCTCAGGGTTCACGGTGTAGCCGTAGGTGACCTTACGGCTTAGCCGAGGCATATTACGGCTTAGCCGTAATATACACTGCGGCTGAGCTGAGGTTTCCCAAATATCCACCCGGATTTACGGCTCAACCGTATTTTGCTCTACGGCTCAGCCGTATCCTGGTCCACGGCTTAGCCGTAAGACAATGTACGGCTTAGATCAGGCTGGGCCGTAGAAGAATGTCAAATTGCCAACATCCAGTTATTTTCAGCTAACAGTCTGTACTGTTCTACGGTTTGGGTTACGGTTGGGTCTCGGCTTAGCCGTAAGCCATTTTACGGCTTAGCCGTAGCACATTTCACGGCTTAGCCGTGAGTGCACGGACTCATTTTCCTGAAATTGTCACAGTCATACAGAAAGTGTGCAAAACAGCGGGAAACAGAAACAAAACAGCAAAATGAGCTGAATAGAGCTGTTTAATGCTGAGAAACACAATGAAGCATAAAAACACAACAATCAAATCACTATCAATCGGTGTTCACACATCTTGGGCTTATACTTGCCTCACGGACGAAATCCACACGCTGATTGGTTCAGTCCACCGGAATCACACACACTGACGAGCTCCTTTCTTCCTCCCTCAAGCAGAGAAACAGAAATGGAGAAAGAGAGAAAGAGAGCTGACGAGAGAGAGACGAGCTGGAGCGTGAGAGAGAGAGTGAGCTGAGAGACGATCGAGAGAAACAAAGGGTAGGTGGGATATTTATACATAATTTGAGTCCAAATTACATTTAAGGCCACATAGCTTATACAAATATCAGTTTGAGTCAAATGACGGTCCAACAAAAGCAAACGAACTCATTCGGATCCAAGACAGTTACGACAATCGACAAGCTCGACGAAATACATGCGCTGACGTCAAAACGACGCGAAACTGACAAGGTCAATCAAAGGCCAAATTTACGAAAAAGGGCTCGATCTACTTAGACCAAGTCAAACTCACCCCAAACACTCTCTCTAAGGCTCAAAACTACATAAAACAAAAGCCAAAACACTCTTAGCGATAAAAACACACGCAATACGCACTAATCCGGATCAACTCGGGTCGGAGCGTTACATCCTCCCCTACTTGGACATCATTCCGTCCTCGGAATGAAAGCGTACCTGAGCAAACAGATAAGGATACTGACGCGCCATCTGATCTTCTAATTCCCACGTGGCTTCATCAGGTCCATGATGTTCCCAAAGTACCTTGACCCATCGGATAGTCCTCGTACGCAAGAGCTGTTCTCTGGTCCCAACAATACGGAGCGGACGCTCAACGTAGGACGCATTAGGTTGCATCTGAATATCATCGTATCGAATCACGTGCGTCGGGTCTCGAACATACTTGCGAAGCATAGACACATGAAAAACATCGTGTACTCCAGAAAACTCCACGGGTAGAATCAATCTGTACGCTAGATCTCCAATCCGGCTCTTGATCTCAAATGGACCCACATATCTTGGCGCTAACTTGCCTTTTTGACCGAATCGTACCGTACCCTTCATCGGTGAGACCTTCAAGAATACCCAATCTCCAACCTGAAACGTCAAGGTTCTTCTACGCGTATCTGCATAGCTCTTCTGTCTCGATCGGGCAATCTTCAAATTGTCAATGGCTCTCTGAACTTTCTCTGTAGTCTCAGCAATGATCGTCGGTCCGTGAAAACTCCTTGTTCCAACTTCTTCCCAGCAAACAGGACTTCTACATTTCCGTCCATACAAAGCTTCATAGGGTGCCATTCCAATACTCTCGTGGAAGCTATTGTTATACGCGAACTCGCACAACGAGAGATGCAAATCCCATTCTTTCTCAAAATTCAGTACACTGGCCCGTAACATGTCCTCAAGCGTCTGAATAGTTCGTTCCGACTGTCCATCAGTCTGCGGGTGATACGCTGTACTGAAGTTCAACTTCGTTCCCATGGCTTCCTGAAATGCTCTCCAAAATGAAGAAACAAAGCGGCTATCTCTATCTGACACAATTGACACGGGCGTACCATGTAGTCTCACGATCTCATCAACGAACTTCTTCGCCATCTCGGAAAATGTCATGCCTTTCTTGAATGGAAGAAAATGGGCTGTCTTCGTCAGTCTGTCCACGATCACCCAAATGGCACTGTTCTTCTTGCTCGTCAGGGGTAAACCCGAAACAAAGTCCATCGAAATGTGCTCCCATTTCCACTGGGGAATGTGCAATGGATGTAAGGAACCTGGAGGTCTCTGATGGTCAGCTTTCACCTTTTGGCAAGTCAAACATCTGGCAACAAACCCAGCAATTTCTCTCTTCATATTGTTCCACCAGAATCTGTCCTTGAGAGCTCGGTACATTTTCGTACTTCCAGGGTGCATGGAGTAACGTGCATGGTGTGCTTCGGTCATCAAACTCTCCTTCAAAGCTTCTACTGTTGGCACACATAGTCTGCTCCTGAAATACAAGACATCGCCCTCCAAACGAAAGTCTGGTCGATCTGCAATGCTATCCCGAATTCGCTTCAACATCGCATCTTCGAACTGCTGGTCTTTGATACGCTGAATGATGTCAGGCTGAAAGCTCACTGTGCTGGCAAGTGTCAAACAATTCTCCACCGATTGCAGTTCCACTGGCTGTGCATGCCTCACAAAATAAAGGCTATCCAAGGCCTGAAGAATCTCCGATTTCCTACTCAAGGCATCTGCAACAACATTGCCTTTCCCTGGATGGTACTTGATGGGGAAATCAAAATCCTTGATCAACTCAAGCCACCTTCGCTGTCTCATATTCAACTCGGACTGCGTGAAGAGATACTGTAGACTATGGTGATCTGAATGCACTTCAAATGTCACGCCATACAAATAATGTCTCCACATCTTCAACGCAAAAACGATGGCTGCCAACTCTAAATCGTGCGTAGCATAGTTCTTCTCGTGCTCCCGAAGTTGTCTCGAGCCATAGGCAATCACTTTGCCGTGTTGCATCAAAACACATCCCAAACCGACTCGAGAAGCATCAGAGTAAATCATAAATCCTTCATGCCCATCCGGTAACGTCAAAACTGGAGCCGAAGTAAGCTTTTCCTTCAACATCTGGAAATGGCGCTCACATTCGTCCGTCCAAAGAAAAGGAACATTCTTCCTGGTCAAGCGAGTCAACGGGGCAGAAATCTTGGCGAAATCTTGAATAAATCGACGATAATATCCAGCTAATCCAAGAAAAC
The DNA here is from genome assembly GCA_037013555.1 of Sextonia rubra. NCBI lineage: Eukaryota > Viridiplantae > Streptophyta > Magnoliopsida > Laurales > Lauraceae > Sextonia > Sextonia rubra. The sequence goes on from JASUAD010000007.1 coordinate 3,669,435, forward strand.
TCCGTATCTCCGTCACTGTCTTCGGGCTGGGCCAACTCATCACTGCCTCAACTTTCGTCTGATCCACTGCCAACCCATCTCGTGAAATGGTGTGACCAAGAAAAGCTACCTGCTCGAGCCAAAAATCACACTTCGACAATTTAGCATATAGGCGATGCTCTTTCAACAACTGTAAGGCTCGACGTAGATGTTCCTCATGCTCCTCTGGGGTCTTCGAATACACCAGAATATCATCAATAAAGACCACCACGAATCGATCCAGAAAAGGAGCGAAGATCCTGTTCATCAAAGCCATGAAGGCAGCAGGTGCATTGGTTAATCCAAATGGCATCACGAGAAACTCAAAATGCCCGTACCGTGTCCTGAAAGCAGTCTTCACAATGTCTTCTTCCTTCACCCGAAGTTGATGATACCCTGACCTTAGATCAATCTTGGAAAAATAAGCGGCACCTTGGAGTTGGTCAAACAACTCATCAATACGCGGCAATGGGTATTTGTTCTTGATCGTCACTTTGTTCAATCGCCGGTAGTCGATACACATCCGCAAGGTACCGTCCTTCTTCTTCACAAACAGCACTGGCGCTCCCCACGGTGACACACTCGGCCGTACGAAACCCTTCTCCAAAAGATCTTGTAATTGCGTCTTCAATTCGAGTAACTCAGCAGGGGCCATACGATAAGGAGCTAAACTAATGGGTGCTGTACCGGGCACTAGGTCGATCGCAAACTCTACATCTCGGACAGGGGGTAACTCGGGTACTTCCTCCGGAAATACATCCAGGAACTCACGTACTACCGAAATATCGCTCAACTGCTTCACCTCCTTCTTCTCCGAGACGAAAGCAAGAAATCCTGCACAACCTCTGCGTATCAAACGATCCGCCTTGCATGCGGAGATGACACGCCTCGGGCATCTCTCCTGATTGCCCTCGAAACGAAACCCCTTCGCAAAATCGAAATAAATCGTCCTGTTGTAACAGTTAACACAGGCACGATACCGCGCTGGCCAGTCCATTCCAAGGATCACATCGAAATCCAACATGGACAACAAAATCAAATCAACTGGCAGCTGGCGACCTTCAATCACCACGTCGCACTGAGGGTAGTATACACTACACTCCACTCTCTTGCCCACAGGAGTGGACACCACTAGCAAATAGGGTAGCGGCTGAGGGGGTTGCGGTAACTGTTCCGCAAAACGAGGTGCAACATACGAACGCGTAGATCCCGAATCAAATAGTGTATGTGCTTCAGCTCGGGCAATAAGAACTTTACCTTCCACCACTTTCGCATCTTCTGCATGATCATGAGAGGCTGCATACACACGAGCAGTCTGACGCTGGGGCTTCTGGCTTTGGCGAGACGGATGGGGGCTGTTCGAAGCTGCTGAACTGAGAGACTTAGATGACCCCATAGATCTAGATGACTGAAGAGGCCTAGCTGTCGGGCACTGAGCTATCTTATGCTCCCTCGATCCGCAACTCAAACAAGCTCCGGACTTCTTCCAACATTTCTCCGTCGGATGTCCCAATCCACAAAACTCGCATCTGCTCCCAGAGAAACTCGAAGTGCCTTGCTTCCCTTTCCATTTCTTCTGACTCTGTCCCCTGGAACTCATAAGTGCACTCCTCTTAAAGTCCATGGCTCTCTCTGCTAGGTGGTTGGCTTCCGCAGCGTGTGCTCTGTCGACCGCATCATCAAAAGTAGCTGGTCTCTGAAAAGCAGTCACAAAATTCGCGTATCTCGGATGCAGACCAGAAATAAAACGATTCACCTTCTTCTCCTCGGTATGGATCATGTCCTCAGCAAAATGGGACAATTGGGTAAAGCGGTGAATATACTCCGAGACGGTCAGCTGCTGCTGCTGTAAGGCCAGAAACTCAACCTCCTTCACACGCCGGACATGAGCAGGAATGAACTTTCTTCTGAACTGTTTCTGGAACGTCTCCCACACTGTTTCGCTAGGCATGGTCAGATAAGCTGCACTAACACTCTTCCACCAGGTCTTTGCCACCTCTCGGAACATCGATGCCGTAAGCATAACCTTCTGCCGGTCATCACAGATAATGGTCGAGAAGAGGTCTCCGGTATGCTCTAGCCACTGATCAGCCTTCAATGCATCTTCATTACCATAGAACTCTGTGGCTCCACGTTTCCTGAATTTGTCGTACAACGCATTCGGATCGCTCTCCTTGGGCGGAAAGACCACTTGCTGCTCTGCAGGCCGAACTGGCGTTTGGCTCTGTCGGTCTACGATTGAAACGACCTGCGCTTGCAAAGAATGAATCGCCTGTAGCATAGTCAAGAAGCGCTCGTCGAAATTCACGAGTGGCTGTGGAGCGGCTGACCCACTCTCGTTATCTCCCTGATCATTGTTGTTGTGTGTTCCAGATCCCGATGCCATAGCCTGCAAAACACAAAAGTCAATCTGCTATCACACTCGGTAACGCACACAGACTCACAAGACAAGGGGACCCACACAACAGTCCAGAACAGGACTACGAAATCTCACCACGTCCTATATGCCTACATGCTTACACACTAAGATAGAGACAATGCCCTGAGAGACAAAGCTCTGAGAGACAATGCTCTGATACCATACAATACGTATGTCACAACCCGAGCCCAGGGAACGGGGGTCAGAGGAACTCTAACCAATGACACACGTACTCCCGTGCATGTACACCTAGACCCCATCCAGGAATACACACACAAGGGATCAATCACACGTGCAAACCACTGTACGCGGAAGCTGTACGTATCAAGGCATACCACAAAATACCAAAAGACAATGGGAGATCACAAACTATCATGAGCTGATAACAATAACAATTACAGGAACGTATGACAAATAAAGCGGGCTTACAACAATCCAAAAATCAAAATACAGGTATCACTCAATGCCCACTTTACAAGTACAGAAAATCCCCTCAAGAGACTCCAACACAAAGAATGGGGAAAACAAAATGATGCAAACCGTACTCTGGAGGATGGATCAAGTCCACTCCTCTAGGCCGGAGGGGGCCTCGCAAGCCTCTCCTGGAGTCGGGTCGACCGACGCAGGATCGGAAGAGGGATCTGAGCCTGCAACATACAAAGACAACTAATAAGTACAACGACTTAGCAAAGTATAAGCAACAAGACGATAACACGAATTGCATCTAAAGTGAGCAATAGTCATGATGCAGGATCTACAGAAATCATGTTCGTATACGAAACAAATATGCAAATGAATAAGCATGCTGTAAGAATCATAAACAGATAACATTTAAAGTGGCTACTACATTGGCCATTTTCTCCCTTACGAGAGCGGACGGAATGAGAACACCAGCGACCGGGCCAGGGCACGCGTGGGTCTCTAGTTCCCGGGGTCCGGAGTCCCAGGACGGAAACACTCTGCAGAGGCAAACACATAACTAAACCAAAGTTAACCCCGTCGGGTATCCTAAGGCTGAGGCTCAATAGTGCCAATACCAATCACAATCAAGCGGATGATGCACCTCGATCACTTATCACTTATCACTTATCACTTATCACTTATCATGTCACTTATCATACTGAACGAACAATAGGAAGTGCATCACATAAACTGATACTGAATGCAAATACGGAATGCATAATACGGATACTGATACGGATACGAAATGCAATACAGATACTGAATGTACATAAACTGATACTGATACTGATACTAATACTGATACTGATACTGATACTGATACTGATACTGATACTGATACTCCAGTGGAGCAACGGTAAACACAATACACAATAATAGAATGGTTCCGCCCGGGCTTCGCTCTGGGGTTGCTGCATTTCCCACAGAATCGAGAGGTCCAGCGCAGAACACATAAGAGGGCATAACCGAAATCAATATGCTGTACAAATCAGAATGCTTATGCGAATCAAGGTCCATTACAAACCAATCCTACACTAGTTATCCAGTGTCTCTAACCGTGCATGTTGATGTAGTTTTAAGTTGTCCGATGCACCATTGTCTAGTGTTGCAGTGTCTGGAGTGTGCACCGAAGTCCCTTAAACCAACACCCATGGGGAGGTGCTAAACAACTGGATAACAAGCATGAATGATTCACAGCCCTTGAGATCATTCATGTCATTCAGACATTCCATTGGGCATATTCAGGTTCGCTACATTCTAATGTGAAAGTCATATACGGTCTTTTGCTTAAACCTAATCCTTTTCATTCACTTCTCAGGGTTCACGGTGTAGCCGTAGGTGACCTTACGGCTTAGCCGAGGCATATTACGGCTTAGCCGTAATATACACTGCGGCTGAGCTGAGGTTTCCCAAATATCCACCCGGATTTACGGCTCAACCGTATTTTGCTCTACGGCTCAGCCGTATCCTGGTCCACGGCTTAGCCGTAAGACAATGTACGGCTTAGATCAGGCTGGGCCGTAGAAGAATGTCAAATTGCCAACATCCAGTTATTTTCAGCTAACAGTCTGTACTGTTCTACGGTTTGGGTTACGGTTGGGTCTCGGCTTAGCCGTAGCACATTTCACGGCTTAGCCGTGAGTGCACGGACTCATTTTCCTGAAATTGTCACAGTCATACAGAAAGTGTGCAAAACAGCGGGAAACAGAAACAAAACAGCAAAATGAGCTGAATAGAGCTGTTTAATGCTGAGAAACACAATGAAGCATAAAAACACAACAATCAAATCACTATCAATCGGTGTTCACACATCTTGGGCTTATACTTGCCTCACGGACGAAATCCACACGCTGATTGGTTCAGTCCACCGGAATCACACACACTGACGAGCTCCTTTCTTCCTCCCTCAAGCAGAGAAACAGAAATGGAGAAGGAGAGAAAGAGAGCTGACGAGAGAGAGACGAGCTGGAGCGTGAGAGAGAGAGTGAGCTGAGAGACGATCGAGAGAAACAAAGGGTAGGTGGGATATTTATACATAATTTGAGTCCAAATTACATTTAAGGCCACATAGCTTATACAAATATCAGTTTGAGTCAAATGACGGTCCAACAAAAGCAAACGAACTCATTCGGATCCAAGACAGTTACGACAATCGACAAGCTCGACGAAATACACGCGCTGACGTCAAAACGACGCGAAACTGACAAGGTCAATCAAAGGCCAAATTTACGAAAAAGGGCTCGATCTACTTAGACCAAGTCAAACTCACCCCAAACACTCTCTCTAAGGCTCAAAACTACATAAAACAAAAGCCAAAACACTCTTAGTGATAAAAACACACGCAATACGCACTAATCCGGATCAACTCGGGTCGGAGCGTTACATGATTCAAATTCCTTTGATGATTTTGACATTGCGGTTTTTCAAAATCTTGATATTCCCATGATTGAGGAAACTGTAAATGAACCTAATGAGCCTGAAAAGAAAGTTTACAACTGGCAGGATGACCCCATTTTTCAGATTTTTGATTCAGAGAATTTGGAATCCTTGGCATCTTGTACTAAATTCTTGATGGAATCTAATGATCCAACTCTTAGAAAAATTGCCCTTGCTTTTCTTGGCCCTTAATGTTATGCAAAAAAACTTGTGGAATTGGGGAACAGTGGTCCCATTCAAACCCCCAAGCTTGACAATTTAGAATCTTTTAAACTAGTGTCTAGATGGACTATCGAAATTAAACTAATTAAATTTGTGGCATGGTAGGACCTACGGCCACCCAGTTGCTCATTATATCCTCTATTATCTTTCAAAGATCCATTTTTCAGAAGGGGGGATGTATTTTTCATGGTAGTCCCTTCTTCACATAGTCTACATGAACATGCAATCCTCATGTTCATTGAGCCCACTACCGACATGGTTTCATCTCTTTCTATGCTTCTCATAAACTGTGTGGAGGAAAATTTCATTTAGGATCTAGTGGACTCATGGTTTTGAATCTAGTAGTGTAGGTTTTTTCTTTTCTTTTTAGCATAGATATTTCCTTTTAGAGTAGTTTCTTGTTCTTTTTTTTTTTTTTGTCTAACCTTGGACAAGGAGTAGCTCAGACACATCTTCAGGTGACTTCTTCTCTATACCCTCCTTTACATTTATGTTTCCTTATGTTACTTTTATTGTTCTGCATTGCTTGCATAAATATTGAGGATGATGTTCATCTCTAGTTGGGGCGTGGAAACAAGCACGATTGTCCAATTTTAGACAATTTTTTTTTATTTTCTGTCACTTTTATCATTTTAGTCAGTTTTTAATAATATTAGATAGCTTTTAGGAAAACATAAATTTTTTTAGGACCCTTATTTTTTTGTCAGCATTTATTTTCCAGCATAGAAAATAAAGTTTTTAAAAGAATTGAAGCAATTTGAAGACATGTAAAAATCTGGAATTTTCATACTTTTAGAAGGAAATAAAACGAAAGATTGCTTTTTCTAAAGGAGGAAACCTATCAGAAAAGTACCAAAACTTGCTTTCCACATGCATATACGTATACATTTTTTGACATTTTGGATAGGAAGCTTTAATGCAATTTTAGAATTTTTCGGGAGAATATGATGTGAACTTAAGATTTAGTTTATCTAATATTTTTGTTTCCTGGTTCATTTTTGGTGAATTGTATATATTACAACCAAGATAAATTAATTTAATTCGAGCAAAAATGAGTACCGCTACCAAGTGTTTACTTTCAATTTATAAAAAAAAGGAGTAGATAATGAGAAGTTTGTGACTAGTTTGGGTTCGCAGCCTTTTTAACCTGAGCTAGTAAGCCCGTAGGAGTATTTTCATATCTAGTGCTCTAAAGCCATCTGGTTTGGGAGTTATTGACCTAATGCTCATTACATGGGTTAATTAGAAAACCTAGGGGACCTAAACAATGCATAGTCACAAAAATGATTTGTTAGAAAAAAAATGATGATGAATTATGGCCCAACGAGTGTTTGTAGAAATTTTCAAGAGATATGTGCAAAAATCATAAGAACTAAGTTTGCTCCTCAGATCCAACTTTTATTATATCATATGAACTTGGAAATTTCTACATTAGAAAAAGTGAGTGAGTGAAGAGTGTCCGCAAGAGTTTGCAAGGGAATATGTGTGGGGAAGAGCAAAGACCAGATTTGCTCTCTAGATTCAAACTTTTCTTGTATCATATGAACTTGGGAACCCTTATGTCAAAAAAAAAAAAAAAACAGTGAGAGAAAAGAGGCCAATCAAAGTAAACAGTAATATAGCAGCCATCTTAGTAGCTTTGAGAGGAAATTTCTTTTTGCTAAATCTCAAAGGATCAGATTATCAGAAGGAAAATTTTCATTTTTGTAGCATTATCATGGAATATTTGTAATAAGTTTTTAATGTATACATTTTTCACCTTGCACACCAGTTCGTTTGAATTTGAGAAAGTTTTCAAAAATAGAATTGTGGTCCAGACTTTGAAACGTCTAAGAGTTTGATTATTTCAGATTTTGAAAATATCCGATATGAGTGGATTTTCTTTTGGAAAATTTCTTTTGTTCATTCTTTTCTCAATTATTCTCCTTATTAAAAAAACAAATGAGAATTGTGTGGGTATATTCACTGCAAACACTCACGATGCATAACTCGTCCACTAGGGGAAACCTAGGGGTTTAAGGGCTTGCTGCATATGCAAAATGCAGTCAAGAGTGCCAGCGAAAATGGTGTTGTATTCATGTTTATTTTTATTGCATTGCATTAGTTTTATGTTAGATTAGGTCATGATAGAATTCCTCATTTTTTTTCACAATTTTTGCCAGGGACTAGCAAAACGTTCGTTGGGGGTGTGATAAGCCCTTAAAAATACATATTTTTGTATACATTTTGGACCATTTTAAGGATTTATTGACTTAAAAGAGCTTCATTTAGTGTGATATAATGGTTTCATATATTCTAAATTCATTTTAGTTTTTTGTTTTGCAAAATTTTTTAAAAATCACACTTTTTGCTTACATTCATGAAACCATGCCAATTTTGGAGTTCTACTTTTGGAAAGTTTTGTGAAAATTATTTTTCTCATGAAAGAAATCAAATTTTCATCATCATTAGTTCATTCACATAAAATCTTCAAAAATGGTGTGCATTTTCATCGTCATCTCTTGAGAGATGGACCCGCATTCATGCATTTGTGATCTTAGGGTTAAAATTATCTTTTCATATGAATTCACATTTATTTTGTAGGAAATTGATGACATGGGTGCCATTTCCAAGAATTGAAACAAGAAATGTATTTTCAAAGGAAAAGAGAGAAGAATTGATGAGAGGAAAGAAATTAGAAGAAAAATGCAAAAATTGGCTTTATGGTCCCACTCGTATTCACACTTGTGGGACACACTGTGGCACATCCAAAAAGGGGTCCACCATCTTTTACTGCATCATCCAAATTTTCCTTTTGATAATTTAAAGAAAATTTCAAGAGATCTCAAGATATTCCAAAGATGAAAAGCCACATATGAGACCTTCTTTGCAAAGGAGTAGAAGAAAAAAACTACAAATAGGGCACCCCTTTGATAGTCTATGGCATGGAAAGATTTGGCCTAGAAATCATACTACACCATTGGGTTTTTTTTACTAGAAGAGGCTTCTCATCCTAGTATGTAATTGTTTTGGTTTTCAATTCATTATTCCTTATGTAAAGACGTTGTATTCTAGTAACAGTGTTTCTTTTTCTCTTTAATTTCTCTTTCCTGTACTTGGGTGATTAGTACTTGATTTATGTATCTTTACTCGTTGATTTATGTATCTTTACTGGTTGGTGTTTGGATTGACAACCCAAAGGCCCTAAGAGTATGAATCAAATTATGAACCCACTTAGAAATGAATTTAGAAGGAGAAGAACACGCTTCCACTACATTTACTCTTCTGCAAACTACATTTATATTTCTTGTTGACTACATTTAAATTTTGTTTACTACATTTACTTTCATTGTTCAGTGCATTTAAATTTCTATAAAAACACTACATTTAAATTCAATTGTTCTTACTTTATTTGTATGTTTTATGTTGCATGATTTATGGCTAGGATTAAATTTTAGAAGCATGCATTTGTGATTTTAGAAATTTTGTTAGTTTATTTGCTGGAAATTGGAATTTTAGATCTGGAAGTCATGATTTTTTTTGGAAATAAAAGGGATTAATTTTGGATTTAAAAAGATTGCAAAATTAGACAGCAAACAGTCTTTGTTTTTGTCCAAATATTGGCAGTTAAATACATGAAATAGAATGACTGTTTTGATTTGAAATTTAGAGGAGAGATTGCTAGATGAGTAAACTTTGTTCCATGAAAATATCAAAGGAAAAGGATTTAGGGAGGTTGGGTTTTCCATTGTTGAAATGCTTGCCAGTCAAAAATTCTGTACACAGAAATCTACATAGTGCAGATTTTTTTGTCCAAAAGTTTGGAATTACTAGCCATATCAAATCAATGACTTTTGCTGTAAAAATAGGATGAATTAAACCTTGATAAGTAAACTTTAAAATACCAAAGTTTCAGATTCAAAAGATTATGGTAAGTTTAATATCCAGAAGCCTAAATTAAGACTGACTGCTAAACTACATATCAGGATTTTTATTTTTAACCATTATTCATGCAATTTTTTTGCATGTTTTTTTAAATTCTTTTGTTTTTTTTTTTTTTTTGGATCTTGCAATAGTAGAGCATGATTTCCAGCCATTAAATCTACTTTAGGAGTACATTAGATTAGGATCATATTTTATTTAAATTTTCCATCTCATATTAGGAAAGTTTGCATTAATTATATGGCATGCATTGCATTACTAACTTTCTAATTTTAAATTTGTTTCTAGTTTTATGTTTTTTTTGTTTTATATAATTTCCAGAATTAAAAGATCTTTCTAAACTTGTTTTAATTAAAGATTTTAAATTGGAAAGTTTTCTAGTTTTGGACATTCTAACTTCGGAAAGTATTTAATTTTAAGGTTTTAATTTTAGAAAGTAGGTTTGTTTTCTAACTTTTATTGTTTGTTACTAACTTTTCTTAATTCGTTGTTACTAATTTTGGTTTGTTTCTAATTTAGTTTTAGTTTAGTTTCTAATTTAATTCTTAGTTTTATTTTTAGTAACTTTCTAGTTTTGGAAGTTCTAACTTGTGTTTTAGTTTTGAAGCAACTTTAGTTTTATTAGTAGGAAGTTTTAGATTTAGGTTTTTAGTTTTAGGAAAGTTTCATTTTATTTGAATTATAATTGTTTAATTTTTATTTTTACAACATAGGATCCTTGTATTTGTTAGTTTTTAAATTAGGGTAGTTTTAGATTTTTATTTAGGCAGGTACAATTTGGAAAAAACCTTAAAACACATTGCTCACAGAGGATCGACCTAATCTCACCAGTTTTTATTGCTATATCGCTGCTCTGCACTTAGAACTCACGAATAACAAGTTAAGAAAAAAATGCTTTTCAGGCAACCTTCTCCTTTGATTTCAAAATGGAATTTGAGCGTTCATTTCTCTAGGCGAAATCTATGGCTAATGAGTCCCTGCACTTTATCTTCTTCCAATTATGTCATGGCCGAACGGACTTTTGTTGGTTTGTTGTTTTCTTTTTTCTTTTTGGTTTTGGCTGATGTACAGCACGGCTGCATGCTATTCTTTATCTTCTCTGAGAGTTTATATTAGCCCCAATCTAAATCATTTACTAAATGGCTCTTGGTTAAGTTGAGGCTTACCTCACGGCGAAGCAAAGTTAGGCCTCAACCCTTCTTACTCTTGAGTTTCATTTTTTTTTTCCTTTGTTTTGGATGCCCATGTACTGCTTAAGCTCCTGTCATGGTGACTTGCATGAATTGAAATTGCAATTCACAGTGACTGTTCAAGCTAGGACGGTGTCCGGGCCAACCCACAGTCACTACCTGTTTAATGAAATGTCTGGTTTCTTTTTTTTTTTTATGCTTGACTTAGTCAATTCCTTTTGACACATGATGGTGCTTTGAACTTCACTCTTATGCAGAATCTGGTGAAGCTTTTCCATATCCAAGCAATGTCTAGGCAAGTCCCATATTCATAGCCTATTTGTGACTGTTGTTTTCTTCTTTTTTTTCCTTTTTTTTCTTGAGTTGTTTGATTTGATCAAAGACATTGATGTAGGATTGCTCTTTTAGGCAACATCTAAAACTGATGGTATGACTTAAAGTAAACTCCATGGAGTTCCAAACAAGCTCTCAATCACAGTCATGTGACCTGGTTTTTGGCATAGATTTCCTTCTATCATTCTTTTGCTTACTTTGTATGATAGAACCACATTGCCAAGATGAACTACACGCACTCCGATTAAGATACCTAGAGTGGTACATAGGACTTTAAACTCCAAGGGCTTCATGGAAATCCACCCCCCAACATACCTAAAGTAAAAAAGATAAACTCCTTCTGGGGAATGCATGGACCTGATAGAATCATTGGGGTTCACCAGTTCATCACCAAACTTAGCGAGGGCACACTTATCTATTCTACATGAACACTAATGTAGTCTGAGCACACACTTAATCCTCATAGCTTGTGGGAAGTATGGGAAGTTGAAATGTAGCAACTTGTTCAGTCACTAGCATGGTCTTCATATAGGTTTGACCACTGTAGCTTTTGTGGGAGTTTTTGTGGTAGGTAAAATCATGATACCCTGAATGTCCTTTTTTTATTTTTGTTTTTGATGACAAGGTTACTCTTCTTAAATCTTAACAAGTGTGAGAAGTAAAAATTCCATGAATGTAAGCAATCAGCATAGAAATTGATAAAGATAGGATCACCCTCCAGTCATTGATTGTGGCAAGTAATCACATGTAGTTTGAATAAGACCACATGTTACAATTTTGAGCTTTTTACAATGTCTTTTCCAACCATAGCTTCCATGGCTAATTCACTTTTTCTTGGAACAAGACTATTTATAGTGTCTTTTCTGCATTCAACCCATGGCATCTTTTCGTTAACTCCAAATGCAGAGCTGCGATGTAGTAAAATACTGATAAGACCAGGTCTATCTACGGGGAGCTATGCTTAAAATATTTTCAACTTGTCACCTACTTATTCAAAATTCTAAAACTATCCTAATTAAAATCTAACAAATACATACATTCCTAAAACAAAATAATTACAATTACAATTCAAATAAAGAAAGTAAATCCTAAATCTAAAAGTTCCTAAAAATAAAATTAAATTTACTGCAAAACAAAATACACGTTAGAGCTTCCAATAAAACTAAATATAAAATTAGAAACTTACTAACAATAAAAATAAATCAAATTTAAAAAACAAAATAAACAAAAGTGAAAGAAACAAAACTTTGCTAAATTAGAAACTAAATTAAGTTGGAAATCTACACTTTCTAAAAACAAAAGATTTCTAAATCCTATTCAAGAAAGAAGTTTAAGTTTAGAAAGAATGGAAACAAAAATCAAATTAATAATCTCCTAATGCTAAGCAAATTTCTAAAACAACAATACAATTGTACAAACAACTACAATACAACTACGCACAACAACTTTTTTTAAATTAAGAATGAATTTACTCAAACATGATAAACTAAAAACAAATAAATGCAAATCTGAAAACTCAATTTCCTAAAATAAACAAAGTGCAAGAATGATGAAGAAAAACAATGGACTCAATGCATGTTCATGTAGTCTATCTTTAACATGTGATGGTAGTGTATATAAATGGTTAGTCAAAAAAAAAAATCCGACATCAGTTGCTTACTCTTGCATTAACTCAGTTTCAGAACTGAAATTTGTTCACTTCAACACAGAAAATCAGTTTTGGAAGACTTATTTCGGATATGAAATTTATTTAACTTAGTGAAGAAATCAGTTTCTAGAATAGTCCTTGAGTTGCAAATGTGGTTCGGCCATTATATGACTTCATTTAAGTTTGACTCATGTGCTCTTTTTTAAGTTCTAAATCTGATTTTCAGTTTACTGACTTGCTGGTAGCTAACAATGTGAAGAAATATGTACTGAAAAAATCGGCCTGACAGAATTTCTGAGTTATAACTTTCTGAATTCCAATTCTAAACAAATATTTTCAGCTCAACATTTTTCTAGTTTCATCTTAAATTCTGAACTGAAGTAAATATTCGGCAAATTAGATTTCATATTTCTGAATCGGCGCAAGCATTAAGTAAAGAAAAATAAAAAATTTCTGCACAATTCAGTCAGCCAACTGCAAGTTTATAATAATTTCTGAACTAATTTAAACATCTTTAAACACTTGAGATTCAGATATTTGAAGTGATTTTGACAAACTTAATTCTGAAATTGGGCATCTACTGGAAGTTTCAGTAGTAAACAATTCTAAAACAAGCTGTGCAAGAACACACAAAGTGTGCAGGAATTTTAAATAAAGTGTAGAAAGGAAAATACAAGTGCAGAAAAAAATAAGCAAAGTGAAGGAAAATTAAAGAAGAGTGCAGGAAAATAAAAAATTTTCAGGAATTTAAATGTAGTGTTGCTGAAATTTAAATGCAATAAAAGCAATAAAGGCAGTAAAGGCAGTAAAGTTATCTTCTCAAAATTCTTTTTTAAATTAGGTTCATCATTTCTTTAAATATGATCTTAGTACATTGGGTTGTCAATCCAAGCACAAAAAAAAAAATTTTTAAAGTGTCCACACAGACCATAACAAAAGAAGAAAAATTTTAAGAAGAACAACACATACTAACATGTTAAAATTCTTTACAAAAGATTGTCAAATAAAACAGTACATGCTAAGATGGAAAGAAAAGAACCTCTTCTAGTTGAAATTCCCAAGGGTGTGTGTGGCCTTAGGGCTAAGCCTCCTTGAGGATTAGGATGAAGCTAGGGAGAGAGAGATGAAGAAGATGAAATGTAGACATCTAGAGAAGGAACTCTTTTCCATAAAGAGTATGGGAGAGGGGTACCCTATTTATACTTTTTCAAATCCAACTCCTTCTCAAACTTTAAAATATTAAAAATAAAAAAAAAATTGAAAGAAAATGGGCCCCATACAATGGCTTGGGTGTAAGATCCACTTTTGGATTTTTTTTTTTATTTTCATTTCTTTTCTTCCTTTCTTTGTTTGGCTTGGAATCCTTCTTGCATGCTTCTTTCCTTCTTTGTCTTTTGCCACCTCGCATTGAAATATTTGGATAGATAATTTAGGGATAAGAATCCTCTCTTGGAATCAAACTTGGCCCACATGATGTGTAGAATCCGCTCCTTTATCTCTTTGCATTGTCAACTTTCCTTTTTTGGAAAGTTCTCCTTATTGGCTCTAAACTTAAAGAAATCTTTGGAGATCATCCTCCTGATTTTTTTCTTTATTTTTTTCAGCCAAAATCTGATCCAAAACTTGTGTTGGACGTCCATGCTTTCTTGGAGATTTTTTTTATTTTTTTTTCAATTAAATCTTCTCCTTCTCCAAAAATAACTCCTTTGTGGCTTCACTTGTCCATCTTTGATGAGATATTCTTCAAATTCTCTTCAAAATCTCTTAAAAATGTATAACAAATAAATGGACCCCATCTTGAATGTTTTACAAGTGTACCCCACCATATGTGAATGTGTTTTGGACCATGAAGCCAAACTTTGCAATTTTCTTCCAATTTATTTTCTCTCTTCAATTCTTCTCTTCTTTCTTTTGAAAATCAATTCCTTGCCTCAATTCTTTATAAATGGGACTCATATCATCAATTTCCTACAAAAAAATGTGAATTCATATGAAAAGACAATTTTACCTCTAAGATCACAAATGCATAAATGTGGGCCCATCTCTCTCATGAAATGACAATAAAAATGCACACCATTTTTCATAATTTTATATGGATGAATTAATGATGATGAAATTTAAATTTAATTCATGAGAATATAAAGTTTCACAAAACTTTTAAAAAATGACAGGTTTCAAGAATGTATGCAAAAAGTGTGATTTTTAAACAACTTGTGCAGAGAGATACTAGAATGAATTTAAAATCCTTGAAACAACTAGATCACACTAAATGAGGCTCTTTTGGCTTAATACGTCCTTAAAATGATCCAAAATGTATATAAAAATATGCATTTTTAAGGACTTATCAGTATCTCATCCGAGTGGGTCCAAATGATGTTGACTATTCTGGTGGGAAACATATGCCGTTAAACACTGATGAAGCATTTTGCATGAATTTAAGTGCACATTTTGAAAGTGGAGTGTGTGAGGTAACTTTGCATTTGAATTGCATTATTGAACTCCTATAAGAATGTCTAATGGTCCCATCATATCAAATCACCACATGGGATTTTGGTTGCCAAGATAAAAACCTTGGTTAAAGTATATGTTTGAGGTACTTTGTTTGTGTTCATTGAAGAGGCCATCTTGGGAATGTTGAGTCCTTCTATCAGCTTCTACTTTGAGTATGGAGAATAAAATAGTCCCCACTATGTAGGTAAGTCTAATGAAACCATGGGAAATGACCGAGGATGGATGCCACTAGACTATCAGCCTTCAAAGTACTTGAATTGATGATGTTCTCTTATTGAAAACATGCCATATGTTTTTATATGCTGCATTTTCATACATTCTAAGCTTGTTTGCGCTTTATGATGTATATAGCTACTGTTATATTTTGCTTGTGCTGTGCATGCATTCTTTCCATTGGATATTGCATCCTTTGTGCCAAAGTGCACACTAAATTGCCCCCTAAAAGGTCTTAAGGTGCTTGAATACCCATTTGAATCGAGAGCCTAAGTTCTAAGAAGTCAATTCTATTGGAAATTTATACTAAAAGCACATTTTTATGTATTTGTCTTGGACTGACTTATTTATTAGTAAAGTTTGTCTTTCCATCTTAATGAGAATTTATATCGGTAAATGATTGCATTGTTATTTATTATACATGTCTATGTCTTTTATTTTATAAAGTAGACAAGTTGGTGTGTAGAGTTCAGCTTACATATGGAAGACTTATTTGTCGATTCTTATAGAATATAAGTTATTGTTATTCATAATCTAGATGGAATTGGACACACCATCGGTATGATTGTAGCATGATATTTTAGCAGGCTTGTCTTAGCTGCAAGAAACGGTTATTTTGACTCGTTATGCTAGTACACTTTGTGTATATTGAACATAACTACTTTTGAGTTTACTCTCTTTATACTAACTATATGAGGCGATTATGAGTGCTTGTACTCTTAATCTCAATATAAATAATAGACACATATATTTAGTTTTTGGCATTTTAATTTACAAAGAGTGAGACCTTTTATGGGTCAATAATCTCAGTAAATTGGATAACTACACTACATGTATGGTAGATATTAGTTTATTGACAGGATATATGTCCTATAATAGGGATTGATGATATTCGCTTGATGAAGTTTATAAGTTTTGATTAAATTAAACCTTGCGGTGAACTTTGTGTCCGACATATCAAATAATTTAAGTAGAAGGTCATGAGGAATTATAAAGATATTGATTAAATATAGATGTTAGTAATTATTTAATCAATGGATATCTGAAATCTTAACGTGAGGAGATTAATTAGCATTAAATAATAAGAAGCTGGAAATATCATTTTGAGAATAAGGACATAAGTCCAATTATAATTCTCTAGTGAACTAAATTGTAATTTATGGAACTAGTATTCTAATTTGGGTTGAATTAGTTTTCTTATTTCCATAAAAGCCTATTCCATATTTTCTTCTTAAGGTCCCTATTGTAATTTATAAATATCATTATTGCTCTATAGGAAATTGATAAGTCCTTAAAATTGTATATTTTCATATGCATTTTGGACCATTTTAAGTACTTATCGACTTGAAAGAACTTCATTTAATGTGATATAATGGTTTCATGCATTTTAAGTTCATTTTAGTATTTTTCTACATAAACTTCTTAAAAATCACATTTTTTGCGTGGAATGTACCTGCTATTTTTGGAGTTCTATTTTTAGAAAGTTTTTTGAAAATTATTTTTCTCATAAAATAATCAAATTTTTGTTATTATTAGTTCATTCACATAAAATCATGAAAGAGGGTGTGCATCTTCATCGTCATTTCATGAGAGATGGACCCACAGTTATGCATTTGTAATCTTAGGGTTAAAATTATCTTTTCACATGAATTCATATTTGTTTCATAGGAAATAGATGACATGGGTCTTATTTTCAAGAATTGAGGCAAGATAATTATTTTCAAAAGAAATGAATAAAGAATTGAAGAGAGGAAAGAAATTAGAAGGAAAAAAAATGCAAAATTAGCTTCGTGGTCCCACACACATTCACATGTGTAAGGACACACTTGTGAGAAGTCCAAGATGGGGTCCATCTATTTGCTGCACATTTCAAGATATTTTTAAGAAAATTTAAAGAAAATCTCATTAAAGATGAAGAAGGAAAGCTACATATGAGAGTTCTTCTTTGAAAACGAGTAGAAGTTGAAAAAAAAAAAGACTGGCAAGTGAACAAGAGAATATCCCATGCCCAACATGATTTAAATTCAGATTTTATTGAAAAAGAAAAGAAAAAAAACCAAGGAGAATTATCTTAAAATATCTCTTTGATCTTAGAGCCAACAAGGAGAATCTTCCATGGAAGGAAAGTTGACAACACAAAAGAAAAAGAAAGAAGTTTTAAGAAAAAGAAAGAAATTTTACACCTGATGTGGGCCATGTTTGGTTCCTATTGAGGATTTTTCTCTAAGATATCTCTCAAAAGAATCTCAATGCAAGGTGGTAATGACAAGAATAGAAAGAAGCATCAAAGATGGATTTCCAAAGTAAGAAAGAAAGAAAAAAAAAGAGAAAGCCAGAAAAACTCGTGCCCAAGCCATTATATGCATCTCGTTTTTTTCCAATTTCAATTATTTTGAATACTTTTTCATATCAAGATTGAAAGGAAATTTTGAGGCTTAAAAAAGTATAATAGGGCACCCTTGTTATAGTCTAAGGCATGGAAGAATTACTCACCTTCCACCTATAGATTTCTTACACTCAACTCTCCCTCTCTTATCTCTACATCTCAAGTCATCAAGGAGGCTTACCTCTAAAGCCACACCATCAAACTTGAAGTATTCAACTCGAAGAAGGAATTTTTTTCTATCCTAGTTTGTGTAATCTCTTTGTTTAAATTTTTTTATCTTGTGTAAAGAATTGCCATGCTAGTTTATTGATATTCATATTGTAATTCTTCTCATTCTTTTGGTTGTTCTTATTGCTTGATTTGTGTTTTCTTGTTTGGATTGATGACCCAAGTTTAAGATAGCATATTTAAAGTAATTTTTAGGCCTGGATTGAGAGAGAATTTTGAGAGAATATACCACCTTTGATTTCAAGTTTAACACCTTTGAATTTCAACACACTACATTTATTTTCCCACATTGTTACTTTTATTTTCTGCACTTTTATTCAATTTCTGCACACTTTATATTCTTGAGTTTGCACAATTTTGTTTAGGGATGTTTGCTGCTAGAAGTTACATTAGTTTTCATGCATATTTCAATTTTTAAAATCATTTTTAGGGGTGTTGATCATACTGGGTTTAGAAATTAGAATTGATGACTTCTCTATTGATTATTATTTTGGTCAAAACAAATTATGGTTCAATGAAAAATCTAAACCTAACATACATAAACTGAGTATGGAATCATGTGGTCAGATAGTGGCATGTCTGAACCAACTGTAACATTTGATTTCCTGCACCACAAGTTGAACAATTTTAGAATTGAAAGCAGTCCTAATTTTGTGCAGAAAATAGTCTCAAATAGGTCTATATTAGATGAATTTTCAAAACAGATTTGCACATGTTCATATCAGTTGAATGCTTGATGTTTACAACAGTTTTTAAAACCTAAAATTAGAACTAAAATATCATTGAAAGCAGTCCAAAATCAGTCCTATAACAGTGATCGAAGCTGGCCCTTATTCAAGTGATTGTATGATGTATTTGTGAATTGTCTAAACTACTCTCAAGAACTAATTTACTGTTGTAAAAAGTTGGATGTTTCAGATCTGGAAATAATATGAATCAGTGATTCAAAATAGATTCTTGATGTGCTAATACACTTTCATCTAACTCATGCATAATACCCTCACACGGCCCACTCATTCATGTATATATTCCAACATGTTACCTACAATTTAATGGTATACCTTTTTCATGATTATTCACGCATTCTAGGACAGATAAATTCAGCAGTAAATACTAGGATAGGACATGTTATTTTCAGCTACGTATTAGGATAGGATTCATGCATCGCAACTTGCTTTACACTAGACTAGTTCACACATCTCACACATCATGTATTTTTTTAAAGTTTGCGCTGTCATTATTCATACATCATGGATTAGTTTAGGAAAGCCTAGTTTCACATTTTTTATTTTATTTTTAAAAAGATTCTCATGTATTTTTAGAAAGATTCTAATGTATGATAATTTAGGATAGATTCATTCTTAACTTAGAAAGTTGTTTTGTTTGGTCGCATTGTAGAGTTTTAGAAATTGTTTAGCACTAGGAGGTTACTAATTTGATTTTAGATTTTCATTTAGATTTCTTTCTAAAATTAAATCCCTTTCTAATTTGAATTGGATTTGAAAATCTTTTGTTTTGATTTTTAGAAAATGTAGGTTCCAAACTTAATTTAGCTTTTAACTTAGGAAAGGTTTTTCACTTTTGTTTAATTAGATTCTAACATTGTTTAGTTTTTAGTTTAGTAAGTTTCTAATTTTAGTTTTATTTTATTAGAAGTTCTGATGTGTGTTTTCTTTTGTAGAAACTTTAATTTTATTTGTAGGAAATTTTAGAATTAGGATTTCTAATCTAGGAATTTTTATTGTAATTGTTTGATTATTAGGAATGAATGTACTTGTTAGATTTTAGATTAGGTTAGTTTTAGAATTTTATTTAAGCGGGTGACAAGTTGAAAACATTTTAAAAACAATGCTCCCTGTGGATCGACCTGGTCTCACTAGTTTATTACTACATCGTAGCTCTGCACTTGGAGTTGATGAACATAAATATAACAAGAGAAATCTCGTTTTTTAGAGCAAAGAGAATTCGCAAAGAGGCCCACACCCCTGTACGAAATTGAGTATAGAGGAATACAACAGAAGGTCTTGAGATTTTCGGATTGTTGTAAGAACGAGATCAAATTAGAGAAATCTCACAGGTATGGTTCTTAAATCATCATCATCTAAAGTTATTTTCATAGTAATCTATACGCAACATCCAAGGATCCTGGCAGCTATCTTCCCACAATGGTACCAAAGCCAATCTTGATACTACATATGGATTGAACAGAACATAATAAGATTATAGGTTACTGTAAAAAACATCGAGATTGCATTTACTATAACTAACCCTTGTTCTGCAGCAAACTATCTAACCTTTGTTTTGCAGCGATTGATCAAGCTATCATGGTCATCATGTGTGTATGTTATGTAAATGGATCCCATGAATCAAATTCGTGGTTACTGTTTTAAATATTTTATAATATTTTATAGTGATGTAATTATATTGACATAGTATATGAACTCCGTTAATCAGGAGGCTTAGGATTTAATGTAAATTTTTATGGTGATGTAATTATATTGATATAACATGTGAACTCTATTCGTCAGCAGGCTTAGGGTTAGTGTAATGTTTTTTTTAAAAAAGATCCCTGCGAGCTGACCGGGCAGCTAGATCCCTGTCGGGGGATACCCCCGGATGCCTTTTGTGGAGCGCATGTTTTAATGAAGTGATAATCAAGAAAACAAAGGATCCTACTATGATAGCTGGAACCTTATAGTTCCCATGATCTCCATCATTGTTTATAGGAGATGTAATCGATTTATGTGTTGACCTTGGAATCTCCCTCATCAGATTAGTTAGTTATTGAATATCCAGTACAAACTCCCATATGAATGATTTAGGGTAATCAATAGTATAGGTCACTTCTCCATCTGAAAGGACTGAATACAAAATAATGGAACTTGAATTAAATGATGGTGTACACTTAACTATAAATAACAATATGCTATCCGTCTAAGTCACTGCTACTATTTATAAGACTGAAGTCATGACAGCTATTTGGTTTTACTTGGCACAATTTGTTGCATTGACAGTAAACCTAATAAGTTATGTCCTATTTGAACAAAATAAATATGGTAGAAGCCCTCACATTGAGGTATACTATGCATTGATGTTTTAAATTGTTGTCAGAATCTTTTATTAATTGGCAGAGAGATCCATTTTCCTTTTATTTGAATCCAAAGTTTATTTGCCCATCATAATTTGTTGATTATGTAATTTCCAAGATTTAAGATGGGTTCTATTAATCCACTTGCTATTATTCTCAAAGAACAAACTCACTAGACCTAATTACATTGACTGGAAAAGAAACTTAGATATTATGCTAACTACCAAAAAGTACAAATATGTACTCACTGAGGTATACCCAGAGAAACCTATAGATGGTTGCACCGATAAGGTGGCCGTCCAGGCATACAAAAAATGGATGAAGGTTGATGAGATAGCATGATGTTATATGTTGGCATCTATGTCAAATGTTTTATAACATCAGCATCAGTCCTCTCTTACTGCCTACGATATCATGTACAGTCTCAAGAAGATGTTTGGTGATCAGGATCGGGTATCTAAGCAAGTTGCTATGAAAGAACTAGTTAATGCTAACATGGCTAAAGGTACCTCTGTGAGGGACCATGTTCTGAAAATGATGGGACACCTTAATGAAATAGAGGTCCTTGGAGCTGAAATTGATGGGGAAACCCAGATCGATATCGTTCTCCAATCCTTGAATAATTCCTTCGAGAATTTTCGCCTATATTACGACATGCTCAATTTTTCTTTGGCTGAATTACTCAAGGAACTTCATGCTGTTGAGGGCCTTCTGAAAAAACCACCTAGTATTCACATTACTGAAAAAGGTTCTATTTTTAAGGCAAAAGGCAAGAAGAAAAAAAAAGGGTCAAAATCATAATGCAGTTCCTCAAGGGGGCAACAGACCTCATGGAGGAGTGAAAAGGCCCAAAGGCAAATGTTTTCATTGCAAGCAAGCAGGGCACTAGAAAAAACAATTCTAACTTATCTCATTATAAGGTAAATTTCATTCACTAATTGTTGAATCATGTTTGGCAGTTATATTTATCGGCACTTGGTGTGTAGATACAGGAGCCACTAATCGTGTTTACAATTCTTTACAAAGGTTCTAGAAAACTAGGCAGCTAAGTGATAGGGAGATTTATTTGCTTATGGATGATGCTACGAGAGTAGCAGCAGTTGCAGTAGGAGTTGATTGTCTAAGTTTTAGTAGTGTAGGACTTTAATTTTAAAAGATTGTCTTTATGTTCCCTCCATTAGGAGGAATTCAATTCATGTTTCCAAGTTAGTTCACGATGGATGTTCTGTTTATTTAATAAATTTGTGGTTATTAAGTACAATAAGCGTTTTATCTATTATGGTTCATTGGTGGATGAACTTTATATTGTTGATCCTATCTCTCCTAAACTGCAACTGACTGAATCGAATAACATAATAACCTCACCATGTAAGAGAAAGTGATAAGTCTTTAAAATTGCATATTTTCATATATATTTTGAACCATTTTAAGGACTTATCAACTTGAAAGAGGCTCATTTAGTGTGATATAACGGTTCCATGCATTTTAAATTCATTTTAGTACTTTTCTACATAATTTTCTTAAAAATCACACTTTTTGCTTACATTCATGAAACTTACCATTTTTGGAAATTTATTTTTGGAAAGTTTTGTGAAAATTATTTTTCTCATGAAAAAAATCAAATTATAATCATCATTAGATCATTCACATAAAATCATGAAAAATGATGTGCATTTTCATTGTCATTTCATGAGAGATGGGCCTGCATTAATGCATTGTGATCTTGAGTTTACAATTGTCTTTTCACATGAATTCACATTTGTTTTATAGGAAATTGATGACATGGGTCCCATTTTCAAGAATTGAAGCAAGAAATTTATTTTCAAAAGAAAAGAGAGAAGAATTGAAGAGAGGAAAAGAAATTAGAAGAAAAAAATGCAAAAATTGGCTTCATGGTCCCACACACATGCACATGTATGAGGATACACTCGTGGAATGTCCAAGAAGGGGTCCACCATCTTTTACTGCATCATCCAAATTATCTTTTGATAATCCAATGATAATTTCAAGAGATCTCAAGATATTTCATGAAAGAAAAGCCACATAAGAGACCTTTGCAAAGGAGTAGAATTGGAAAAAAAAAAAAAGAATCCGATCGGATGGAGGAAAGTCAAACTCATTTTTTTCATAATAGTTTGGATTAAAATGATCATATCTATCAATCGTAGATTGGATTGAGCCATTCTTGGTACCATTGGAAAGCTCTTTCAAATTAGATATTCGTAGAACCAAGGTTCTACAATTTGGAGCTGAAATGAGAAAGTTATGACCCCAAGAAGATGGCTATGATTTGTCCACTTGTGATTAAGATTGTCTCATCAAAGGTGGGCCCTATCCTTTAGCAAATGTTAACTAAAAAGGTGGATACACTTAGAATTCCAGCAAGAGAAGGAATCATATCTCATATTAAACTTCGAAAACTTGTTGGCCAAGAAGAGGACTTGCTAATTTAAGGAGATCTTTACTACAAAGTAGGATCTATAGAGAAAAACAAGGGGCTCTCAACTCTGATAAATTAATGGCATTAGCCTCCCATACTCTTTATGAAAAGAGCTCCTTCTCTGAATCTCTACACGTCATCTTTTACATCTCTCTCTCCCTCCATCATATTCCTCATGGAGGCTTAGCCCTAAAGCCACACTACACCCTTGGAAGTTTCATTAGAAGAGATTCTTCTTTTCCATCCTAGCATGTATTTTTCTTGATTTTATTTGTCAATCTCTTGTAAAGATTTTTACATGTTAGAATAATGTTATTCTTCTTAAATTTTTCTTGTTTCTTTTGGTTTGTGTGGATATTTTGTTTCTTATACTTGGATTGATGACCTAATATACTAGAATCACTTGAAGTAATCATAAACCCGGTTAAAAGAAAATTTTAAGAAGATAACTTGACTATATTTACTTTCCTATCTACTACATTTAAATTCTGCACTACTACATTTACTTTTCTTATTACTACTACATTTACTTTTTCTGCAATATTAAATTTATTTTTTAGCACTATTACATTTAAATTCTTGCAATTACTACATTTAAATTTCTGCAATTTTGATGTTCTTTATGCTTTAATGTTTTATTTTTTGCATGATTTAATGGCTGAAAGTTTTTTCGTACCATACATCATTTATTGGTGAAATTCTTAACATGTTTAAGGTGCCAAAGTACTCAAGTTTCAAAGGCATTTTCACTTAATTTAAAACTTAGATCTGAATGTGCAAAGAGGTGCCCAAATCTGTCCAAAAACATCCTGTATTTGTAGAAAATTTTGATGTAAATCAGTTCATATTTGAGTGTGTTCAGTTGGATTTCATTTAATGTAACTTTTGGATAAGATTTGAGGACTTGAAAGATCTAAAAAATTGTGATTTGGAAGATGAACTTTTGAAATATATAATTTAAAATTGAAGTTATAACAATATATAAAAAATCTGCAACACATGTATTTGTAACATACCATGTTGAGAACCCATCTAATATTGCATGGAAAGTTTAGGGACAATAAATATTACTGAAAACACCTTTCAAAACTAAGATTTTCATCTTAGGTATGCTCAACAATCATGGTGTTTCAGATGTGAAAAAATGCAAGAGCAGGCTAATATGTTGTAAAATTCTGCATTGCAGAATTTGTATAACTACTTCATTCATTTATGCATATTTTCTTTGTTTTTCAATCTTTGTCTTTGCTATTTTTTTATTGGATTCATGCATTCATTAAGTGTTTTATTTAGCCATTAGATTTAGAGTAAGTTTGCATTAGAGTAGGATCATATTTTGTTTAAATTTTTCATATCAAATTAGAAAAGTTTGCATTAGTTGTTTTCATGGCATGCATTACATTGTTAATTTGTTTTCTAACTTTCTAATTTTAGAATTAATTGCTAACTTTAATTTAGGAATTTGACTTAGAAAGTTTAGTTTCATATATTTTTTTATTTTTTGAAAGATTCTTGTGTATGATAATTTAGGATAGATTCATTCTTAATTTAGAAAGTTGCTTAATTTAGTTGCATTGTAGAGTTTGTTTTTAGAAATTGTTTAACTTTAGAAAGTTACTAATTTGATTCTAGATTGTCATTTTGATTTCTTCCTAAAATTAAATTTATTTCTAATTTGAATTGATGTTGTAAATCATTTGTTTTTAGAAAGTGTAAATTCTTAACTTAACTTAGTTTTTAATTTAGGAAAGTTTTATTTTCTTTCACTTTTGATTAATTAGTTTCTAACATTGTTTAGCTTTTAGTTTAGAAATTTTCTAATTTTAGTTTTCTTTTATGGGAAGTTCCAATGTGTATTTTATTTTGCAGAAATTTTACTTTTTGTTTTTAAGAAATTTTAAAATTAGGATTTCTAATTTGAGAATTGTTATTGTAATTGCTTGATTTTTAGAAATGATTGTATTTGTTACATTTTAGATCATGATTGTTTTAGAATTTTATTTAGGTAGGTGACAAGTTGAAAACATCTTAAATACATTGCTCCCTGTGGATTCGACCCCGTACTTACTGGGATATTACTACATCATAGTTTTGTACTTGGAACTCACGATCAAGTTTTTTGCGCCATTGCCCGGGAACGCCATTTAGGGTAACTTTTCTAACTTTCCTTATTCACATTGCTTTGTGGGTGTGATTTAATTTTGTCATCTTTCTAGAAATAGAAGGCCATGCATGGAATGTTAAACCGTCCTAAATTGGAATAGGAAAGTGCATCGATTGTTAAAAAGTACACATTATTGTTATTTTTAGAAACTTTCTAAAATTGGAAGAAGTTACTGTTTTTCAACTTATCATAACTCCTTTTGGAAGAAAGTAAATCGAAAGTGATCTATCGCTATCTTTATTCTTCTTGGTGCCCAAGAAAGCCTTTGCCCCTGTAGTGCGCAACAACTAGTCTGTTCAGGAAACTGGTCCTTCAAATGTATCCATCTGTGACTTTATCACTTCCAGTGGCTATCCTAGCCAAGTTGGTCTCATAGGACTAGATGGAGAACTTAAGGAAACTTTTTGACTTTAGAAAGTTACTTAGTTGCTGCTAATCTAGGTTTTACTTATTCTAAAAAAAAAAAGTAAAAAATGATTCCAAAAATGAACTGGTGGGAATCCACAAACATGAGGGGACTTAGCAATGGGTAAACCAATGGGAATAAAATCAATGTTGATGGGCCACCAAAGTCCTGGCGTGCCTTGTGTAAACAAGAATAAATTGCAAAGTTACATCAAAGAAATTGTTCAATTGGATCTTATGAATGGAAGTAGGCCAATCACTATGATCATTGTTACAATGAGGAGTTTGCGGAAATTTTTAATGGAATGATTAGCTGAGATCATCAACAAATAATGGCCCCACGTGGTTACCCAGAGCCCACACAATCATTCACTTATTCTGATATGGATGTGGGAAATCAATAGCAGGCTGAATTAATTTCAAATCATTGGCATTTCCACAATGACATAGGTAGCATGTGTGGTCCAAATTAGGATGATCAATCACTGGACTATTGGCGAAATGGGCCCGATATGGATCATGTCTTTTATTGTAATACTCCAACCCTAATTAAGTATGTTTAGCAACTAATTGATTAAGTTATTAGCGATTTTCTAGACAAGTAGTCTAGTTAATAATATTTTGACTTAATGAGTCACGTTTCGGGTGATGGATAGGTAGTTGGGTTGAGTTTAACCTGGATTAGGTAGATATGAGCCCTTTTTCATAATTTTAGACTTTGTAAGATTATGTCATTCATGCATCATATTGGTGTCATCACATGTGTCTCATCAAGCCTGTTAACTTAAGTAATTAACTCGAATGTAAATGAAGTTGTTTGAATTAGTTGGTCGTTCACTTGACTTAAATTAAAATTATTGTAAGAAATAGGGACTTGCTTATAAACTTCAGAAAACATGTGTCATATAGAAGCATCCAACTAACCATTCGACCCTCTCACTCCTCTCCAACCTCTTCTTTTTCTCCTTCTTCTTCTATCTCTTCACCACTTTGTCTCTCAAATCATGGGGATAGAGGCTTTGCATGTGTGACCTTAGATTCTTCTTCTCCTTTTCCATCATCTTTGACTTCTCCTCTTGTTTTGAAGTGGAAGACTTATGCATCTTTTTCTTCTAACCCATCTTTAAGGTAAGAGTTTTGTTTTTCATTATAGCTTCCTTAAGTCTAGAGGACTCTCATTTCACTACATGCACTCTTCTTTTTTCTCAATTCTTGCATACATGGCATTGAGCCAAAGGAAGGATTATTAGCTTGAAAAGCTTAATCTAAGCCTAGTATAAGCAAATTCTAGTTGAATGCATGTTGGTATATATTAATCCTTATAATTCGTACAAATCTTTGAATTTTAATGTGTTTTTAACAACCTTTCTTTATACTTCTATTTTTCCTTGTTTGAATCTTCATATAACTTATCAGTTCTGAAACGAAATCAATCCGCTCCATAAAAAAATTTGAAGCTTATGACTACGCCGTAGGTCATCCACCGCACTAACTCCAGAGAGCAGCAAATTTGAAATTTATACTACCACCAAGCTATGGCTAAGCCGTAGGATGTACTATAGCTACACCATAACCTAGCCGTGGTCTAGCTACAAGTAATTTTATGGTTTGAAAACCCAAGAATATGAAAAATGGAAAACCTTTGATGGCTAAGCCATGGTCAAGCCTTATAATGTGCTATAGCTAAGCAGTAGACACATCGTGGCTCAACCATAGAACAAATACGGCCAAGCCGTAAGATAAACCACTGCTCAACCATGAATACGAGAGAATCTGGGTAATTACGGCTAAGCTGTAGTGCATATTATGACTAAGCCGTAATATGCCTACGACTGAGCCGTAAGTCACCCACGGCTAAGCCATGAGGCCACTAAAAACCAAGGTTAATATAGGTATTGTTAGGAGACCTTGTAGGGCCTTAGTTTTGGATCCCTTTACCTTATAAACTGGTCCCATGGAATAATTGAATATCATGAAAAGTCTTGAGGGCTGAGACTTATTCATGAGTGTTGTCCATTTGTCAAGCACCTCCCCATAGGTGATGGTTTAAGAAACTTCGATACAAATCTCCGATACATTGTAACACCAAAAAAGGATAATAGTGTATCAGACAACTTAAAACTACAACAACATGCAAGGTTAGAAACAATGGATGACTAAACTAGGGTTGGCTAGTAAACTACCTTGATCCCTTGAAACTAAATTGAATTTGCATAACATGTTGAATTATAGATATGGATCATGTCTCTTATCCCCAAGAATTTTCTTCGAATGGGTTGTATGACTATCCCTTACAGGATACATCATATGTCCCCTCTTCTTCTCCCTAGTCATATGCCCCTCATGATCCCTTTCCAACCAAATGGTCATATGAACCACCACCGCCCCAAAAGAATTCTTTGGAGGATACTTTAGGAAAATTCATTGAGTCCACACAAACACCATGCAACCCATTCAAGATTATGCACAATGCATGGAAAGCATAATGACTTCAATTAGTCAAACATCATTTGAAATGAGAAAAAAAATGATACCCTTGGAATTGAAGATTATCCTATATTCATTGAAAATCTTGTAGATGTGGATCACACAAATACACAATGGATATCCGAGAGTGCACATGAGAAAATGGATGATGGTGTGATGCATAAACCAATTGATGAATCACATGAGCCCTTGTACCCTACCTTTGCTCAATACCACCTATTCCATTTCACTAGAGAGGAATCTATACCCTTTTACATTAATCCTTTCTATGATTCAGATTCCTCTGATGAATTTGGCATTGCGGTCTTTCACAAATTCGATGTACCCATGATTCATGAAATAGCAAATGAACCAAATGAACCTCAAAAGAAATATTACAATTGGGAAGATGACCCTATTTTCAGATTTCTGAGTCAAACAATTTGGAATCCTTGGAATCTTGTACTAAATTCTTTATGGAATCTAATGATCCAACCGTTAGAGAAATTGCCCTCACATTTCTTGGCCCTCAATGTTATTCAGAAAAACTTGTCAATTTGGAGAATAATGGTCTCATTCTGACACCTGAGTCGAACAAATTAGAATCCTTTAAGCTAGTGCTTAAACAAACAGTGGGAATCAATTTAAAAGAATTTACTGCACAAGAAGACCTAGGGCCACCTAGTTGCTCAATACATTCTCTCTTATCTTTCAAAGATCCATTTTTAAGAGAGGAGGATAAATTTTTCATGGTGGTCCCCTTTTCACATAGTCTAAAGGAACATAAGGTTCCCATGTTCATTAAGCCCACTACTGACATGGTTTCATCTCTTTCTGTGCTTCTTGTAAACTGTGTGAAAGAAAATTTCATTTGAGATCCGGGTGACTCATGGTTTCGAATCCAGCAGTGTAGGTTTTTTTCATTTTTTTAGGGTAGATATTTCCTTTCAGAGTAGCTTCTTGTCTTTTTGTTCTCATTTTTCTGTTTTATCTAACCTTGGATAGGGAGCAGCTCAGACACATCTTTAGGTGACTTCTTCACTTTACTCTCCATTACATTTATGTTTCATGTTACTTTTACAGTTCTGCATTGCATGCGTAAACATTGAGGATGATGTTCATCCTCGGCTGAGGGGTGGGAACAAGCACGCTTATCCAATTTTAGACAAGATTTTTTCGATTTTCCTATCACTTTTATCATTTTAGTCAGTTTTTAATCATTTTAGTAAGTTTTTGGAAAAAAAAACTTTTTAGGACCTTTATTTTTTTTAGCATTTATTTTTCAAAAGAATTGAAGTAATTTGAAGATATGTAAAAATCTGAAATTTTCATACTTTTGGCATGAAGTAAAAAGAAAGTTTGCAGTTTCTAAAGGAGGAAACCTATCAGAAGAGTACCAAAACTTGCTTTCCACATACACACACGTATACTTTTTTTTTTTTTGGAATTTTGGATAGGAATCTTTAATGCTATTTTTTATAGTACTTGTAGTGAAGTTTTCTTCTCAAAATTTACTCTTAACTGAGTTCATGGTTACTTGAAGTATGATCTTAGTATCTTGGGTCATCACTCCAAGTACAAAGTAAAAACTATCAACAAATTATCCACACAAACCACAAGAAAAGAAAAAAATTGAAAAGAATTATACTAGCATGTAAAGTCTTTATAAGAGATAGAAAAATAAAATTAAAGAAGAATACATGCTAGGATGGAAAAGAAAACCTATTCTAGTGAAAAGCTCAAGGGAGTGGTGTGACTGTAACAGTCTCTTTGATGACTATAATGAAGGAAGAGAGAGAGGGAGAAGATGAAGTGTAGAGAGACTAGAGGGGGAATTCTTTTCATTCCTTGGATTGCCAAAGGAGTGCCTTATTTATAGTTTTTCAACGCCCAAAATTTTCTAACTTGATATGATAAAATCTTAAAAATAGCTGAGATTGAAAAAATTTGGGATGCACATTAATGCTTGGGCGTGAATCTACTTGGGCTTGGCTCGCTTTGTTCTTTTTTTTTTTTTTTTGTTTTCTTTCTTTGGAAGTCCATCTTTGATGTTTCTTTCTATTCTTGTAATTGCCACCTTGCTTTGAGATTCTTCAAGAGATATCTTAGAGAAAAATCCTCACTTGGAATTAAACATGGCCCACATGAGGTGTGGAACTTTCTCCTTTGTCTTTTGTGTAGTGAACTTTCCCTCCATGCAAGATTCTCCTTGTTGGCTCCAAGATTAAAAAGATATTTTAAGATAATTCTCCTTCGTTTTTTCCATACAACTTGAACACAAATCTCAAAAATAATCATGGTGTTGGGTGTGGAATCTTTTCTTGCCATATTATTATTTTTTTTTTCAATTTCTACTCCTTTGCAAAGAAGAATTCACATGTGGCTTTCCTTCTTCTTCTTTGATAAGATTTTCTTTAGATTTTCTTGAAAACATCTTGAAATATGCAGTAAATAGATGGACCCCATCTTGGATGTCCCACAAGTGTGCCCTCACACATGTGAATGTGTTTGGGACCATAAAGCCAATCTTGCATTTTCTCTTCTAATTTCTTTCCTCTCTTCAATTCTTCTCTCCTTTCATTTGAAAATAATTATCTTGCCTCAATTCTTGGAATTGAGACCTATATCATCAATTTTCAGCAAGAAAAGAAATAAATTCCATGTAAAACACAATTCTACCCTTAATTCACAAATGAATGATTACGGGCCCAATTCATACGAAATGACAGCATAAATTCACATAATTTTCCATAGTTTTATGTGAATTAACCAATGATGATGAAAATTTGGTCTATTTCATGAGAAAAATAATTTTCACAAACTTTCCAAAAATAGAAATCCAAAAATGGAAAGTTTCATGTCCCATGCAAAAAGATGTAATTTTTAAGCAATTTATGTAGAAAGATGCTAAAATGAATTTAAAATACGTTAAACCATTATATCACACTAAATGAAGCTCTTTCAAGTCAACAAGTCCTTAAAATGGTCCAAAATATATATGAAAATATGCATTTTTAAGGACTTATCATATTCATGGTCGAATTTTGCACCTTGAAGTATATCCCTTTGTTGCATAAATGAAAGAACCTTGCACCTTGAACTACATGGACCAAATTAACACTCTTTTTTTAAATAGAAGAGTGTTGATTCAATCCAAAAAGGCTTTACGTTACTAGCTGTATGATCACCAGTTCGTTTATAAGGCCTAACAAACATTTATATCAAATTAGCCATAAAAACATTGACATTTCAGTCATACATTGTCCAAAGTCTTGCACTGATGGATCCCGAATGATCACTATGGTAGTGGTGCAAGTTTGATCCTGTGAGCCCTATCCTTTTTATTGAATTCAAACCTCTCTTGATTATAAGTCTAACAAAGATAGCCCTGAATCGCTACCAATATTCTAGTAGCCAAGTTTCGTCAGCATAGCATGCTTCTAAGTCTGACTACATAGTCCTAAAATGTTGTAGAAATTCTGACAATTAGGACTGGTCAGCAAGCATAATGAGATTGGGTTCATGCCTATTTCTGACCATTCCAGTTTATCCAATAAGGAAACCATATTGGTTCAGAAGGCATTCATAAACCATTTCGGCTAGCCCAAGAGGCAGCCATGTTGGTTATGACACTAATATAGTCTTTTGAGCTTATTGTTTTTTAGAAAAAACTATGGGTTCTCTAATCGTCACCTTCAACAAAGTCAAGGAGAGGCTTTTCAAAATCTCCATGACTCAAAACAACCCAACTACAAGAACACCAAAGTAGGCCCAAACTGACCCTATTACTCCATCAAAAGTCTCAGTCTTCCAAAGAATCTCTACTCCTGTGGGCTCCATGACTTCTTCAGATTTGAATGGGTTATCAATGACCATTAAATCCGTTAAAAAGATCGAAGCTCTTAAACCTTGGGTTTCCAAATATGCCCATAATCCATTTAGGGTTTCCACCAAGGTTTAGGAGGAGCCTAAATGCAAGATGCAGTCAAGTGGCGATAGCCTTCAAGACCAGTTTACGGATCACACGCCAATAGCACTTGGTAAGCCATATTGAATGGTTTCCCAAGGTTCAAAATCATCATCCCCTCGGCCAAAGGAATAGGTCGTTAACAATTAAATACCGGAGGACCTTTTGCAGTTCCTAACTCACAAGAAGCCCCAGAAGTATGTGTCCATTCCAGGATGCAGTATGTGGTCACCTAAACTACGTACCTCAAAATCTAACAAGGCTGAGAATAAACTCTTAGTCTCACTTAAAGAAAATATCTTTTACCCTTTAACCTAGAAGGAGGGATGAAGGTTCAACAGGAGGCGTCTACCCTCATCATTGTGGCATTGACCCCACTATCTTCACCACAGTGTTTATCACATGCCATTGAATACCAAAAGAAAGCTGAGCGATTGCTCATTAACAATTCAACTGATCTCATTGACTTCAAGGATTCACTCCAACAAAAAAGGAGCAGAAGAAAAAGATCAAGAGATGTGCTGTTGACATCCTTTCGCTTCTCACTTCCGATCCAATGGATTGGGAACAAGTTATTGGTACTTCTAGGCCACTAATCTCCAGGTTTAAAGATCAAACCTTGGTAGCCAAGCTGGCTAACTAAATAAAAAGAAAAGCTTTGCCTCGCTATAGGGATCAAACCCAGAAGCTATCACAGAGCAAGGTCACTCAAAAATGGGTTATTAAAAAAGATGTTCGAACTTGACCTCGTCATGCATGCTTGGACCAGGATCAACTCTAAGAATTACTCAGAATATGGTTCGGACTCAATCACAAGAGTCTAATTAAAACTCTCGTTCAAGCAGGACTTCTAAAGGTCATTCAAAACAGACTCTGATGAGGATCCTATTACTATCTTAGACACAAAAGATAGTCAGTCCACACCTCAAACATTGACATTCTCCTATCCTCGTTAGTACATCGTGTTTATGGCTGAGGAGAGTGGAGCTAGCAAGGATGGAAATGATGATGCTAGTGGAAGTAAAGATGTCGGCAAAAAAGATGCTGGTGAAAATCAAGATGACAATTCTAGTGACGTTGTCAAACAACAGGGAGCTAAAATTAATCACTTGACTGCCAAGTTAAAAATCTTAATAGATAAGCTAGGTGGTCCAGCTGAAGCTCAAATAAGTCCTCTATTCGCTAACAGAAGGAATAGGTGATGATCAGAAGGAATGCAACTAAAATTGACCTACTCATGGTTCAAATCAAATCCCTAACAGACAAGGTGATAACTGTAGGTTCCTATGGTGATCATTCATTGATCCTAGGTCTTTACACAAATCCTGGAAAACATGAACTTTCAAAGAAGTTAAAGAAATACTGACAAAGTCAAAAGTAAAGACCAAGATGAAAAAGAAGGGTATCACACCAAATTATCCTCTGGAATTCGATCCAGTCCCATTTCCACTAGATTATAAACATCCAACTTTCTAGCCATACCTTGGGAAGGGATCACCTTATCAGCATATTGTACATTTCAAATCACTTTTCAAAAGCTTACCAGAGTTGGGTATGCTAAAGATAAGGCTAGTCGTAGGCACAATAAAAGGAGTTGCCTTTTGATTGGTATAAGCAATTACCAAAACTCACTTTCATGATATGACCTATCACGGAAGAAAAGTTTTTGCTCCACTTCCAAGAGGAGGATCAAACGGTCACCTTTGCCATGCACAACAACAGGAGGTAAGGAGACAATAAAACTGCACAGTCCTTTATCAACAGATGGAGAGAATTATCCTGCAGATGCTTGGAACAACCATCTCAAAGGGCAACCATTAAAATATGCAAGACCAATTTGCAACCAAAGATCAAGGCTATCATACTTAGTCATAAAACTAAGTTTCTAGCCCGATTAGTTACATGGCACTAATGCAGAGCTGACCCTCAAGGAGATCAGTCAAAGAAGGAAAGCTTTTAAAAAATAGAGATGTCTTCATTTTCTACTCCCAAACTAAAGAAGAAACAAGAGGTCTTCGATGTGCAAACCTCCAAACCTCCTCAAAAGCCTCAGAATGCAAAAACTAATCAAACAAAGAAAAAGGAGTATGAGAAAAGGAAGAAAACTAAATATCCTTTTGACAGGGATATTGAAGTGATCTTTCGGTCATTGATGGATAATAACAAGATTGAATTTCCACTAATAAGCGAACCTAAACAAGAAGATCGTGTCAATGACCTGAACTACTACTGGATGGTGTCACATCCTCTCAAAGATTGCTTCATTCTGGAAAAGAAGGTTAATGAGATGTGGAAAAATGGAGTAATAACTTTTAATCGAAATTATAATTCTGCTCCGGTCAACACAATCTACTTTTGACAATTTGCACCTATAGCGGTATCTACTCCACCAAAGCCAATGATGGTTAAATTCCATGTTGTCAATACATGACGAACAAAGGTTGATACCAGTCAAAACCTCTTCAGGAGAAAAAATGTGGGTTCACCCAAACCTAGTGAATGATGAAGGCTGAGAGAAGGTCAGAACCAAACCCTCACCTGCAAAAAGGAGGAAGGTTAAAAGCAACTTCAGAACCTTCAAAGAGATACCTAAAACTGCTTGGTCAAATAAGAAAAATAGGCTAAAAAAAAGAAGGAAAAGGTGGTCGAAGCTTCAATTTTAGAAGAACCTTTCAAGCTGGTCAGAGATCATTTTACTCTAGCCGACTTCATCATTCCAATTCCAAAGGATAAGGAAGAACCACCAATATCCAGTTGTAACAAGATATCATAGGATGGTACACCTCCTAATTCAGATGATGAGGAGGATTGGTCAGATTACTCTAACTTTGAAGATGATCAACAGATTGATGACTACTTCACTGATGAATACCATTCTGATGAGGATAAGAGTTTTGAACAAACTTGTGATCCTGAAATAGATACTCTCAACATTAAGCATGGTCTTAATACACTGTTTGTAGCTTTTTACAATCTGCATAGACCAAGTGCAAGTAGTTGGTCAAATGATCCTCCTCCTTTTCCACTACCTCCAAAGGTTCATCCGAATCCTTTGCCATTGGTCGAATCTAATGAAGCACAGCAACAACAAGCATCATCTTTTGGTTCACAAGCATTGACCTCTACACCAAATACTTCTCCTAAACTGAGTGTTAAGCCAACTTCTTTGAAGTCAGACTCTAAACTAAGCACTCAACTTATTGTTCCTGAAGCAAATGATGAGCTTAAGTGGCAAGAAAAGCACAATGAACTCAACACTGGCAGTCCTGTTGTACCTCAAGAAGTCTTCAAGTTCAGGATAGCCTCTCTGATTCAGAAAAAGAGATGCCGATGGCTCCTGCTTTGGTAGTTATTAGCACTTTTGCTCATGAACTTCAAATATCTTAAGCCTTTTCTGACATTGTAGATCAAGAGATAGGTTTAAAAGAAGTCAGCCAACTCTTTACTGAACCGAAAGAAGTCAATGCCATAAGAAGATATACTCGTCCAGAGGTTAACCGAAACAACATAGTCAACGACGGCACTCGTTCCAGCCACAGCTATAGAGTCAACTATGATAGACCTTCTTCTTTTTCTTTTTATGTAAACCCTTCGGGGAATAATATGAATGTAAATGTAACCTCTTCGGATGTAAATACTAATGAAAAGCCACCAGAGCCATTCACGTAGATGTTTTTGAGCAGCTCAAGCACGTACATGCACGACTTCGTATTTTTATCTTTTGCAATTGTCTGAGGATACTTGTAATAACTTCATATGATCTATACAGGCTTTGAACATAAACAATCAAACTCATGTGGCGCAAGTGCACCAAATAAAGAAGAACTATCTAAAAGCAAAATTCAAGAAGCCTCAGAAGCAATGTATGGGATGTCTTTCCATTCACAATGCTTCTAAAGCCACCATTTCCTTTGCCAAAGATGATCTCCTCTTACGCGACATGAAATACACAAGGTCGCTTTACTTCGCAGCCTAAACCAAAGACATACCCATTTAAAGAGTTCAAGTTGACCCAGGATCGGCTCTAAATTCATCATAATCACAGCTCTTCAGGAACTTGGCATTCTGATCAACAAGTTATCCGCTACCAAAAATCGATCCAAGGCTATGATGGAGACGTCTGAGATCTGATTGGTAAGATCATGATTCAGTTCCAGCTTGGTGATCTAACTTCAGAAGCTACTTTACAAGTGGTAAAGATGTGTGCTAGCTACAACATCCTCTTAGGGAGGTGATGGTTTCATGATTACTCCATAACACCTCCTACTCTTCTTCAATGCTTCAAATACATTGATGATAGTGTAAGGTGTCACGTCTCGAGCCCAAGAATTTGAATATTAGGATTAAACCTAAAATAGTGACACCAATACTCCCATGTATGCACACCTAGACCTAAGTCTAAGTGCAAACACACAAGGGAAAGTCACATGTGTAATTGCTGTTAGTGGACACTTGTCCAAGCATTCATACGCAGAAGCTGTCAATATCATTCATAAAAATAAGAGGACACACACAACTAGAAACACCTCTAAATATATAATAGAATGAAAAAGAAACGTGTCCTTACAAAAAGGGAAGAAAGTTTCTAAAGAGAAGGGACATTTATATAGTACACAAAATAGATGGGGTCATGCCCCATGCATATCAAAATGAAACTTAACGCAACTGCAACCCAAAAATAAAGCCTATACTAGTCCAAGCCGCACTCCGAGGTGGATAGTCAGAGATGAATTGCTGTCCACTCATCTAATCCTGATGGGACCTCCGAAATCTCCTCCGAAGTCTCATCGACCTTCAAGGGATTAGAAGAGGGACCTAAGTCTACAACACCAAAGGATAATGAGTGAATTAGACTACTCAGCAAAGCATACACAAAATTAAAGTAACACACAATGTATCTACAACAATCACTAACAGGTGATCATAGATAGATTGTCAATTTAGTATACTAGACATGTTGTGCATTTGAATAAAATATGTTATAAGATTCAGTTAACAGAAATACTTTACTATGTGGCTACTACATTTGCCATATCCTCCCTCTAGGGATATATGCATTGAGAACATCATCGACCAGGCCAAGGTGCAAATGGGTCTCTCGTACATGGAGTCTGAAAACTCCAAAAAAGCACACTGCAATAGCAACGTTCATGCTACACCAAAGTCAACCCCACCGGGTATTATAAGGCCGAGGCTGAGTAAAACCAGAACATTTTGATTTATTCATATACATGAAATTGAGTAAATCATACAATTCATTCGCTGAGGATGCACTACATTCATACTCAATCCTTTCGTATTCAATTCAATGTCAAGGTCAATAAAAAATGTATATCACAAATAGAATCAATTGAAAAATGATTATTCAATTCAAATCATAATTGGAATAATATACAGCAAAAACCAAAATTCAATATAATATGCAATTCAATTCAATTTCATGAGATCAAGGTGGTTTACTAGCCAACCCTAATCTAATCATCCATTGTTTCTAACTATGCATGCTGATGTAAGTTTAAGTTATCCGATATACAGTTATCTTTCTTTTGGTGTTACATTGTATCGAGAATGTGTATCGAAGTCCCTTAAACCAACACCCATGGGGAGATGCTTAACAAATGGACTACACACATGAATGAGTCTTAGCCCTCAAGACCTTTTATATTGTTTAATCATTCCATTGGACCAATTAATAGGGTAAAGGGATCCAAAAACTAAGGCCCTATAAAGTCTCCTAATAGTACTTAAATTAACCATAGTTTTTCAATGGCCTTACGGCTTAGCCGTGGGTGACTTACGACTTAGCCGTAGGCATCTTACAGCTTAACCGTAATATACACTACGGCTTAGCCATAGTTACCCAGATTCTTTCGCATTTATGGTTGAACCATGGTTTGTCTTACGGCTTAGCCGTATTTGTTCTATGGTTGAGCTACAGTTTGAGCCGTAACACATTATACAGCTTAGTCTTGGCTTAGCCGTAGGAGGTTTTTGATTTTTCATGCTCTCAGGTTTTCAAACCATAAAATTGCTTACGGCTAGACCACTACTAGGTTATGGCTGAGCAGTAACTTGGCCGTAATATAATTTTTAAATTTGTTGCTCTTTGGAATTTGAGCCATGAAATACTTACGGCTTAGCTGTAAGCTTCAGATTTTCTAAAGCAGTTTGATTGCACTTCAGAACTTGGTAAGTTACATGCAGATTCAAACAATGAAATAGAAGTACAAATGAAGGGTTATAAAACACATTAAAGTTAAGAGATTTATAATAATTATAAGAATCAAGATATACCAACATGCATTCAACCAAAATTTGCTTATACTTACCTTTGATTAAGCTTTTCAAGCTATTAATCCTTCTTTTGTTTCAATTTGGGTATTCTTGGACCTAAATGCCATATATTAAGAATTCAGGAAGGAGATGAGTACCTGTAGTGAAATGAGAGTCCTTTAAACCCAAGAGAGCTAGAATGAGAAAAGCTCTTACCTTGAAGATGGATGATAAGAAGAAGGTTCTTAAGTCTTCCACTTCAAAGACAAGAGGAGAGCTCAAAAATGATGGAATGGAGAGTAAGTGCCTTAGATCACACATGTAAATCTTCTACCCCTTTGATTTAAGAGAAAAGGTGGTGAAGAGATAGAAGAAGAAGAAAATGTTGGAAAGAAGAGAAGTGCATACAGGAAGAGAAGGTCGAATGGGTAGTTGAGCCTTTTATATGACATAATTTTTCTAAAGTTTATAAGAAAGTCCATATTCCTTAGAATAATTGCAGTTTAAGTCAAGTGAGTCACAAGCTAATTCAAACAACTTCATTTGCATTCGAGTCAATTACAAAAGTCAATAAGCTTGACAAGACACATTGATGATGCCAATATGATGCATGAATGGCATAAACTTACAAAGTCTAAAATTACAAAAAAGGCTCATATCTACCTAATCCAAGTTAAATTCAACCCAACTACCTAACTATGACCCTAAACGTGACTCATTATGACAAAACATCTTTAACTAGGTTAATTCTATGGCAATTCACTAATAACTTGATCAATTAGTCACTAAACATACTTAATTAGGGTCAGAGTGTTACATCCTCCCCTACTTAAGAATTATTCAGTCCTCCGAATAAAAACATACCTGCGTGAAGAGGTTGGGATATTGTCGGGGCATTTGTTCTTTAAGTTCCCATGAGGTTTCATCGGGACCATGATGTTCCCAAAGGACTTTGATTCATCGTATAGTCCTTGTATGTAGTATTTGCTCCCTTGTACCTACGATATGGAGCGGGCACTCGACGTATGACTCATCTGGCTGATTCCGAACATCATCATACCGAATGACGTGGGTAGGATCTCTTAGATATTTCCAGAGCATCGATACATGAAACACATCATGTACTCCGGAGAATTCAACAGGAAGTGCTAACCTGTAGGCTAAATCACTAACCCTACTCTTGATTTCGAATAGGCCTACGTACCTCGAAGCCAATTTGCCTTTCTGGCCAAAACGTATTATACCCTTCGTATGAGAGACTTTTAGAAAAACCCAATCACCAATCTAAAACCCCAAGTCTCTTCTATGAGTATCAGTATAACTCTTCTGTCTTGAAGAGCAACCTTCAAATTCTCAATTGCTTTCTGTACCTTTTCGGTAGTTTCAGCAATAATTGTCGGTCCGTGAAAACTTCTAGTTCTAACTTCTTTCCAACAAACTGGACTCTGACATTTATTCCCATACAGTGCTTCATACGGAACCATACCAATGCTTTCATGAAAGCTATTATTATATGCAAATTCACATAATAATATATGCTTATCCCATTCTTTGTCGAAGCTTAGGACATTGGGTCGCAACATGTCTTCCAAAATCTAAATAGTGCGTTTAGATTGTCCATCTGTCTACGGATGGTATGCGGTACTGAAACTCAGTTTGGTACCCATAGCTTCTTGAAAAGCCTTCCAAAAGGATAATACAAATCTACTGTCACGATCAAAAACTCTAGACACTGGCATACCATGTAGCCTTACAATCTCATCCACAAACTTCTTGGCCATCTTAGAAAATTTCATACCCTTTTTGAAAGGAATAAAGTGGGCTAACTTCGTTAGCCTATCCACAATCACCCAAATTGCATTATTCTTCTTACTCGTTGGTGGTAATCCTAAAACAAAATCCATCGTGATGTGTTCCCATTTCCACTGAGGAATATACAATGGGTGTAAGGAACCAGGAGGCCTCTGATAATCAGCTTTCACCTTCTAGCATGTAAGGCACCTAACTATGAATCCTATGATTTCTCTTTTCATATTGTCCCACCAAAACCGATCCTTTAGGTTCCAGTACATCTTCGTACTACCGAGGTGCATTACATACCTAGCATAATGTGCATATGTCATTAGGCTCTCTTTCAGGCCATCAAGAGCTAGTACGCACAATTTGTTCTTAAAATATAGGACACCATCCTCCATGCGGAAATCTGGTCTATCTCCTATATAGTCTTTAATTCGCACTAGATTCAGATCTTCAAACTGTCGATCCTTAATTGCTTGAATTATATCAGATTGGAAAGCAACAATACTTGCAAATATCACTAAATTATCCACCAATTTTACTTCCACAGGAATGTCTTTGAATTCATCTTATATGAACAAATTTGAGCTCAATAATGCACTGAGACTCTCTATTTTTATACTAAGAGCATCTGCCACAACATTCCCTTTTCCTGGGTGATACTTGATAAGGAAATCATAATCTTTAATGAACTCAAGCCATCTATGTTACCTCATATTTAAATCATGCTGCTTGAATAAGTATTGCAAGCTTGGTGATCCGAATGTACCACAAATTTTTCACCATACAGGTAATGTCGTTACAGTTTCAAAGCGAATATAATAGCTGCCAGTTCCAAATCATGTGTGGCATAGTTCCTTTCATACTCTTTTAACCGTCTAGAACTATATGCAATCACCTTGCCATTTTGCATCAAGACACATGTCAATCCAACTCTAGATGCATTGGAATATATCACAAATCCTTTACCTCCATTTGAGAAAGTTAATACTAGAGCAATGGTTAATTTTTCTTTCAAAGTTCTAAAACTTGGTTCACAATCTTTAGTCCAATTAAAGGGTACATTTTTTGAGTTAACTTCGTCAAAGGAGCCAATATCTTTGGGAAGTTTTGAACAAATCTTCTAAAATACCCTGCAAGTCAAAGAAAACTCCTAATCTCTATCATAGATTTTGGACTTGGCCAATTTACAACTACCTCATTTTTTGTTGGATCAACAGCCAAACCATCTCGTGAAATGATATGACCAAGAAAAGCTATCTACTCAAGCCAGAATTCACATTTCTCTAACTTTGGATATAATCGATATTCTCTTATCAATTGCAAGGGTCTTCTCAAATGGTCTGCATGGTCTTCTGCTGTTTTTGAATACACCAAAATATCATCAATGAAGATCACAACAAAATGATCCAAGAAGGGAGCAAAGACCCTATTCATCAAAGCCATAAATGCAGCAGGTGCATTAGTCAATCCAGAAGGCATCACGAGGAATCCATAATGACCATACCTTGTTCTAAAGGCAATTTTAGAAATATCATCTTCCTTAACTCTTAATTGGTGATAACTAAATCTCAAATTAATTTTTGAGAAATACACTACACCTTGGAGTGGTCAAACAATTCATCAATGCGTGGTAGAGGATATTTATTCTTTATCATTACCTTATTCAACTGCCGGTAGTTAATTCACATTCGAAGTGTGCCATTCTTTTTCTTTATAAACAACATTGGGGCTCTCCACGGTGACACACTAGGGTGTATGAAACTCTTATCAAGTAAAACCTATAATTGCTTTTTCAACTCCAGTAATGCTATAAAAGTCATACGATATGGCGCTTTACTAATCGATGCTGTGCCTGGCACAAGTTCGATAGAGAATTCAACTTCTCAAACAAACGGTAACTCTAGGACTTCTTCAGAGAATATGTCCGAAAAGTTACTTACA
Organism: Sextonia rubra; assembly: GCA_037013555.1. Classification (NCBI taxonomy): domain Eukaryota; kingdom Viridiplantae; phylum Streptophyta; class Magnoliopsida; order Laurales; family Lauraceae; genus Sextonia; species Sextonia rubra. Next base: position 3,711,966 of record JASUAD010000007.1, read on the forward strand.
ACCAGAATCTCTCTAAGCTTCTTGAGTTCCTTCTTCTCAGAGATAAAAGTAATAAAACCTTCACACCCCTTGCGTATTATCTTATCCAGTTTAAATGCGGAGATAATGTGCTTAAGGAATTTCTTCTTGCTTCCCTCAAAACGTAACCCATTTCATAAATCAAAGTGAATCGTCCTGTTATAACAATTCACACAGGCATGATACGTTGCTAACCAATCCATTCCAAGAATGACATCGATAACAAAATTAAGTCAAAGGGAAGTTGATGACCTTCTATCCATACATCGCATTGGGGGTAGTATAGAGTACAGTCCACTCTCTCGCCAACAAGAGTGGACACCACCAATACATGCGGCAGCGGCTTTCGTAAGTCACCGCAAAATGGGGTGCCACGTACGAACCCGTGGACCCCAAATGAAACAATGCTTATGCTTCTTCATTATCAATAGAAAGAATACCTTCCACCACATTAGCATTCTCTGTGTTCTCATAAGTGGCGGCATAAGCACGGGCATTCTAGCGATTCTGCTTCTGGCCTTGATGTGATTATTGTGGGTTACTTTTAGTAGTGGGAGCAGTAGGCCTTGTTTGTTAGGTGGCCTTGTACCTTGGGCATTAAGCCATCTGATGTTCCATGGAACCACAAATCAAACAGGCTCCTATATTCCTCCAACATAACTTAGTCTTGTGAGGCTTTCCACAATGACCATATTTCATACCTGCTTTACTTAGAGTACCTTGTCCACCTTTCATCTTTTTTTGTACTTGTCCCTTAGCACCAAAGGATGTGTTTCTGTTTGGGGTCCGTAACTCTCCTCTCTCGAGCATTTGCCTCTGTAGAATAGGCTTTATCTATCGCATCATCAAATGTAGCGGGGGAAAGCTATAACATAATCCTTGTACATGGGATTCAAGCCAATAATAAACCTGTTAACCTTTTTCTCTTTTGTGTTGATCATGTCTTTCGTATATTGTGACAATTGAGTAAAAGTATGTGCATAGTCTGCCACCGACATCTACTGTTGCTACAATGCCAAGAACTCCACCTCTTTTTCCCTTTGAACATGAGTCGGAATAAACTTAACTTTTAAACTGCTTCTTAAAAGTCTCTCACACTATAGCATTAGGCATGTCCTTATATGAATCTCTCACACTCTTCCACCATGTTTTTGCCACACAGTGAAATATAGAAGCAATGAGCAGGACCTTTTGCCTATTGGTGCAAACAACTGTATCAACCATATCATCAGTATGCTATAACCATTCATCCGCTTATAGAGCATCTTCTTTGCCATGAAATTTTGTAGCCCCTCTTTTCTCGATTTTTCATACAAGGTGTTGGGGTCACTCTCTTTTAGTTAAAAAACCACTTGTTGCTCTACATGCAGTTGGAATGATGCTTGACTCTATCGTTCGGCTATAGAAGCCATTTGTGCTTGCAAGGACTGCATTACTTGCATCTGTGCCGCATTGCTTGGGACTGTGCTTGAATTACTTACATCACCGTTACAAAACAGTCTTCGGTATTTAAAGGTGGTTGTTGGGGAGCAGATCCACTTATTTCTATGAGTGGATTCATGTTAACTTCATTATTGTTATTTGTATCAGATCCTAATGCCATGGCCTACAAAAACAAGAAATCAACATTCTTACTTTAGACGTACCTGACTACCTTCCCCCATAACAAATCAAAATGTTAGACTATAGAGCCACATATTTGATATTCGCTTAATTCTAACATATCCTCATCACATTCCTACATGCCTAAGATATTTAAAATGACTGTTTTTTGTGCTCTGATACCATATAATACGTATATCACATCCTGAGCCCAGAAATTCGGGTATTAGGATTAAACCTAAAATAGTGACACCCGTACTCCCGTGTATACACACGTAGACCCAAGTCTAAGTGCAAACACACAAGGGAAAGTCACATGTGTAATTGTTGTTAGTGGACACTTATCCAAGCATTCATACGTGGAAGCTATCAATATCATTCATAGAAACAAGATGACACACACAACTAGAAACACCTCTAAATATATAATAGAATGAAAAAGAAACATGTCTTTACAAAAAAAGGAAGAAAGTTTCTGAAGATATGGAACATTTATACAATACGCTAAATACACGGGGCCATGGCCCATACATATCAAAATGAAACTTAATACAACCACAACCCAAAAATAAAGCCTATACTAGTCCAAGCCACACCCCGAGGTGGATCGGTAATAGATGAACTGCTATCCACTCATCTAATCCCAATGGGACCTTAGAAATATCCTCCGTAGTCTCATCGACCTTTGAGGGATTGGAAGAGGGACCTAAGCTTGCAACACGAACGGACAACAAGTGAATAAGACTATTGTATCTACAAGAGTCACTACAAGGTGATCACAGATAGATTGTCAATTTAGTATACTAGGCATGTTGTGCATTTGAATAAAGTATGTTATAACATTCAATTAACAAAAATACTTTACTATGTGGCTACTACATTTGCCATATCCTCCCTCTAGGGATCTATACATTGAGAACACCATTGACTATGCCAAGGTACGAATGGGTCACTCATACATGAAGTCCGGAAGCTCCAAAAAAGCACACTGCAGCAGCAATCTTCATGCTACACCAAAGTCAACTATGCCCAGTATCATAAGGCTGAGGCTGAGTAGAGCCAGAACATTTCGATATATTCATATATGTGAAATTAAGTAAATCATATAATTTATTCATTGAGGAAGGACAATAGCATACAGTACACATTCAAGTCATGCGTGCAATACATTCATGCTCAATCCTTTCATACTCAATTCAATGTCAAGGTCAATAGAAAACGTATATCACAAATAGAATCAATTGAAAAATGATCATTCAATCTAAATCATTATTGGAAGAATAAAAGGCAATAACTGAAATTTAATATGCTATGTAATTCAATTCAATTTCATGGGATCAAGGTGGTTTACTAGCCAACCCTCATCTAGTCATCCACTATTTCTAACAATGCATGATGATGTAGTTTTAAGTTATCCAATACACAGTTGTCTTTTATTGGTGTTACATTATATCGGGAATGTGTATCGAAGTTGCTTAAACCAACACCTATGGGGAGGTGCTTAACAAATGGACAACACACATGAATGAGTTTTAGCCCTCAAGACCCTTCACGTTCAATCATTCCATTGGACCAGTTAAAAGGGTAAAGGAATCCAATAACTAAGGCCCTATAAAGTCTCCTAATAGTACCTAAATTAACCTTAGTTTTTCAATAGCCTTATGGCTTATCCACAGGTGACTTACTGCTTAGCCGTAATATGTACTACGGCTTAGCCGTAGTTTTCCAAATTCTCCCGCATTCACAGCTGAATCGTGGTTTGTCTTATGGCTTAGTCGTATTTGTTCTACGGTTAAGCCACGGTTTGAGCCGTAACACATTATACGGCTTAGCCATGGCTTAGTCGTAGGAGGTTTTCGATTTTTCATGCTATCGGGTTTTCAAATTGTAAAATTGCTTACAGCTAGACCACGGCTAGGTTATGGCTTAGCCGTAGTACATCATACGGCTTAGTCGTAGCTTGGCCGTAATATAATTTTCAAATTTGCTGCTATCTAGAATTTGAGCCATGAAAGACTTAAGGCTTAGCCATAAGCTTCAGATTTTCTGGAGCACTTTGATTGCACTTCAAAACTTGGTAAGTTACATGCAGATTCAAACAATGAAATAAAAGTACAAATGAAGGACTGTAAGATACATTAAAATTGAGAGATTTGTAAGAATCATAAGAATCATGATATACCAACATACATTCAACCAAAATTTGCTTATGCTTACCTTTGATTAAGCTTTTCAAGATATTAATCATTCTTTTGGTTCAATTTGGGTATTCTTGGACCTAAATGCCATGCATGCAAGAATTAAGAAAGGTGATGAGTACATGTAGTGAAATAAGAGTCCTCAAACCCAAGAGAGCTGGAATGGGAAAAGCTCTTACCTTGAAGATGGATGAGAAGAAGAAGGTGCTTAAGGCTTCCACTTGAAAGACAAGAGGAGAGCTCAAAAATGATGGAATGGAGAGTAAGTGCCTCAGATCACACATGCAAATCTTCTACCCCCTTGATTTAAAAGAAAAGATGGTGAAAAGATAGAAGAAGAAAAAGAAGATGTTGGAAAGGAGAGGAGTGCATATAGGAAAAGAAGGTCAAATGGGTAGTTAAGCCTTTTATATGACATATTTTTTCTGAAGTTTATCAAAAAGTCCATATTCCTTAGAATAATTTCAATTTAAGTCAAGTGAGCAACCAGCTAATTCAAACAACTTCATTTGCATTCAAGTTAATTACGGAAATTAACAAGCTTGACGAGACACATGTGATGAAGCCAATATGATGCATGAATGACGTAAACTTACAAAGTCTAAAATTATGAAAAAGGGCTCGTATCTTACTAATCTGGGTTAAATTTAACCCAGCTACCTATCCATGACCTTGAATGTGACTCATTACGACAAAACATCATTAACTAAGCTCATTCTATGGAAATTCATCAATAACTTAATCAATTAGTCACTAAAGATACTTAATTAGGGTCGAAGTGTTACATATGGTGAATCGTGTCTTTGCAAATGAAAGGCCATTCAAAGGCAAAGAAGTCTACTTCACTAATGCAATTATATAACAAGAAAGACCTGCAAAGTCTAAGCTAGATACAAAAAGCTCTCTCGTGGATGATAATCCTGCAGTTCACCATCTTAGCAAAAAAAAAAAACTTATCCAGGGTTCGATAAAAGGTCTGAGCTTGCCAATAAGTTGGAGTCTATAAAGAAACCGTCATTTAGATTTATGGATACCAAAACTCCTTTGGTGATCAGGGTTAAATCTGAAGTCAAACAATCAAATCAATCTTTGGTCATATTCACAAAACCATCAAGGACAAAGCAAACAAGCATTGTTATTCATGCAAGCAGGACATGTAATCCAACTATGTATATAACACCTGCTCAGAATCCAACAATGTCATTGAGGAATAGTGAAGCACTTGTTGTAAGATAGTGAAAGCTCTCATTTCAATAAATGTGATTTCATTGGTTGCTAACTTAGATTCTGACCAAGAAAGTAATGATGTACCTCCTCCCGTGAAAGGAATGTCACCAATGAGGCCTGATTTTCCTATCACTTTCAGGCAACTCATGCTAACATCACAATGAAGGGGTGAGTCATCTTACAAATACATCAATAGATGGCTTCATTTGGCTGAAAGATACGATAAACCTCCACATTACTCAGCATGGATTCATCTGTGCTAGATAGGTTTTCAGCCAGCCCTCTGTAGCTTGACAATGGCAATGGAGTTTCAAACGTTCGATGAGATGTCTCAAATTGTTTCATCTCTTGAAGTAACACTCTATCGTCTACATGAGAGGTTTAGACGGACGCGCCCAATGCATGTCATTTCAATGGTTTAAGACTCAGATTCTAAGGATGCTAAAAAGATGGACACCTCTGTGTACTTGCAGATTGCGTTTCAGGTCCCTTTTGATGTCTTCACTATAGAATGAAAGAAAATCTCAAAAAGTGATGCAAAATTAAATAGTTGCAATATTGCATAAGATACATTCCTTACAGCAGCGTTTCTAAGCTAAATCAAGATTTTAGGGCAAGAACTGTGGTCTTCACGAAGGGTATAACTCTAATGACTCTCAGGAGATTACTGTCTTCCAAGATCCTGCTGGTTAGGCTGCTTTTCAGCGTCCTGAAGGGGCAAATGATGATGCTGACACAACATCATAAATCATTGAATATTGGCCACCTGAACTAAATGAAGAAATAAATCCATCTCAGCACACCAATTGGGAATGTCTAGCCCTTAATGTAAAAGTTAAAGAGTCTAAAAAATCAAATCTATGAAAAGGGATCAAGCATTGGCTTAAACCCCCAAATGAAACCCCAAAAGGTTTCACAAAGTTGGAATCTTCTGAAAATGCTGTGGAAGAACCTCCTCCTGAGCCTCGAATTAAATACCAAGTACAAGAAATAAACTTGGGAACCCTAGAAAATCCTCGTCCTACCTTTGTAAGCTCTCAAATCAAAGGAAAAAAAAACTTGATGTGTATGTGAGTTTCTTGTAAGAGTTCATGGATTGCCTTGCATGGACCTATGTAGAATGCTGTGTATACATCCAGTAGTTTTTGTACATAAATTGAATATAGCAGACGATGCTAAACCCTTAAAAAAAATCAAAGAAGGAGAAAACCAAAAATCATGGATAAAATAGAAAAAGAAGTCCAGAAACTCAGAGAGATTCACTTCATTCGTAAAGAGCAACACCCCGACTAGCTAGCTAACATAGTGCTAGTCACCAAATAAAAAGGGTAGATCAAAGTCTACATCGACTTTATAGATCTAAACAAAGCTTGTGATAAGTCCTTAAAAATGCATATTTTTATATACATATTGGATTATTTTGAGGACTTATTAAGCCAAAAGAGCCTCATTTAGTATAATCTAGTGGTTTCAAGCATTTTAAATTCATTCTAGTATTTCTCTGGATAATTTGTCTAAAAATCACACTTTTTATATAAATTCATGAAACCTATCATTTTTGGAAAGTTTTGTGAAAAGTTATATTCGCATGAATTACATGCAATTTTCATCATCATTAGTTCATTCATATAAAATTACGAAAAAATGGTGTGCATTTTTATTGTCATCTCATAAAAGATGGGCCCACATTCATTCATTGCTAATGTTAGGGGTAAATTTATCTTTTTACATGAATTCACATTTGTTTTGTAGGAAATTGATGATATGGGTCCGATTTGTAAAGAATTGCAGCAAAGAAATGATTTTCAAAGAAAAGAAGAGAAGAATTAAGAAGAGAAAAGAAATTGGAAGAAAATTGCAAAAGTTGGCTTCATAGTCCCACACGCATATGCATGTGTGGGGTTCACTTGTAGAACATCAAAGATGGGTCCATTTATTTGTTACTCATTTTCAAGAGATTTTGAAGAGAATTTGAAGAATATCTTATCAAAGATGGACAAGAAAAGGCACGTAGGAGTTCTTTTTAGAGAAGGAGAAGATTTAATTGAAAAGAAAATAAAAAAAAATCTCCAAGGAAGCATGGACGTCCAACACATGTTTTGGATCAAATTTTGGCTAAAAAAGAAAAGGAAAAAAATCTAGAGGATTATCTCCAAAGATTTCTTCAAGTTTGGAGCCAACAAGGAGTACTTTCCAAAAAAGGAAAGTTGACAATGCAAAGAGATAAAAGGGAAAGTTTTACACCTCATGTGGGCCAAGTTTGATTCTAAGAGAGGATTTTTATCCCTAAATTATCTCTCCAAAGATCTCATTGCAAAGGTGGCAAAAGACAAAGAAGGAAAGAAGCACGCAAGAAGACTTCCAAAGAAAGCAAACAAGGAAAGAAAAGAAAAATAAAATGAAAAAAACTCCCAAAAGTGTATCTCATGCCCAAGCTATTGCATGGGGCCCATTTGCTTTTAAATTTTATATTATTTTTAAGATTTTAAAGTTTGAGAATGAGTAGGATTTGAAAAAGTATAAATAGAGCACCCATCTCCCATATTCCTCATGGAAAAAGAGCTCCTTCTCTAAATCTCTACACTTCATCTCTCTCTCCCTTCATCTTAGTCCTCAAGGAGGTTTAGCCCTAAGGCCACACTAGACCCTTAGGAATTTCAACTAAAAGAAGTTCTTTTCTTTTCCATCCTAGCATGCATTGTTCTTCATTTTATTTGACAATCTTTTGTAAAGAATTTTTACATGTTAGTATATGTTGTTCTTCTTAAAATTTTTCTTCTTTCTTATGATTTGTGTGGACACTTTTAATGTTTATTGTGCTTGGATTGACAACCCAATGTACTAAAATCATATTCGAAGAAATCATAAACCTAATTTAAAAGAGAATTTTGAGAAGATAACTTTACTGCCTTTAATGCCTAATGTAAGCCCTAGGGTTAGGGTTTGCATAGGAGTGCCGAAGCATGTGTCCGAGGATACTTCGAATCATCAAGAAAACTTCAACACACACAAGAACACACCTCTCAAGGATCCCAGTTCTATTAATCAATCAAGTCTAAAACTCTCTTCTCCACAATATTATATATACAGTAAAAGCAAACTTAATGTATAAGAAAACCCTAATAGAAACTTCCCTAATAACAATTTAATTAGAAATCTATTAATAAAAATAATATAATCCTAATCTAATTTGAAGAGGGGTTGCTTATGGGGCCTAGATTACATCACTGCCTTTACTGCCTTTAATTTTATGCACTACTACATTTAAATTCTTGTAATTTTATTTTACTTCTTGCACTTTATTTTTAATTTCTGCTCTTTTGCAACTATTTTTTTGCACTTTATTTTCTGCAATTTTTTTCTTTAAATTACTGCACTTTACATATTCTTGCACAGTTTTCTTTTTGTTTACTGTTGTAGCTCACATTAGATTCATACATATCTCACTTTTCATTCATGTTTAATATTGATGATCATGTTCAATTTGGAAATCAGATTTTTAGTTTTGAATTTGAATTAAAACAAGTCCAGATTTGTGCAGAAATTGATTTTAATAAGGTTCATGTTAGACGAATTTTGCAAAATCTGATTTGTACATGTTTATATCAGTAAAATGCTTAGTGTTTACAACTGTTTCACATCTAAATTCAGATCTGGAAAATCATTGAAAAACAATTCAGATTTGTGCTGAAATTATTTTCAAAAAGGGCCTCTGTTGGACGATTTTTTTTAAAATCAGATTTGCACATGCTTTGCTTACTGTTCACAATAGTTTTAGAACCTGAAATATAATTGAAAAAAATAAAAAAAATTATGCAGAAAATTGTCCAAATAAGTCCATATTGAACAAAAATCTTCAGGAACAAGTTGCACATGTTCATAGTATTTGGATGCCTGACGTTTATAACAGATTTCAAAGCTTGAAATCAGATTTAAAATACTACTGAAAACAGTATAGAAACTGTCCTGAAACAGTTTGAAAATAGGCAGTGCATTATGATCATTATATATAATTTTTATATATCCACACGTCTTCGCTGTTTGAACAGTTTTTGAAAACCTGAAACACTCATGAATCAATTCAGAAATTGCGGTGAACAAGTGCTGAAAATAGATGATAAACAGTGACATATTATTGTTGGTAAATTGTTGAGTCATTGTGACCTGTTTTTGTATCAGTTATACATCAAAATTTCTGTGTCTAATTGACAAGTTTCAGATCTGAAACTGAACTAAAACAACAAGAAGAAACTAATTTCAGAAATTTTTTTGGCAGCCCTTTAGTTCATACACATATGCACGCCCCATTAATTCACTCTTTCATATAGTTTTTTTTTTTTTTATTTTGCAGTCATTCAATCATAAGATTACTTTAGGAAAGTTTCGTTTCAGATTTTGTTTTATTTTTAGAAAGATTTTCACGTATGATAATTTAAGATAGATTGTTTTTTTTAGAAAGATATGTGTCTAGTTGTTTGTATAGTTGTAATGTATGTTGTTGTTTTAGAAATTGCTTTGTTTTAAGAGTTACTAACTTGAATTTTAGGTTGTCAATTAGATTTCTTTCTAAAGTTAAATTTCTTTCTAATTTTGAATAGGATTTAGAAATCTTTTTTTCTTAGCTTAATTTAGTTTCTAATTTAGGAAGTTTTTGTTTTATCTCACTTTTTAATTTGTTTCTAACTTTGTTTAGTTTTATTTTTAGTAGGCTTCTAATTTTAGTTTTAATTTTATTGGAAGTTCTAACGTGTGTTTTGTTTATTTCTTAGGAACTTTTAGATTTAGGATTTACTTTCTTTATTTGAATTGTGATTGTAATTTTTTTTTAGAAATGTATGTATTTGTAAGATTTTAATTAGGATAGTTCTAGAATTTTGAATAGGCAGGTGATAAGTTGAAAATATTTTAAGCATAGCTCCCTATAGATCGACCTGGTCTTACCAATATTTTACTACATCACAGCTCTACACTTGGAGTTGACGGATAAGTTTTTGGCACCATTACCGGGGAGCGCCATTTAAGGTAACTTTTATAACTTTCCTTATTTACATTGCTTTGTGGGTGTGGTTTAATTTTGGCATCTTTCTAGAAATAGGAGGATACGGATGGAATGATGAACTACCCTCAATTGGAATAGGAAAGCGCATTGATTGTTAGAAAGCTCACATCACTGCTATTTTTAAAAACTTTCTAAAAGCAAAAAAGTTACTATTTTTCAACTTGTCTTAACTTCTTTTGGGAAGAAAGTATACCAAAAGTGATCTAATTGTTGTCCGTAATCTTCTTGGTGTCTAAGAAGGCCTTTGCCCCTCTAGCGCACAACAACTTATCTGTTCAGAAAACTGGTCCTTCAAACGGGTTCATCTGTGACTTTACCAATTCCTGGTGGCTAACCTGGCCAAGTTGGTTTCATAGGACAAGTTGGAGAACTCAAGGAAACTTTTTGACCTTAAGGAGACATTTAGATTCTAGGTTTGTTTTCTCTTTTTTTAATATAAAAAAATAAAAAAATTCTCAAAATTCCAAAAAGAAAGGACAAGCCCTCTTAGCCAATTTGGCAAAGAGGATCAGTGTATAGATTAGAAAGGAAAGAATCTCCTAGACCCTGAAGTCCTTTGAGATTATCTCTAATGGCGAGTGGGTCTAGTAACAATGATTCCTAACTCAGGAATGGGAATAATAATGGGGACCACAATGGTGTTGATGTTAACTAGCCACCAAAGACTTTACGTGATTATTTGAACCCCGCTCGACAAACCACACCATCATGTATAGTGATACCCCCAATTATGGGCCAATTTGAAATCAAACTGGGCATGATCTAACTTCTACCTAAGTTTCATGGGCTTAACTCTGAAAGTGCATACTTGCACTTAAAAAAATTTAATGAAGTATGCCCAACACTACAGTTACAAAATGTAATGCCAGCTGTCATCAAACTCCGATTATTTCCATTTTCTTTGAAAGATAAAGCTAAGACTTAGCTCCATTCTCTTAGACCAAGTTCAATCAATACCTGGAAAGGCCTAGAGACTGAATTTTTGAAGAAATTCTTCCCACAACACAAGACCAACACTTTAAAGAGGGAGGTCATGATATTCAGACAAAATCTCAAGGAACCCTATTATAAGTGTTAGAAAAGATTTAATAAATTGATCCATGCATATCCTCATCACATATTTGAAATATATCATCCCATCGAAATTTTTATTGAGAGTTTAACTCTTGATATCCATCAGTTTATTGAGATGATGTGCAATGATTGATTTGGTCAAAAGTAAGTTGATGAAGCGTGGGAATTTTTGGAACTAATGGCCAAAAATGTGCAAAAATACGCCTCATCTGATGGAGCAGATCAATTCAAATCATTGAATCATTCTAAAGGAGGAGGAATATATCAATTGAACAATCAAACTGAAATCCAAGCCAAGCTTACTGCACTTTCAAAAGAAATTGAAACCCTAAAACTTGGAAAGAACAAGGATACAGTCATGGTCTATGGTATTTGTGCTTCTGAAAATCACATGTCAGCACTAGACCTACATTATAAGAAGCAATTCAAGAACATGCTAATGTCTTGAATTCTTACCAAAAGCCATTCAATACAAATACCATGGGGAACACATACAATCCTTCATGGCGGAACTACCTCAATTTTAGCTGGAAGAATGGACCAAATGCTACACCTAAGTATAATTCCCAAAGACCATCAAATTTTGTTACATATGTGCCCCCACGGCATAATACATCTTATGCGCCACAAGCTCAAAATAGGTCAATAGAGGAATCACTCAACATGTTAGTACAATCTCAATAGCAGTTTATACAAAACATGCAAAATAATCAACAAAATATTCAGAATAACCAACAGGCTATTCAAGAGAATCGACAGGGTATCCAAAGGTTAGAAGCTTCTATCGAACAAATCAAGCATAGCCTTCAAGTTCAAGGGAAATGACCATTTCCTACTTAACCTCTCCCGAGCCCAAAAGGCCAGTTTGAAGTAAACGACATAACTAACTCAAACTATCAAGAGCATGTTCAGGTTGTCACTCTACGCAATGGTAAAGAACTTTAAGATAATCCGAAAAAAGATAAACAACATTTCTCCTCAGATTTGAATGGAAAGATTGAAGAAAAGGATAACACTAATGCAAACATTACTGTTGACATTGAAAAGAGTTTAGACCCCACTATTCCTCAATCGGTTGCCCCTTTTCCTCTGAGATTGACCCATCCCAAATAGAAAATCTTAAACCAAGAAATTTTGGATGTTCTTAAAGAGGTCAGGATTACTATCCCTCTACTGGATGCCATTAAATAAGTCCCCACCTATGCTAAATTCTTAAGAGATCTTTGTACTATTAAGCATAGGGTTCATGTTCCCAATAAAGCAATCCTCATTGAATAGATAAGTGCATACCTGACTCAAACCATTCCTCCGAAATACAAAGATCCGGGATGCCCCACCATTCCATGTATCATTGGGAATCACCAAATAGGTCAAGCTTTACTAGATTTGGGAGCAAGTGTGAACTTATTACCTTGCTCGGTTTACCTGCAATTGGGGCTTGGCAAGTTGAAACTAACCAAAACTACTCTTCAACTCACCAATAAATCTGTTAAGAAACCGAGAGGGTTAATAGAGGATGTTTTGGTACAAATTGAGCATTTTTCTCCCAGTAAATTTTTATGTGCTGGATACAGAACCAATATAGAATGAAAGCGGTGAAATTTCTATCATTCTGGGAAGACCATTCTTGGCCACTTCCAATGCACTTATTAACTACCAGAGTGGAAGGCTCAAACTTTCTTTTGGGAACATGACTTTGGACCTTGATATTTTTCAAATGTGTAAATAGCTGAGAGATTGCAAGACTGACCATCATGATGTAGACTTGATTGGTACCTTGGTTGAGAATGATCTTGAGGAGTGCATTAACTCTCACATTGCCTTGATCCTTGAGCCCAAAGAGGACAAGGACTCTTTTGAGGAATTGGAAGATGAATCTATTGAAAATGCCCATGCAGTATGGCCACCCCATTTTAAGGAGCATGTACCGCCTGGTACGCCAACTCTTCCATCTCAGGTGAAACCACCTCAACTTGAGTTGAAGCCCCTCCCATCAAACTTACGATATGCTTACCTAGGGGACAATGAAAAATATCCTATGGTTTTTTCTTTGCTACTTACTGAGGACCAAGAAGTTCAACTGTTGAAAATACTCAAAATGCACAAAAGAACAATAGTTGGGAATGTGGCTGATGTTAAGGGGATTGATCCTTTAGTGCATACACATCACATCTACCTCGAAGATGATGCTAAACCATGTAGACAGATGAAATGCAAGCTCAATCCTACCATGCAACAAGTGGTTAGGCTGCGATGCTTAAACTTCTGGGCGAGGGTATAATCTATCCAATCTCGGTTAGCCAATGGTTAGCCCTACCCAAGTTGTTCCAAAGAAAGGCGGTGTTACTGTAGTCAAGAATGCCCAGGATGAGATGGTCCTAACCTGAGTACCCATGGGATGGAGAGTATGCATTGACTATAGAAAATTAAATAAATACACACGTAAAGACCATTTCCCTTTACCTTTCATGGATTAAATTTTGGAAAGGGTAGCCAGTCACTCCTACTATTGTTTTCTTGATGGATATTCTGGGTATAACTAGATTGAAATTGCCCCCAAAGACCAAGAAAAGACCACATTCACATGCCCCTTTTGGTACTTTTGCTTATCGGTGAATGCCCGTTGGGTTATGCGATGCTTCAACCACCTTTCAACATTGTATGTTGAGCATTTTTAGTGATATGGTGGAGCATATTCTTGAGGTCTTCATAGATGATTTCAGTATGTTTGGCGATACATTTGAGGATTTTTTTGAGCAATCTAGAAATGGTGCTCACTAGATGCGAAAAAAAAAACCTTGTGTTAAATTAGGAGAAGTGCCATTTTATGGTTCACCAAGGAATTGTCCATGGTCATATTGTGTCAAAAAAGGGATTGAAAGTTGACAAGTCCAAAATAGATTTGATCACCAACCTACCCACCCCAAAAACCATAAGAGACATCAGATCATTCCTAGGACATGCAGGTTTTTACAGAAGGTTTATTAAAAATTTTAGTTCTATATCTAGACCTCTCTATAACTTAATCTCCATAGAGGCAGAATTTGAATGGATTGAGGCATGTGAAGAATCATATAATGAATTAAAAGACATGCTGACGTCTACACTGATTATGTAGCCTCCTAATTGGTCTTTGCCCTTTGAGGTCATGGGTGATGCCAGCGATTATGCAGTTGGGGTTGTATTGGGCCAATGTAAGGATAAGAAACCTTAACATTATTTATTATTTATTATGCAAGTAAGAGCTTCAATAGTGCACAAATCAACTATTCAACCACGAAGAAAGAATTGCTAACAGTGGTCTTTGTGCTTGACAAGTTCAAATCCTACTTGATTGGATCTAAAATAATGGTTTTCACTGATCATTTTGTGCTCAAGTACCTTCTTTCAAAGAAAAATGCTAAGCTTAAACTTATCTATTGGATCCTCCTACTCTGAGAATTTAACTTAGAAAATCAAGGATAAGAAAGGAGTAAAGAATATTGTGGCAGATCAACTATCACGGTTGGTCACTTTCGATACCATTGAACCCACAATGATCCATGATAATTTCTCAAATAAACATTTATTTACTGTCTCACAATCCCTTTGGTATGTTGATATCGTGAACTATCTTGCTACGAGCAAAATTCCTGAACATTGGAACAAGCAAGATAAAGACTCATTCTTTTCTCGAGTTCAATATTGTTTCTAGGATAATCCATATCTTTTCAAGTACTACCCAGATCAAACAATTAGGAGGTGTACCTGACAATGAGATACATAGTGTACTCTCCTTTTGCCATACACAATCTTACAGGGGGCATCTTTCTGGACAAAAGACTGCTATGAAACTTCCGTTTACTGTCTGGATTCTTTTGGCCTACATTGTATCAGGATGCTCATGATTTTTGTCGGGCCTCTGATCGTTGTTAGAAATTGGGAACAATCTCTAAAAGAAACATGATGCCTCTAAATCCCATTCTGGTAATAGAACTCTTTGATGTATGGGGTATTGATTTCATAAGTCCATTTCCTCCTAGTTTTGGCTATATCTATATCTTAGTGACTGTAGACTATGTGTCCAAATGGATAAAAGTTATTCCCTGCCAGGAGAATGATGCAAAAATAGTCTTAAAGTTTTTGAAAGAAAATATTTTTTCTTGTTTTGGTACTCCACGAGCCATCATTAATGATGGGGTGCACATTTTTGTAATCGGGCATTTCAGGTCCTGATAAAAAAATATGGGATAACCCATAAAATTGCCACCCCTTATCACCAACAAACTAGTGGACAAGTGGAAGTATCCAATCACGAAATAAAAAATTTTTTGGGGACTACAGTTGGCCATAATCGAAAAGATTGGTCCATACAGTTGACAGATGCTCTATGAGCTTGCCAGACTACTTTCAAAACTCTAATCGAAATGTCTCTATACCGGCTCATTTATGGGAAAACATTGCTCCTTCCAGTGGAGCTGGAACACAAAGGCTACTAGGCCATAAAACAGTTCAACTTTGATATGGATAAGGATGGGACTAAAAGGAAATTACAATTGAATGAACTAGATGAGTTACGATGGGAAACCTATACCAATTCGAGGATTTATGAAGAAAGGACCAAGATTTTTCACGATAAAAATATTTTGCGAAAGACATTTCACCTTAAGCAGAAGGTCCTTCTTTATAATTCTAGGCTTTATCTATTTCTTAGTAAACTAAGCTCCCGTTGGACTAGACCCTTCATTGTGAAGGAAGTATTTCCATATGGTGCTGTGAGAATTTATGACCCCAAGGATGGCCAGATGTTTAAAGTTAATGGCCAAATATTGAAGCCATTCTTGGAGATCGCACCACCTAAAATGGAAGAAATTCCTCTTGATGATCCTGTCTACAAGGATTGATTGGCCCTGGATCTGACAAAGGCCTTCTACTGTGTATGTTATGTATATTATGAATTTCTCTTTTGTTACTTTTGCTTTGTCTAACCTTGGACATGGAGCAGCTTAGACAAATCTCAAGGTGCCTTCTTCTCTTTACCCTCCTTTACATTTTTGTTTCCTTATATTGTTCTTATTGTTTTGCATACCATTCATATTCATTGAGGACGATGCACATAATTGGTTGGGGGGTGGGAACAAGCACGCTTGTCCAATTTTAGGCACTACATAGGCATTTTTAGGTAAATTTTTTTTTATTATTTTGTCAATTTTAGGAAGATGTTTGCATTTTTGCATTTTCTTAGACTTTTGTTTTGGTTTTAGGATTTTTTGGCTGCATTTATCTTTCATTTATTTTTCATTTATTTATTTTTATTTTGAAAAAGAAAGTTTTCAAAAGAATTGAAGCAATTTGAAAATATATAGAAATCTGGACTTTTCATACTTTTCGAAGGAAGTAAAATGAAAGTTCGTATTTTTTAAAGGAGGAAACCTATCAAGAGATTACCAAAATTTGCTTTCCACATACACACACATATACATTTTTTGAGATTTTGGATAGGAAGCTTTAATGCTGTTTTTGAAATTTTTCTGGAGAATGCAATGTGAACCTAAAATTTAGTTTGTAGAATATTTTTGGTTTCCTGGTTCATTGTTGGTGAATTGTTTATACTAGAAACAAAATAAATTAATTCGAGTAAAATGAAAACTACCACCTAGTGTTTACTTATGATTTGAAAAAAAAAGAGAGAGTATATAATGAGCAGGTTGTGACTAGTTTGGGTTTGTAGACTTTTTAACTCAAGCTAGTAAGTCCATAGGGGTATTTTCATGCCTAGTTGCCCTAAAGCCATCTGGTTTGGGAGTCATTAGCCTAACACTCTCTACAAGGGTTAATTAGAAAGCTTAAGGGACCTAAACACTTCACAGTCACAAAACAATAAAAAAAAATGAATTATGGCCCAACGAGAGTCTATAGAAATTTTCAAGGGATATGTCTAAAAATGCAAAAGAACTAAGTTTTCTCCTTAGATCCCGACGTTTGCTATATCATATGAACTTAAAAATTTCTACATTAGAAAAAGTGAGTGAAGAGTGTCCGCAAAAGTTTCCAAGGAAGTATGTGCGGGGAAGGACAAGGATCAGATTTGCTCTCTGGATTCTAACTTTTCTTATGTCATATGAACTTGGGAACCCTACGTCGGAAAAAGACAGTGAGAGAAAAAGAGGCCTAGCGAAGTAAATAGTAAAGTGGCAGCTATCTTAGTAGCTTTGAGAGAAAAATTTTTTTTACTAAATTTCAGAGGATCAAACTATTTGAAAGAAAATTCTATTTTTGCAGCATTATTATGGAATATTCGAAATAGGTTTTTGATGTATATAATTTTTCACTGTACATGCAAGTTGGTTTGAATTTGAGAAAGTTTTTTAAAATAGAATTATGGACCAAACTTTGAAAAGTCTGAAAATGTAACTATTTCAAATTTCAAAAATATCTGATATGAGTGAATTTCCTTTTAGGAAATTTCTTTTCTCCTTTATATATTCTTGTTCTTTTTTTTTCTACAAAAAAAGAGAGAATTTTTTGGGTATATTCACTGCAAACCCTCACAAGACACAACTCATCCACTAGGGAAAACCTAGGGGTTTAAGGGCTTGCTGCATATGCTAAATGCAGTTAAGAATGCTAGTGAAAGTGGTGTTGCATTCATGTTTAATTTTATTGCATTGCATTAGTTTTGGGTTAGATTAGATCAGGATGGAAGCCTCGTATTTTATCTCATTTTTTGCTAGGTACCAGCAAAACGCTAGTTGGGGGGTATGATAAGTCTTTAAAAATGCATATTTTTTTATACATTTTGGACCATTTTAAGTACTTATTCAAACAAAAGAGCCTCATTTAGTGTGATCTAGTGGTTTCAAGCATTTTAAGTTCATTCTAGTATTTCTTTGGACAATTTGTTTAAAAATCACACTTTTTGCATAAATTCATGAAACCTGCCATTTTTGGAAAGTCTATTTTTGGAAAGTTTTGTGAAAATTTATATTCTCGTGAATTAAATTCAATTTTCATCATCATTAGTTCATTCATATAAAATTATAAAAAATGGTGTGTATTTTTATTATCATTTCATGAAAGATGGGTCCACATTCATACATTTGTGATATTAAGGGTAAAATTGTCCTTTCATATGAATTCTCATTTATTTTGTAGTAAATTGATGATATGGGTCCCATTTCCATTTGTAAAGAATTGAGGCAAAGAAATGATTTTCAAAAAAAAGAAGCGAAGAATTAAAGAGAGAAAAGAAATTAGAAAAAAATTGCAACAGTTGGCTTCATGGTCCCACACGCATATGCATGTGTGGGGTACATTCGTAAAACATTCAAGATGCGGCCCATTTATTTTTTGCACATTTTTAAGAGATTTTGAAGAGAATTTGAAGAATGTTTCATCAAAAATTAACAAGGAAAGCAACATAGGAGTTCTTTTTAAAGAAGGAGAAGATTTAATTGAAAAGAAAATAAAAAGAATCCAAGAAGCATGGACATCCAACACATGTTTTGGATTAGATTTTGGCTGAAAAAGAAACAGAAAAAAAATTAAGAGGATTATCTCCAAAATTTTCTTCAAGTTTGGAACTAACAAAGAGTACTTTCCAAAAAAGGAAAGTTGACAATGCAAAGAGATAAAAGGAGAAGTTCTACACCTCATGTGAGTCAAGTTTGATTCCAAGAGAGGATTCTTATTCCCAAATTATCTCTCCAAAGATCTCAATGCAAAGGTGGCAAAAGACAAAGAAGGAAAGAAGCATGCAAGAAGACTTCCAAAGAAAGCAAGCAAGGAAAGAAAAGAGAAATAAAAAGAAAAAAAATTCCAAAAGTGGATCTCACTCCCAAGCCATTGTATGGGGCCCATTTTCTTTCAATTTTTTTAATTATTTTTAAGATTTTAAAGTTTGAGAAGGAATAGGACTTGAAAAGGTATAAATAGGGCACCTTTCTCCCATATTCTTTATGGAAAAATAGCCCCTTCTCCAGATCTCTACACTTCATCTTCTTCATCTCTCTCTCCCTTCAACTTAGTTCTCAAAGAGACTTAGCCCTAAAGCCACACTACACCCTTGGGAACTTCAATTAGAAGAAGTTATTTTCTTTTCCATCCTAGCATGTATTGTTCTTAATTTTATTTGACAATCTTTTGTAAAGACTTTTTACATGTTAGTATATGTTGTTCTTCCAAAAATTTTTCTTCTTTTCTTATGGTTTGTGTGGACACTTTTAATGTTTCTTGTGCTCGGATTGACAATCCAATGTACTAAGATTATACTCGAAGAAATCATGAACCTAATTTAAAAGAGAATTTTGAGAAGCTAACTTTACTACCTTTACTACGTTTAATTTTATGTACTACTACATTTAAATTCCTACAATTTTAATTTACTTCCTACACTTTATTTTAAATTTCTGCACTTTTACAATTATTTTTCTGCACTTTATTTTCTGCAATTTTTTTCTTTAAATTACTGCACTTTACATATTCTTGCGCAGTTTTCTTTTTGTTTACTGTTGTCGCTTACATTAGATTCATACATATCTCACTTTTCATTCATGTTTAATATTGATGATAATGTTCAATTTGGAAATCAGACTTTTATTTTTGGATTTGAATTAAAACAAGTCCAGATTTGTGCAGAAATTGATTTTAATAAGGTTCATGTTAGACGAATTTTGCAAAATCTGATTTGTACATGTTTATATCAGTAAAATGCTTATTGTTTACAACTGTTTCACATCTAAATTCAGATCTGGAAAATCATTGAAAAACAATTCAGATTTGTGCTGAAATTATTTTCAAAAA
The DNA here is from genome assembly GCA_037013555.1 of Sextonia rubra. Classification (NCBI taxonomy): domain Eukaryota; kingdom Viridiplantae; phylum Streptophyta; class Magnoliopsida; order Laurales; family Lauraceae; genus Sextonia; species Sextonia rubra. The sequence continues at coordinate 3,731,925 of JASUAD010000007.1, forward strand.
GGGCCTCTGTTGGACGATTTTTTTTTAAATCAGATTTGCACATGCTTTGCTTACTGTTCACAATAGTTTTAGAACCTGAAATATAATTGAAAAAAATAAAAAAATTATGCAGAAAATTGTCCAATTAAGTCCATATTGAACGAAAATTTTCACGAACCAATTGCACATGTTCATAGTATTTGGATGCCTGATGTTTATAACAGATTTCAAAGCCTGAAATTGGATTTTGAAAACAGTACAAAAACTGTCCTGAAACAGTTTGAAAATAGGCAGTGCATTATGATCATTATATATAATTTTTATACATGCACACGTCTTCACTGTCTAAACAGTTTTTGAAAACCTAAAACACTGATGAATTAATTCAGAAATTGTGGTGAAAAAGTGCTAAAAATAGATGATATACAGTGACATATTATTGTTGGTAAATTGTTGAGTCATTGTGACCAGTTTTCGTATCAGTTCTACACCAAAATTTCTATGTCCGATTGACAAGTTTCAGATTTGAAACTGAACTAAAACAAAAAGAAGAAACTGATTTCAGAAAGTTTTTTGGCAGCCCCTTTTGTTCATATACATATTCATGCCCCATTCATTCACTCTTTCATGTAGTTTTTTTTTTTTTATTTTGCATTCATTCATTCATAAGATTACTTTAGGAAAGTTGAGTTTCAAATTTTGTTTCATTTTTAGAAAGATTTCATTTATGATAATTTAAGATAGATTGTTTTTTTAAGAAAGTTATGTGTCTAGTTGTTTGTATAGTTGTAATGTATGTTGTTGTTTTAGAAATTGCTTTGTTTTAAGAGTTACTGTAACGCTTCGACCCGATTTGATCCGGATTAGTGGGTAATTGCGTGCGATTTTGTCGTTAAGTGTGTTTTGATTTTGCTTTTCTTTGGTTTTGAGTCATGGAGAGATCGTTTGGGTTGAGTTTGCCCTAGTTTAGGTAGTTCGAGTAATTTTGGCTTTTGATTGACCCTGTCAGTTTTGCGTCATTCTGACGTCATCGCGTGTATTTCGTTGAGCTTGTCGATCTTCGTAACTGTCTTGGATCCGAATGATTTCGTTTGCTCTCGTTGGATCGTCAATTGACTCAAACTAACAATTGTGTAATCTGTTGGACTTGTTTGTAATTTGGATTCCTTTTATCTTATAAATATCTTACCTAACCTCTCTCTTGATCGTTCTCTGCTTGTCTCTCTCTCCTTCGTTCAGCTCTTCTCTTTCTCCTCTTTTCCTTCCTGTTTATTGTACGTGAGGAAGAAAGGAGTCAATTTGTGTGTGTTTTCCAGTGGACTGAGCCAAGCAACGGTCGTGTGTGTGTGATTTCCGTCTGTGAGGCAAGTATAAGCACAAGTAGCATGAACACCGATTGGTAGTGTTTTGATTGTTTGTATCTTACTCTTTGTTGTATGCATCAGTGTGAGACAGCCCTATTGAGTCAGTTTCTCTGTTATCTTTCTGTTTTCAGTCGAAAAGTTCGCTTTCTGTATGTCTGTAACTGTTCCAGAAAATGACTCAGTGCACTCACAACTAAACCGTGAAATGTGCTACGGCTGAGCCGTGAAATGGCTTACAGCTAAGCCGAGACCCAGCCGTAACCCTAACCGTAGATCAATACAGGGTGACAATTGAAATAACTGAGAGTTGGCAAAATGCTACTATTCTACGGCCCAACCTGATCTAAGCCGTACATTGTACTACGGCTATGTCGTGGACCAGGATACGGCTGCGCCGTAGAGTAAATTACGGTTGAGCCGTAAATGCGGATGAACAGTTTGGGGAACCTTGGCTCCGCCGCAATGCAAATTACGGCTAAGCCGTAAGATGCCTACGGCTAAGCCGTAAGGTCGCCTACGGCTACACCGTGTGATCCTGAGAAAGGAATAAAAAGACTAGGCCTAAGAAAGAGACCGTATATGACTTTCATGTTAGAATGTAGCTAACCTGAACATGCCCAATGGAATGTCTGAATGACATGAATGATCTCGAGGGCTGTGAATCATTCATGCCCGTTATCCAGTTGTTTAGCACCCCTCCATGGGTGTTAGTTTAAGGGATTTCGGTGCACATTCCAGATACACTGCGACACTAGACAATGGTGCATCGGACAACTTAAAACTACATCAACATACACGGTTAGAAACACTGGATAACTAGGTTAGGATTGGCTTGTAATTGACCTTGATTAGTCACAGTACTATGATTTGTATAGCATATTGACTTCGGTTATGCCATCTTATGCGTTCTGCGCTGGACCTATCGATTCTGTGGGAAACGCAGCAGCCCCAGAGCGAAGCCCGGGCCGGACCATTCTATTACTGTGTTTCTATCGTTGCTCCGATGGAGTACTTGAGTCAGTGATTATTGTTATCTGTACTCATTCGTCAGTGCTTCCTTGCATTGGTTATTCGTATTGCTATGCGCATTGAGTATCAGCATATGTGATGCACTTCCTATTGTTTGTTCATTGTGATATGTGAGATTTGTATGTGATATGATTGATTGAGGTGCATCATCCGATTTGATTATGATTGTTATATGGCACTACTGAGCCTCAGCCTCAGGATACCCGACGGGGTTGACTTTGGTTTAGTTTATGTGTTTGCCTCTGCAGAGTGATCTGTCCTGGGACTCCGGAACCCGGGAACTAGAGACCCATGCGTACCCTGGCCCGGTCGCTGGTGTTCTCATTCTGACTGCTCTCGAAAGGGAGAATATGGCCAATGTAGTAGCCACTTTGACTGTTATCTGTTTATGATTCTACTAGCATGCTTATTCATTTGCACAATTTGCTGAGTATACGAACATGTCTATGCTGGATCTTGCATTACTATTTATGCTCATTATTGATACGATTTGTGTTATCTTCTTGAGGCTTATATTTTGCTAAGTCGTTGTACTTATGAATTGTTATTGGTGTTGCAGGCTCAGATCCCTCTCCCGATCCTGCGTCGGTCGACCTGACTCCAGGAGAGGCGCGCGAGGCCCCCTCCGGCCTAGAGGAGTGGACTTGATCCATCCTTCAAAGTACGGTTTGCATCATTTTGTTTTCCCCATTCATTTGAGTCTGGGTCTATTTGGGGGATTTTTTCTGTAACTTGTACCGTGGGCTTGATTAATATCTGTATTTTGATTTAGTGAGCCCTCTTTATTGTCATACGTTCTTGTAATTGTTCTTGTTATCAGTTTAACGCTTTTGTAATCCATTATGTCTTTTGGTATGTTGTAGTATGCCTTGATACGTACAGCTTCCGCGTACATTTGTTTGCACGTGTAAATGATCCCTTGTGTGTGTATGCTTGGACGGGGTCTAAGTGTACATGCACGGGAGTACGTGTGTCATTGGTTAGACTTTCTCTGACCCCCGGTCCCTGGGCTCAGGTTGTGACATACGTATTATTTGGTATCAGAGCATTGTCTCTATCTTAGTTTTTAAGCATGTAGGCATATAGGACGTGGTGAGATTCCGTAGTCCAGTCTTGGACTGTTGTGTTTGGTCCCCTTTTCTTGTGAGTCTGTGTGAGTTACCCAGTGTGATAGCAAATTGACTTTTGTGTTTTGCAGGCTATGGCATCCGGATCTGGTACACACAACAACAACAATCAGGGAGATAATGAGAGTGGATCAGCCGCTCCACAACAACCTGCGAATTTTGATGAGCGTTTCTTGACAATGCTGCAGGCGATCCATTCCTTGCAAGCACAGGTCGTTTCTCTGGTGGACCGACAGAGTCAAGCGTCAGTTCAGCCGCCTGTAGAGCAGCAAGTGGTTTTCCAGCCTAAGGAGAGTGATCCAAATGCGTTGTACGATAAATTCAGGAAACGTGGAGCCACAGAATTCTATGGCAATGAAGATGTATTGAAGGATGATCAGTGGCTAGAGCATACCGGGGATCTCTTCTCTACCATTGTCTGTGATGACCGGCAGAAGGTTATGCTTACGGCCTCGATGTTCCGAGAGGTGGCAAAGACTTGGTGGAAGAGTGTCAGTGGGGCCTATTTGACCATGCTTAGTGAAACGGTGTGGGAGACGTTCCAGAAACAGTTCAGGAGGAAGTTCATCCCTGCTCATGTACGACGTGTGAAGGAGGTTGTGTTTTTGGCCTTGCAGCAGCAGCAACTGACCGTCTCAGAGTATATTCACCGATTCATCCAGTTGTCCCATTTTGCTGAGGACATGATCAATACTGAGGAGAAGAAGGTGAATCGTTTCATTACTGGTCTGCATCCTAGATACGCGAATTATGTGACTGCCTTCCAGAGACCAGCTACTTTCGATGATGCGGTCGACAGAGCACATGCTGCGGAAGCTAACCACCTAGCAGAGAGAGCTATGGATTTCAAAAGGAGTGCACCAATGGGGTCCAAGGGACAGATTCAGAAGAAATGGAAAGGGAAGCAAGGAACTTCGAGTTTCTCTGGGATTAGATGCGAGTTTTGTGGACTGGGACATCCGACGGAGAAGTGTTGGAAGAAGTCTGGAGCTTGTTTGAGTTGTGGATCCATGGAGCATAAGATAGCTCAGTGCCCGAAAGCCAGGACCTTTCAGTCATCTAGGTCTATGGGGTGATCCAAGTCTCTGAGTTCTGCAGCTTCGAATAGCCCCCAGCCATCTCGCCAAAGCCAGAAGCCGCAGTGTCAGACTGCTCGCGTGTACGCAGCCTCCCATGATACTGCCGAAGATGCGAATGTGGTGGAAGGTAAAGTTCTTATTGCCCAAGCTGAAGCACATGCACTATTTGATTCGGGGTCTACGCGTTCGTATGTTGCACCTCGTTTTGCTGAACAGTTACCGCAACCCCCTCAGCCGCTACCCTATTTGTTGGTGGTGTCCACTCCTGTGGGCAAGATAGTGGAGTGTAGTGTGTACTACCCTCAGTGCGACGTGTTGATTGAAGGTCGCCAGCTGCCAGTTGATTTGATCTTGTTGTCCATGTTGGATTTCGATGTGATCCTTGGAATGGACTGGCTAGCGCGGTATCATGCCTGTGTTAACTGTTACAACAGGACGATTTACTTCGATTTCGAGAAGGGGTTTCATTTCGAGGGCAATCAGGAGAAATGCCCGAGGCGTGTCATCTCCGCATGCAAGGCGGATCGTTTGATACGCAGAGGTTGTGAAGGTTTTCTTGCTTTCGTCTCGGAGAAGAAGGAGGTGAAGCAGTTGGGTGAAATTCCGGTAGTATGTGAGTTCCCGGATGTATTTCCGGAGGAAGTACCCGAGTTACCCCCTGCCAGAGACGTGGAATTCGTGATTGATCTAGTGCCCGGTACAGCCCCCATTAGTTTAGCCCCTTATCGTATGGCCCCTGCTGAGCTACTCGAATTGAAGACGCAATTGCAAGATCTTTTGGAGAAGGGTTTCATACGGCCGAGTGTGTCACCGTGGGGAGCTCCAGTGCTGTTTGTGAAGAAGAAGGACGGTACCTTACGGATGTGCATAGACTACCGACGATTGAATAAAGTCACTATCAAGAATAAATACCCATTGCCGCGTATTGATGAGTTGTTTGACCAACTTCAAGGTGCCGCCTACTTTTCCAAGATTGATTTAAGATCGGGGTATCATCAACTTCGGGTGAAGGAAGAAGATATTGCGAAGACTGCTTTCAGGACACGGTATGGCCATTTTGAGTTCCTCGTGATGCCATTTGGATTAACCAATGCACCTGCCGCCTTTATGGCCTTGATGAACAGGATCTTTGCTCCTTTCCTGGATCGATTCGTGGTGGTCTTTATTGATGATATTCTGGTGTATTCGAAGACCCCAGAGGAGCATGTGGAACATCTACGTCGAGCCTTGCAGTTGTTGAAAGAGCAACGCTTATATGCTAAATTGTCGAAGTGTGATTTTTGGCTCGAGTAGGTAGCTTTTCTTGGTCATACCATTTCACGAGATGGGTTGGCAGTGGATCAGATGAAAGTTGAGGCAGTGATGAATTGGCCCAGCCCAAAGACTGTGACGGAGATACGGAGTTTTCTCGGATTGGCTGGCTATTATCGTCGATTTATTCAAGATTTTGCCAAGATTTCTGCACCATTGACGCGATTGACCAGGAAGAATGTTCCTTTTCTTTGGACGGACGAATGTGAGCACCATTTTCGTATGTTGAAAGAGAAGCTTACTTCGGCTCCAGTCTTGACGTTACCGGATGGGAATGAAGGATTTATGATCTACTCCGATGCTTCTCGAGTCGGTTTGGGATGTGTTTTGATGCAACATGGCAAAGTGATTGCCTATGGCTCAAGGCAACTCAGGGAGCATGAGAAGAACTATGCCACGCATGATTTAGAGTTAGCAGCCATCGTTTTTGCCTTGAAGATGTGGAGACATTATTTGTATGGCGTGAAATTTGAAGTGCATTCCGATCATCACAGTTTACAGTATCTCTTCACGCAGTCTGAGTTGAATATGAGACAACGAAGGTGGCTTGAGTTAATCAAAGATTATGACTTCCCCATCAAATATCATCCAGGGAAAGGCAACGTTGTTGCAGATGCCTTGAGTAGGAAGTCAGAGATTCTCCAGGCTTTGGATAGCCTTTACTTTGTGAGACATGATCAGCCAGTTGAAGTGAGATTGGTGGAGAGCTGTTTGATACTTGCTAGTACAGTGAGTTTTCAGCCTGACATCATTCAGTACATTAAAGACCAGCAGTTTAAAGATGCGATGTTGAGGCGAATTCGGGATAACATTGCAGAACGACCAGACTTTTGCTTGGAGGGTGATGTTTTGTATTTCAGGAGCAGGTTATGTGTGCCAGCAGTAAACACTTTGAAGGAGAGTTTGATGACAGAAGCACACCATGCTCGTTATTCTATGCACCCTGGAAGTACGAAGATGTACCGAGCTCTCAAGGACAGATTCTGGTGGAATAATATGAAGAGGGAAATTGCTGGGTTTGTTGCCAAATGTTTGACTTGCCAAAAAGTGAAAGTTGACCATCAGAGACCTCCAGGTTCTTTACATCCTTTGCACATTCCCCAATGGAAATGGGAGCACATTACGATGGACTTTGTTTCAGGTCTACCCCTGACGAGCAAGAAGAATAGTGCCATTTTGGGTGATTGTGGACAGATTGACGAAGACAACCCATTTTCTTCCATTCAAGAAAGGCATGACATTTTCTGAGATAACGAAGAAGTTCGTTGATGAGATCGTTAGACTACATGGTACGCCTGTATCGATTGTGTCTGATCGAGATAACCGCTTTGTTTCTTCGTTTTGGAGAGCATTTCAGGAAGCCATGGGAATGAAGTTGAGTTTCAGTACGGCGTATCACCCGCAGACTGATGGACAGTCAGAACAAACTATTCAAACGCTCGTAGACATGTTACAGGCTAGTGTACTGAATTTTGAGAAAGAATGGGATCTGCATCTCTCGTTGTGCGAGTTCGCGTATAATAATAGCTTCCACGAGAGTATTGGTATGGCACCATATGAAGCTTTGTATGGACGGAAATGTCGAAGCCCTGTTTGCTGGGAAGAAGTTGGAACAAGGAGTTTCCACGGACCGACGATCATTGCTGAGACTACAGAGAAAGTTCAGAAGGCCATTGACAATTTGAAGATTGCCCGATCGAGACAGAAGAGCTATGCAGATACGTGAAGAAGAACATTAGCATTTCAGGTTGGTGATTGGGTATTTCTGAAGGTCTCGCCGATGAAAGGTACGATACGGTTCCGTCAAAAAGTCAAGTTAGCGCCAAGATATGTGGGTCCATTTGAGATCAAGAGCCGGATTGGCGATTTAGCGTACAGATTGATTCTTCCAGTGGAGTTTTCTGGAGTACATGACATCTTCCATGTGTCAATGCTTCGCAAGTATGTTCGAGACCCGACGCATGTGATTCACTACGATGATATTCAGATGCAATCGAATGCGTCATACGTTGAGCATCCGCTCCGTATTGTTGGGACCAGAGAACAGCTCTTGCGCACAAGGACTATTCGATGGGTCAAGGTACTCTGGGAACATCATGGACCTGATGAAGCCACGTGGGAATTAGAGGACCAGATGGCGCGTCAGTATCCTTACCTTTTCGCTCAGGTATGCGTTCATTCTGAGGACGGAATGATGTCTAAGTGGGGGAGGATGTAAGGCTCCGACCCGATTTGATCCGGATTAGTGGGTAATTGCGTGCGATTTTGTCGTTAAGTGTGTTTTGATTTTGCTTTTCTCTGGTTTTGAGTCATGGAGAGATCGTTTGGGTTGAGTTTGCCCTAGTTTAGGTAGTTCGAGTAATTTTGGCTTTTGATTAACCTTGTCAGTTTTGCGTCATTCTGATGTCATCGCGTGTATTTCGTTGAGCTTGTCGATCTTCGTAACTGTCTTGGATCCGAATGATTTCGTTTGCTCTCGTTGGATCGTCAGTTGACTCAAACTGACAATTGTGTAATCTATTGGACTTGTTTGTAATTTGGATTCCTTTTATCTTATAAATATCTTACCTAACCTCTCTCTTGATCGTTCTCTGCTTGTCTCTCTCTCCTTCGTTCAGCTCTTCTCTTTCTCTTCTTTTCCTTCCTGTTTATTGTACGTGAGGAAGAAAGGAGTCAATTTGTGTGTGTTTTCCAGTGGACTGAGCCAAGCAACGGTCGTGTGTGTGTGATTCCCGTTGTGAGGCAAGTATAAGCACAAGTAGCATGAACACCGATTGGTAGTGTTTTGATTGTTTGTATCTTACTCTTTGTTGTATGCATCAGTGTTAGACAGCCCTATTGAGTCAGTTTCTCTGTTATCTTCCTGTTTTCAGTTGAAAAGTTCGCTTTCTGTATGTCTGTAACTGTTCCAGAAGATGACTCAGTGCACTCACGGCTAAACCGTGAAATGTGCTACGGCTGAGCCGTGAAATGGCTTACGGCTAAGCCGAGACCCAGCCGTAACCCTAACCGTAGATCAATACAGGGTGACAATTGAAATAACTGAGAGTTGGAAAAATGCTACTATTCTACGGCCCAGCCTGATCTAAGCCGTACATTGTACTACGGCTAAGCCGTGGACCAGGCTAAGCCGTGGACCAGGATACGGCTGCGTCGTAGAGTTAATTACGGTTGAGCCGTAAATGCGGATGAACAATTTGGGGAACCTCAACTCCGCCGTAGTGCAGATTACGGCTAAGCCGTAAAGTCACCTACGGCTACACCGTGTGATCCTGAGAAAGGAATAAAAAGACTAGGCCTAAGAAAGAGACCGTATATGACTTTCATGTTAGAATGTAGCTAACCTGAACATGCCCAATGGAATGTCTGAATGACATGAATGATCTCGAGGGCTGTGAATCATTCATGCCCGTTATCCAGTTGTTTAGCACCCCTCCATGGGTGTTGGTTTAAGGGACTTCGGTGCACATTCCAGATACACTGCGACACTAGACAATGGTGCATCGGACAACTTAAAACTACATCAACATGCACGGTTAGAAACACTGGATAACTAGGTTAGGATTGGCTTGTAATTGACCTTGATTAGTCACAGTACTATGATTTGTATAGCATATTGACTTCGGTTATGCCATCTTATGCGTTCTGCGCTGGACCTATCGATTCTGTGGGAAACGCAGCAGCCCCAGAGCGAAGCTCGGGCCGGACCATTCTATTACTGTGTTTCTATCGTTGCTCCGATGGAGTACTTGAGTCAGTGATTATTGTTATCTGTACTCATTCGTCAGTGCTTCTTTGCATTGGTTATTCGTATTGCTATGCGCATTGAGTATCAGTATATGTGATGCACTTCCTATTATTTGTTCATTGTGATATGTGAGATCTGTATGTGATATGATTGATTGAGGTGCATCATCCGATTTGATTATGATTGTTATATGGCACTACTGAGCCTCAGCCTCAGGATACCCGACGGGGTTGACTTTGGTTTAGTTTATGTGTTTGCCTCTGCAGAGTGATCTGTCCTGGGACTCCGGACCCCGGGAACTAGAGACCCATGCGTACCCTAGCCCGGTCGCTGGTGTTCTCATTCTGACTGCTCTCGAAAGGGAGAATATGGCCAATGTAGTAGCCACTTTGACTGTTATCTGTTTATGATTCTACTAGCATGCTTATTCATTTGCACAATTTGCTGAGTATACGAACATGTCTATGCTGGATCTTGCATTATTATTTATGCTCATTATTGATACGATTTGTGTTATCTTCTTGAGGCTTATATTTTGCTAAGTCGTTGTACTTATGAATTGTTATTGGTGTTGCAGGCTCAGATCCCTCTCCCGATCCTGCATCGGTCGACCCGACTCCAGGAGAGGCGCGTGAGGCCCCCTCCGGCCTAGAGGAGTGGACTTGATCCATCCTCCAGAGTACGGTTTGCATCATTTTGTTTTCCCCATTCATTTGAGTCTGGGTCTATTTGGGGGATTTTTTCTGTAACTTGTACTGTGGGCTTGATTAATATCTGTATTTTGATTTAGTGAACCCTCTTTATTGTCATACGTTCTTGTAATTGTTCTTGTTGTCAGTTTAACGCTTTTGTAATCCATTATGTCTTTTGGTATGTTGTGGTATGCCTTGATACGTACAGCTTCCGCATACATTTGTTTGCACGTGTGAATGATCCCTTGTGTGTGTATGCTTGGACGGGGTCTAAGTGTACATGCACGGGAGTACGTGTGTCATTGGTTAGACTTTCTCTGACCCCCGGTCCCTGGGCTCGGGTTGTGACAGTTACTAACTTGAATTTTAGGTTATCAATTAGATTTCTTTCTAAAGTTAAATTTCTTTCTAATTTTGAATAGGATTTAGAGATCTTTTGTTCTTAGCTTAATTTAGTTTCTAATTTAGGAAGTTTTTGTTTTATCTCACTTTTTAATTTGTTTCTAACTTTGTTTAGTTTTATTTTTAGTAAGTTTCTAATTTTAGTTTTGATTTTATTGGAAGTTTTATCGTGTATTTTTTTTTGGTAAAGTTAATTTATTTTTTTAGGAACTTTTAGATTTAGGATTTACTTTCTTTATTTGAATTGTGATTGTAAACTTTTTCTAGGAATGTATGTATTTGTTGGATTTTAATTAAAGATAGTTCTAGAATTTTGAATGGGCAGGTGACAAATTGAAAATATTTAAGCATAGCTCCCTGTCGATCAACCTAATCTTACCAGTATTTTACTACATCACAGCTCTGCACTTGGAGTTGACGAACAGCTTATTCTAAAGATGATTTGCCATTACCCATACCAGAAATCATGATTAACAATACTTTCAAATTTGAAAAGATGTCATTCATGGATGGGTTTTCGGGATTCAATCAAATCAAGATGTTCAAGGAAGACAAGAAGCACACATCCTTTGGAACGCCTTTCGGCATATACTACTACACCATCACACCCTTTGGCCTCCAGAATGCTGAAGCCACATACCAAAGGGCGATGATGAAAATCTTCAAAGACATACAACACAAGTCTATCGAATACTATGCCAATGACTTGGCAGTCAAGAGCAAACAAAAGTTGGACAATTTAGCTTATCTTCACACAGTCTTCGAGAGGTTGCGAAAATTCAACCTTCGAATAAACCCTTTGAAGTGTTTCTTTGGAGTCTTCTCCAGGAAATTTCTAAGATTCGTGATTTGAAAAGGTGGCATCAAACTGGATCCAGTCAAAATCAAAGCTATATTAGAGAAGCCATCTCCAAGAACTCTCAAAGAACTCAAGGGAAGGTAGACTCACCTACATCCGAAGGTTCATCTCAAATTTATCAGGGAAGTATAGAGCATTCTCCAAGATTCTGAAGAAAGGAGTAGAGTTTGCATGAGATAAAACTTGCCAAAATGCTTTTTAAGATATCAAACGGTATCTTACAAACCCACCAATTCTTTCAGCTCCAATTCCAAACAAACCTTTCATCCTCTATATTTGAGCTCTCGATCATTCTCTAGGGACATTATTAGCCCAAAAAAATGACGAGCGTAAGGAGGTGGCTCTTAATTATTTGTCACAGATGCTAGCTGGTACTGAACATAACTATCATTCAGTAGAGATATAATGTCTTGCACTGATGTTCGCAATCTGGTACATCATCCAAGTTTGCCTTATAGAACACAACAGGTGGCTCACTATTCCTCATTGGCACTAAAAATACTCAATTGGTGTGTTGATGAGTTTCGAACAGGTGATATATACATCATTGGATTGCATGTCTTACTCGTGTGAATAACAAAGCTTGCTTGCTTTGTCTTAGATGACTTTGTGGATATGACCAAAAGTTGATCTAACTGTTTGATTCCAGATTTGACCTTGATCATCAAAGGAGCTTTGGTATCCACAAATCTAACTGTTGGCTCGTGTTTTACTACATGCAAAGTGGCTTTTGAAGCCAAATCACTGAGCTGAAGCCGGATCTTAATCTTGCTAGTCGGGTCCAGGACTTCTCCATCATAGCCTTGGATTGAAGTTTTGGTAGCAAAGAGCTTGCTTACCAAGATGCCAAATTTGGTGCAGTCCTGAGTTGTGTTTTTCTGTAGTCTTATTCTATGTTATTCTTCTCAATAAGAAAAGTCTTAACTATGAAAAGACTTGATCAAAGCCTCAGCTGTTGTGCCCAAGAATGCAGTAAAGCTCTTTAAAATTTCGTTTTCTGGTGAACTACCAAAGTGATCGTGCGATATTGCGCAAAAAACACTGAGTTAGCTCCGGAATTTGGTGCAGTTTTGATTGATTATTTCTTCTGATTTCTTATTTCATGTTCTTCTTCTCAATAAGAGAAAGTCTTGATTGCGAAAAGAATTGATCAAAGTCTCAACCATTGTGCTAAAGAATGTAGTGAAACTCTTTGGAATTTCGTTTTCTAGTGAACTAGCAAAGTAATTGTGCGATGGACCAGGGCGCATAGACTATAAGATTCCACAAAGTATTGATATTGCAAAACCATCTCTTGTCCTCGAAGTAAAATGATCACAAGAAGGCAGTAAACAAATGGAAAAGACAAAAAAAAAAAAAAAGAATAATAATGGAGAAACCTTCAAACTCTTTTGGAGAAATAGAAGATCAGTTGAGAAACCCTCTTGAAAACTTTTTTAACTATGGAGAAAGTTGCAAGAACAAAGAAAGTCATAGGAAAAAAAAATAGAGGTTTGGGACTCTAGAAGATAGAAACAAAGGAAAATATGAGAGGAAAAATGATGTATTCGATGATTATCGCACAAAAGGGTAGAATTGGAAAAAATTTGTGGCCACATGTACAATACCTACATTTGGAATATAGTTTTGGTCAACACCATTGTGATAAAATCATGATCTTCTATATCCTGGGCAATCAAAATCCCAATAATATATACTTGGAGGTGGGCCTTGGGTCCAACGCAACTGACTTACACCCATGTCCAACACTAACTAGAACCACATAATCAATCAGAACCCAGTTGACTTGGTTTTAGAAGTACTGCAGAAAGTTACAGAAAGCCTTTTCACTGGTGACATATGATTGGAGAGAGAGAGAGGGAGGTCTGGAGGGAAAATGGCCTGTGGACAATAGATTTGGGTTGGTTCAGTCCTGGGTTCATGTTGGAGGAACGCAGACCCCTGTAAGTTCGGTAGTCCAAGAGGTGACCCAATCACCCAATAGATCATCAGTGCGTAAGCAGAATAAAGACTCAATTGTTAAGCTAATTACGTAAAAGAGTGTACAGCTATCTGGGTATTCTGGTAACTGGGCTTCAACCTGGACCATATCCAGTGACCGATAGGCCTCTAATGTTGTGCTCCAAGAGTAGGTACAGGCACTCGAAACAACTTCCTTCTACTATCCTCGTTCAGCTTCGCAGTCAAAAGGATCTGATTTGGTTATTACAGTTCATGGGCCAGGTTGTGCCAGCCAGAATCGTCCAAGCCTATCCCATTTAGCTATCAAGGTTGAAAGTTCAGCCCAGGATGAACAAAATTTGCAACATATATTTAGTTATCACGGCCAGATTCATGTCTTTGTGATTTTTAATGGTTCTATTCTTGTTGCAGATGTTTGTGAAGCTGAAGCGAGGGGCATTGAGCAAGACTATAGATAATTATTTTTTTCCCATTGCATCATATCATATACTCAAAAGGTTATCAATGTCATCAATCAAGAGGAGATGTGGGTGACCAGCCCTATTATTTTGGACATTTTGTCATTGATTACCTGTTTTTATTTGGTTAATTACAAATTTGTTCAGAAAAACTGCACTAGGGCCGCCCATGAGCTGGGCAAGTCAAGTCTTTAAGTTCAATTGGCTTTTGAAGCCAATCAATCCTTTGCAGCTATTCTTTGTGCTCATTTGCAGTTTCCAATTTGATCCCTTAAAAAAACCCTCGTTATAATAAATTTTAAAAATTTTCACAAAAAGCTTAAAATCTCAATTTGACTCAACTGAGTCGCTGCGAGGGCGAACAAACTTCTAAACCAGGGTCCATGTCCCTTTTAGGCTACCTTCGACGGTGAAGAACCTGAACCTGAACCTGAACTCAAACCCGAATCCGAAAATATATTGGTATGCAGAAAATCGGCTCGGCCAAAATGGATTGGAACCAACTCAACTCAATCGCTTAGTGGGTCTGTAACCGTTGGCTCATAGCTGTCACATATTGTCAAATAGGCCCAAGATTGGGTCCATAGCCAAACTTTTCAGTTGAGCCCAGTGCATCTTCAGCACAAATACCATCAAAACTGGAACTCTATTTTCCTCCTAATAACACAATATTCTAAAAATATCAAAAGAAAATCACAATCAATTATATTTTTAAAGTGAATTTGAAAACCCAATAATATTCCGAGTCCATCATTTGTGTGGATACTTCTGAGTTGTGACTCACACAGGCTGACCGAGTCGTCGTTTCGTTTTGGCATTTCGTCGAACAGACGGAGGACAGAGGAAACGCTCCGAAACGCATGCCATCACCCTTTGTTTTTTTTTACCCAGTAGTTTACCTCAATTCCTCATACAAGAAACGGATAAATACCCCGATGGCATTTTCGTGATTTTCGCGTCAGAAAACCCTTTGCCTGCTTTCTCTTTCTACTGCGCCTGTTCTTCCCCCTTCGATGATCGATCAATCATCTCTCTAATCCATGCCTCTGCTCCTTTTATTCGATCTTTCTCCATCTGGGTTTCTCTTGGATGCTTCAAATTTGCTGTCTTTGGATTGATTGAGGTGTCAATTGGGGATTCTTCTTCGTCTGCGGCAGATAGGGTTTGATCTTGGCTTTGAATTCGTTCGATCCGTTGGTTTTTTATCGGTTTTCAGGAGAATGGAGACTATGGATATCGTAGGGAAGTCGAAAGAGGACGTTTCGCTGCCGAAAGGTGAGATCGTGACAATTCGGTAGAAGATTATTCTTTTTTTTTTTTTTTGGCCTTTCTGGGTTTTGTGATCTGTGCATTTTTATGATTTGGGGTTTTTGTAATTTTTTGATTTGGATTCATATGCATGTGAATTGAGGTGAATTTTAGGGAAAGATCCAGAGTTGATGTTTTTGGAGAAGAGCTCTTGTTTGGTGATGGGTTTTGTGTTCTGTGTATTTTATTTTTAATGTATTCTTTTGTTAGTTCATTGATTTGGATCTATGGGGATGTGAATTGATGCAGATTTTTATTAATTGGGATCAAAAGACTTCTTTTCAATTCGATGGTCTCAAAGACAAATAAGTATTATCATGGGTTTGGTGTTATGATTAGGTTTTTTGTTCAATTTGATCTTCTCTTCTCAAAATTTGATGAACCAGTGCCACTTATTATGTTCTTGTTCTTTGCAAAATGGAAAAAGATTTTTCTGAATTCTTTGTGTGGCATGATAAAAATAAATAAATAAGTAAAGATGGTGAAGGTGAAGACAGCCAAATGGATTTTTTTTTTAAAGTAAATGTAAATATGCATAACTTTGTATATGTATAGAGTGATTAGGACCTCAACATTTGATAAAAGCTGGTAAGTTCTAAATATTTTTAATGGTTGGATTTTTTTTTTCCCTCCACCTTTTTCCGTTTCAGTTTCTTCACTTGCTCGGTATATTTAGAATTTCTTTGCACTAGGATTAATCTGTTTGGTTAGTGTGACTGTGTGAAGGGATAAGTTTTCTTACGATTCATTACCACTGGAAATTAGGTTTGAAAATAGGTGCTTGATTACCTGCACAAAAATGGCGCTCCTAGCAGATTCCGACATTTAGTTTTTCTTTATTTCTTATTCTTTAATTTTTATGAATTTATAATCCATGAATTTCTTGAGCAGTTGTTTCATAGAACAGGTTCAACATAATGGTGGATCTTGAGTTGTCAAGGCAACAGTAATGTGGTCCATTAATTTATTTTTTAGCTTGGAGATCCAGGTGAAATCAAGATCTAACTGTGGGGCCATATGTGTAGGAACATCCTGAGGGACCTAAGGTCAGATTGCTTGTTGATAAAATGAAAACCAAATGCTTGTTTCTTACAATATTCTGGCCGCATGTGAAGTTTTACTTGTGACTGCTTGGAAAATATTGTTCAAAATAACTATTTGGATCAATGTAAACTTGTTTCGATAATGTTAAAAATCTATAGAGACATTCTCTTGCATGTGCGTTCATGTTGATGTCTCAAAAGATTAAATGAAAAAGTTCTGTACCATTTTGTAGTTTTGCTCATTCCGTGGGATCAGATGCGCCTTTTTATATATATGATAGATGGCAGCTGAATTGTATATTTTAGTTAACTTTGTGATTGATAGTCATTAGAATTTGTTAAATTTCAGCTACTATGTTCAAGATCATTAAGGAGATGCTTCCTCCAGATGTTCGTGTTGCTAGAGATGCTCAAGATCTTCTTGTCGAGTGCTGCGTAGGTAAGAAGAAAGTAATGGATTTTGAACCAGCTAGAGTATAGTGCATCTTTGGAAGTTACACTCTGTCCATGGTGTATATCATCCATCATCCAACTGTCATTTTTCTTCTTAAATGATTTTTTTTCCTGAATGGAAGAGATCATGTGAACTCCATGTGAGAGGTGCTACTTGGGAATGTTAGTCATGTGAGGAACCTGTGTAACACTGTCACTATGAATTCCCATGTTGCAAAGGGTTTAAGCTTGTTAATTGAGATTTAAATCGATCAAGGGGGGTGGATGAAAGTTGGAGGCATCATGAGGCTACTGCTATAATTTTTTCATGCATGGTTGAAACCTTTCATATTGCTCATGACATGGAGAAAGAAGTTGTTTAAATGCATTTATATTGGCGCTACCCGTCATTCTGCTTGTGCAGCTTCTTTTTTCCTTTCTTTCTTTCTTTTTCCCTTAGCTGATAGTCTTGCCTCCTCCTGAAAAATGCTTTTCCATTAAAAATTTTGAAGATGCCTTAGCCATGTACTATAAAAAAATAATACAAAAAAATTAGATTTCAGGATTTGAAATCTAATTTGTTTGCTTCATAATTTACCCGCGTATCATCCAGCTTTCTGGGACAAACTGGTTATTGTTAATTTTTCATGCAGCATGTTTATCTCATTCAATCTATGATATATCTTCATATCATCAAAGCTTTATCACATCTATCTTGCGTGGTCTTTGGATTTTTACTTATCTGCTCAACTTGATGTAAGATGTTCTCTATTACTCAACAACCGAACATGTCTTTTCTGGTCTCATCATTGCTTGTTCAAACCAATGGAAATGGCATTCCTTTATATTCTTTTTTATCGGAGCAACCATGTAGATATTCTCTTATTTAATCATTCCCAACCTTTTGTTAATTTACATGCCCATCTTAACATACTCTTCTTAGCCACACTTGCTCAATCTAATGTCATTTCTTCATTTCCAATATATAGATCCTTTACATCATTATCATAAGCCTTTTCCCATCTATCTATGGTCATCTTTGTGGGTTTTTCTTTTCCACTCAAAACCCTATTTAACCCATGTTTTTAGTAACTCCTCAATCTGTCATGTTTGTCCTTACTACTTTGTTCAAGCTCTTTGCTAGTTTCTTTTTTCTCCTAATTCCTTGAACTTACAACCATTTGATATGTCATACAAGACTTGTTTCTGATTTGTTCATGTACCCGAGGTCCAGGACCATCTCAAATGCTATGATGCACGGATACTTCAAAATTGGCAACTTATTGTGTTGTATTGTATCCCCTACTTCACCCTTTATGTCTAGAATCCGTGGGCTTGCAATGTCCATGGTGTGTTTCTATCTTATCCATACATAGCTAGGCATTAGAGCTCAAATGACATAATTTTTTTTTTTTTTTTACTATTTGTCCTTCCAGTGGGGCTATGATGCAGGATAGTCCATAGGTTGGCCAACCCATTGGGCTCAGTCCATAAGCCCAATTGGACGCCTAGTTATTTAGGAATATTATTAGTAGTTTGATTGCATTAGAGTTAATGTTAGTGAGTTTCCTATCTTGTTTAGGATTATTCTAATATTAGTAAGTCTTGTTTCTTAGGGATCAAGCCAACTCCTCTATATAAAGGATGTTAGGCCTCATTGTTATAGATGCTTAGTTTCAATTAATAAAAGTTATCTTTTGAGATGTTATTTCTTATAGTGTTTACTCCTCTTGTGAGGATGCCCTAGTGGTTGAATCCATTTGAGTTCGATCAATCCTTTGGGAGATTGATCTATTTTTCTTCGTGGATCGTAGCTGCACAAAGCTAGCTATTAGTTTTCTCTAACATGTTCATTCAAAATTCTGTCCCTAACTAGTACGCATGCCGTGACATATTCTTTTGTTGTTTCCTGCTTCTTTGTTCAGCAACGTTTAGCTCCCACGCAAACAAAGCAATTTTAACTGTCATCTTCTAAAAGTTCCTTTTTTTATTAGAAGTGGCACTCAGCCTTTTCTTGACCCTACAAAAGCTTTCTCATTGGTTCCATAGTTGCTCATAGAATTTGGAACTTATCACATTATGGCAATTAGTAAATTTCAGTTTTTTACCAACTCGTCTTTCCTATTTTTTAGTAGAGGCAATAGAAACTCATCTTCTGTACTAGTATATCCACTAAATGCTCTACAAATATTCTGTCTTTGATTTGCTATTTGATATTTGACTGAGGAGAAGCCTCTCTCCAAAGTTCTTGCTTATCATTTGCTTCCTTATTTAACTAATGATTATCGCAAAATCTGCAAACAACACATACCAATAAACTTCATCTTGGATATCTTTTGTTAAATTGACTATAAAGAAGGTGAATGAATAAAGGCTCCATGCAGTAACTTGTTAGTTTTCACAATCTTGAATAACTCTGTTATTTTTAGAAAGGAACCACAGTACCTTTTTCTCCATTCATTGAATGGTCAATGCAACCTATGGAAACTCATATTTCCAGAAGCATTCAATCTGGTCCTATTGCTCTTTCTTTCTTCATCCTAGCTAAGGTAGGCTTTACTTCTATTATTATTTAATTGACAATTCCTTAATTTGTTCGAAATTATTATTTAATTCACTCACATATTTCGTATTTGATGAGTCTAAAATACATCGTCCGTCATCTATATTTAATCCTCGTCCATTTATATAGTCACTTACATTTACATCTTTAACGCTTCTTCCATCATCTAGTCTCTAGTTCTCCTTCCTCTTACGTGGCAAAGCTTATAGATACCTTCTCTCTCTCTGTAGTCCCATCCAAACTGCACCATGCATCAGCCAAACATGTTTGTCTGAGCTGGGTCCAACCAATTCTATAGGTACTAAGTCCAAGACTGCTATGCTGAGGCTTGGCCAAGTTTTGAAACTATGGTATAAACTCATCCATCAAACACCAAATGTCTTCTTAACGCTAAGTAATCTTGCTCACAGGTGCACCTTTTAAGGTTTTCTTGTTCAATAAAAATTTTTTACCAGTATTACCCTCTCATTCTCAGCAACCTTTACAATATGTCCCTTTAAATTTTATCAGCCGCAACACCTACCCTGTTGTTAAGTTAATCTTTTTTCTCAATGGAAAAAGTTTATCCTCTTTCTAGCCTTCTCACCTGCCCCTGCCTCTCTAACTAGTCTATTGTGGCTTCTTGGTTGTCTCATCTCTTGTGGTTATTTACATAACAGCGTTTATCAGTTTCATCTAACTTACTACAAAGAATTCTTAATGTATGGGTATGTAATGCATTTTTTCCAACATTGTTATGAAAAAAGTGCCATTGCTTTAGGATGCCGTATATGGTTCATTGATTGAATGACAACCTATTCTCCCTTTACATGTTTTGGACCAGTGTTCTTACCTCATCTGTTTCATTTCATGTTAATGACTTGTTTGCTTAATTAACTACCTTTGTTACAATATGAATCCAAACTCTCTGCTTGGATTACTGCCCATGTTTACGAATATTTTTTTTCCCATTTGTGGGGGCTGTTGATGTGTATTTGTGTGTCTTGCAGAATTCATCAATCTCATTTCTTCAGAGTCCAATGAAGTATGTAACCAAGAAGATAAGAGAACGATAGCACCTGAGCATGTTATCAAGGCTTTACAGGTGTGTCAGACTCCATGTCATTTTTCAAGAATAAAATTTTCTGCACTTAACTTGTATTTCATGGACTAAAATGAGAGGAAAATTAAGAAAAATGAGAGAGAGAGAGAGAGAGAGAGAGAGAGAGAGAGAGAGAGAGAGAGATTGTTTGAATGGAAATGATTAATTAGGACTTCTGTGGCTTGGAGAGTAATAGTTTTTTGCGACTACTACTATTAGATGATACAATCTAAATAAATCATATCTAGTAGATATTTTGATCTTGCCAAACCGTGTCCTCTAGGTATGTTACAATTAAATAATCTGCTCCACCATCCATTTTATTGTTATTTATAACCGTGCAAGATGTCACACGTGTTGGAGCTTCTACATATATATTTAGTATCTATCAAACTTTAAGGGAATAAAATTTGTAACTCTGCTCAAAATTTAATATATGTAAGTGCGCTTCTTTTTATTTATGATAGAACTGCAATGATGGGTGTCAGGTTCTCGGGTTTGGGGAATATATCGAGGAGGTCTATGCTGCATATGAACAACATAAGCTCGAAACTCTGGTATGTTTGTTTCTTTACTGTGGAAAGGATTAACAGGTCCTGTGCCTCAACAAGTGCAGAGTTTGTGTGGCCAGATCACATATATAGGGCCATGATCGGTGATCTAAACAGCCGATGAACTGCAATGTGGATTGGAAATGCCTCAAATTTAAGCAAAATTGATGGATCCTAGGTCTCAGTATTTTGGCCTCTTTCCTGCATTGTTTCTGTACCGTTTCTTAATCCATTCTTAGGTCATCAATAGAACGATCATGGTCTTTTGGAGAATTTTGAAGCATCAGTCATCTACTTTGGTGTTCATCAGAGTTGGATCACGGCTGATGGGGTCCGCATATACCAAATGGGTGCCTATGCAAACTACACATTTTCTGTAGCACATGTCCCTCTATTTTATCATTAAGTTGGGTCTGTAGACTTATGTGAATCCCTTAAGCAGGATTCCCCAAAAGGTGGGAAGTGGACTGCTGCAGCTGAGATGACTGAGGAGGAAGCAGCAGCAGAGCAGCAGCGGATGTTTGCTGAGGCACGTGCAAGAATGAATGGGACAAGCATACCAAAGCAATTGGACTCAGATCGTAGTATAGAGAGCTGATTTTTGTGCTAAAATTAAGAACATTGGGGTGCACTGCAGTTTTTCACTCTGTGGTTTCCATCTCCAAATTAATCATGTAAGATGGAAGACAGGTTTCTTATTAACCTTGCCCTTATGTTAGAAGTTAAGCCAAAACTTTTGATGCCCGTTGTGTAGTAGTTTTAACACATGATTACACCATGCTAGATTATACTGTAGTGGTAAGGGATCAAAATGATGGGCCAGGGCTATAAGATGATGATGATTACAATCAGATATGTTATGATTCTTTGTTGAGCCTGCAAAATGTATGTATAATGGTGAGTATATTAAAGAAACCAGAAATGTGAATTGTAACTTTTAAATCAATGGAGCTATATTATTTATAAATATTTTTGAAGAAGATATACGTACATAAAAGATGTACAACAAAGAGTTTCTATTAACAAAGTCAGGTTTAGACACTGTCGTTTATGCCAAGGCTTCCACTTCATTCCATTCTGTTGGAATATGCATAAAATAAACATTCATGGAAGAGATCATTTTAATCTCTTTGATTATCGACCTAATCTCCATCCATGATAACAGTTGATTATAATCTCCATAACATTTTGGAATGTCTATCACCATCGTATGGCCTACCAGAAGAAACCCAATGTACCTAATTCTACATTTTTTTTAACCCTTCTTAATTCCTACAATTGTAGCTTTGTTTGAGACTTAAACCGTTAGATCTTGTAAAATTAATTAGCAATTGTCTTTAATCATTATTATTTTTCCACCTGTTCTGGACTAGACTACGTTTGTGGAGATTGCTTCAGTTGATACCAGGCCTCCATAGTTGGATATTGCAAAATCCAAACAGTTCACCCTAGCAAGATAGAGCTCTAAATCTAGGCATTAAACTTTTCGCCCTTTTTCCTTCTTGCTCTAGCAAATGCTCATGCACCCACTCACACTACTCAAGTCATTCACAAACACAATCAAGATTGATCCCTAGTCATAGGAAGGTTCAATGTATTTATTCAATTTGATTCTACTAATCTGTGGAGATCAGGATGTGACCGTGTGGATATTCTCAAAGGAGAAAGTTTTACCATTTGAGCTAGCTCTGCAAGAACCCCTAGGTACTGGTAAAGCCTACCTGACTGCAGCTCGCAGCTAATAGGGATACTTGGTTCTATGCATGAGATATGAAAATGGTACTTCACAGTACATATACATATGTGAAACATTTTAGCATATTTGTTAAAGTACTATTTTCACATGAGTAAATGAAATAGGGTGGAAAGAGAGAAGTAGGCTCTAGGACTCCAATACTTTTCTATGGAGCAAATGGTGGGTCACGAAGATAGTGATGAGAAGATTCAATCGTTTTGATCATGGGGGAAATGTGCATAAATCAAATCCATAGGATTAGGGTTTCTTTTCACATATTTCTCAAAAAGATTTAAGATATGAAATTAGTAGACGCCTTAAGGTTTATTGGTCCAATAAAGATAACTGAATGGTTTTGATTATAGATTTGGGACCCACCGGATTGTAAAAATTTGACTGTGGTTTATGGATTTAGATTTATGTACTTGGAAACAGCAGCATATTGAGTTCTTTACCCGCAACAGCTCTGTAGCTATACATTTTAGGTCGAGTGGAAGGGTTTCACTATCAAGCCTTAATAGTCTTCTTTAAAATACAAAAAGAGAAGAAGTTCCTCTTCTATCACCTTATCTTTCTCCTTTCCCCGTTTATCTTTCTCTTTTCTGTTAGCTCGCACTTGAAAAAATAATAATAAACGAAAAAAAAAAAGGAAGCTTTAATAACCTCTGTTTAAACCACAATGCTCGACTTTCCTCTAATCTATTTTTCCCTTACCACTCAGCTAATTCCCCTACTAAAGATTTTTCTAGTGTCAATTTCAAGCCCACGAAACCACATCATAGATGGCAAACTCAGATGAAGTTCTTGCACAAGATCATTTGTTACAAATCAATGGTTTTGTGGTATAATGCTTTTATCCCATAGAGCCCTTTTGCTATATTGGCCTGGGGCTTTGTAATCTGTCTTCCCTTAATATATTTTCATCGTTGCAAAAACATCAAGTAATCTGGGCTACTTGGATTTGCAGAGCTGAGTTCGAACCTATAGTTCGATCACTGATTCTCCAACATAATCATGGCCCAACGGGGTCAAGCCCACTAGGACTCTAGAGAGAGAGAGAGAGAGAGAGAGAGAGAGTGTGTGTGTGTGTGTGTCCGTTCAGCTCATGTTTTTGTCTCTCTTTCAATTTTCTTACTTTTGCTTTTGTTGCCTGAACCTTGCCTTTTGTGATGATCATGAGTTAATTCTGGCACCTGCTGCTTCCAAACAATGGATGGTTAGACCTCCCCACGAATAACATATTATCACCAACAACGAGGTTGTGAGATCACCAGGAAACTCAAAAGATTGTATGGAACTCAAAAGAGCTTCAAATGTCAAAGATATCAGTGCCACTCCTACAACTTTAACAATGTCCAAAGCAGCCCTTCAGCGTCGCATATTCTCTACATGTATAGCAAAACATCTATGTTCTAAACACCATAATGGTTATGATGCGGACAAACAAAACCAGATAATGTCTTTTCACTATTTGCAATACTATAGTTTAGTAAACAAGATATTCTCTCATCAAAAACTATATTTTAGTAAAAAAGATGTTCTTTCATCAAAAGAAACCAAACTAATAACATCAACCAGTGTTCCTCATGCCTGCTGCTATGCCATTGATGGTGATAAGCAGTGCATCTCTAAGCTTATGGTTGTCATCATCTTGCCTTAGCCTCCTCAGTATCTCCACCTGTAACATGTTGATTGGATTAAGGTAAGGCAGTCGACTTTCAATTAGTCGCCTTAAGCTTCGGTTATTCTCTGACAGCTTCTCATGCCCACTGACAACTAAAACATATTTCTCTGTCATTCCAAGCTCACTCCTTAGTTGTGCACCAAGCTCCCTCCTAGACTCAGACACAAGCACTTCATCATAGTGCTTTGCAATGGGAAGGTCCGCCTTCCCAAGCACCATCTCTATAAGGTCAATGGTGGATTGAAAGAAAGGCCACTCTTTGTACATGGCTTGCAAGTCCTCTTCATATCCCTTTTCACATGCACCCTTAAGCCCAGCTCCAACTCCAAGCCATGAAGGAAGCACGAAACGTGTCTGGGTCCATGCAAATATCCATGGTATCGCACGGAGGTGACCGATGCCCGTCGAGCTCTTCCTTCTTGTGGGTCTGCTTCCAATGTTGAGGTAGCCTAGCTCAGCCTGAGGAGTTGCCTCATGGAAGTAGGTGAGGAACTCTGGGTTCTCGTAGACGGTGCTCCTGTAATGGTGGCAGCTTATCTTGGAGATCTCCTCTATGACATCGCGCCATTTATTTTCTCTCGGTGGGATTGGGGGCCGTAGAGTTGCGAGCAACACAGCAGTTGTGTATATCTCTAGCTGCCTAACTGCTGTTTGTGGTAACCCAAACTTGGCTTGCACCATCTCACCTTGCTCAGTTGACCGCAGTGTTCCCTGGACAAAAGCCCATGATGATAATGTCAGTAACTGAAGATGAGCATTGCAGTTGATCACTTGATCAACATCACATCATCAGAGTCTTTTCCATATCGGGTCAGTTTTAGTGCTGTCGTTGAACCAACAATAATACAAAGCTTAATCAGGAAATTGTAAAAATGCCATCTGATGGGGCCATAATTCTATGTTCAAACCAGGAACGGAAGGTTATTGGAGTCTTTCCTGAATTGAGAAAGATTACCATTACAGAACCTGGAGGCTGTGACTGTATGGCAAGATATGTAGGGCCTCCACCACGACCAATACTTCCCCCGCGCCCATGGAAGAGAGTAACTTTAATGCCATACTCATTGCAGGCAGCCACAACATCTTCTTGGGCTTTGTACAGTTCCCATGCTGCAGTAAACCGCCCAGCGTCTTTTCCTGAATCAGAATACCCAACCATGACCTGTTCACCATGATTTTGTGAGCTCAGGCCTCATGCATATTCTAGATACTGACAAGCAAACATCATATGATAATGTTAGAATACCTCTTGATGTCCATTGTGATTCTTTATAATATGCTCGCGGTACCAATCAATGGATAACAACTTCCTGATCACAGAACCAGCGCCTCTCAAATCTCTCACTGTTTCGAATAAAGGAACCACCCGCAACCTGCTCCAAGGTGGCAATGCAACATATTAAACTGTGTACATGACAGTAGGGATGGTGGTGTTACTGATGCTGTATGTGCACACATGTTGATCTGTGGCCATGGTTTCTGATACCAAATCTTGACCCTTGATAACGAATGGATGAGAATTATATGATCCTCCATTGAATCGCATAATACCTTGGGGTCCTGATGATGTAGTACACAATGCACGCATGGTTCAATAATCCAGATTAACACTGGTCTGACAACCCCATCAAAGGTTCCCATTTTGAAAATATAACCCTGAATGGATGATCCACTCCAAGAATTGGCCTTTTAATTGACCGTGAACTGTCTGTGTTTTATTCAAACTGTAACTTACAGTCCCTTGGTCAAAGAGTTAGGAATTGTTTTAATCTGGGTCAATTTTAGGGTATGTTCTATCAAAGGAGCCAATCCAGACCAGCGGTCTGATCACCAAACAAGGCCAAGATAACATTCATGAAAATCATATAATTTTTCTTGCATGTTTACTTACAAGATAGTTGTTAATTCCTATCATAATAGATTCATCATTAGCATGGACACCACAGTTGACACGTTTGTGGTATTAAATAGAGAAAGATATATGTTTGTTCCAGTTTCTGGGAGACGATGAATTATAGAACTGGTTCCTATGGTGATCAGTATCCGTGCCATTATCTAAATAATGGTAATATGACAACAATAGTGAGTCAGCATCAGTTTGTGGTGTTATTGGTGGTGGTGATGGTGTGACGTGGGAGAGAGCATTGTAGAATCTTACGTTCCGCCGGGACATGCTCTACCAAGCTCCCCGCTGACAGAAAGCCGGGCATCTTTCTGTAAAAGCTCCACAGCAAGAACATCACTCGCCTGTCAATCACAAAGTGAGCCAACCATATGATGAACTCATTTAACTTGGTAAAAGAAATCTATTGATAGTAGAGATACTATACAGGCTTCCATTTTATCATGAAACTAGGGAAGAGAACTGGCTAATTTGGGTCAAGTCTAATCCAGTATTGCCTAGACCCAAACACAAAAATCCAATATGGATATCAATACTCATCTGAGAACCAAAATCTTAATTGGAATGTGCTAAAAGAACCGTAATTACACATACCATATGTAGACCCAAACTCATGCCATATTTTTTTGTAAAAAACAAATTTATTTTATACTTAAGGAATAGTTTTGCTGACCCCAACATAGTTGGGAGAGGGCTTAAATGGTGATGATGGCTTAAGGAATAGTTCTATACCATATTCAATACTCTACCCAATCTAGAACCCCAAACCCATGCCATATTTTCATATAAAAAGTTAAAAATCTACCTTTTTATATTCAAAGGAATAGTCCTATGCCATATTTCACTGTGTACACTGAATGTATTTAAAACCCTATTTTCTAAAGGGTAAAAACAGTTAATGTCAACATATAAATATAGTTACATATTTGCATATTGGGTTTGTAGGTATAAACCTCATGGACCAAGACCTGACCCAGTATTTAAAATGAATCCAAGTCCCTGAATGATGCATGGTTTTCTGCATCAGGTCCATAAGGTATTAGGAGACTCATTTTCAATCATTATACATGTACCATGAAATAACCAATCTCATTCAGTATATATAATAACGGAGGCATGAAAATCACATGTGCTGTGACATATTTGGGGATTCGAGTCTGGTTAGGAACATCATGGACCCCAACCTCGGCTGACCAGCAGAACAGGAATTAAAAAAAAAATCAAAGTTTTGGACAAGTAGCCAATTCGTCTGGGTCAGGTCCATCTAGTATTTGGAGCCATTTTTTGTTTAAATAACCAATCTCTTGAATATGTAACATCAAAATTAATACATACATTGGAGGGCATGGGAGTCATATATACTCTATATTTTGACATTTGGACCATCAGCATAAACCCATGGACCTGGACTGGACATAATCCCAGAACTGGACGAATGGGGCTTATAATGGAACCAAACCCTCGATAACTACCTGCTTTCTCTGGGTTGGGTCCATTAGATATTTGAGGACCCATTTTAATCCCACCTGAAACATCAAATCACTAATCTCTTGAATATGTAACTTCAGAATTAGTACATACATTGGAGGCCATGGAAATCACATAAGCTCCTAATGAATCACTCCCAAGTTCAGCGGCAACACGAAAGGTGTCGAGGACCTCCTTGACATCTGCAGCAACCTGTAAAGAGGAGAGAGAGAGAGAGAGAGCACTTGACATCATCATCATAAACATAGATCATCATTATTCCATCTATCTAGAGTCATCTTAATAAGTTCTACTCTATGAAGCATGGGTACCGGTACGTCTACCGATACAGGTACAGTACGGGTATGCCGATACGGTAAAATCTTAAAAAAACAAGATACAGGTACTGCATAATAAAGAATAATATTTTTTAAAATTTTAATAACGCAATATGCTAATAATTAAAATAGATTAGAATTCTTAGATGCAACAAACTAACAATTACTTAATACTATTACAAATTTAACCTAATGAAAAAAAAAAAGAGCAACAGCGATATTATTTTTTATATTTCATAATCCAGCATTCCTTCATTCTTCTTCTTCTTCCTCCTTTCCATTTTCTTTTTTTTTTTTTTTTTTCCGCTGGAAATGAAGGGAGTGGGGATGGGTTAGGCTAAAGCCCTTTCCCTTTTAAGTTCATCAAGAAGGGTTAGGGCCAAAGTTAAAAATTACATATATAAAGTGTTGAAACCACTATCAAAATTAAAACCTATGAGATGCCACCTAGAGATTCTTTTTGGTATCTAATTTCGATAATTAGTAAGGATTGAGAGATTGACGAAGATGTTGAGCATAAGATAAAAGCTAGATGGCTGAAGTGGAGAATAACTTCTGCAGTGCTTTATAACAAACGAATGCCAACAAAATTAAAAGGCAAATTTTATAGGATAGTGGTTAGACCAGCTATGACATATGAAGCAGAGTGTTAGCCAATTAAGAAGACGCATATACATAAGATGGATGTGGTGGAGATGAGAATGCTTAGGTGGATGTATAGTAAAACTAGGAAAAAGAAAATTAGAAATGAGCACTTTCAAGAGCATTTAGGGGTAACACCAATAGGGGATAAGATTAGAGAAATCCGTTTAAGATGATTTAGGCATACTAAGCGTAGGCTAATTACGGCACCGATGAAGAAAACTTTAGCTATCCAGGTAGATGACCTATCAAGAGGTAGAGATAGGCCGACGAAAACATTGATAGAGGTCATTAAATCAGATTTAAAGAAGTTTAACTTATCAAAGGATTTGGCTCAAAATAGAACGGAATGGAAAAACAGAATTCATATAGCCGACCCCAACATGGTTGGGATAAGGCTTTAATCATGATGATGATGATAAGCTCTTTCAAACTCTTACAAAAGTTTTTACAAAAATATAAATAAATAAAAATTTTACAAAAGTACCATGAACGTACCCATCTTGTATCCACAAACGCACCCATCCTGTACCCACAAAGTCAAAACATACCGGGTACGTTTGACCATACCCGATATGTTTTTTGCCATACCCATATCCGGTACGAATATGTGTACATGTTGGAAATACCCGTGCTTCATGGGTTCTACTACTTAATTATAAATAAACAATATCATCTTAATCTCCTCACATTTCATGTGTGTGTGTGCGAGCATGAATGCAAGAGACTAATTAATGGAAGTAATAAATCTCAAAAAACAATAAATAAACATTTCATCAAAAAATAGTGAACTTCACCAGACACAACTCCAGAAAAGTGCATCATTATATGGGGTATCCCTTCTCCTAACCAATATTTGTTAGGGGATGAAACTGTCACGATCAAACGAGTCACTTATCTATCAAAGCCTTCTCCGATTAATTTAGGGTCACCTTCATGAGTTTTACTTTTCCACAGCCCTATTTGAAGACATGTTCTCCTTTAAGTCACAATCTAGAATGCCTTTCCTCCCCCCTTTATTCAAGGACTTTGTGGTCTCCCCTTCTACTTCTTTCTAATACAACATAAAGGGCTGTTCACGGCCTTCTATATATCTACCTAACCACCATAATGACCTTCCTTGATTATTCTTTCATCTATGGGAGCTACCCACATGTTTCCTTTTATCCTTCCTATAAATCCACATGTCTGTTATAGTACGCATATCTCAATCACATGTAGTTTAGGTTCTATTCATTTATTTGTTTCCCACAACAGAGCAGGTCAAACAGTTGTCCTCTAACACTGCATTTTGTCAAAGTGGTACCCAACAATCACATATTACTTAAGTAGCATGTCTCCATTTTGGCCACCCTATGTCCACCCTACTTGTCACGTCAAACTCAAACCCTCCATTTTGTTCAACACATGTTCCTGGATATCAGACTAAGCCACACTTTTGACTATTTCAACTTCTTTACTCTCCAATATACTAAACTTGTACTTGTACTCGCTGTCTTTGATATGCTAACTATCAACACACAGTCTCAAGCACTTTTCTCCAAATTTCTAGCTTATCAATTGTTCAACTAAGATATCTATTGTTAAGTTTTTCTCTAGTGAATTAATAGGGATGTGACAAATACCCTTGGTTCTCATGCTCTTAGAACTCAATTCTCACCTCCACAAATAGTTCTTCGCTCATTACTGCCCTTTCATGTCTTGTATAATATTGATATATCCGTTAGGGACAATCCCAAACTAATTGCCTTGGAACCAACTTAAGCCTTTTTTTTTGTCACAAACTATATGTAAGTTTTTCCTCTCAAGTATCTTATGAGTTGTGTTAAATAAATGGCTTTTAAACAAGAACTTCCTTTCTAGAATATTCAATTCTTGTGGTAAGCACTACTCTATCACTCTTTAAAAATTTCTTAGTGGGGCTCAAAATTTTGATAGCTTGGTCTTTCACTCAGTTGTTACATCCATTCTAGTAAAGAGACCGTTATGATATTCCCCCCATTCATCAACTATATTCTTCCTAACCTCAAAATTAACCAAACAATTTTGTTTTCTTGTTCTTGTTCTTCTTCTTTTTCTTCTTCTTTGCGATGGCTTATCTACATACAGTTGTTAATATATGTGGATTCATTTAAGCAAATATATGCAGGTTTATTTGAGCATGATTCTTATCTAATTCTTATGCAGGATCTTAGTAGCATGGGATCACTTTTTTTTAGTTATTGGGTCTAATATTTGGCCTCATATTCATTCAACTACAATAGCCCACCTCTTGTATGGGCCACATCCTGGGAAACAAAGTACTTCAAATCCCAATGACATGCTATAGAAATTACAAGAGCTTATGTTTCCCTGTTTTCGAAATAGGATCTATTTCTTTGTTTGGTATTTAATACATGAGAATTCAATGCAATGCATTCTATCAAGTGCCTAAACTTGAGGAGTTCAAAAATAAGATTCACCAATACCATTAAATAGTCTTCTCTTTGAAAGTAAACAATTGCCTAGCCATCACCCTACTAAATCAAATTGTAGTAAAGTGAGATATTCACCTACCTCCATGTTGCTTAATCCATTGCATTGACAGTCTATGAACATCAGGTTTACACCTGGTGCCCAGAGAAGTGTAGTAAGAATTAAAAATTGATTTCCTTCTCTTTAGGCCCTAGGCCTAGTCCTAACCTCAGCCCACAGGGGCTAGCTAGTACAAGCCCTCAGAAAGATTTGACCCGCCACAAGTCCGGCCCACGTATGTTGAGGGTAGGACTTCTAGATATCTCTTGTATCCTTTATTTCAATTGTACAAACATCTTGTAAAAGGTTTCATGTTTGGCTTTCTTAATAGCGTTTCTGCTAGCTTATACCTATCCAGCTCTTCTATACTTTTAGAACAATATTAAGTATGAGATGGGAGGGCAGCCCCAAAAAGGCAACTGATAGTAGATTGTTACTTATCCAATAAGATCTCTCCAATTCCCCATAGCGTAAGATAAGCAATGACACTAGACGATATCTTGATCTACTCATCTCTTCCTCCATTTCTCTCTCTTCAGCTTTTATTCTTAATCACCAATTTCAAGCTTTCCATATCTTCGTTTTTTCTCCCTTCTCCCTCTTTTTCCGTTCTTAATTATTGGTTTTGGTTGGTTAGTCAAGGGACTATCGCCCTAATGTGAATTTTAGTAAATCGACCCCAGGAAAAAACTAAAAACTAAAATTATAAAGAAATATTTGAAGATTTTATACAAAGCTACCAATATAAGATTGTACATAGTTTTTTAGATTTTATTAACCATATCAGATTTTCTGATTGATGTCAATTTCAAAAACTCAGCCTCCTACAGAAATGACATTCAAAGATTTTTGCAGAAGAGATTGCTTCGAAATTAACCCCTTTCAGTACGATGAGCTAAAAAAAAATAAATTTAATGGCCAAAAGAAGATACATAGTATTTTCTCACATCTCAACCAACCTAACTTGATTTTATATTTTGAGTTTAGATCAAACCGGAGGACAAGTTAGCTCGAGCATCAATATGAGAGTTTTCAGGCCTTGGGTAACATTCCTGTTAAATGAAGACCTCCACAAATTTCATTCAAGTAATGAGCCACTTTATTGCAGCATAATGATATTATTGTTGCCAAAGAAGCATAGACACGAACATGAGATACAAAAATGACACAACACGGACACTCCAACACGGCATTTCTCAAAAAAGTAGGACACGGACACGTCAGAGGACATGTTAATAATATATATTTATTTATATATAAAATCATATACTAAAAAATAATATCGTTTTAACTTTTTAACCAATTTAACAATCAAAAAATAAAAATTCAAGTACCAACTAACAAACATATCAAATTATCAAAATGTTAATACATCACTAAAATAATTCATAATCATTAATCATGAAATATCCATAGTTCCATAAAATCCATACAAAGAAAAGGGATGATCATCTCTTTCCCCTCCCAAAAAAAAAAAAAAAAAAAGGCATAAAAGAAGCCAATCTAGAGGCCTATTCTTTAGTGAAAGATTTTTTTGTCTTTTGCTTGAGATATGATTAATATTAATAATCATACATTTTTCTTTGGTATAAAAGTGTCATATCAACTTTACAAGTTTTAGCAACCATATATTAACAAGTATCCAAGAAATATCAACTAAATGTTTATTTTTTAGTCATAGACACAGGCTAAGAATTGTGGGACACGTCATAAAAAGCGTACAAGTGTCCGAAATTAAGATTTTTAGTTCTTAATTATGGGCACGGCTAAAATAGTATGGGACACATGTCTGAGAGTGTCCGAAGAGTGTCGGTGTCCGACACGAATACGTCACTTTCTTAGAAGTGTCCGTGCTTCTTAGATTGTTGTGTATGACTGCACATTCCATACTCCAATTAAACACCCCAATAACCCATATTTCTACAATTGATTACAAAATAACTTTATTAACAAGAATCATGAATACCATAATTCTACTTGATCTTCATACATACATGGAAGACATTCAATTTATAAAATTCCATGAATAATCAGCTTACCTCTATACTTGGAGGAACTAGTGGCCTCTTGCTTTTGAGCTCTCTAGTTAGAAATTTAAGCTTTGTTTCTTCATCCCACTCACTATATACACCCATATCTAGATATTTCGTAATAGCATCCAATGTTTCCGAATGTCTGGCAGATTCCTGGTGAAAGAAAAAAAAAATGAAATTATGGTGTAGTGTAAACTAGGTGCTCTAAGGGCTGTTGGAATTGAATTTAAACTCTCACACACCTGACGCAAGTCGAGCTTCATTAGTATCATCCCGAATGTGGCAACCCTCCTGATGAGGTCCGCCAGTCGTCCATCAGCAAGTATACCAGAACCACACGATTGCTACAAGCATTGAAGCTGCATAAATACAGCATCAAATAGAACTACTCAATCAAAACCTGGCAGATAATTTAAATTTTCTTTTACCAGGGATTCATAGCATAGCAGCAGTGGTTCCAGCAGTTGCTCAGATGTTTCATAGAATTCCGAAGGATCATGATCACAAGGAAGACCCTCGAGTAGAAGTTCCAGCCGTCTTCGTGTCCTCATAAGCTGAGCTTATCAGGCATTAGTGCATGTTTAATTATATAATCCAAATCATTAATTACTATAGATGGGAATTAAGAAAAAAACGTAAGCATTGAAGGTTAATAAGATAAAAACAGAAGAGAACTACGCTCCTTTTATATTTGTGAAGAGAAATTTTGTGTTCTTTATAAAAGCTTTTTTTTTTTTTTTTTTGGTTCTTTGGGTGCTAAGGTGGTTGGGTTGGTGTGAGACTGCTTAGTAACCAATTTACATATATAATTTTTATATGGAACAAACTGGGACTTCTAATATAGAAATTGATTTATAGAAAGTTCTCATTTATGCTATTACTAGGAATTTTTTGAGTACGTGGTTAATTCTGTAGAAGGATTTATTGGATTGGGATCTGAACTTCATATAATCTTTAGTTTATGAATGTTGATTTTTAAAGAAGAAATTGGAATTTCCTAGAAAAAAAATATAGGAGGAGGAGGCAAAAACCAATTCTCAATACCACTGCCTTTGATGTTTACTGAAGAAAAGAAATATTACCTTATCTTTTACATTTCCGAGAACAATTCTGTAAGGAGCTATACCAGGGCGTTGAGGCAGGCTTGGCTCTAGAAGTTTCTGGAAGCTGGATTGTCCAGTTTGAGATTCTGACAGTTTTCTTTGAGCAATAAGTTGACTACTAGAGCGAGGGGTGCTTGGTGTTGAGCCTGTTGAAGACGAATGGAGGTTGATAGGAGGTAAAGAAAGATTGCCCATTGCTGCATTTCCATTTCCAAATATTTTGCTGGAGGTATGGTCAGAATGTTGGGATGAAGAAATCAAACTTGAAGAACGCTGATCATCCTACAACAACAGAATTATGTTGATTTCAAAGTGCAGTTTGAATACAGTTATAAAGGCAAGTGGTTCAAACCTAATTGATGTGGATGCTGTGCAATCCATGACAACTAAAATTGGCATATATAAGAGGTGAGGGGATAAAACTTCACGTTTCCAAAAACTATAATGAAGATATAGATACAGGTATCACATCCAATATGGTTGAATACGAGCAGGAATCTGCTAGAATTTATGTGACTAAAAAACCAAAACTTGCAGGAAGCTGTGAAAGGTTTAGTCTCAGTATCACCATAATCCAGTACAATAAAGGTAACTAAAACATATACAAGTACCTGGGTTTCCTTGGATCAGAAAGACATTGTCATCTTAAAACTCAATTACCTGTCGATGATGCATCATGTGATCAGTGCTTGGAAATTGTAGGATGGGATATTGAGATTCACCATCATTGCACTCTACAAAAGAAACAAAGCGTGAACGAATCAGCATGCATGAACGTTGTTGCAAGACAGTTACCTAATTTAAATGGTATTTCTTTGTTCAGATGGTCAGATGGAAAACTCAATGAAAACAAAGCAAGAAATCCAGTAAAAAAACCTTTTCTATGACCTGTGATTGGATATTTTTGTTGTTTTTTGGGATATCAAATCTTGTCTGCAGATTCACAGACGTTCAACATGAGCCACTTCAATGCTAATAGCAGCATTAGTCATGTCGCAATTATTGAAAAATATATTTAGCTTTAAGCAAGAGTATAAATTTTTTTTAAAATATCCCATAAATTATACTCTACTCATTCTCTCAGTATTCTCCTCAATATTGTCATCTTTCTTTTTGGCATAGTACTATCTAGCGCAGCCACGATCCACGATCGAGAAGAATAGATCAATCTCCCAAAAAATTGATCGAACCCACAATGGATTCCTTCCCTAAAGCACAAGCACAACCAAGAAACAACCCATATTTGGAGGAAAAACCAACCAGGAATTTTATTAATCAAATAAGCATAATCAACTATATTGAGGTCTCTTTATTTATAGGATAATAAACTTAATTCTTGGCAAACAAGACTTACTAATTAAAGCAAAGTACTTCCTAATCCTATTAAGCAAAAAATAACAATAGTAATAGGATAATTATAAAAGTGTCATAATAACTTTCAGCCAATTGGGCCTATTGCTAAACCCAATAGACCGGGTTTGACCCATGGGTCAATGTTTGGGCCCAATTGCCTTCTTGGGCCGGGTCTGTACTACATCAACTCTCCCCGTCTTGAAAAAACTCAACTCCAACAAGCTAATAGCTTAATAATGTTCATAAAGATCTGGATTCAGACGCTAGAAGTCGGACACAATAAACCAAGAAGCATCAAAGATGGGGCGATTTCGCCATCGGACAAAAAATTGCTGATATCCTCCTTGACGTGTAGAAACAAGCTGATCATCAAGAACATCAACAATTGTATCTTGAGGTGGTGGAGGAGCTAGCAAAACAATTGAATGTTCTTCAAAATCTTCATCATTCTCATGGCCACAACCTATGAAGCAATGACACATGTATAGACCGACACGCCAAAAATGTGTCCTGCCTTTTGTTTCAAATTTTTTTAATTCCGAACACGGCTCAACGGGGTGGACATTTGGGGACACGTTTGGGACATAGGGTGGATACAATAGGGCCAAAATATAATAAAAATGGGCTAAAACTTAGGTTAAAATGAGAAGAAATAAAAAAGACAAAAGGGACTAAACGTAAATTTTTTTAACTTAAAACCCTAACCCTTTGCTGCCTTAGCTGCTTCTGCTATGAAAAAGAAAAGAAGTAATGTTCAGCTGTGAAAAAGGAAAAAAGCAAAAAAGAACGATTAGCGTCTGGATCTGCATGAATCTACCTGAGAAGAAGAAGAGGAGGAGGAGGATCCGTGTGAGAAGAAGAAGGAGAAGGATTTGCATGGATCTACATGAGAAGGAGGAGAAGGATCTACGTGAAGAAGAAAAAGAAGAACTGTGTGAAGGAGGAGAAGAAGATTTGCGTGAAGAAGAAGAGGAAAAGGAAAAGGAAGAAAAAGTGGTACCTTTCGATTTTTGTTTTTTCTTGATTGCTGCTGCTGAATTTTTTTTTTTTCCTAGAACTACTGTACTGATACTGCTGCTGTGTTCTTTTTTTTATTTTTCCCAAATTGCTGCTACTATTTTTTTTTTTTTTTTTTTTGGTCTAGAATTACTACTACTGTACTTCCATGCTGCTGCTACATGTTTTATGCATTATGGATTATGAATTTTATTTTTGACTTCTAAGTATTAGTTATGTTTTTTCTTTATCCATTGTGACATTATGCTTCTAATTTGGCTAAAAATATAACTATTCTTTAATTGTTTCATTATATTTAAAATATATATTTATTATCTGTCGTGTCCTAACCGTATTCATATCCTACTTTTTTAGGATTTGCCATATAGATGTGTCCATCATGTCCTATCGATATCCCGTTTCCATGCTTCTTAGGCCACGGTAAAGTGTGAGGTCTACAACATTGAACGTTGGATTGATGCTAAGATCTGGTAGTAATTCCAACGTGTAGGCATTAGAATTGAGTTTCTTCAAAACTTTGAATGGACCAGCATTCCTAGGATGTAGTTTCTTATTTGCTCCAAGTGGTAACCTTTCTGGATGGAAACAAACCATAACCATGTCACCTTCAGAAAACTCGAGGAAACGGCGACGCTTGTCTGCATGAGCTTTGTAACTTTCATTGCTAACAACGATATGACATCAAACATCATCATGTACATACTGCATGTGTTTAATGAAGTTATCTGCTTCAGCACTTAGGTGCGCTTCAAGAGGTAAGGGAACAAGATCAATAAGTAAGCGCAAACAAACACCTGTGACTACTTCAAACGGAGAGATACATATAGAAAAGTTAACTGAATTATTATAAGCAAACTCGGCCATGGGTAGGACTTGATCCCAAGTAGAAGTATTATCGCGAACAAGACATCGTAACAACTGTCCAAGGCTTATATTGACAACCTTTGTCTGGAAATGATAAGCAGTAGAAAAATAGAGTTTTGTCTTCGCTGTCATCCAAAAAATCGTCCAAAAAAAAAAAAAAACTCATGAATTTGGTGTCACGATCTGAAACGATTGCCTTTGAAAGTCCATGAAGACGAACAATTTCCTTAAAGAACAATTGAGCTACCTTGTAAGCATCGGCTGTTATGTTACAAGGGATAAAATGAGCCATCTTGGAGAAACAATCCACAACAACGAAGATTGAATCCACTTTGCGGGTAGTCTTGGGCAAGCCTAAAACAAAATCCATACTGATATCTTCCCAAGGAACATTAGGAATTGGTAATGGCTGATATAACCTTGTATTCTTTTTGTTACCCTTGGACAACTGACACGTGCGACATCTTTCACAGCTACTGATAACATTGAGCTTCATGCGTGGCCAATAATAACAATCATCCACAAGAGCGTCTTGTCATGTCCTAAGTACCACTACAACCTCTCAAATGCAATTCACGTACAACACGTTCTTTAATAGATGTAGCAGGAAGGCAAAGTTTTGTTCCTCAGAATAAGAAACCATCATGTATGTTGTAATGTGAATGTTTGTCTAGTTCTCTATCGAGAATATCTAAATAAATAACGATAAAATCTTTGTCTGTAACATACCCTTGCTTCACTTGCTCAAAGCCTAGAACGATGACTATCGTTGTAGTAAGAAGGCATTTCCGACGACTAAATGCATCAGCCACAAGATTCTCTTTGTCTGCTTTATGCCCGAGGCTAAAGGTAAACTGCTAAAGAAAAGCACTCCATTTAACGCGACGATCAATCATATGTTGTCGGGAATTAAAATGTTTTAAGGCTTCATGATTTGAACAAAAGGACAAAATCATTTTCCACTAAGGTCGCCAATGTCACAATGCTTGCACTACTATGTAAATTTCCAAATCACACGTAGAATATTTGTGTTTGGCATAAGGAAGCTTTTCACTAAAAAAATGCCACTAGATGACCTTTTTGGCTAAGAACTCCACCAATACCAACATGGGAAGCATCACAATCAACTTAAAAAACACAGTCAAAAATCTAGAAGGCGCAAAACGGGGGTTTTCGTAATCTTTTGCTTAATTTTCTCAAATGCTTTTGTTGCTGCAAATGTCCATTTAAAGTCATCTTTTTTCATATAATCAGTGAGTAAGGCCATAATGCTGCTGAAGTCATGAATGAATCGTCTATAGAAAGTAGCAAGTCCATGAAAACTACGAACTTCAATCAAAGTAGTAGGAATAGACCAATCAAGAATAGCTTACACTTTAGAAGGATCCATTAGATGCCCTTTGAAGAAATAAGGGAGCCCAAAAAAATCACAGTTGTTCATGAAAGTGCACTTCTTCAAATTGATATAAAACCGTTCTTTGTGAAGAAGTAGAAATATACTCCATAAATGCTCAAGATGCTCCTCATGTGATTTGCTATAAATCAAGATAGAAATATACTCCGTAAAAGATCAAGATGCTCCTCATGTGATTTGCTATAAATCAAGATATCATCAAAGTAGACAACCACGAACTTTCCAATGAAAAGTTTCAGCAACTGATTCATTACACACATGAAAGTAGTAGGAGCATTAGACAATCCAAAAGGCAAAACCAACCATTCATAAAGGTCATCTGTAGTTTTGAAAGTTGTTTTCCACTCATCATTTGGCCTAATTCTGATTTTGTGATAGCCACTGCAAAGATCAATCTTTGAAAAAATAAAAGCATCAGGCATAAGAACAAGCATGTCATCAAGCCTAGGTATAGGGAAGTGATAGTTTATAGTGATTATGTTCATGGCATGACTATCCACGTATATACGCAAGCGTCTATCCTCCTTGGGGTAACGAGAGTGGGCACTGCACATGGACTTAGGCTTTTCCAAATATATCGCCGTTGTAACAATTCATCCACTTGCTTTTTGAGTTTATCATGTTCAAACAGGCTCACCTAATAAGCACGCAAATTAGGAAGAGATGCTCCAGAAAGCAAACCAATGGCATGTTGAATATTGCCCATTGGTGCCAATTCATGTAGAAACTCATTAGAAATTAAATCAGAAAAATCATTAGGTAATGGAGTTACCTCTTGGGGAACAGATGTCTTTGAATCTTCATTGGAATTAGGCACTTGTTTAGTTACCAAAGCATACATCACAACTTATTCTTTACTTTCAACTTCAAATTTACACATTGTAAGGTTGTGAGGAGATACTTAAGAAGTTGCTTTTGGTGATACAAATGGGGTTGTCAGCGGCTACCATTGCATTTGCATGGTATTCCATGCAAAAGAATAAGTATTATTTTCATGATCAGTGATGACCTTAAACGACGGAGCCAAGAGCGGCCAAGCAAGATGTGGGCAACATTCATGGGAATAACATCACACCTGACGTTATCTTCATAAGAACCAAGCTTGATTGGAATAATGCACTGTTGTCGAACTAAAAGAGCATAAATCAACCCATGCAATTACGTAAGGCTTCCGATGCTTTGTAGTCGTCACGTGCAACTTATCAACTGCTTCATTGGAGATGACATTCATAGCACTACCACCGTCAATGACAACGTTACAACGGCTACCTTTGCAAGGAACTCAAGTCCAAAAAATAGGAGCTAGATCCTCATTATCATCATCCTCAACATTATAAGCAATTAAAAGGCGTCGATGAAGGAAAAGCAAATGACATTCGTAAGTGAGGTTTGAAATTTCAACTAGCTATTCAGACTCAAGATGTGGAATCCAATCAAGTGGTTCCATTTCAATGTGCTCATCATCATCCGTACCACCTTCACAATGCAAATTTCTGTGTGAACATTCCTTAGAATAAAATTCGCATTGCTTGCAAGTATGACAAATAATATCTCGTTGTTTTGTTCGAGCTGGTGTTCAAAGATTATTCTAATTTGGCTGCCACTTTCGTATTTGTTGAGTATTTATCTGAAGGAGGGGGGGGGTGGCTGTCATTAAGGCTAATTTTGTAGTTGACTAAGGGGAGGTTGGAATCCTAGCTGTGTGGTCCTATTGGAGTTGAGATTAGGACCCCTTTTATAGGTAGGCTCCCCGGCTTGAGTTCCGAAGCGTCGTTGACACAACTCTTGTTCAACTCTCCGTGCTTTGCAAGAGATGTCATCAATACTAGTGAAATCAAAAATTGCTATTGCATTTTTTATGTTTGGGCGCAATTTCTCTCGATAACAAGTGAACATCATGCTATCTATTTCACTTGCTTTGCATTCATTGCAAAGCTTGTGAAATTTGTGAGTATAATAATCAATGGTCATAAAGCCTTGTTGAAAATGGATAAGCTCTCGTTGGAAGATATTAATAGAATCAGATGGCAAAAATTTGTCCTCCAACTTCTCTTTCATAACTTCCCATCAACTGGTAGGAGGGCATATCATCTATTCATTTTGATCATCAATATTCTTCCAGCAAATTCGAGCAGGACCTTTGAGCTTCATCTTGACAAAAGTAACTCGTTGAGGATCGTTGATATGATACCAAGTGAGATAATCCTCAATTGAAGTCAGCCAGTTGAGGAAGCCTCGAGTATTAGATTGCCCGAAAAAATCAAGAACCTCCAATTTGACCTTTCTGGAGAGGTCATCTTGCCACAGAGCTTCATTATTGTCTCTTTCATCAAAAAGACGTTGAAGAAACTCCTTGATTGATTCATAGGGAGCAGCCTCTAATTTAAGTCTTTGAGGTTGTGAGTTAGTAATGCTGGAAGATTCACCATTAGTGTTAATGGAAGCTTTTGTGAATTCCTTAACTATATTTTTTAAAGCATGTACCCGCGCATATAAATCTTCCATGAATTTACCCGCGAAAAATTTGACTGGTGCGGATAGCCATGTGAAACAGTTTTTTTTTTTTTTTAACTACTGGTTTTCTAGACTCAGGTGGGATCTGACCCAAACTTGTGGGCCAACTGGATTCAGTCTAAGACTTGCACATGGGTTGACAATAAAGAAAGGGAAAAATAAGAAAAAGGAAAGCTCTTATCTATTGCTGTAACGAGAGAGGGAGGGGGGTGGCTGCTGACAACGACGAACCTAGGCTAAAGCTTGATGCGAAAAATGATCTTCAGCCAACGATTATGGCGGGTGGAAGTGATGCTGAGGCAACGAGGAGTTGAAGTGCTACGGTAGTCTGGTGATGACCAGGTACGCCATCTGTGCTTCCCTTTCTGCTTATTCTTTCCTTATTTTTCTTCTTCTTCTTTTTTCTTTTTTTTTTTTTTTTTTTGGCTTCTACTGGGAATTGGCTATCAACAGAAGTCGAGGGAGGGGGGAATGGGTACTAGGAGGTGGTCAGGGAGATGCAGTGGGGTTTGAGGATCGGAAGGGGGGTTTAGGGGTTCAAGGAGGGCTCGAGGTGGATTTGGGTGGTTGGAGAGGGGTCAAGGGTGGGGTTTGCAGGGTTTGCATGGTTTCGGCTACGATAGTGGATTTTGGGTGCTGGGGAGGTGGTTTGGTGGAAGACAGGGTCGGGAAGGGCTTCGGTGGGTGTTGGGGTCTCGGGGCTGGGTTATGGAAGTGGCTTATTATTATTATTATTATTATTATGAGGCAATTGGGATGACAGTGGTTTGGATGGGGTTAAGGATTGAGACAGTTGGGGTTGTGAGTTCGGGTTCTGGGAGGTGTGAGGGATATGGGTTTATGGTCGAATAAGGGCTGTTGATCAGCAGAGGGAGTTTTAATGGGGGGGATGATGATCAGGATGATGATGCTAATGGTGGAAGATGCATGGGACGAAGATGGTGGTGGGTGGAAGACGTGCAGGAGATAGAATCCAGAAAGGACAATGGTCCTCTCTACGATCGCTCTTCGTCTCTCATATCAATTGACGCAGCCACGATCAACGATCAAGAAGAATAGATCAATCTCCAAAAAGATTGATTGAACCCACAATGGATTCTCGCCCCAAGGCACAAGCACAACAAAAAAACAACCCATATTTGGAGGAAAACCAACTAGAAGTTTTATTAATCAAGTAAGCATAATCATTTACATTGAAGTCTCTCTTATTTATAAGATAATAAACCTAATTCTTGGCAAACAAGACTTACTAATTAAAGCAAAGTACTTCCTAATCCTATTAAGCAAGAAATAACAATAGTAATAGGATAATTATAAAGGTTCCATAGTAGCTCTCAACCAACTGAGCCTATGGCTAAACCCAATGGACCGGGTTTGACCAGTGGGTCAATGTCTGGGGGGGTCTAGCCGCCTTCTTGGGCCGGGTCTGTATTGCATCACTATCACACCAAAACGAAAAAGGTTCATAGTTAATGATCCAGAAAGAGAAAGTAATGGATGTAGTACAAAAGTAATAAGAGATGACCAGAAAGAATAATGTCAACTTATTCAGGGAATTATTGATACTCCAAGCATATGTATCCATACACATGCACCATGCATGGTACCACTAGACCAATAAAAAAGAAAATTTTGCATCAAAAGTTAATGTTCCACATTCCCATTGGCATAGACAAAGGTGGGTTGGCGTGGGATAATAGACCCATGTTTCTTTTCCCCACACGACAATTAGTTTTGTGAGATGGTATGCAACCTACATGCCCAAGGATACTAAGGTGCCAATGCCACTAATCCATGAGTGAATTGGTCCATAATATTAGTTTTGACACATTTTTTTCTACTAGCAATAGCAAAAGAAAAGAAAATTGGACAATGGGTCCAAAAATATGTTGAAATGAAGTTTCTCAAAGAAAATGAGTCTTTCTTTTTGTGACCCACTGATGACTCTATGAGTGACCAATATTGTTGACAATTGACATATAAATACAAATTATTATTATTATTAAAAAAAACAACAATAACAATAATAATAAATTAGAAAACAAAAACCACAAAAGAATGCATGACAATTTTGTGAGGCTAATCCATCACCCACCTATTATTCTTTTTGTAGCCCTTCCTATAGTGTATATTCCTCATCAACTTTCACTCTAATGATCCAACATCAAACTAGTAACATTAAAAAACTTAAAAATGTTATAATAAAAACTCTGAAATTTTTTTTAATATCCATTGGTAGACCTCCACATTGTATTGGATTTAAATTTATTTTGTTAAGGAAGGCATATTTCTTTTATGAATTCTGATTTTTCCTAGGTCATATTGTATGATTGAGAATAAAACTGATTATATCATTAATGCATTAATCACATTATTGACTGTATGCCCAACCTTAAGGTGGGGCCAGCTTGTATTAGAGTAAAATTTGGAAAAATGCATGCAAATGGGAGGGTGTTCATTTTGAGCGGCTCAAATTTTTAATAGGTATTCATTTTGAGCGACTCAAATTTTTAATAGGGTATTTGTCATGGAGATCCACTCTTTTTCATTTTCCTGAAAATGTGAGATATTATTGCAACAGAACAAATGCAAACTAAAGAAAATTCAACAACT
Organism: Sextonia rubra; assembly: GCA_037013555.1. NCBI lineage: Eukaryota > Viridiplantae > Streptophyta > Magnoliopsida > Laurales > Lauraceae > Sextonia > Sextonia rubra. The sequence continues at coordinate 3,776,107 of JASUAD010000007.1, forward strand.
TTTACAAACGATGCTTAAAGCCACTCTTTCCTTGTATATCTCCCTAATTTAGAGGAGATTCAGATGTGCTTATATCTTTTTCTCGTGAATGAGGAGATCCAATTCTGTGAGAAGAGCAGCCAAGAGAGAGGATGTTCTTTCCTGTCTTTAGAAAATAAGTAACAGACCAAACTGCCATCTCTGCTCAGTTTGTTCATATTTCGAGTTTGTCATGTGTCCTTCGATAGACGCTTCGGGGAGAACTCTCATGGTATGGAATGCTGCTCTTTGGCAAAAATCGGATTCCATGTTGGTCATTTTTCTGTTTCTGTTTTACTACAATATGCTACAAAAAATGTTGATTGGGTGGCTACTTCAGTATATGGTCCGAGTGCAGTTTCAGATAAAGCAGATTTTTGGCAAGAGCTTCCTCAAGTGGCTGGTTTGTGGAATCGTCCTTGGCTGATCAGTGGGGATTTCAATGCTATTCATTTTTCGAATGAAAAGAGAGGGGGATGTGATATTACTCAGATTATGAGATCTTTCAGTAACTGGATTTCGTCATCATGGTCTTGTTGATTTGCCTTTACGAGGTGCAGAGTTCACATAGTCAAACATGCAGGAGAACCCAATCATGTGTCGATTGGATAGATTTCTTGTTACAACAACATGGTTAACAACATGGTTAGATCTTTTTCCAGATTGCACTCAACAGGTTTTACCTAGGCCAATTTCAGACCACTGCCCTTTGTTGCTTTAAGTAGGGATGGAAGATTGAGGTCTCCTCCCTTTCGTTTTGAATTACGTGGTTGGCTGAGAAGGGGTTTACAGACAGCATTAGAATGTGGTGGGAATCTATTTCTATTAGGGGCTGGATGGGATACCAGCTATCTCAAAAGTTGAGGATTCTAAAAAAGAAGCTGCTAGAGTATAAGGAGGAGGTTTTTGGCAAACCTTCAGAAAGGAAGAAGGAATTGTTGGAAAAAATTCAGTTTATAGATAGGAAAGAGGAAGTTGGGAATTTGGATGAGGGTGCTCAATCTAGTAGAAAGAATCTTCAAGAGCAACTTTGTAGAGTGCTTTTTCAGGAAGAAATAAAATGGAAGCAATGGTCACGGAATAAATGGTTGGAAGCCTGAGACCATAATGCAAAATTTTTTCATGTAATTGCAAGCGCTAGGCATCGTGTAAACCAAATAAGTGCAACAGTTGCTGAAAGAAGGGTGTGGGAGCATAAAGCTGATATAGAAAGATATATTGTTCACTTTTATCAGAAGTTGTATACAGGTATTAGTAGACCAAGGCCTCGCATGGATGGGAATCCTTTCAAAAAGCTTTCTCATCATAAGGCGTCTTGGATTGAAGCTCCTTTTTATAAGAGAAAAAGGGGGTAGTGTTTGACCTTAGGGGAGATCGTCCCTGGGGCAAGATGGTTTTCCTATTACTTTTTTTTCAACATTTTTGGGATCTATTCAAGGAAGATCTTCAGATTTTCGTCAATGAGTTTCATGCCATTGGAGTTATTCTTGGAGAGCTAGTTGCTTCTTTTATTGCTTTGATTCCTAAAAAAGCAAGTGCATTGTTAATCGAAGATTTCAGACCTATAAGTCTTACCAGTAGCCTTTATAAAATTTTAGCTAAAGTATTGGCTGATCGTTTACAGCAGGCTCTTCCAGACATTATTTCTGATATTCAATGTGCTATGCAGATTATTGATAGTGTACTAGTAGCCCATAAGTGTATTGATTCCAGAAGTAGGCAACATTATCCAGGTTTAATTTGTGACCTAGATTTTGAAAAGCCTATGATATGGTTGATTGGGGATTTCTCACTTATATGTTGAACAAAATGGGTTTTGGGGTGAAATGGCAAAAGTGGATTTACAGTTGTATATCTACAGCTCAATGTTGATTATGGTGAATGGATCTCCAAAGAGTTATTTGAAAAGTTCTAGAGAATTGTGGCAAGGTGACCCTTTTTCTCCAATGCTATTTGTCATTGTGGCAGAAGCTATGAATGTTTTGCTAGATAGAGCTAGAAAGGTTAATCACGAGTTTTGATATTGCAAATTTTATTATGGAGATAACTCATTTACAATTTGCAGATGATACGATAATTTTTTGTGATGCAAATTCGAATGAGGTGGATAACTTATAGCTGCTCTGAAGTGGTTTGACATTTTCTCAGGACTGCAGATGAACGATGAAAGTGTGAACTTATTGGTGTTAGATCCAGTAACATGTTAGTTACAGATTTAGCCCATTCGTTTGGTTGTAAAGTTGGTAAGCTTCCTGCTAAGTATCTGGGGATGCCTTTACGTGTGGGTTCACCAAGGAAAAATTTATGAGATCTAGTGATGGAGCGAATTGATAAAAGGCTCAGTTCTTGGACTGGTCAGAATTTGTCAGTGGGTGGCCGTGTCAGTTTAATCAAATCAATCCCCTTTCAAGCATTCCAATCTATTTCCTTTCTTGCTTCAGATGTCCTAAAAGTGTTATGCAAAGCATTGAAAAACTGCAACATGATTTTCTTCGGAATGATTCCACGGAGAAACGAAATTCCATTTGGTTAAATGGGAGTCTGTTTGCATATCTATTGATCAAGGTGGATTGGGAATTCACTCCATTGAGAAAATTAACAAAGCTTTGCTAGGGAAGTGGCTTTGGAAAGTGGGAGAACCTGGTCATGGTTTGTGGAAACAAATCTTATTTAACAAATATAAGCTGCATAATGATGGATGGTGGGTGCCAAATCAAGTTCATAATGCTTCTAGGGTATGGAAGTCCATCCTCTCTATCAAGAGTGAGTTTGATGATAAGATTCGGTATAGGGTTCATAACGGGAGGCGGGTTAAAGTCTGGCATGATGACTGGTGGGTAGCAAGCGTTGATTTCTCTTTTTCCCAATCTCTATTATTAGATAGGAGACAACAAGCTATGGTTGCAGATAATTGTCGATATGTGGGTGGTGCATATGTTTGGGATCTTCATTTTCGCAAAAATTTAACGGATGCTGAAATTCCTGATTTTACAAGGTTACTTGAAATGTTAGGAAAGCCTTCTATGTCGAAGTGCCAGGGAGTACGTAAGAATATGGAAACCTGATATCAAAGAGTAGTTTTCATCTAATCATTCTTGAAGGCTATGAATGTTTCTTCAAACAATGTACAAGGTTGGAAAAGATTCTAGAACACCCTTGCTCCTCCAAGAGTTCAGGTTTTTTGTTGGCTTGTAAGACATCATAGCATCCTAACTATCAACAAGCTTAGAAAAAGAAATTTAATTTTAGTAAATGGTTTTCAAATGTGCTTAAGAGCTGGGGAAACGGTGCATCATCTTCTTCTTCATTGCAGCTTCGCTTGTAGAGTTTAGTCAGCTATTGTTATATGTTTGACATACAATGGGTGATGCCAAGATATATTGAAGACCTTTTGTTTCAGTGGAGGATGTATTGCAAATCTGTCCGTGATAAGATTCTTTGGAAGTTGATGTTGTACGCTCTAATTTGGAGGATATGGTTGGAGAGGAGCAATAGAGTGTTCCAAAACAAATGTTGATCAGAGGCGGAGATTGTTGAGTCTATTGTTTGGTTGGTGTCTCAATGGGAGTGGAAGAGAAAAGAATTTGAAGGTGTTGATTTATTTGATCTCAACAGGTCTTCGATGGCTATTTTAATGGGGGGTTGGACTATTAAGCTTGTAAAGACAGTCTCATGGAAGTGTCCTATGGGAGTCCTAAAACTCAATTTCGATGGTAGTTTTATCAATTCTATAAATAGAGGAGGAATTGGAGGAGTCATTCGAAATTTTTCTGGAAAAATTGTCAAAAGTTTTTCAGGTCCAGTGGAATGTTTGAATGCCAATGAAGCTTAAGTTTTTGCTCTTCTAGTTGGCTATTGTGAGTTAGGTCGTATGAATGCTCTTAATGCCATCATTGAAGTGATTCTTTCTCTGCATTACAATGGGGGTCAAGAAAAACTTCTTTTCCATGGCATTTGGAGGACTGTGTTGAGGAGATTCAAGATATCATAGTTTTGTTGAAGGTGTCTTTTCATCATGTTCTTAGCGAGGCTAATTCCGAGGTAGATACCTTGGCAAAGGAGGGAGTTCTTGTCACTTCATTGTTGTTTGATGTTTAATCTTTTTTATTCTTCTTAGTTTGTTCTTGTCCTATCTCTTCCAGTAATAACATTTTACAGTTATCCAAAAAAAAAAAAATCCTCCTTTCTTATAAAAGCATGAGAAAAATGAGGGGCAAAAGCTAAGTAGTAGATATTGCTTAACAACTTTATGAGATTTCCCCTTGCACATGTGGAAAAGAAAAAAGATTGAGGAAAAGCAATTGCCCCTCCTCAACAGCAGGCCCCCCTACACATTCCACAAATGAATTTCCATTGATCAAAAGGTAGGGATGCCTATATCTGTATTTTTTTCTTTCTAATTATTATTATCGGCAACAACATATCTGATTTGGGGGATGTCTATCTACAGGCTTCAGACCATTACTTGAAATGTTTGGCTTGATATACATAAATGTCACATGTACAGAGGAGAGGTTCATTTGAATGGATATTAATACCCCAACCAGATTATCAATAATTCTCTTATTAATACCGATCTAAATTTTCAATAATTTTCTCTTTACTTAATATCATAACTAGTAAAGAACCACCAACCCTTTCTCATAAGCAAAGGCATACCTGTACAAGAAGGCAAATCTGCACCAACAGGAAGTTGTGTTGGCAAGGCTAGAGTTTGCTGGTTGTAATTCTTGGGGTGATTTCTTTCAACTTGCTGGTCCCAACCCTCATGATGCCAATCCTCTGATGCAGTTTCTACATAGGAATATGCATAAAATTTTCATTGAATAGGCAAAAGGGGAACATTGTAAAAGAAAAAATAAAAGGAAAAATCAGTGTCAATATGCATATAAAGGGTCATTGCTTTGGTGCAATGATAGAAGTCTCAGGTGTCATGCGTGATAAAACAGGTTTGAGACCTGCAAGCAGCCACTTTGTGCAAAATTGACAATGGTTAGGTCTTTCTCCCATCTGGATCCTCCCAAGACCCTTCTTTGGTGGGACCCACACTGGCTAATGACCTTTTTAAGTCAATATGTATATAGATAAATATGCATAGACTATCTCAAGTCAAATCATTTGTAAGTTTAAAAAAAATCTCATAGAAACTAATTTATGAAAACCACCCACTTTGCCACTCTGGGCTTGAAACTGATACACATTCATTTGCATGTAGGTGCAGTGTTTCAAGAAGTAACTGTAACTCCCTTACCCAATCAAAGTTATAGTTTCTTAATTAACCTGACAACTACATCTTAAATGCAAACTATTTAAAAAAAAAACCCAGAGGTTCCTCGTGGTTAACTCTCTTACATGATCACAACTATGGTTACAAGTAGGTTATTTTCTTTTCCCATGTTATTGCAGCACTTAATGGTACTCACACTTTTAACAAATTCCAATTCATTGTCTTTTCCATGACTATTGCTGCACTTCACTGTACTAGCACTTTTTACATATTTCAATTCATTATCTTTCCTTTATCCTCTCATAAGCTCCAGGGAATTTCAAGTAGAATTTATCAGCAAAGGATAAAGAAGAAGACGAACATAAGCAACAACATTTAACCTGTTTGGAAAGATAATGGGGCTGTCCAGTCCAGGTTGAATGTGACCTTCTTAAAGGAATAATAGCTGAAGGGGGTGATGTCTAATGGACCTATCAGCACCTTTTGGTCAGTGGATGGAATCAAACGTGATGAGGAATCTTGAGGGAGAAACTGCATTGATGTGGAATCAAATGTGATGAGGAGTCTTGAGGGAAAAACTGCATTGATTTGGAATCAAATGGGCAACTGTAATAGGAAGGTTACAAAAGTGAGTCATACAGGAAAAGACACTACAAAAAAGAAACATGGTGATCAAGTGTAGAGGTTCAAGAAGCTGTTCAAAAGAAAGACATTGCTACAAAGTTTGGCAGAGGATTAGGAATATGGAAAACTATAATATGTATAAGAAGGCAAAGAAAGAAGCTAAGAAAGTAGTATGTTGTGCAAACCTCAAAGCATATGATGACCTCTGTAATAAGTTGGGAACAAAAGAAGGAGAAGGTTCTTTTTTTATTTTTTAAATAAGATAAGGATATTTTTAAGCTTGCAAAATAAGGGAAAGGAAAAGTAGGAACCTAGATCATGTCAAATGTATTGAGGACAACGACTAAGAGGTTCTAGCGAAGGACAACGAAATCAAAGAAAGGTGGAAGGAATATTTTAGCAAGCTTTTAAATGAAGACAATATAGGAGGTACAAGAACAAGAAAAAATACTTCATTAGCAGAACATACTTTTGTTCCGTAGAATTAAGTTGGTAAAAGTATGGAAAGTGTTGAAGCGAATGAAGACAGAAAGAGCTATGGGTCCAGATGACATTCCGATAGAGGTTTAGAAATACTTAGGAAAGGTTAGGATGATTTGGTTAACTAGACTCTTCAATAAGATATTGATGCAGAACAGACTCGTGGTACCCATGGGTCAACCCGCCTTTGGGCCCAGCCCACCTATTAGTTTATTTAGGGTTTTAATTGTTTATTTTTGTTTTTAGTTGTGCTTCAGTAGATGTTTTAATCTCAACCATAAGATTGTTTTAACAGTTAACATTAGTCTAGGGTAGTTTACTTTCTCTATTTAAACACCAAAAAGCCTCCTTGGCTATGGAGCTATTGATTAAGGAAAAAAGAAAATTTTCTTAAGTGATTTTGGTTTTTCCAGAGTTCTCTTCTTCCACTTGCCCGTGATGGAGAGTTTGGTATAAAGCCAATTTTTTAGGCAAAAGCCTGACCTACATCCTCCACCTTCACTCTCTAATCTCTCCATCAAGGGCGAGAGGAAGAAGAGAACTCTGAAAAAACCATTATTGACAAATTCACGATCACAAAAAGAGTTTGAATATACTCTTGAGAATGCAATAATTTTTGTGTATCTTTCTATGGAGACTGTACATCATTATATAGGTATTTACATGCCTATAATCTAGGCTCTAAGAAAGGAAAACCATCTAATTGTATCAATCACTAATCTAAGTTAAGAAAGCAACTAATTACAACAATTCTTATTCTAAGAAAGGAAAGCTCTAAGAAAGGAAAACCATCTAATTGTATCAATCACTAATCTAAGTTAAGAAAGCAACTAATTACAACAATTGTTATTCTAAGAAAGGAAAGCTAAAGCTGTCTCAATATTGACCAAATCAATTCCAGCTGTCTCAATATTGACCAAATCAATTCCACGTGAGATATAACATTGATGGGCTTTGGGCCTTGGGTCTTGGGCCTGTTTAACACCCCCCCTCAAATTGATGCAGGAGAATCAACAAGCATCAATTTGTCAACCAAGAACTGATGGCGTGGTCGCGGAAGGCCTTTGGTGAGAATATCAGCAAGTTGAAGGTCAGTGGAGACATATGGCAGGCTGATGACATCACATTTAAGCTCATCACGGATGAAGTGACAATCAACCTCTATGTGTTTAGTACGTTCATCAAAAATCGAATTTTCAGTAATCCGAATAGCACTGGTATTATCCGCATAGAGGGGGGTAGCTCCGGCTGCTGGAAAACCAATGTCAAAAAGCAAACCACGAAGCCAAAGAATTTCGGAGCATGCAGCAGACATGGCGCAGTACTCTGCCTCGGTAGAGGATTTGGAAACTTTGTCATGTTTCTTGCATTTCCAAGAAATGAGACTATCACCCAAAAACATGCACCATCCAGTCGTCGATCTGCGAGTATCCGGACAACCAGCCCAATCAGCATCTGAATAAGCTTTGAGAGTCAGAGGATTGTTGGATGGAAAAAACAACCCACGAGTCGGTGTGCGAATAAGGTACCGAATTATGCGGCGAACAGCAGCCAGATGAAGGTGACAAGGAGCAGTCATGAACTGACTCATCAGGTTGACCGCATAAGAGATATCGGAGCAAGTGATCGTGAGGTAGATCAAGCTGCCAACCAACTGGCGATAGGCAGTAGGATCGGAAAGAAGATCACCTTCGTCGCGACTGAGTTTGACATTCAGTTCGACTAGCGTATCAACAGGAGCAGAAGCAGTAAGACCAGCCAAGGCGATGAGATCAATAGTGTATTTATGCTGATTGAGAACTATACCTGTAGGTGATTGATGAACTTCAAGACCGAGGAAATAGTGGAGAGGGCCAAGATCCTTCATTTGAAATGACTCACGAAGAGACGCTTGGAGCTTCTGAATCATGCCGGCATTAGGACCAGTAATGACGATATTATCAACATAGACAAGGAGTATAGTGATCCCGGATGGAGCATGATGTAAAAACATAGAAGGATCATATGCGCTTGGATGAAAATCCAAGCAGAGAAGAGCAGCTTGAAATTTCTCAAACCATGCGTGAGGAGCTTGTTTCAGACCATAGAGGGAGCGACGAAGTTTAGCAACCATACCGGGGCCGGATGAGCATCCCTGAGGCAAACGCATATAAACATCTTCTTTGAGATCACCATGGAGAAACGCATTTTTGACATCCATTTGATAGAAATGCCAAGATTGAGATGCAGCAACAGCAAGAATAGTGCGGACGGTGGTCATATTGGCAACTGGAGCAAAAGTCTCATCATAATCAATGCCATATTCCTGCCGATTTCCAAGAGCAACAAGACGCGCCTTATATCGATCAAAAGAGCCATCAGATTTCAACTTGAGAGAAAAAACCCACTTACAGCCAATAGGTTTGACACCCACAAGAGATGGTACAATATCCCACGTATGATTGTGCGCTAACACATCCAATTCATCTTGCATAGCCTTGTTCCAACACGGATCCTGCACAGCCTGAGAATATGATTGTGGAATGGAAGAAGAAGACAAAGTGGCCATTAAGGAAGTATGTGAGAACCCATAACGGTCTGGCGGTACCAAAATCTGAGTGGAGCGACGCAGTGAAGTATAGCCGGAACCGGATGCCGAAGGAAGATCAGGAGTGGGATCACTAGTAGGCGCTGTGCTGTGCCGTCTGTGATACACAAAGGTAGGATTAAAACGAACAACTGACGAGTCTTCAGAAAAACCAGGTAATGACACAAAAGAGGAGTCAGGAGGATCAATGTGTGTTTGAAAAAAATACTGATGTTCAAAGAAGACGACATTCCTAGAGGTATGGAAACGACGAATGTGAGGATCATAGCAAAAGAACCCTTTCTGGAAGGGTGCATAACCTAAAAACACACACTGAACTGATTGTGCCATGAGTTTTGTCCTTTCAGAAGGAGGCAAGTGCACAAAACAAATGGAGCCAAAAACATGAAGATCATCATAAGATGGAACGGTTTTGTACAAACGGTAATATGGGCTTTGATTTTCAATGGAGGTGGATGGCATACGATTGATAAGATGAGCAGCCGTAGCCAGTGCCTCAACCCAAAAACGAGTAGGAACCGATGATTCCAGAAGAAGGGAACGAGTGACATCAAGGAGATGTCTATTTTTTCTTTCAACGATTCCATTCTGCTGGGGAGTATAAGGACAAGATCTTTGAGAAATAATGCCTTTGTTTTGCAAAAACTGCTGAAACTCAGAGGACATATATTCCCCGCCTGAATCAGATCTCAAGATTTTAATGCAGGTGGAAAATTGATTTTCAACAAAAGCCAAAAATATTTTAAAAACATTAAAAACATCAAATTTTGAACACAAAAAGTAGAACCATGTGAACCGACTGAAATCATCAATAAAGGTCACAAAATATTTATAGTGAGCGTGGGAAAGAGCTGGGGCAATTCCCCATACATCACTATGAACTAACTCAAAACAGTGAGAAGTGTGTGAAGTGGAATGAGGAAATGGAAGAGTTTTGCTCTTTCCCATTTTAAAAGTAGCACAATCAAAAGGCACACAAGAAGATAAACCAAGAGATTTATTTAATAAACCAGAATTTAACATAAAGGACAAGGCCTTGGAATTAGGATGTCCGAGTCTATTATGCCACAACCGGCAGTTATCTCTAAGAGAAAAACAAAACACATTATTGGCAAATTGATTCCTAAAAATTTGAGAAAGATCCAGCGGAAACAAGCGTCTACACTTAGGCCCCCTCGCGATCTCCTTCCCGGACATCTGGTCCTGCACAACATAACCAGAAGAAGAAAAAGAAATGTTACAATTATTTTCAACAAGTTGTCCAACTGAAAATAGATTGGAAGTTAAATTAGGACAGAGGTAAACATTTCTCAATAGGATGGGACCAGGGATATCTCCGATAGCAGTAATGGGAACATGGCCGCCGTCAGCAGTTTGTATTTGAAGATGGCCATTGTAACTTGTCATATTGGAGAAAGGGGTGTGGGAATACGTCATATGATTAGACGCCCCGGAATCAAGGAACCAAGTAGAAGATGAAGGTGACTTACCGAAGAGACCAAAGGCAGAGAGGGCATTGATAATCATTTGTTGCGCCAATTCAGGAGTGAGAGATGATGAGGGCCCAAGCTGTGGGGGTGCAGATGTAGGAATAGGCATAACCGAGGAAGCCACATATGCGTGTGGAGTCTGAGATTGTGAATTCTGATACTACGGAGCCGGTTATTGTGGAGTCTGATACTGTGTTGACGGACGTGGTGGACGGCTGCGACATTCAGAGATGATATGTCCTAACTTTTTACAATAACTACAGACTTTCTGTTTGCATTGAAATGCAAGATGCCCAAATTTCTGACAACTGTAGCATTGGGTTTTGCTCAAGTCTCGAGGCGGAGGCTGAGAAGTTTTATTGGCCGAGAACGCGACTGAATAGGTTTCAGTCTTTTGTTGAGCAATATGAGCCGAGGTCGTAAGGCGTTGTTCCTCTCGTAAGAGTTCATTCAAGCAGGCATCCAATGAAGGTAAGGGCGTCCGATTCATTAGGGCAGAGCGGACACTTTCATATTCATTACGCAATTTCATCAAAAATTGATCTCGCTGACTAGAAGCCTGAAGGTCTTGGATTACTGTCAACACATTGTCATCCACATCCTCATACTTAATACTATCATATTCCGACCACAGTGTACGGAATCCAGAATAATAATCTTGTACTGACAAAGTCCCTTGTGTATATTCAACAATTGCACATTCAAGATGGAATTGACGTGCAGAGTTATCTTGATGATATATTTTCTTCAAATAGCCCCACATGGCTTTAGAAGTAGAGTAAGGCTTGAGATTCATTATCAGATGGGGCTCAACGGATCCTAGAATCCAAGATTTGATTTTGGCATCTTTAGTATGCCAAGAAGAGATCTTTTTCTCATCCTCAGTGGGTTTAGGTTCCCTGCCAAAAACAAATCTCCACAATTCCTTGGCTTCGAGGTATGTTTGAAATTGGAAATACCAGGCAGGGTAATTCTTTCCCGTAAATTTAATCAACGTGACCTCAGATTTTTCCATTGCAACGGTCCTAATGAAAACAATATAAATTTCTGGTAAATCTTGAGAATGAGTAAAATACCAACCTTGAGTCTCTGAAAAATTCTTGAAAAATCACTAATATCCTTAGAAATATGAGGCGACCATGAGTGGGTAATTTCTGAAATTGATCTGATCGATCAACAGCGGGCCACTAACAGAATATCTTTGAAGCAGGAAGAAGGTATCGCTGGCACTGTGTTGCTGGAAACTTCTTGAAAATAGATCCTAAATCTATTTGTTGCACGAGAGAGACTTATTCTCTCGATCCCTATTCCCTCAAGGCTTTGGAAGATATCTAAGATCAAAACTGCCTTGATCCTTGCTCTGATACCATGACAAATTCACGATCACAAAAAGAGTTTGAATATACTCTTGAGAATGCAATAATTTTTGTGTATCTTTCTATGGAGACTGTACATCATTATATAGGTATTTACATGCCTATAATTTAGGCTCTAAGAAAGGAAAACCATCTAATTGTATCAATCACTAATCTAAGTTAAGAAAGCAACTAATTACAACAATTCTTATTCTAAGAAAGGAAAGCTCTAAGAAAGGAAAACCATCTAATTGTATCAATCACTAATCTAAGTTAAGAAAGCAACTAATTACAACAATTGTTATTCTAAGAAAGGAAAGCTAAAGCTGTCTCAATATTGACCAAATCAATTCCAGCTGTCTCAATATTGACCAAATCAATTCCACGTGAGATATAACATTGATGGGCTTTGGGCCTTGGGTTTTGGGCCTGTTTAACAATTATCACTTCAAAAAATTTTCTTTTTTCATTAATCAATAGCTCCATAGCCAAGGAGGTTTTACAATGCTTAAATAGAGAAAGCAAATTATCCTAGATTGATCTCAACTATTAAAACAATTCTATGGTTAAGATTAAAACATCTACTTAAGTACAACTTAAAACAAAAATAAACAAATAAAACCCTAAATAGCCTAAGATAAGTAGGCTGGGCCCAAAGGTTGGTGAGGTCAACCCATGGGGGACCACGAGTCTGTCTCACATCAAATATTAATGACAAAGAAAATACCAGATCAATGGAGAAAAAGTGTTGTAGTACCTATATATAAGACTAAGAGAGATACAAAATTATAGCATCAGAGGATTAAACTTATAAGTCATACAATGAACCGATAGGAGAGTAATGGACCACAAACTTAGGCAGAAGACCAAGATATCTAAAAATCAATTTGATTTTATGCCAAAAAGGTTAACTATGAAAGCTGCGTCTTACTTAGGCAATTAATGAAAAAATATTGAACAAAAAGAAAAAATCAGCAAATGGTTTTCATTCATCTTAAAAAAGCTTAAGACAAGGTACCTAAAGATTTAATTTGATGGGTTTTAAAGCAAAAGAATTCCAATAGGTTATATTGAAATTATTAACATGTATAAAAGAGTGGTAATGAGTGTGAGAACTACTTGTAGAGAGACAGATGCGTTCCCAGTAACCATTGTGTTGCATCATGGGTCAACCTTAAGCTCTTATCTCTGTGCACTAATTATTGACGTAGCCACAATTACGATTGAGAAAATAGATCAATCTCCCGAAGGATTGATCAAATCCAACAGTGGATTCAGCCCCTAGGGCATCCTCACAAGAGGAGAAAACACTAAAAGAGATAAAATCTCAAAGACAACTTTATTGATTAAAACTGAGCATGCATGACAATGAAACCTAATATCCTTATATAGAGGAGTTGGCTTAATCCCAAAGCAACAATACTTCCTAATATTAGAATAAGCCTAAATAAAATAAGAAACTCACTAATTAATCAAACTACTAATAATATTCCTAAATGACCAGATGTCCTATTAGGCTTATGGATTGGGCCTAACAAGTTGGCCGACCTATGGTCTGGCCTGCATCAACTCTCTCCAACTTAGAAAAACTCAACTCCAACGAGTTTGCTAATTTGAAAAATGCCGAGAAGAGTGCGACCACAAAGTGAGAGAAACTTCCTCCTAGGTTGAAAATTAGTCGCACAAACTGATGTCTTTTCTTCAAATCCGCATTTTCATGATATGGCTAGAAAGCTTGACGTGGTCATTTACTCCATGGGAAAAGGCATTGGATGTATTGTTGCTTCTGATGAACGAATTCAACCCAGATGTATGATCTAAGTTGTAGATGCTACAATTGTTGGTTGTCTATCAACCATGTCTAATCCCCGAAGATGAAGTTAATGTGAGGAACTTCAACAACTTGATCTGTTTTTTAAATGATTGGAACAATTGATTTGACTTTTACTAACCCAATGTGAGTTGCTGGAAGTGAAGTTCCAATCGGATCTCCAAGATGTTCAATGTACTTGATAACCGGATCAAATTCTATACTGGTTTTTTGTTTTTGCTCTTCATCAACTTTCTGTGGTTCTTGATTATCACTATTGCATTCTGAATTTTCCATGAGATCAGCTTTGCCTTGACCTTGTGCACTTGTTGCATCGTGAATGTCAACTGTCATGGTTTAAATCTCCTTGATGCAATCATGATGTCAATTGCTTCTTTGGCTCTTCCTTTGATTCTGTGATGGAAGATGATGATGTAGGAGGGGTGGCTTGTGGTGATGAGAATAGGGTTTCTAGAGGCTGCCATTGAATTCATATGCCATTCCATGTAAAAGCGTACGTATTACCCGCAAGGTTGATGACCTTAAGATGATGGAGCCATGGGCGGCGAAGTAAAATGTGTGCAACATTCATAGGAATAACATCACACTTGACATTGTCTTCATAAGAACCAAGCTTAATTGGAACAATAACGTGTCAGTTGACGGAAATAGCATAATCATCTACCCATGTAACTTGATAAGGCTTCGGGTGCTTTGTTGTCCGCAATTGCAATTTATCAATTGCTTCTTTGGAGATAACATTTACAGCACTACCATTATCAATAATGACATTACACCGTCTACCTTCACAATTAACTTGTGTTCAAAAGATAGGAGGTAGATTCTCATCATCATCATCCTATGCGTTATCCGCAGCTAGAAGGCACTAATGAAGGAAATGCAAATGACTTAGGTCATCAAGGTCTGACATAATGAACCAAATCATGTATCCTATCCTCATGTAAGGCACATCTATCTTAACTCCCAAAAGTGGCAGGCAATGATGAAAATAGTGGTAGCGGCGGGCAGAGCAGTCCGTTACGTAGCGGTAGCGACGCTATGTAGCAATATAAAAGTGTGATTTGAAAACATCATTAAAAAATCTAAAAAAATAAAACAAATCCAGAATATTGAAAAATGATAGAATATATATTTTTCTTACGAAAGTAACTAAGATAAGGGGCCATAGTGGTCCCCTCACTACATGAGGTCTTGTATCGTTATATTAATAGAAAATATAGTAATGATCTTTTCTTTTCTCATATGTATTGATATTGCTTAGAAACAAATGAAAGGCTTATAAAAAAAACTGTGTAGTGAAGAAATGTCATCAAAATGTTTTTTTTTTAAGAAGTAAAGAAATAAGTCATACTATATAAAAGAAGTAAATAAATAAGCCTTTCTATGCATTTCAAAAAATTTGGGGAAATAACTGTCAATCACATTCCATAGCAGTCCGTAGCGGCCCCATAGTAGTCTGTAGCGGCCCTGTAGCAGTCCGATAGTGGACATAGTGGTGCTAACTTCAATTAGAGGCTGCTACGTAGTTATTTTGATATATGGTGGTGGGTATATTTCATCAACTAACAAGTTTTCTTGCTTCAAATGAAGAAATTGCTCAAAATAAAACTCATTCTCAAAATACCAATCTCCATCTGTGTATTGATACAAAATTACTTGAATTTCATTAGAGTTTCCAAAAATCTTCATGATGATGTCGATATTAAAATTAAATTGCCTAAAAGAATTGACTTAGGAGATTTAAATATGGCTGCTTGAAGTTGCACAGATTTGTTAAGATAAATGGACTAAATTGAAGACTTGTGAAAGGTTGGATTGAATGCAGGCGTTTTTTTTTTCTTTTTTTATTTGTTTTTCTTTTTGTTGATTAATGAGTGTGGGTCGAGTCGGACCTAAGTGAGGCCCAACAGATGCTAGTTCAAGGGGACAGTGGATCAAAACTGGCTACAAGCCCAAACAATAATAAATCTCACTTAGGCTTAGTCAAACCCAAACTTGGTCCAATTGAACTTTAGTTCAAATCAGACTCGGTTCAAGTTAGGGCCAACACTTTAGGCCCAACTACTTAATGAAAAAAGAAGGCCACACATAGGAGGGGACCTATCTCCCTTATTGTCGTCAGTTGCAAGACCCTCCACTTCTTCCTGCGTTTCAATCTTACCAGATAAGCCCTGCGGCAGCGAATTGCTTCTGACGACGAGAAGTGATTGAAGATGAAGGGTGAGCATGGCACCTTGAAGATGATGTTGGCGACTGCAAAGCATTGAGCAGTGCATTGCTAATCCGACGAGCCTCTGGCGACTCAAATCTGGTTCACAATACATTCTCCGACCTTTCTATTACCTCTTGTGCTGCTGTTCTCCGTCTTTCACTCTTTCTTTTTTCAATCTGGTTTGGGGCTGAAGATAGAAGCTCGAAGAAAATAGGTTGCACAATGGGGTTTGGGTTGACAGAGATGGTGGTTTGGGCATTGGAGTTGGTGTCAATGGCCTCATTGGGTCGCTAATGGTGTCGGTGAAGGGAACAAAGGCCTTAGGGTTGATGATTAGGACTGAGGTGGAAGGGTAAGGCTTCTAGGTTGCTGTGAGATGGGGTTGGTTCGATTAGGGTTACAAAATGAGATCCTTCAGCTCAGGAGGGCATTGGGGATGATCAAAAGGAATTTCTGGGGTATCAAAGTGATGCTGATGGTCAAGATGGGGGGTTTTGGGGTTTTGGGAAGTTTCGGGATGTCTAGGATGGTGTCGTGGATAAGGCAAGGATCGGGAATGGGTTGGAGATGGGTTGAATTGAAGTTGGACTTAGGTTCGGCTTGGTTTGGGATGGGATTGGTTCATTGATGGGGTTTCAGTGGAGGGGCTTTTGGATGGCTCATGGTTAGGGTCGGCAGAGGAGGAAAAGGTTTTGGCGACAGGGGTTTGGTGAAAGGGATAGGCCGATTAGGGTTTGGGAAGATTGGCGCTCTTGGTTGGGGTTTAGGGAGATGAGGATGGTGTCAGGAATGGGTTTTGGTGCTCAAGGATGGGTGTTGTTTGTCAGGATTATCTCTAGAGTTGGGTTTGGGTTTAGCGAAGGGTTAGAGTGAAGAAAGATTTGAGATGGGTGGAGATGGTGGGTTTCCGCACCAATGGGTGAAGACGTAATTGATATGGACGGAAAGCTAATAATGGGATAGAAATCTAGAAAGGACGAATGTCTTCCTGGTGATCGCTCTTCGTCTCTAATACCAATTAGCGCAGCCACGATCACGATAAGAAAACTAGATCAATCTCTCGAAGGATTAATCGAATCCAATTGTGGATTCAGCCCCTGGGGCATCCTCACAAGAGGAGAAAATACTATTAAGAGATAAAATCTCAAAGATAACTTTATTGATTAAAACTGAGCATATATAACAATGAGACCTAACATCGTGATATAGAGAAGTTGGCTTAATCCCTAAACAACCTTACTTCCCAATATTAAAATAAGCCTCAATAAAATAAAAAACTCACTAATTAATCAAACTACTAATAATATTCCTAAATAACTAGATGTCCTATTGGACTTATGAATTGGGCCCAATGTGTTGGCCGACTTATGGTCTGGCCTGCATCAATTATGGATTAATTAACTGCTCATATTCAAAAGGAGTTACCTTGGTGCATATTTGCAGATGATATAATGTTGGTGGATAAATAAAGATAAGTTGTAAATGCAAAACAAAAAAGATGACAGGAGGCCTTAGAATCCTAAGACTTTAAAATAAATCATACAAAGATAGAATATATGAATAACTTTAGTGAGCATATACAAAGAGAAGAAACTAATGTGACAATTGAATCCCAAGAGCTACCACAAAGAGATTTCTTCTACTACCTTGTCTTGATAATTAGTAAAGATTGGGAGATTGATGAAGATGTTGAGCATAGGATAAAAGCAGGATGGACGAAGTGGAGACTTGCCTATGGAGTACTTTGAAACAGATAAATGCCAACAAAATTGAAAGAAAATTTTTACAAGACAGTGATTAAGCCAACTATGACCTATAGGACAGAATGTAAGCCAATCAAGAAGCAACATGTGCATAAAATGGATGCGGTAGAGATGAGAATATTGAGGTGAATGTGTAGCAAAAAATATAAACGGTAAAATTAAAAATGAACGCTTTCAAAAGCATTTAGGTGCATGGATCAAAATAGCGGCCATTGCGTAGTGTAACAGTCGCTATATTGGCCATAGCAACAATGGCAGCCACGCTATTTGAGTGTTAGCGCCACTACTTAGTAGCTGCGTTATAAAACTTAGCCGATTACTTCAAATGGCCCACTTTCTCTCTTTTTACTTCTTTTCTTCAATTTTTACCACAGTTCTTCTGCCAGTTAGGTCCCTAACATCATTTCTTCCAATCTAAAGCTAAAACCTAAAAGGTACACAAATACACACGCAAACCCAAAAAAAAAAAAAAACCACATACATATACACACGATAAAGGGACCGCTACAACCCCCACCCCATATTATTAGTTAAAAAAAAACACACATATTCTAGATTTTTACAGCATTCTAGATTTTTTTTTTTTTAAGTTCTATTGACAACTTTTTCGAATCAAACCCCTGCCCACTACATAGCGTTTCGGCAACCAGCCACTATGCCAACCACTACTGCTATTTTGATCCTCATTTAGACGTAGCATCAATAGGGGGTTAACATTAGAGAAACCAGTTTAAGATGGTTTAGGCATGTTGGATGCAAGCCCGCAACAATGCCAATAAGGAAAAGTTCGGCTATGCAAGTTGATGGCCTACCAAGTAGAAAAGGTAGGCCAAAGAAGGCGTAGATGGTGGTGGCAAAATCGGATTTAAAGAAGCTTAACTTTTCTGATGATTTGGCTAAAGATGGGTCAGAATAGAGAAACAAAATTCACGTAGCCAACCCCAACATAGGTCGGACAAGGCTTTGATGACGTTGATGATGGCATTTGATAGATGAGCAATAAAAAAGTCATCCATGCCACGCACTATTTGATCTAGTAAGGATGAAAGTTGTTGTGTTTCATGGTAGGATGAAAGATCCTATCCACTCAAGTTTTAGAAAGTACCAAAAAAAAAAAAAAAAAAAAAAAAAGAAGGGCACCTTAGCATCATATTGTCACTATTGTTGGCTGTGCCCTAGAGGTACACAACTAGTTGAGTTTAATTTTGTGAGGAGGTAGGCTCAAATTTGATAGGTCCTAAATGCAATGTGCTATGGAGTAATGAAGCTAAGGTCCATGAAATCTAACCAATTATGACAAAATATGCAGTGGGTTCATAGACAATGGAAGAATTTGTTCAGGCTGTTCACAGTAGGCAAATAATATCAGGTAGTTTACCAAATGAATGGATGAGTATGGGTGGGAACTTTAGGTCCCAAGTATTAAACCACAGACATTTAGGTCCCAAATGACATGGAATAATCTCTAATAAAGCTGCTCTAGCAGATACCCATCCATCCTGAGATTGATGGATGCTTCCATGTAGGGACCATTACCCACATGGGCCCCGGGGTTAGAGGATACAGGGTTTCACACACACTATGCATGATACAACTTCATACTTAATTCATTTAGGCTAGATTGGAATTTCTAATTCATCAATATTTGAGTACTAGATAGAGTTAATTAATAGGGTTTCAGTTATAATAGAGCATTAGAAAGATGTAATTACAGGATTTTTTTTTTTTTTTTAGCTACACAACATCCAGGATTAAAGGAGCATACACCACAAATTGAAAGATAAATGGTTTAGATCTATATAGGGTCACTATATCTCTGTTTATAAAAGGGTGTGTGATACTTCTAGTTGACACTTTCTATTGGAAAGATTTTGACAAGTGGCAAAAAGGTTTTTACATGAAAACATAATGGCACAATAGCTAGAACCTGTGAAACATATCAACTTGCTCAATCTTCTTAGTCTCATCCTAAGTTTGGACCATTCTGAATGAAAGAAAATGGAATAACTTCTACTCTTAAGTTTAAATATGAATACCCCGCAGGACAGGGCCTTGTTGTGGTGGACTATTCATGCTTATCAAAACACTTCAAGGCAACCATCCTAAAAACCTCCAGATGATGACATCATCCATTCCTGCCTGCAAAATTATGATTGAGGGACCTTCATATTGTGGATTTGCCTGGCTCTCACAACCTCGCAAGTCAGATTGTTACCTCTGAAGTTTGGTACAGATTTCTCGCTCCTTGCTTAAGAAGTTTTAACACTGGATGGTCTGTAGTATCTCTCTTTCTAATGGGAAAAGGATTATCCAATTCCTTTCCAATACTTAGATGCTTTATTTTGTACAAATGGGCCGGCTTGGGAGCTCATAGGTTCTCTCACATTGTTGACTCTGCTCTATATTTTTGAGCCCTGCTCTATTTGCTCAGCAAGTCACCATATGATTCAGCATAGCTGGACGCCTTACTAGGGCAGTAGATAGAGTGTGGCTTCTACTTTTGTGTAGTGGGTCAACCTTGATTTATTAATACAATTATTCTTTCCCTTCAAAAAAAGGTAAAAAGAGCGAAGCATCTTTCACTAAATATAATGAGTTTTCCCAATTATAAACATGGCTGATTCTTTCCAAAATCAAAAGAGAAATAGTGCTTGTTTCTTTACTAGAATTTCTTGTTTCTTTACTAGAATTTCTAACAAGAATTTGGTGTGTTGGGGAATTCATGACATAATGTGCTGACTGCTGAAAGCTTGCCCCCTGGCATTTGTAAATGCCACATTTCTTCACAAGAATTCCAACATTCCAGCCACCTAAAAGGTCTCAAATGACCTTCGGAATTCCTGGAATCCCATCCCTTTTGCTTTTTAGTGGAATTTCTGGACACTCACGTACAAAGGAGGATTTATGAATTCCATTATGTCTAAAAACGTCAAAATTCTCCAAGCAGGAATTCTCTGAATTCCATTAAAGAAACAAGCCCAAAAGAAGGGACAGAAACAGTAGTGTCAATATGAATCCAATAAATAGAATTCTTTCAATCTATCACCAAATTAAGTTATAAATAAAACACATACTAAAAAAGCTACCATTATTTAGATGTAGTTCAGCATCATAATTGGTATTGGTGAACCAAAATAACAAGCATAATTCATAGATTATATGGTTGTCTAACATGAACATACACTGAGTCTGTCCATAATTTAAAATGAGAAAAAGAAAAACTAAGGCTGTGAGGTCCAAAAGAACAGAACAATCTCTTCAAAACATTAAAAAACGCTTGCATGCAGCAGACCTTTAAATAGAATTTCATGGGCAAGGTTTTCCAACTCATTGCTGCACCTATTCATGGAAAGCTCAAATCTGAGACTGTCAACTTCTCTGATATAAAGATCAATTGCCATCCAGTGTGACAAAAGAGCAACATCCCTTGTGACCTGCAACAATTGGCATGCATTGTTAGAAAAGCTATTAGTTACTATAAAACCACTTTAAGGCCTTTTACTTTACGAGAGACCCTTCAGGCTTAAAGTACCAACATAAGTTCTCAGTAAGTCCTTATTCATAAGTGAAAATAGAATAATAACAGAGAATTGACCCTCACTTTTGCTGTCACATTAGGATTTCCATCTCTATCACCTCCCATCCAAGAGCCAAACTTTATAGGCGTGGAAGTTAATGGAAGTGGCCGACCAGTATGCTGACAAATCAAATAGCAGACAAATCTGATGAGAATGAGATAGCCATGGAGTGAGCTATTAACATTCAATCAATCACTAAAGATTACCTTTTTCAGAGCAGTGCTAACGCGGCGTAAATAATGAGGTACTGCTTTCCAAAGGGACTGCTCTACAATATGTAGACCTGGAGAGGCAGTATATAAACCGACTCAGAGGACATAAAATATAAAAATTTTAAGGCTATGCAAAGCCAAAAGTAGAACAAACATTTGATTGAACATGTTGAACTCCAAGCCACTGTTTTTTATGTAATGATAATTGGAAGAAAACAAGGCTGAATCCCCTAATGCTTTTTGTCAATGTTTACCAATAAACAGCAGAACGAAAAGATTTAAATAAAGTTATCCTATATCCTATAGTGGCTAAAAGTTTAAACAATGTTTAGTGAAATAATTCAACATTAGTTTCAACTGAACCCATACTAAAATAATTACAGATTTTACCAGCTCTGGCTTCATCTACAGGTGTAGGCTTGTGACGCCGTAACTCATCTGTCTGCCATATTGAAGTTATTTCTCTCACCTACAAAAACCAAAATGGAAGGTTGGTGCTCACGGACAATATATACAAGGATTACAAATTGCCTGTTTTTGGGAAGTACCAAATCTTCAATGAGCATCTCTTTATCTTCACGGCTAAGATCTGGTCTGTCGTTAAACTCCAGAAGATGCTGAAATTAAGAATCAGATTAAGCCCAGAAAGAATGAACTAGAGCAACAGACCTATGAAAAATCATCCCACGTATTGCATATACAAATTACAATGTATTTTCGTATCATCACCATAAGATCCTTTATGCTATCTATGCATACTAGTGCAAAGTACAACATTTTAAAAGTTACAAATAAACTGTCAATTAAAAAAACAAAAAAAAATCACATTTTCTGTAATCATATGGTAATCTCGATTCCAAGGCACCTTAATCTAGAATATCCACGAGAAGTATACCAATCTCACATGATCATAGCACACAGCCACATGGACACTCTGACAAAATGAAGAATGGTAATGTTTTTCGTCCAAAATACAAGGATAAAATGATGAAACATCTTACAGCAATTCTTATGTGCTTATATTGTAGAGTACGCCTGTTTATTTGAGTTGGATGTGCAGTTAGAACAATTTCAACTTCCTGCAGCAAGGAAAGACAACGTGAAAAAAATTAAAAAGAAGCAAGAACCTTTTTTTTCATCAGAAAAAAATCTAAAAATCTCAGCATTTTGGCCACCTGCTTACAGACGGTGTCATAAAGCTCCTCTGGAGGAACTCCACTTTGTATCAACGAACCAAATACATCATCACAAGACTTTGATAAATGGTCTGCATTGCGTGCTTTACGGACCCTGTGTACATTCATGGCACACTTTTAAGTAATTCCCAAATCAATTAACAAGTAATCTAGAGTCGTGAGAGAAATCATTACATTGTTATCAGAAAACATAAAGCTGAATTTTGAAAGGCAAAGCTGAATTTTGGAAGATAACCATTGCTGTCAGGAGTCCCATTTCATGGCCACAAACAGCTCATGTATTGTATTATCTCCTCATCTATCTAACAACGAACAGCACTGCCAATGGACCTGGGTCCAGCCAAGACACGCCCAAGCCCAAATCCAATAACTCTGG
This sequence comes from Sextonia rubra, assembly GCA_037013555.1. NCBI lineage: Eukaryota > Viridiplantae > Streptophyta > Magnoliopsida > Laurales > Lauraceae > Sextonia > Sextonia rubra. The sequence goes on from JASUAD010000007.1 coordinate 3,799,056, forward strand.
CTTTGGACTGCCACCAAGTTCAAGGGTTTGAAATCTTTTATCAGGCCAGACCCAGGTTCTGGGATCCAATCATTATCAGAGTTCAGTCAGACCTTCATCATACTTGGGCCCTTATCAGATGGGCCCAATATCAGATAGACTGGGGCCCCCATAACCATTATCAGAGAGCCCAGAATTCAGATCCAGATTCCAGGGTCCCCTGTCAGACCTGGCCTCGGGCTTGGGTTCCGAAATCTTTATTGGGCCCCAAACTGCACCCATGTGATTTCAGACTGCCGACACTGAACAAGGAGAATTTATGAGGGAAAGATGACAAAAGAATGATAGTAGGAGGGGAAGAAGGAACTCTATATTCAAATAGCATGTCCTTTGACCTTTCATGAGAAAATATCACTGAAATTTATGCTTTAAAGTTTAAACAATCATGTTAATAGACAGCAGGTCGCATGAACAATAAACAGAAAGTCAGTATATTATTCACTAATCATTCATCCATGTTATAAGGAGAATGCACAAGGCAAAAGTGAAAAAAAAAATGGGAATGGGATGAAGCAGAACAATAGTGTCAAATAGATTCTGCCTTTGATCTTTTCACTAGAGAAGAAAATAAAATTTTGATGGCCACACTCTCATCCATAATATTCTAGAAGTAGCAGGGCACAGTTATGAGGAACCACCACCAAGTTGCATGTTACATTATTCATTGGCCATTCATCAATGCTACAAGGAGAATGCATCATGCAAGCTGTCAATAAAATGATCACTGAGGAAACTCTTAACTTCAAGTAGCCTGTCTTTTGACCTTTCCATGAGAAAGTGTCCATGATATTCCCACTTTCAATGATAACATTCTGTATGGGCTAGAAGTACTAGAGTGCAGTTATTCGCACCTTTTAAAATGTTAATAACAAATTTCAACTCTAAGGATATAGAGACCAAATGCTTTAAACTTACAGAGAATAAAATGTCTGAGAATCTAGTTCATACTGCCTTATTTAAGACTAATAATGAAAAAAAGAAATTGACTCATCATAATTAATCAATTTACAATGAGCAAGGAGGCAATCATGTGGAAAAGGAAAACTAAGTCTCCCTTAGTAGTTCGTTTTAATCAATTATGAACATGTGAAATAAATAATAATAATATAACATCAAAAACTCAGAATTGTCAATCCTTATGATACCATTTTAATGAAGGGACTTCAGCATTCCAAGCCACAGATGAGCGAATAAGCAAATGTACCTGTGATGGGTCTCTGCAACACCCATTAGAGTGAGGTAATGACTAAAGGCCCGAGCCAGTGCGAAAGCTTCTTCAAGGGTCATCTTTGATATCTCTGATGCTAGCTGCTTCTCGAGCAACTCAGCTGTGCCTTCAATTCCTGCCGTTCTCATATTGCAAGCACTCTTGGACGCCAAGAAAAATATCAAATTCATTAAAGATTAAGTTATAAAAAATTTAAAAAAAAAACGAAAACAAAAACAAAAATGAATGTGGTAAAAATGTATGGATGGATGAAAATGATCAGCACTGAAATTAAAAATGATAGAGGGGAGCTGGTTATGGATTTTCCGATCCAGTTGACCCTGGAGGGATGCACACCAGAGATTTTGGTACTAAATGAAGAGTTTCATTACGTTGGTCTCAAACCATGTTCATTGAAGTAAATTCCATTAACACGTTAAGATAAGCTCAAGGACAATCGAGCCCACCTTAGTGATTGGCAAACTGTGATGCCCAAATACTTTCTTTTGAAATGGTAACTTGTATAAATCAAAAGCTTTACAGTATAAATGACCTATACTAAGAAGCAGCAAGGGAAATCCCACAAAAATACAGCCACAGCTCAAAGGAAGGGAGAATAAAAAAAGGGCTCATAGAGAACTAGAGCCAAAAAAGGAAAAATACAGAGTCATGAGGACCCGGCTTCCCTCCAATTAAACATGATGAAGTCTGTAGGAATGCCCTAGAAGATTGGGAGAGTAGAGACCCAAGAGGCTACACAGAATTTCATTTTGAAGATGAGTTCATCTTTAGACGAAGCAATGCCATCAAAACACCTTTTATTTCTCTCATTCCAAATTGTCCACATGCATGCCAAGAAAGAAGGACACCACGTGATCTTGCCTTTCGGGGAAGCTATAGGGCAATTCGACTCCTCAAATAGATTATTAATGGAATGTGGGGGGGCCAACTACAGTTGAAGCCAGAAAGAACTGACATTCCATGATGCCCAAATACAACAAGGCATGCCATGGATATGGCATGGACACGAATGTTACACATAAAAAGTGAACTATCCATATACAATATGACATGATGCTTAGTTGCCCACATTCCGAAATATCCAAGTATCATATTTGGCAAACAAGGGAAAAGCGATCTGATGTATATTACCGTCATCTGATGTATATTACTGTCATCTGATTTTACCTCCACCCACATTCCAAAAGAATGGAATGAAGATGTCGATACATTAACTATGATGCCCAGTTACAAACACGGGTATGGATACGGACACAACGAACGAGGGTTTGATATGCCAACTTGAAAATTTTAGGATACGGATACGAGTACGGCATTTCAAAAAATATATACATATAAATACTTATCGTAGTGCTCAGATATTACGAGGCCCACTGTGTGGATCAAATTTTCAATGAGGTGGGCCTGAAAGTATCTTAACATGAAAGAAAATAAAAGAAAAGAAAAAAAAAGTGGGCCAAGTGTCTTGGTTGGCCCAGTAGTTTAACATTAAAATAGAAAGAAATTAAAAAAAAAAAGCCCAACGGCCCCATTCTCATTAATAAAATGCGACAGGTTCTTTTGCTCCTTTTGCATCTCTGAGGTATCATCGAACGAAAAAGAAGAAGAAGATGAGGCGTACATAGCACCTAAAGCTAGAAACTCAAAGCAGCAACAGTAGCAGAAAACAACACAGTGGTCTACCACCTAGTTGAAGAAGCAATCCGTCAAAACGAAAACAGTAGCCCCTGTCAGTTTTGTTATCTTCATCCTAGCTGCCACCTCCTCCTCCTCCTCCTCCTCTTCTCCTTCTTTTTTGCTTTCCTTTTGATCAAATTCAGAGATGGCTCATTTAGGAGTAAATTGGTTAAAATGGACAAAATCTGTCGTAATTTTTTAGTAAAAAATATTGCATAGCCATATCCTAAAATTGGGGGCCGTATCCAAACCATATCTTACCATATCCCATACCCATATCTGTATCGTATCGGTACCGATACCACAGGGCATTTGGAGTATCGGGGTACCATAGTACATTAAGCAAGGTGACCACATGCTGTATAACAAGGAATGCATTTTACAGTCTACTGCCTTTATGGTTTGCAATTTACGACATACAGCTTCTTTTCTTTTTATTTGTTTTAACAAAAACTCAACTTTGATTGGTTCTCATAGGGAGAGACTAAAATAGCACTAGAAACCAAACAATTGTTAGAGAAATGAATTTAACCCCAGAGAACAAAGGAAACCCACATCAGTAAGGGGTTTTTCACCCTCCGGGTTTAGCAGTCTCGGCAGGACTAGAATAGGTAAAAGTAAAACACTCTCTACAAGGGGTTGGCCTGTCGCCTTTCAAGAGTTACATACATCAAAATATAAAATTTAATCTTCAGAAATTCTAATCTGTTTCATAATTTTATACATTAAGTTCCCCATGAGCAAACAGTCATAGACATTTTATATTTCTAACAAGCAATGCAAAGTAGATGCTTTCTCTTCTTCCTTAAAGTTCAAAGATATTCGATCCAAAACAGAATATCAAAAAGGGAAGGAAAAAAAAATTCCTGCAGGGGGGTCATAGAAAATAGAAAAAAAACTGCATTAACTGATGAAGAAACACCCAGAAGCCGATAATACTCTATCAAACACATATGAAGATCTAAAATTCCCCTGAAATTTTCTGCAATGATGTCTAGTAAAATAGAGACAGAGTACAGCAAACAAATAATAACAGCAACAACAACACGCCCAAAGTAACCGAAACCAATAACAGAAGAAACTACAAAAGAAACAATCTCCATAGAGTTCAGGAAATAAAGTACTTACAAAAACCCTAAAGGATAAAAAAAAAAAAAAACCCCAAAAAAAATTTCAGAAACTACAACAAAGATGTTGACAGTAGACGTTGGCAGAGGAAAAAAATCCAAAGCCCAAAATTCTATAGGGAAGACATATAGAACAACACAATATCAAAGATATAAAGCACTTCCAAGAACTCCAGAAGAAGCTAAAGCAAAGATGTGCTTTTTTTATCAGTAACTACAAAAAAGATGTCAATCCGTAGAACCTAGCCAAAAAACCAAGTACCCCAAATTCCAAAATTCTTCAAAGATGATAAATTGTAAACGGACCAAAAGATACAAAACACTTGCAAAGAACCCAAAGGCGAAAACAAAGATTTCTTCCATCTTTCATCAGCAACAGCAACAACAAACAAACGTCAAACCGAAGAATCCAGCGAAAAAACCAAGTACCCCAGAATACGAAATCCTTCAAAGAAGACATATATACAAGCAGAATAGACAAGCCATGAAAGTAGTTGAGAAGAAACAGAAGTGGGGAGATCTAAGTACCTGAGCGAGTATTCTGTTTCTTTCGAGTTTCTCCATGAACTGGTGGCCGGCCTCTCTTTGGAGGACGTCGTGGAGGAGGCTCCCGAGAAGCCTACAGTCATCATCGAAGGCCTGGAACGAGATCTCCTCTGCAATATCGTCTGTGGTATCTGTCATTGTGGAGAGAGAAAGAGAGAGATGTCCTGTGTTAGGGGCGAACAGAGGGAGAAGAGAAGACGTTGATATTATTAGAAGTTTGTAGGACTCTCGTCTGGTCACAGGAGACCTTAAAATAAATGAAATTGGAGGTGTCCCCTGTCTCTTTTCTAGGTGGGGCCCACTAGTGCTCTTTAGACACTTCATTATGAAACTCCTAGATTCGGATCCACTAAAAGCATCTAGTGATGTGGGACCCATTAGTTGGATTGGGTCAGCATAGGACTTTAAGACTCAGCCGAGTTCGAGTCCTTCTTGTAGTAGACTCAGTCGCAATTGAGTTGAGTCGGGTTCGAGTCGGGTTTTTCAAAGAGAATTAGTAGAAGAGTGGAATCAGTTGAGTCCCATATTGAAACTCATTTGAGTTCAATCTGGCTGGGGTCCTATTGTGAAAGGTTTTGCAAGGTTTGGAGGTGACTTGGCCAACTTGACTCGGCTCAATGGGAGCACCTGCCTCCCAAGTTAGTCTAAAGTTGGCAAGAGAGGAGAAAAAAAAACAGGAAATCAGAAGCCGGAATTACAATGTTGCTGTTGTGAGTACTGTGCCCGCTTTCACAAGTTAAAACTCCACTTTGTATGTTTGGATCGACCGTTGGAGGGGCAGATTTACTTCACAACTCCTAACTGCCCAATCAATTGGCAAAAGAGAAAGATAAAATAAAAGTAGTGTGAGAGTAAATAACAGTAGTAGTGTGAGATTGAAGTTTATTTTTTCTTTCCTCTTTTTGCATCCAAACCACAATGAAGTAAAGCAATTACATCACCACTTTTCTTTTAAATTTATTTTTAATAAATAAAATAAGACATCACACCCTCCTCTTTTACACCTTTACCATCCTCTTTGCTAAACAAACATAACCTAAAAGTGAAATATAGGTTTGACTCAATAAAGCTGTAGTTTAGTTGATTTCACATCACAGACTCTATGTGAAACTCAAAAATTATTCCTACATAATCTACGCCTTGTTTGGTATATCTACTCTTCTTTTTTTTAAGAGCCATAAAAAATAACAAAAAAAGAGGCTAAAACTTTAACATTTACAAGCTTAAAAAATGAGCCATTCAATTTTAAGAGAATTCTCCTCTATTTTTTTTAAAGCGGGTAAGTGGTAAAATATTGCATCAAGCGCTCTTATTTTTCAAATTTCTACTATCTTAAAATGTCTAGATTGATATAGGTTGAAAAGAAAGATGCCCAAACATGGACTTTGATTACCCAAATTTGGTTTAAATTATTGTGGTTGACCAATGTTCATCCAAGCTCGAACAAAAACATCCATTGCATTCGGTTGGAAGTCATGTCAATTTGATAATGATTCATACATCAGTGACTCAACATAATTTGGACAAGACATTTATGATAATAATGATGGTGATACTCATCCATTAGCTAAGCAAAGGATTAAAAAGTCTTCTCCTTGGAAAGACATGATTATGTAAGTGTTTGTTGGTTTTTATAATTATGTAAGTATTTGGTGGTTTTTTTTTTTTGTATGTGTTGAATGGGTGGGGGTATAACACCCTTGTCCCTTCTTTTTTACTTATACCTTTTCTTCCTCTCTCATTATAAAATCTTTATTTAATGAATATTTTTATTACCGATAAATGAAAAAAATCTATCATCTACCATAATAAAGTACACATTATAAAGTTAGATGAATGCCAACATTTGCATAATCTAATTAAAAGGTCTACAAGACTATCAGGAGTATCATATTTGAGAGAGTGCTTACTTATCAGATTTGGAAGAGTGTTCTTTGTCCTCAGGGTTTTAAAAATTGAATCACTGACCCAACAGAAGCTGGACAAAACATTCACATACAGGTTAAGTCAAGCTTACTAATGAGCAGTAGAAAAAGGGTAGCCTAAATTTCATGTGTCCATCCCAGCACATACTTACTCTTGTGAACATCCCAGTACCTTTTTCTTTCTAATTTGACTTTGATCCATCTTTTAGTTTAAGTTTTTTCATTTACATTGAATTAAATTCATAACAAGAAATAAAAAATATATATATTCATAAAAGCAAAGAAAATTAAACAGAAAAAGATGAAAATTCTTAAATACCAATCAAATAATCTTTTCTTTTAATGATAATAAAAAAATGGGAGAAAAACAATGAATATCCAACTATCACTTTTGTAAACTAAATTCATAGACAAGTGATAGTTTTTATTTTCAAATCGATATGTTTCACTCCTCTTGAATTATAAAAAAAAAATCCTTAATTAAGAGGAAAAAATAAAAAAACCCTTAAATAGAAAATAATTCTCAATTTAAAACATTGACAATAGTTAAATTCATAGAACTGGGTGTCTACAAATGGTGGAAAGGTGGTGTTAAAGAGAGCAGAAAGCATGTAGGAAAATCTAGTCTGCTTTACATCCATCCATATCCATTCATGTGAAGGTACACGTGAGTTCCAACAAACATCTCCCAGCCTTTTGAACATGCAGTGTGGCAATAAACCATAAAGTAGCTGACACGTGAGCGTCACAAATGGGCTTTCGGTGTCGGTGTCCGTACTCCATGCGCAGATGTCAGATCCGTAGTTGCACCCTCGGAATCACCGTTGTAAGTTGATGGGCCCAATTTAACCTGGGTCAGAACCTACCTAATCTGGAAATCACTCGCCAACCCCTCGAGTTGCCTCTTGACTGTTCTGGAAACTGGTAAATCTCATGCCGTGTTAAAAATGCGAGAAACTCGGCCGAATCTCTTATTTTAAAAAATTATTTTCATTATAAATCATTTAATAGGCATATATTTTACACAAATTAAAGCTTATTTATAAGGAATTATGTATGAGATTTGGAAGCATTCCATATTTAGAAATTCCAGTGAAGGCCCCTTCCACTTTAATTGTGGTTGGATCTTGTTCTTCCCTGCATTAAAGCATTTTGTTAGTTAGTTGTTGTAAGGAAAATATCTGAAGCTAATAATTTGAGAAAACAAGGTCTGATTGTGGCAAACTTGTTAGATATTTGTGTGCGAATGAGGAGGAAACGGTCAACCATTTATTTCTTCACTATGAGGTTGCGGATGACATTTGAAATCACTTCATTACTAGGTATGGTATATAGATTAGTGTTGTTCAAAATCTATCACAAAAACAACTTTGTCTCAGTTGAGAGGTCAATTTGGTGGGTGTGGGCGCACTCTTTGGCAAATAATTCCCTTTGCTATATTATGGACTATCTAGAGAAAAAGGTATGATAGAATTTTCAGATGTATCTCCTCTCCTCTTTCAAAGTCAATTGAAAGTATTATCATAAGAATTGCGAATTGGGCATTGGCCATTGCATAGAAAGGGATTTTCTAGTTTTCTCTAAATGACATAATTGTCAATTGGAAAGCCTGTATGATGTGTGGCCCTACTAAGATTAGGAGATTTACTCTTCAGTTCCCCCCCTCGGCCCCCCGGTTGGGTTGCTCAAATTCATTATTTATGGAGCCGAGGGGATAAGCCAAGACCTGCAATTATTGGAGGGTTGCTTCGAATTAACGAAGTGGAAGTCTTATTTATGTTCCCAAAGCATGTAGGTGTGTGTGAATCTAATCAAGTAGAAGTGTTGCTTTCTTGGAAGCTCTTCAGTGTTTCTTAAGATCTTTTGATGGAAGCCTTATTGTGGAGGGTGGCTCTTCTAATGCAATTTCATAAGTGTCTAATTGAAGGTGAATAATTAGAAATTCCAATTCCCTTTAAATGAAATTCGTGCTTTATCTTCTTCCATTAATATTAACTTTCAGCAGGAGTCTATATCAACCAACTTTATGATAAAAACTCTTACCAAACAAGGGGTTGTGAGAACTATGCTGTGAGAAAGAATTATTAAATAATTGTGGTTTGAATAGAGGTATATCTCTCTTCTACCTTCTCACTCTTTTTTTTTTTACTCTCCCTTTGAACTTTCTATCTCTTTCAATGAAATTTAAGTTACCATCTCAAACAAATATATATATATATATTGTGCATGAGATTTGGAGTCGGTAATTTAAAATGATTCTTGGAATGTAAATTGAAACTTATATGTCATCTTTTACATTTGATATTTGGATTCACACATTATGTAATATGCAATATTTTTTTATTTTACCTTTCTTCTTGTAGTACTTTTCTTACACATACAAATTCATTAATTTGAATTGATTATCACAAGTTCATATGTCATATTTTATAAGAACGGATTCATTTTTTAAACATTTTTAATTTAATTTAAAAAAGTGACTCTTCCAAGTTTCTGCGTTGACTCTATTCGAGTCTTTTTTTTTTTTTTTTTGGTTTGCATTCGAAGAGTTGAGTCTAAGCCATGAGTTTTCCATAATTGGTTTTAAATGATTTTGATTTTTAGTGTGGCCCACTATGGATATATAAAATTGAAAATACTAATACAATTCAACCAGGGGAAGTTTGGTATTTGCTTGACTAGACCTTACACAAATTTTTTATGTAATTAATTTAACCCAAACAAACTAGTGGCATTTATTTTTGATATGGTAAAGTAAAGTTTATTGTTAGCCGTAAGAAATTTACTTTATTTTGAGTGATTGGTGACAACAAGTGGAGAAAGCGAACATGCCAACCCAAGTCCTTTAACCATCATGCTATGGTTAAGGATTCAATCGTAATTCTTTCATAGAGAGATGGCTAGCTAAGTGCATCACCACTGAATTACAAGTGGAAAGAGATGTTAGCACTCTAATCACCAGGCCGTGGCACGGCCTAGCCTGCTAAATGGCACAGCTCGTAGAGTCATGTTGTGCTGGGTTAGGCATGCCAAGCCCGTGGCCTTATCAAGCTCGACCGAACGGTCGTATGTGGATTTTTTACCATTTTGCCCCTCCAACAGCCAAAAAACAACTAATTTTTGTGTTTTGACCATTTTACCCCCCACCCCCAAACAACCATAATGGTAGGGTGCTCATGGGTTGGGCTGGCCTGAGCCCGGCCTCGGCCTAGCCCACTTTTGCTCTGGCTTGGATCTTAGATATAAGTCATTGGGTCGGGCTTGGATGAAAAGTTTGGGCTCATTTGTTTTGTGGGCCGAGCTTGGGCTAAATGGTAGCAAGCCCAAAGCTCGGCCCGACCTAAATACGTATATTAAGTTGCAACTTTTCCTTCTTACATTTCTTATGTTGTATATAAATCTTTCATGGTAGAAATTTTAAAAAGTATTTATGAAAGAAAATTATTCAAAAGGTAAATAACGTTCATTCTACCTGGTTTGTAGTTTGTATCAGACAAATATCTCTTAGTTGCACCAATGTAGTTCTGTTTTGTTAATGAGTTATATGCTTTTATTAAAAAAAAAAAAAGACAGCATCAACTCAAAGAACAGTAAAGATGACTTCATATGAAAATTGCAATTACTTTTAATAAAGATTTTTTTGCATTTTAGATGGATTCATTTGGACATGACTATATGTATAAATAAGAATTAGTGCATGATAGCCACTTGGCCTCACTAGAGACCAACTTAAGGGTTCTTAATAATCGGGCCCAAATAGGGCTAGGCCTGATTCACATATGGGCCTAGCTCGAGCTTAATAGATTTTATATGGGCTGAGCCCAGGCCAGCCACTTAAGGCCCGAATCGGACTTATTCGGGCTTAGGCCGGGCTTGGGCTTAAGGATTTTAATCTAGGTCGGGCTCGGGCCTTGCTCAGCTTGGCTTAACTTAGCTCATGAGCACCCCTACATAATGGCTAGATTATAGACATTTTAGGTTATTTTCACATTTCAAAGATCTATAAATACTCACCTATCCCTCTCATTTCTCATCACTTCTCTTTCAGGCTCTCTCATATCTCTCTAACTCTCACAATCACTCTCTAGCTCTCTTAAAATCTCCTCTATTCATACTTGTAATAAGTTTTTGAGGGATCAAAGATCAAGTCACCAAGCTACAAGACTAAGGGGCCTTTAAAATTTTTGAGGTATTTATTTTATTTCAATTTGAGATTTCATATTTATATAATCTAAATATATTATTATTTTAACTCTCATCTCCCCCCATTTCTTATATTAAATGTCAGAAAAAAATCTATTACTATTTATTATATATATTTTTAATCTTTTTTTTCTAGTTGGACAGTATCCTGAAAATTTTTCCTTTTGATGTATAGGAAGAAGAGCATTTGCATCATATACTAGAAGAAAGTGAAGAAACACATCTCCAAATAGAAACTCATGGTACACATATGACATCTAAGAAACCCCAAGGTCGTCCCGTTTGGCATCGTGGTACTGGGTTGTGTTGGATATTTTTCAAAAGCCCACATTTTTTATTAAAAAAAACATAAATGTCAAAGACATTTGAATGTGTCTTTTTCAATTATTTTAAATACTTTTTAAAGTTTGTGTCTTTTCAAAATCATTTTGGTGCCCTTTGGGTGAGATGCATCTCTTGGGCCCATTTGAGTGGATGTAACCCAATGCCAAGGGATATTTTCCAACTCTATAAATTAAAGTCTTTTTTACATTTATGATATGGAATTCAAATTTTCAGATATTATTGAGTTTTTTTATTTATATTTACATTTATAATTTTCAAGGGCAATTCTATATTTCTGACTCTGGTGTGTAGACTTTGAATTAAACTTGAGCATTGTATTCTGGGGATAGAATTTCATCAAAATCATCTGTATGTAGGAAATTGTTGTCTTTATGAAAGCATCTTAATTGGTATGCCTTGTCCATTTTCATTGCTTTCTTAGATTAATTGCGCACAATCACAGTCACTCACTAATTATCTATTCTCACTATTTATTTATTTTTGTTATGCAAGTTTTTCATAACTAGATTTTTAACAATTTAAAGATGGCAATTCTTCCCCATCACGAAGAAAGTTACAATAACAAGATACAAAGATTACGATAATCGCTTTCTCTCTTGCATGAATGACACTTCATATCAAGCCTTTATCGCTATATCTGGATTATTGGAATGCTATATGCACATTACACCAACACGTTTAAAGGTAGATGGAGAAATTGGGAAAATCTGAAACTAAACAGAGGTTATCCATTTAAGCAAGCATTGTAGCACTGTCCTTGACGTCAATTATCTGTGGTATGAACACATCTGCATAAGTTTTTCCCAAGTCAAATTATTTCACGTGAGATGTCTTTTGGTTTAAGACATTTCAAGCAGTTATAACTGTTTATAATTATCCCTAATTGACTTTTCTTCTATAAAAGCACTTTTATACTAGAGATAGATTAATGGATCCATCTTGGGTAAGAAAAATGAAATTTGATCCATCTTGGGTAAGAAAAATGAAATTTTTATGAAGTCAAGAGGTATGCATCTTATTTATTTTAAATTCCTGGAATTTCATTTTATTATTCTTATTTCTAAAAGTGTGAACTATATTCTCCATGTATTTGAGTGTAAACAAACATGCCCTTGTAGTTATTTACATAGCAGTTTGATTTCCACTATAAGTTTATAATTCCTAATATTTGTTTTGGCATTTAGTTAGTCACATCATTTGCTTTTGTCAATAAATGAAGCAAAAAGCAAACTTGCTTTATTTTTTTAACTCCATCGATTGTGAATGATAGTGTGGAAGGACCTGATTTCTTATATAATTCCTTTTTATTTTTATTTTTATGTAACACAAATTGAACATGCAATTCTGTGCTTATGACTATCAATCCATTTTGGGCATACCATTATGGTGAATTGATTTATGTCATTTATTGATTTATTGGTTTTTACTATGTCTAGCCATACTAGAGAGGGTAGTGGGCCTCTCATGTGGGCATTATAGAATATCATTAACATTTTTAAACTTTTACCCGAACTTAGAGTTCTATGGTGAGAGGGTGGTCTTGTTAGAATTGATGGCCTTACTGTTCTAGCAATCATTTTCATAGAGTACTTGATATCAACCGATTGAGATTCTAATAGTGTGACCAGCCCCTACCAAAGTCTATTAGGCATACAATTCTTTGTTGTACCTGTTAGGCATACAATTCTTTGTTGTACCTGTTATACTCGGTAGATAAAAGAAAAGAAAAAGTTTTTTTCAAGTTGGTAGTTGTGGAGGAAGGAGAGAAAGTAGTTAGGATTTGTTTTGAAATTTCATAATTGGAGAAGGATCCTGTCCATTTAAAATAAGTGGCCCTCTTTGTCATAATGCTACATAACATTTTTGCATCACTTGTTTTAGACACATTTAACCCCCACTTTTTTATGATCACTTAAATTTTATTTTATTTGCTAGCATCCTATAAAAGTTAATCTGCATAGTTTTAATTATAGGCATCACATGTTTTATGAAGAAAAATGAGAATATTAAAGTAATTGATTATATACTATGGGTGGGACCCATCTATATAGGATTATTTTTTTTTTTTCTACGTGGCTTTGGTGATGATGGTGATATGATTTTTTTTTTTTTTTTTGTAAACTGCCCTTGAATCATCAATTTGAGGCTAACCTATATGTTAAATAATTGTTTGGAGAATGAAATAATGATGGTTTTTATCCTATTAGTATTTGTTTAAAGATGCAGAGTAGGTATCCATTTATCATTAATGTTTAATAAGATACCAATCTACCAAAGCTAAGGTACTGATAATGACCGCTTTGGGGCTTTATTATCATGATCATCATCATAATTATTATTGTTGTATTTGAGATACAAGGTCTCTCTATATCTTAAATTTATAAATATTGGTGATTTCTTTTATCTAATGATCGAATGATGTATTTTCTTCCATTACTAGTTTTCAATGAGGCAGAATAGGTATCTATTATTGGATAACAATTTTGCAGACATTGCTGATTGAATCATCAAGTAGATCATTGATCATGCACATTGCATCGTCGATCAAATCATAAGTCTTAGATGTTGTATCATCATCCATTGGATCAGATCACGGATCATGGATATAAATGATAAAAGAAAGTATGTGACAACCAGTCGAGGTACTTCTTTGATCAACCAATGTCAATAGATACAAGTAATATTAAGGTAAATGAAGTACAAGATTGTGAATACCTCCTAATTTCTCAAAGTGATGTTATATCACTAGAGTGAAATTCTTAAAACTTGAAGGAGATGAGTTTACTGGTATAGGATAGAATGATGTATTTTCTTCCATTAGTAGTTTTCAATGATGCAGAATAAGTATCTATGATTGGATAACAATTTTGCAAATATTGCTGATTGAATCATCAAGTAGATCATTGATCATGCACATTGCATTAGCGATCAAATCACAAGTCTTGGATATTGCATCATCATCCATTGGATCAGATCACAAATCTTGGATATAATGATAAAAGAAAGTATATGACAACCAATCGACGTATTTCTTTGATCAACCAATGTCAATGGACACAGGTAATATTAAGGTAAATGAAGTACAAGATTGTGAATACCCCCCAATTCTCAAAGTGATGTGATATCACTAGAGTGAGATTCTTGAACGTCGAAGGAGATGAGTTTACTAGTATAAAGGGATTGTCCTGACTGTAGCCTACTCTTAACTTCTAAATTAGAGTTCAAAGGAAATTTAGTACGATGTCCTGTTCACCAGAGGGTATATTGAGATATTCCTCATAGTGCACAATTATTTGGAACTAGTGGGGGAAATGATTATATTTCAAATTTGCTCATCTCCGAGGTTCATGCACTATTTAGCTTTCGCCTATCTTAGGTTGGACTTTTTAGTCCTTAACAAACTCGTGGATTAATGCGGACTGAGCGGAAGCACTCTTGATGGGTTTGCTTTTGCAGATGTAGAAGTCATGGTCACCTCCCATGGGTCTTCTCCATAAGGCTCTAGAGCATTCGCTAAGACTAGAACTAGCGCATGGCCTATGAAATAGCACGGCGTAGAGAGTATAGATGGCTGACTACATTGTATAAAGTGAATATGTATTGTGAACTTCACTTTGGTCACTCACTCACAGTATAGTTCATTATACATATTCTACCTTATGGTTTAGGGGTCATCCACCTATGAGGGATGCATTATACATTTTTTAGTTATTTTCTTATTACTATTGTTAGTGTTATAATTATTGTTCTTAAAAAGTGTTTTTAGAAAATAATGGGGGATTGTTGGATATTTTCCAAAAACCCACATTTTTTACCAAAAGAAAAATAAATGTCAAGAGACATTTGAATGTGTCTTTTCAAATTATTTTAAATATTTTTTTTAAAGTTAGTGTCTTTTCAAAATCATTTTGGTGCCCTTTTGATGAGATAAGTCTCTTGGGCCCATTTGAGTGGATGTGACCCAATGCTGAGGGGTATTTTCCAACTATATAAATTAAAGTCTTTTTCAAATTTATGATATAGAGTTCAAAATTTAAGAGATTATTGAGTTTTATATTTATATTTATGTTTTATGATTTTCAATGGCAATTCCATATTTCTGATTTTAGTATGCAGACTTTGAATCAGACTTGAGCATTGTATCCTGGGGATAGAATTTTTTCAAAACCACATGCATGTAGGATATTGTTGTCTTTAAGAAAGCATCTTAATTAATGTGCCTTGCCCATTTTTACTGCTTTCTTAGATTAATTTCTCACATTCACATTCACTTACTAATTATCCATTCTAACTATTTATTTATTTTTGTGATTGCAAATTTTTTGTAAGTAATTTCTCCAATAGGATGTTCCCGTGTGCCCACAGGATAAAACCAAAGGAATTACGTTTGTTAAGAATAGTTAGGCATTTCCAAATCTAATCTTACTAGAATGATTCCTCAAATCACATGCCGTTAGAGTGAGAAATCTAAAACGATTTATTTCGTTTTTTCTTTGGCACGATTAGTGGGCATTAAAATCTTCCCTCCCCCATTTTGGAAAAACATTACAAGAGGTTTATGTCCTCTCATTGCATCATCTCCCGCAATCTCTCCATTCCGTTTTGCTTGATGTAAACAAATAAAAGCTTCTTCCGCTTCTTCTTATATTTTGGACGTGCCCAATCTTTCGAAGGTGTGGATCAACCCATAAAGTGTTATTATAGATTTCTCCACTTGGACTGATTTCATCATCTTGGAAGCTACCTTTTCTCTGTAATTGGAAACAAGACCATAAACCCAATTAATGAAACAAGCCCCACCACTGAACAGGTGAAACATTTCCAACTGAGTCTGTACCATCATCATCAATATCATCATCTACACCCTACTCCATCAATGTTGAGTTGGTTTTGAGAGCTTCTTATTAAACAATCCATTGCTCACAGCATGTAGTGCGGCAGAGACGGAATGAGCAACAGCCTATAGATTTTCTTTAATCCCCTCCTGTTGACCCATAAAAAAAAATCACAGCTGCTACAACCAACACAGAAAACTTCAGATGAGTTCGGAATTGAGTAATTCAAGTTTCAAAGTTAGTGGACTTTAACCATCAAGCTTAAAGTTAAACTTTAAATCCAACAAGCAGCAAACAAATCCAAGCCTCTAGTAATTCTAAAGCAGACTAGAGAATAAGGTTTCAAAGTTTCAAAGAATTTGGATTTCATCTCAGCTCAAAACCAGCTCTTTGAGGGTCACTGCGAAAATGGACACCTTATGAAGAGCGAATCAACTAAAACTCTTTAAAGAAGCTCAAATTATGTTTAAAGGAAGTTCTGCAAAATTTTAGGTCAAACGGACATCATTTAACCCAAAGTCTTCAAACATGTCAACTCTGGGTCGTGACCCCCAAGCCAAGGGGTCATTGACTAAAGTCCCACTTCTCAAGATCCAAAATTGATGAAATTTGGGCACAAAGCATCAGTCATGCTCAAAAGATATTCCAAAAATTTTCGAGTCAAAAAGACTTTGTTTGGTCCTACTTCCATTGTATGTCAACTTAAAAGACAGTGACCCCTGAACCATGGAGTTCACCAGCCAAAATCCTACTTTCAAAAGGCCAAAGCTGATGAAATTTGGAATGAAGACTCAAAATGTGTTCAAAGTTAATTTCTTAAAGTTTTAAGTCAATTGAACAATATTCGGGTTGAAAACAAGGTAACTACCTACAATGTGTGGTGAATAGTGACTTAGAACATGCAACAAATAGGTCATTGTTCGAAGTCCCACTTCCTCAAATCTAGAATGCATAAAATTTGGATGGACATTCCAAGATACTCCTGATATTAGTCCCTTTAAGTTTCAAATCAAATCGAAGTCATTTAGGCCCTAAACAGCTGAAACAAAGGTCCATTTTCATGAAAAAGTCAATGGGGAGTCGACCAACTTCAGCAGGTCAAAGTGGTTTGAGATTTCTATGACACATCAAAATGGTGTTAAAAAGCATTCCCCCAAGTTTCATGAAGATTGGACATTGTTTGAACCCCAAACAAGTGAAAATGAGTTGCATAGACGAAAGTCCAAAAAATAGGCCCTAGGAGTGATCGCAGCCACGGTCACTGACTTCCATCAAGCAGTTCTCACAGTTTTGTATAGTTTCCCCCACTTCTTTTCAAAGTTCAACCTCCCATAACCTCTCTTCAACTTCTTGAAACTCCCTATAACCACCTGGACATATATAAAAGGGGGTAACACTTGAAAAAAGGTACACACACAGAGAAAAGGCAAGAGAATTTTTACTAAAAGCTTCTAGAAAGGCATCCTCCAGCACTCCTACCCACTTCTTCTTCTTCTTCTTCTCAATCACTCAAAGTGAGAGATGGTTCAGAGAAGGAAGGGGAGTATGGGTATTATTTAAAAGAGAGCTATGTTCAAGTATTGGCAAGCCTTCGAAGGATGACATCATTTCCTTTGTTTTTCTCACCTGGAGGGTTTTTTAGCCATCATAGATGCTCTGAACAAGCTTCTTTAGGCTTCATTCTGTCCTTTGAAAATCATAAGTTTAGAATGACATAACTTTGGCTTCATACAATAACTTTTTTGGACTTGTACAAAAAATGGTCTGTAAACAACAGTGATGATCAACAAAGGTATTGTTCGATTCCACGGTTGAGTTTAATCCTCTCAATGGTCATTCAACACCCCAAAGATCATAAAAGCGAGTTTCAGCACTTTGGAGAAGTTACATAAACGAAATGGTGTAACACAGAAGGCAAAACAGTGGCCTTTCAGCCACTGTTTGTCAGTGACCTTGTGCCACGGTCATTGGCACTGTGAGCCAGTGCCAGTGACCGTGAGTCATGGTCACTAGCACTGGGGCCAGTGACTGTGACCCACGGTCACTCCCCCAGTTTCTTCATTTTTTTTCATTTTTTTTCATGTTTTTTATGTATTTTCTTATACTTTCTGAATTTGGATCACATATGAGACTTGAGAGAGGGGTTATAAACTTTTCAAAACGTGTAAACAACTTGTATCCCCGCGGTCAGAGCATTTTAACCCATGTAAACAACAGGGAAATTAATGATGAACTGTAGTTAATTCCTATTCTTCTTAACACTTGAAGTGCGTGAATGTCGGACTCGAATTCATTACACATTTTGCACATTTTTTAGCGCAATCATAAGATTGGCACCGTTTATGGGAATTTATTTGCCCTAATTTGTGATAAAAATTTGGCTAAAAATGCATGAAAACTGCTGAAAAGTACTGCCGTTATGCTGAAAAGTGCTGTTGAATGCTTGTGACCGTGGGGAACTATGTAAAAAGTGCTGTGACCGCGGGAATCAAAGGAAAATGGGCAGTGACCGAGGGTCACAGTCACTGACCTGTTTTGTTGCTAAAAATGGTTTGTTTGATCTTTGAAGACACCCATGCAAGACCTTGATGTCCACGATGGGGTTGGGAACATTAAGGAAGGAATTTTGCACCTTGAAGTATATCCATTTATCATTCAAATGAAGGCATTAAGTGCCTCGAAGTGCAAATTTTTGCCATTCAAATGGAGGATTTAATTGAAGAAATTTGAACCTTGATGTGCACGGACCAAAAACACCCTTTCATTCTCTAGAAGAGTGGTGATTCAGTCCGATGGGCTTTGACCCAAATAAGTATTTTATTAAATCAATGATAAAACTAATGACATTGCAGTCATGCACTGTCCAACATCATGCACTGATGGATCTTATATGACCATTGTGCTAGTGGTGCAGGCTTAATCCTGTAGGCACTATCCCTTTGATTAGATCCAACCCTCTCTTGTTCATAAGTCTGACACAGATGATCCTGAAATACTGCCGAAATATTGGTAGCTAGGTCTAGTCAGTTTAGTATGCTTTTAATCTTGATTATATGGTCCCGGAACATTGCAAAAATTCTGATAGCTGGGACAGTTAGTATAGCACAATAAGATCGGATTTATGCATATATCTAACCATTCCGGTTTAAAACTATGTTGGTTCAGATGGCATCTATAAACCATTCTAGCTAGCCAAGAGATAGTCATGTTGGTTGTAACATTAATATAGTCCCGTGGGCTTACTTTTTGCAGATATCATGCGTTCCTTAATCATTACCTTTGAGGAGGCCAAGGAGAGGCTCTTCAAGATCTTTGTCACAACCCGAGTCCAGAAATCGGGGGTTAGTTAAGACCTAACTAGTGATACGTACTCCCGTGCATGCACACATAAACCTGGTCTAAGTGTACACACACAAGGGATATTTACACGTGCAAACAAGGTGTACGACGCAGAAACTGTAAGTATCATTGCATAACCAAAGAATATACAAAAGAGAATAATCACTGCAAAAGATTAATATAATTACAGAATGTACAACAAAATGGGGGGCAGTAGTGTAGAGCAAAATGCAAGGTATAACTCAAAACCCTGGTACAGAAGAAATGTGGCCCCGTACACACAAAAAAAGAAACTAATGTCATGCAAGACCGCTCTCCAAGGGAGGGATCAAATCCACTCCTCTAACCCTGACTGGGTCTTTCGAAACTCTCTTGGAGTCTGACCGACCGACGAGGGGTCGATAAAGGGATCTAAGCTTGCAACACCAAGAACAACTAATGAGTACGACGACTCAGTAAAGCATAAGCAGCAATAAGTTAACACACGTTGTATCTAGTAAAATAGTTAGCAGTTAACAATTAACCATGCATAGAAATTATGTTCGTATACTAGGCAAATTGTGCATGAAATAAGGCATACTATCAGAATCATAAAATAGATATACTGGCTAGGTGGCTACTACATTTGCCATATTCTTCTTATGAGAGTAGTCAGGACGAGAACACCATTGATTGGGCCATGGTACAAATGGGTCTCTAGTTCCCAGGGTCTGGAATCCCAGGACTGAGTCAACCTCGTCGGGTATTCTGAAGCTGAGGCTGAGTAGAGCCAGACAGACAAGATCAGCCATGTCATATAATGCACGTCAATCAATGTCAATCAGTAGGTCAGGCAGTGTGCAGTACATGCCATATCACCAGTAAGCAATTCAGTGCGTGCATCACATGAAAAGTAATCAATAAGCTCAAGTCTTGCAATACAAGTGAACAATTACAAGTTAAACAAGAATAAGAGCATAGAAGGCCATATCCAAAAGCAATATGCAATGCAAGTCAAGTTATTACTGCGAGTCAAGATTGTTTACTAGCCAACCCTAAGCTAGTTGTCCAATGTTTCTAACGGTGCATGATGATGTAGTTTTAAGTTTTTAGATACACAGTTGTTCAATTTGTGAGTATTGCAATGTATCAATAAACACGTATCGAAGTCCCTTAAACCAATACCCATGGGGAGGTGCTTAACAAATGGACAACACACATGAATGAGTCACAGCCCTAGAGACGATTCATGCGATTCTTACATTCCATTGGGCAAGTTCAGGCTACCTACATTCTAGCTTGAAGGCTCTACAAGGTCTTTTATCACACCTGTCCTTTTTATCAACTTGTCCTTTTTATTCATTCTCAAGGGTTGTACGGCTCAGCCGTAGGTGAATGTGCGGCTTAGCCGTAGGCATCTTACGGCTTAGCCGTAATATGCACTGCGGCTCAGCCGGGGTTCCCCTTGCTGTTCATCCGTATTTACGGCTTAACTTCATTTTGTTCTATAGCTCAGCCATGTTTTGTTCTCCGGCTAGGGTACGGCTTAGCAGTTAACACATCACACGGTTTCAACATGGTCGGACCATAGAAGGTTATTTGAATTTTCTACTCTCGGGAAATCCAGCAGTAAACTGACCTACGGCTGGGTCACGGTTAGCCTACGGCTTAGCCGTAATGTAATCTACGGCTTAATCGTAGCCTTACCGTAGTGTAAGAGCTGAACTTTTCAGCTCTCAAGACATTGAGCCATAAGCCTTTACGGCTCAGCTGTAAGTTTCAGAAACTGAACATCTGAACCTGTTACAGAAAACTGGAATTCGCATACAAAATGGAAATATGATAACAACAGCTGTGAACTGACATACAAGGGCTGTAAAATCAACAAACCATGCAAGAGTAATAAGAATAAAACCAATCAAATCATTATCAACAAGTGTTCATCTAAATTGTGCTTATACTTACCTCAAATGGGTTCTATCACATGAACAGTTGTTCTCGAGCTCAAATCCGCTTTTTAAAGGCAATTCTACTCTTCATGCATGTAAAAAAGAAGGAGAGAAAGAAAGAAAGAGACGTTGAGTGCATCTGCCACCACATTTCCTTTACCCGGATGGTACTTGATGGGGAAATCATAATATTTAATAAACTCAAGCCATCTGCACTGCCTCATATTCAACTCCTGCTGCGTGAACAAATATTGTAAACTGTGATGGTCTGAGTGCATTTCGAATTTCACACCATACAAATAGTGTCTCCACAGTTTCAAAGCAAATATGATGGCGGCCAATTCTAAGTCATGAGTGGCATAGTTCTTCTCATGCTCCTTGAGTTGCCTCGAACCATAAGCAATTACTTTGTCGTGCTGCATTAGGACACAGCCCAAACCTACTCGAGAAGCATCAGAATATATCACAAACCCTTCGCTTCCATCAAGTAGAGTCAGTACCGGCGCAATTGTGAGCTTTTCCTTCAAAGTTCGAAAACTGGCTTCACACTCATCAGTCCAAATAAAAGGAACATTCTTCCGAGTTAGCTTGGTCAACAGAGTGGATATCTTAGCAAAGTCCTGAACAAAGTGACGGTAATATCTAGCAAGTCCAAGAAAACTCCTAATCTCTATCATAGACTTCGGACTGGGCCAATTAACGACTGCCTCAACTTTTGCTGGGTCAACTGTCAGTCCTTCTCGTGAAATGATATGTTCAAGAAATGCGACCTGCTCTAGCCAGAAATCATATTTCGACAACTTGGCATATAATCGATGTTCTCGTAACAGTTGCAAGGCTTTTCTCAAGTGACCTGTATGCTCCTCCACTGTCTTAGAATACACCAGGATGTCATCAATAAAAACAACAATGAATTGATCCAAGAAAGGAGCAAAAATCCTATTTATCAAAGCCATAAAAACAGCAGGTACATTGGTTAATCCAAAAGGCATCACGAGGAATTCATAATGTCTATACCGTATCCTGAAGGCAGTTTTGGGGATGTCATATTCTTTTACCCTTAGTTGGTTATACCCAGACCACAAATTAATTTTGGAGAAACATGCTGCACCTTGAAGCTGATCAAACAATTAATCAATACGCGGTAGGGGATATTTATTCTTTATGGTGACCTTATTTAACCGCCGATAATCTATACACATTCGAAAGGTGCCGTCCTTCTTCTTAACGAATATACCAGTGCTCCCCACGGTGACACGCTCGAGCGAATAAAACCCTTATCTAAAAGCTCCTGCAATTGTTTCTTTAATTCCAATAATTCGGCAGGGGCCATACGATATGGAGCTTTAATAATAGGTGCGGTTCCTGGTGCAAGATCAATGGAGAATTCCACTTTTCTAACAGGAGGTAACTAGGGCACGTCCTCGGGAGATACATCCGGAAAGTCACGCACTATAGGAATCTCTCCCAATGGCTTCGAACTCTTCTTCTTCGAAACAAAGGCGATAAAGCTTTCACACCCTTTGTGTATCAATCGATCCGCCTTGCATGCGGAGATAACACGCCTGGGGCTCCTCGTCTGATTGGCCTCAAAACGAAACCCATTCCCGAGATAAAAAAAGATCGTCATGCTGTAATAATTAACACAGGCACGATATCTCGCCAACTAATCCATTCCAAGGATAACGTCGAAGTCTAACATCGACAATAAAATTAGGTCAACTGGAAGTTGATGCCCTTCGATCCTCACATCGCATTGGGGGTAGTATACACTACACTCTACTCTCTTGCCAACTGAAGTGGACACCACCAACACATACAGTAGCGGTGTAGGCGACCGCCGTAACTGCACAGCAAAATGAGGTGCTACGTACGAGCGCGTAGACCCTGAATCAAACAAGGTGAGGGCTTCTGCTTGTGCAGTCAGAATCTTACCTTCTACCACATTTGCATCCTTGGCGCTTTCGTTGGTGGTGGCATAAACCCATGTGGTCTGGCGCGCGACTTTTGGCCTTGGCGAGGTTGTTGGGGTTTACTCTAGGTTGTGGAAACAATAGGCCTGGATTGTTGCGCAAACTTGGACTTCGGACACTGAGCTACTTTGTGATCCACAGCTTAGACAGGCTTTGGTTTTCCTCTAGCATTGCTCTATCGGGTGTCCTCTGACACAATGTTCGCATTTGACTCCAATTGAACTAGGAGTTCCTTGCCTTCCTTTCAGCTTCTTCTGTGCTTGTCCCTTGGATCCAAACGATGCATATCTTTTAGAGTCCGCAGCTCGTTCTTCCTGAAGATTGGCCTCTTCAGAATAGGCCCTGTCCACAGCATCATCGAATGTTGTTGGGCATTGGAACACTGTCACATGGTTCTTGTATTTAGGATTCATGCCATTGATGAATCGATATACTTTCTTCTCCTTTGTATTCACCAGAACTTCTGCAAAATGAGACAGCTGCGTAAACTTATGCACATATTCTGCTAGGGTCATCTGCTGCTACAATAGGGATAAGAACTCAACTTCCTTTGCCCGTTACACATGGGCTGAAATGAACTTCCTTCTGAACTGTTTCTTCAATGTCTCCCACATTATTGCATTCGGCATCTCCTTATACAAGTAGCTCATGCTCTTCCACCAAGTCTTGGCCACGTCCCGAAATATAGAAGCTGTGAGCACGACCTTCTGTCTGTTGGTGCAGACGACTGTATCAAAGAAGTCCCCTGCATGTTCCAATTATTGCTCGACCTTCAACGCATCTTCATTCCCATAAAATTCAGTAGCACAACGCTTCCGAAATTTGTCATAAAGGGCATTAGAGTTACTCTCTTTCGACTGAAAGACCACCTGTTGTTCTATATGTAGTGGACCTGATGCTTGACTTTGCCGGTCTACAAGGGAGACTACCTATGCTTGCAAAGAATGGATTGCCTACAACATCACAAAGAAGCGATCTTCCTAATTAGAAGGCTGATGTAGAGCTGCTGAACCACTCTCATTATCTCTGTGATTATTGTTGTTAGTACCGGAACCAAATGCCATAGCCTGCAAAACTCAAGAGTCAATCTGCAACCACAAAATGTTCTCCATTACAAAACCCAAACAAAACAAATATCAGATTAGAAGGTCACATATTTGACTGTGCACCTCACCACGTCCTATATGCCTACATGCTTAGGGACCAGAACAAACAATGCTCTGATACCATACAATATGTATGTCACAACCCGAGCCCAAAAATTGGGGTTAGTTAAAACCTAACAAGTGACACATGTACTCCTGTACATGCATTTTGTTTGTGTGGATGCTTTGCTTGTGTAATACATAGCTGGATGACAATACCACTAAAGTACGTGGATGACACATGTACTGGCAAAGTGTTAGTGACCGTGAGTCATGGTCATTGGCATTGGGGCCAGTGATTGTGACCCATGGTCACTCCCCCAGTTTCTTCCTTTTTTGCATTTTTTTATGCTTTTAATGTATTTTCTTGTACTTTTCAAATTTGGATCACATCTGAGACTTGAGGGAGGAGTTATAAACTTTTCAAAACCTATAAACAACCTGTATCCCTGCGGTCAAAGCATTTGAACCTATGTAAACAAAGGGAAAATTCATAATGAACTATAGTTAATTTCCATTCTTCTTAACGCTTGAAGTGTATGAATGTCAGACTTGAATCCATCACCTCTAATTTCTATCATTTCTTTCTCTACTAGATATTTGTTAGATATAAGTTCAATATTCTTAGAATAATATTGTTACTTTTCCATACAAGTTTTGTGTCATAAATTCTCAATAGAACAAATTAATGCAATGATGCCAAATAAGTTCTACAAAGATTCTTTTTGGAACAACTTGATCTTGGTAAAATCTGTTTTAAGCACAAAATCGGGAACAATGAAGAAACATGATGCCAAACAAGGGCCAAGTTTCTATGGCTTGGCAAGCATTTGAAAGAATAATTGTTAAAGACAGAAGTGAAAAATAAATACAAAAAAGCTTGATGTAAGTATTGTAAAAAACTTTATAGTTACGATTCAACTGGCAATATAAGCCATTTAAAAAGGTATAAGGATGCTTGTGAATTGAAACGTATTAGGTCTAGGTCCTCAACCCAAGGGACAAAGACATACCCAAATTTCAACTAATGGGAATATTTTAGGAGTCTTTTATTATAATGCCACTAATATTAGACAATTATTGATAAAAAATGATGTACTTGATGAATTACCTTTTGTTTTTTTTTTCTTTTGAAACCGTGTTTTTTTTAGAATACATTCAAAACACCTAAATCCATAATTTAAAAAGATACTAGATATATTAGTAGGAATTATGCTAATAAATTATGTGATCGCGATTGAAACATGATGTGAGATGCAATGGATTCAAATCTAACATTCATACACTTCAAGCGTTAATAAGAATGAGAAATAACTACAGTTCATCATTATTTTCTCTTTTGTTTATATTGGTTCAAATACTCTGACCACAAGGATATAGGTTGTTTACAAGTTTTGAAACATTTACAACCGCTCCCTCTAGTCTCAGATGTGATCTAAATTAGAAATTTGCAAAAAATTACAGGAAAATTGGTAGAAAATACAAAAAACAATGAAGCAGAGGGGAGTGACCGTGGGTCACAGGCACTGACCTCCGGCCAGACATGGTCACTGGCAAATAGTGGCCGCTCCCTTTTTGGCTCTGTTTCACTTCTGTTACTTCTTCAGAGTGCTGGAGCCTATTTTTTTCGAATTTAGAGTGTTGAATGACCATCGAAAATGCTTGATTTGGCTGTGGAATCAAGTTGAACCTTTGATAATCATTATTTTTTAGTTATGGACTATTTTTATACAAATCTAAAAAAAGTGCTTAAACAAGCAATAATGGAGCCAAAGTTGTGTTATTCTAAACTTATAATTTTCAAGGAACATAATGAAGCCTAAAGAGGTTTGTGAAGTAAGCTTAAAGTTCCTAAATTGCCTTGAAATCCTCACCAAATGCTTAGAACTAAGCTTGAACTTGCTTTGATTGCTTTGAACCTTGCTTAAACTCGTCTATTCATATTGTCTGTGTATTGTCCCCTTTCCCAAGAGTTCAAATCTCCCTTTTACTACTCCATAGGTGTCCTCCCAAGTCCTGTTTTTAGACTTATGCATATGTGACCCGTTTTCACCTGTTGGAGGCCCAAATGATGTCCAATCTTCATGAAACTTGGAGGACGCTTTTTGACACTATTTTGAGTGTGTCATAGAAATTTCAGCTCGTTTTAACTTTTTAAAGTTGATCAACTCTCATGTTGACTTTTCATGAAAATGGGCTCTTGTTTCGACTGTTTGAAGGCCAAATGACCTCGGTTTGGTTTGAAACTTGGAGGGACAGATGTCAGGTGTATTTTGGAATGTCCATCCAAATTTCATATAGTTTGGATTTGTGAAAGTAGGATTTTGAACAGTGAATCACTTGTTGTATGTTCCCCACACTGTAAGTAGTTAGCTTGTTTTCTACCCGAATGATATTCAATTGACTTGAAACTTAGAGAAATTCATTTTGAACATATTTTGAATCTCTATTCCAAATTTCATTAGTTTTGGCTACCTGGAAGTAAGATTTTGGCCAGTGACCTCCATGGCTCGAGAGTCATTAGCTTCTAAGTTGACATGCAGTGGAAGTAGGACCAAACGAAGTCCTCTTAACTTGAAAATTTGTAGAATCTCCCTTGAGCATGACTAAAGCTTTGTGCTCAAATTTCATCAATTTTGAGCGTTGGGAAGCAAGACTTTAGCTAGTGACCCCATGGCTTAGGGGTCACTAACCCAAAGTTGACCTGTTTGTAGACTTTGGATCAAATGATATTCGTTTGACCTAAAATCTTGCAAAGCCTCCCTTGAGTATAATTTGAGTTTCATTTAGGAGTTTTAGCCAATTTGATCTTCGTGAGGTTTCACTTTGCATGGTGATCTCACAGAGTTTAGTAGATGATAATAAATGACCGTCTAAACTAAGGTTGGGTCCAATTGATGTCCAAATGCTCTAAAATTTCGAAGAGTAGTCTTTGAATGTTCATGAAGGCATTCTTTTGAGTTTGAGTTGTTCTGATATGTACAAGTGTTAATTTCCATAATAAGCCCATGGAGCTGGCAAATAGTCACTGAAGCTTAGTTTGAGTTGAAATGAGGTTCAAATGCTTTGAAACTTTGAAACATCATTTCCAAGCATGTTTGTGGAGTTTCCATGAGATTTTCAGCCATTTTAATAACCCAGAAGCTTGTGGGTGGTCAATAACCCTTAGACATCGAGCCAATGAACCTTGAACTTGAAGTTTAGTGAGTCACGTGACCAAATGAAGTTCACTGACTTTGAAATTAGATTTGCTACACTTTGAGCGCATCCAAAGTCTTTTGAGTGGATTAGACCAGGTTTGAACATTTGGATGCAGTATTCAACTTGTCATTCCACCAATCTTAGGGTTTATGTACCTTAGTTTGAAATTCTCTTATAATGTTTTTACTACAACACTTGTAACTTTTTATAGGTCAACAAGTGCCCCTCGAGGTGCAATGACAATGATTGTAGTGTGATAATCATTGTGCCTCGAAATAGCTAATCTGTAGGACTGATGAATGGCTTGTTGAAAATATAGTTTTGTTAAGTTAGGTTGCAGGCCTAAACTTAGGATTTTGAATTTTTTGATAAAAATCATGGAGGGTTTGGTGATGGAATTTGGTAAAAAAACATAAGAAATCTGAATTTCTTTACCCAATTTTCACTGATATCAAAAGTAGCATATCTGTGGGGACTGTGGGGAACACCCACAAAAAGAAATCCCTAAGATATTAGAAAATTAAAAAATTTATGAATTTGGTTTTGATTTTGGATTTTGGAAATGAATTTGATTTTTATTGACTTATTTGTTACAGATATCCAAAGTGGGATATCTATGGGGATGTGGGGAACACCCACAAAAAAGAATCCCTGAGATTTTAAGAAAATCAAAGGTTTAAAATGGATTTGGGTTTAGATTTTCATGGATTTTTGGTTCATTTCCAAAAATCAAAGTTCTGGTTTTGACTTGGCCTGACATGAGTTGAGATGGGATGAAATCTTGAAAAAGATTGGCTTTTGTGGGTCTTGATTCAAAAACAATTTAAGATCATCATCATCATCATCATTATTAAAGCCTTATCCCAACCATATTGGGGTCGGCAACATGAATTCTGTTTCTCCATTCCGTTCTATTTTGAGCTAAATCTTTCGATAGATGAAACTTCTTCAAATCTGATTTAATGACTTCCATCCATATTTTCTTCGGCCCGCCCTTACCTCTTGATGGGCCTTCTACCTGTACAGCCAGACTTTTTCTCACCGGTGCCATTACTGGCCTACGCTCAGCATACCCAAACCATCTTAAACGGGTTTCTCTAATCTTATCCCCTATTGGTGCTACCCCTAAATATTCTCGAAAGCGCTCATTTCTAATTTTATCTTTCCTAATTTTACCACACATCCACCTAAGCATTCTCATTTCTGCTACATCTATCTTATGAATATGTGTCTTCTTAATTGGCCAACATTCTGTTCCATATGTTATAGCTGGTCTAACTACTGTCCTATAAAATTTGTCCTTTAAATTCATTGGCATTCGTCTGTCACAAAGCACTCCCGAAGCTAGTCTCTACTTCAGCCATCCAGCTTTTATCCTATACTCCACATCTTTGTCAATCTCTCCATCCTTACTAATTATCAAGCCTATGTACCGAAAAGAATCTCGATGTGGTATCTCATGGGTTTCAATTTTGACGGTAGTTTCAGCACTTTATAAATGTCCACTGAAGTTGCAATCAATATATTCTGTGTTTGTACGACTTATTTTAAAACCTCTAGATTCTAATGCCCCTCGCCATCTCTCAAGTTTTGCATTTATACCCTCTCTTGATTCATCCACCAATACTATATCATCTGCAAACAATATACACCATGGCACTTCTTCTTGAACATGCACAGTAAACTCATCCATAATTAATGCAAAGAGATAAGGGCTTAAGGTTGATCCCTGATGTAAACCTATAGTCACTGGGAATTCACCTGTTTCTCTACATGTGGTTTTTACATTGGTTATTGCTCCTTCGTACATATCCTTAAAATTTTCAATGTAACCTCTGGGGACATTCATTTTCTTTAAAACCCACCAAATTAAATTCTAGGTACCCTATCATAGGCTTTTTCCAAATCGATAAAAACCATATATAGATTTTTCCTCTTTGCTCGGTAATTTTCCATTAATTGCCTAAGTGAAAAGATAGCTTCCATAGTTGATCTCTCTGGCATAAAACCAAATTGATTTTTAGAAATTTTGGTATTCTTTTTCAATCTTTGCTCCATTATTCTCTCCCATAACTTCACAGTATGACTCATAAGTTTAATCCCTCGATAGTTGCTACAATTTTGTATATCTTTTTTATTCTTATATATAGGTATTACAATGCTTCTTCTCCATTTATCCGGTATTTTCTTTGTTACAAGTATCTTATTGAATAGTCTACATAACCAACTTACCCCAACCTCTCATAAGCATTTTCATACTTCTATCGGAATACCATCTGGGCCTATTGCATTTCCTGTTTTCATTCGCTTCAATGCTTCCTTCACTTCCACCCCTCTAATTCTACGGAGAAAAGTATGCTCTTGTGATGAAGTATCCTCTTTAACTATTGTATCGCCCAAATGTTTTTTATTTAGAAGTTTGCTAAAATATTCATTCCACCTTTCTTTAATATCGTTGTCCTTCACCAAGATATTTTCCTTATTGTCCTTGATACATTTGACATGATCTAAGTCCCTACTTTTTTTTTCTCTTATTTTTGCGAGCTTAAAAATGTTCTTTTCTTCTTTTCTTGTTCCCAACCTATTATAGAGGTCATCGTATGCTTTGAACTTTGCACTACTTACTATTTTCTTAGCTTGTTTCTTTGCCTTTTTATACAGCTTAAAATTTTCTATACTCTTAGTCCCCTGTCAAACTTTGTAGCAATGTTTTTTCTATCGAATAACTTCCTGAACTTCCATACTCCACCACCATGTTTCTTTATTAATATGTCTCTTCCTTTTTGATTCTCCAAGTACCTCCTTTGCAATATTCCTAATGCAATTAGCCATTTGATTTCACATTACTGTAGTTTCTCCTTCAAGATTCCGTTCTCCTTTCTCAATCATTTTGTCCTTAAATATATTTGCTCTTTCCTCCTTTAAATCTCTCCACCTTATCCTAGGGTCTATTTTGTTTACTACCGCTCTCGTTCTACTTCTAATGCAAATATCTAAAACTTTGAGCCTATGCTGCATAGTCAAACTCTCTCCTGAGATAACCTTACAATCTTTACAAGCCAATTGGTCCTGTTTTCTAACTAGAAAAAAGTCTATCTGACTCCTATTATTCCTACTTTTATATGTAATTAAATGCTCATCTATCTTTTTAAAGTAAGTATTTGCTACTACAAATCAAATGTTATTGCAAAGTCCAATATAGTGTTTTCGAATTTGTTCTTTTCTCCAAATCCATGCCCTCCATACACTCTCTTATATCCTCTATTATCTCTTCTTATATGCCCATTTAAATCCCCTCTAAGGAAAATCTTATCACTATTTGGGATTTCTCGCATTAAATCATCTATCTCCTCCAAAAATTGTCTTTTCACACTTTCTTTTAATCCTGCTTAGGGAGCATATGCACTTATGATATGAATTATGTCTTCCTCTAGCACTAGTTTAATTGATATAATTTTATCACCAAACCTCTTTACCCCCACAATTTTCTCTTTCAAATCCTTATCTACAACTATACCCACTCCATTTCTTGTATTACTCTTTTTTGCATAGAAAAGTTTATACCCATCTGTGAGCTCCTTAACTTTATTCTCTTTCCACCTTGTCTTATGTATACAAGCCACACTAATTATTCTTCTTTTCATTACCTCAACCAACTCCATGCTCTTGCCTGTCAAGGTTCCTACATTCCAAGCAGCAAGTCTAATTTTCCTATTCCTCATCTTCTTCTCATGGACTAACTTCTTTAACAACACTAGCCCAAAGTCATACGGTAGCTCATGCACACTTTTCACTGCAGCCGGGCGACGCTGCAATGCGTCGCTTGAAGTGGGAAACGCCCTAGCCTTATCATAAAATATCATGTTCTTAGAACTCATATTTGGGTTGTGACAAAGGTTTACGCTAACTGTCACCTACCTAACGCAACCCTCCTCCTTTACCCGGGTTTGAGACTGGCAGCAAAATTGGCGGAGTTTCAAAAATAATTTAAGATAATGCCTCAAAATCAAGTTTGACGCAAGATAAATTTGGGTTGATTTTTAGAAAGAAAACCCTTTTTTTGTTTTCTGAATAATTTTCCTAAAATAGGTTCACTATGTGAAATTCATTTCTTTTGTAAAATACAAAAAGTGGGTCCACCATATGCTATGGGATTCTTGAACGATCACATTTGAGGAAATGGACCACTAACAGTGGGTCCCACTGCTCAAAATCATAGTGACCTTGAGGGGTAGATACCGGTCTTGGCCAAGCCGTGGACCCCACTACCAAATAACTTGTGTATGTGGGAAAGAGGGTGAAGGCATTATGACTGTGGTCTTGAATGATCACAATGAGAGGATGGGCCATTAATCAATGAAAGGAAAGAGGGGGCTAAGATGGTGGACCACCAAACAGTGGCCCCACTATCCAGTCAAGTAGTGTCCGCGAAGTGCCATGTGAGACGGAGTGGGCTACCTAGATGGAGTGGATCACTGAGATGGAGTGGATCACTAGGCCGTGTACCCTATTGATGATTCCACGCAGTGAACGTGGGTGAAGAGGCAATGACTAGGCACAAGTAATATATAATGCTCGTGTCTTCTTCTTTCCCCAATCTGTCATCTCGAATTATCTGGGGCCGAGAGTGAGAGCAGTAGCAGAGAGAATCTTCTTTGAGCTTCTTCTTGCAATTTTCTCCTATCCTGAGTCAGCTTATATGGCAGGTATCCATCTTGAACTTCATCTTATCTTTGCGTTTTATCCATCGCCGAATGGGCACTATTGATGGCTCTGTCTTCTTTTTGTTTTTTAATTATGTTCTTGACTTCATGCACAACATCTTGTTTTGGTTTGATGAGCACCACAACTCCAAACTGCACTTCATCTTCTCTGTGGCTTTATGACTTATAAACCCAAATCGTGAGCATTACCCATGGTCTTATGGGGTCACGTCAAGGGGAACTAGTCTTAACCTTGCTCATTATCCTCCTTCTCTTCTCTTTTCTTCTTGTTTTTGATGCAAGAATACTGCCTTGGCTCCTTCTATATTGCTTTTGTTCAATTGAGCATTATCCAAGCCAATCCCAGCCACGACTTTTACTGTACGTGGGAGTCTCACGACCACCACATGCTTGACGAAATGATTGATTGAAGATGATAATTTTTTTTTTTTTTGAATGAATTTTCTTCAAGAATTTTGATGTAGTGTTGTTTGCTCAGATGTGAGCACTGTTCGAATACAGTCTTGGTCACAACCACTGCACCCTTGGCTAATCTCAAGGTCACGACCAGCCATGGTCACAGCCACTGTATGTCTTAGCTAAACTCACGGTCACAGTTCGTTCATGTGATGCGGACTCCCTTTCAAGACAACTGAATTGAGCTGGAGCTGCAGTTCTTTCTCCCTTTTTTCTTTTTTTTTTTTTTTTTTACATTGGATAAGATCAAGCAAATGCCACAGTCACAGTCAATGGTGGCTGTGAAGTGCCACGGTCACTGTTTTGAGTAATTCCTTTATTTATCTGAACACCATCTCAAATTCATGATCTAACCATGATCGACCCAAGGGTGGGGTTTCTTGGAACTCCATCATGCTCAAGCGCAATACAAAGAAGTCCCATGGCCATGGCCGAGTGACTTGTGACCCAGCAGTTTTTTTTTTCTTTATTGCTGTTGTTGATCTCTTTAATTTTCTTAATGTAAGATATCTTATGGAGAATATCTTAATTTCTTATCATCACTAAAAATCAAATTCCACTGTACTTTTGCTCTTCTAGATCACTGTTTAAACATTTTCATGCTCACAGCTAGTCACTGTCATAACTGAGAACTTGGATTTGGAGCCAAAAATTGTCTTCTTTCTCCTTGACTTGGAAAACCATAATCGTTCAAGGTGGAGTACACATAACTTGTCCAAAATTATTTGAATAGCATATGAGCCCTTGAATCCCAAAAGGTTTGTAAAAAAATCACCTTCCAACAAACTTGTAGTGAACAAGCTCAGTCTAGGGGTTATAAAGCTTTGATTGAACATTAGGCTTCATTGCTTGTACCCTTGAATCTAATGAAGGCACCCATCTGTTCTACTTGAGCATTGACACAATTTGAGCATATATCTAGCCTATGGGAAATGTAAGGGGTTGAGAGATGATAGCCCGATTGATTCCTAGCATTGTGTAAGGGACAAGCTTAGTCACCACGACCTATGTGGGAATTACAGGGACTTTATTTGTAGTGGTTTGCCCAGTCACTAGCATGATACGAACATGGACTTGACCATGATCACTTCTATAGGGATTCTTTCACGATCATCAAACTGAGTAGCCACAAGGCCTATTTCTTTTACTTTTGATGAGAAGGTTACTCCTCTTAAATATCAATAAACATGAGAAGTATAAATCACCCGAAAATGAGCGGCTGGTTAAAGAAACCAATGAAAATAGAATGAACCTCCAGTTGAGTGGTTGAATGTAGCTTTTAATTGAGCTGTCTTACATTGTCTTTCTCAACTACAACTTCCAAGGCCAATGATCCTTCGATCGAGTGGTTGAATATGGCTTTGAATGAGACGTTTTACATTATCTTTCTCAATTATAACTTCCAAGGCTAATGAACCTTCCTTGCCTTTTCGGATGCCGCCCTGAAATGTGTCATCCGAGTCACTTTGAGTGATGCTGACCATCTTTTTGTGGGAAGCTAATGAATACAATATCACTTTCCGATCATTAATGACAGTTGACGATCTGAAATTAACTTTGTAGAGCAATATTTCCTTAATTAGCTCTATATACACTAAAAATAGTACGTTATCGATCCCACAATAATGTCTAATGGTCCCATCATAGTAAATCACTTCTTGAGACTTTGTTTGCTGAACTTTGTTGGAAATGCTGTCTCGAGAATGTGTGAATCCTTTAGTCGGCTTCGAATTTGAATGTAGAGAGTGAAACAATCTCCAATAGTTGCATTTTTAAGTCTAATGAAACCACACGGGGTGACCAAAAGTGGTTACCAATAAACTATAGCACTTACTTTTGTTTTCAATGCTTTAAAATTGATGTTGCTTTTTGCTAACCTTGTTGAAAACATGCCATATACTTTCAAATGCCGTACTTTCATACATGTTTGAGTTTATTTGTACTTTGTGCTATATATAGTTGTTGTCATGCCATGCTTGTATTGTACATGCATTGGATACTACATCGTCCGTGCTCGAACACGAATTCAATTGCCCCCTAAAAAGTGTTAAGGTGCTCAAACACCTATTTAGAGTGGGAGCCTCAGTTTAGGGACTTAAGTGTGCCGTGATGCTAATTCTTGCTCTCAAAACTGAGCATTATTTTTTCCTTTTGGCCTTTTGCTAAGGGGAAATGTTACCAAAATTTCGGTAGAATTCCATGCCTTAGTTATTTTCCCTGTTACTGATATTTTCTTCCCATTCTTTGTTTTGCAGACAGAAAAGGCAAAGCACCCATAACCTCAACTTCCAACACCACAAAGGGTCATTCTAAGGGTAAAGGTACAAGTAACCCTGATTCAAAAGATCTGAATGAGGTGCACGCATCTACTTTGAGAGCCAGAGAACCAGAGCCTTGACAAGGAGAAACTGGTATACATACTGGTGTCTAGCCAACAATATTGCTTGGGAGAACAATGACAAAGTGAGTTTCGACAAGCCACATGTATATTTGGAGATGCTACGACAGAGAATGTAAAGCATCCTTCTAACAACATATAGTATTGCTATATAAACTCAGTGGGAATTTCTCATGAGTTGACCGCTAATTGGTCTGTCAGGCGATATCTAATGATAATGTTTATGGCTCCCACTATTCCAGCAAGTAATGATCCATTTTCATGGATAAAACATCACAGTCATTACAAAACTGGTAAGTTCATGCGCCAGCGTCCATATTACTTCACGGAGTTTCCGACATCTAAAATAGAGGCAGTAGAACCATGTACTCTAAATCTTGAGGTGGGCACAGTGATTCCACAACTAAGGACAGTTGGACTTGGTATCCACACCGGAGATGGGAGTGCCTGGCTTGGTGAAAGACACCAGTCTAGTGGATGGTTTAATTGAATCGGAAACTGGCAAGGCTGGGTAACTTTGACTAAGCATCATTATGCGAAGGATTTGAAAGCAATTGAAATTTTTGAAGCTATAAATGCCACCATGCAGAAAGTCCCTTCCGAGAACAAAAACGTTTGCAGGGCTATTCTGGAATTGTTCTACCCGACGACTGGTACCTTCATCACTCCGAACATGGAGTTAGTGCTTTCTTTACTGGAGATAGAGAAAATTTTTGGTTTAGCACCATATGGTGAAATTTATGATGAAACCATTCTACCTAGTGAAGAATTGGCTACCATGGATGACGAGTTTCAGGCCGCATATTATCTCCTCTTCATTGTTAAAGATTCAATCCAAATGACCAGCCGCAGTCAAGGCAAAGTCGCCAATCGATGAGTCAAGTGAAGAGTATCACCAGCCCTTTCTTTGTGAATAAGGGCAGATATTTCAAGTGGAAAGAGGTTATCTCTAGCAAAGACCCCAAGAAGGACCCAACCATCATTTATCATGAGGATCCAGACTTCCAACCATATATTTTTGCCAAGTATTTGGACTTGAAAATGAAGTATTGGCTTGCCACATTTTTGGTAGCATGCTTATCTTATGTTCTTTTTCCGAGTTTCGGAGGTAACTTCAAGCCTAGCTGCATATATCCAGCATTTAGAATGGCCTTCGGACAAAGTCTTGCCTTGGGCCCTGCTTTTGTAGCCTATATGCTAACCGAGTTAAAGCTATCAAGTTTTACCGTCAGATAGGGGAAACCTTTCAACCGGTATTATGCTGAGTATTTGCTATACACCTGGTTCACATATCACTACAACGGTCTTCATTCACACAGCAATGCACCAGAAGTTTCTTATGGAGGGTGTTGTAGACAACAGCTATCAGATCAACACTTATTCCACTAATGAAATTTTAACAATTATGTTGCTTCTTGTGATGTTAAACCCTACATTGAAGTTCCAACATGCATGAGAAATGCTGTAGAACCACCGATTGACAAGATCAGAGAGGGTGGTCAAGATGTTGGCTTGTCAGATGAAGAGAAGAGTTGGTTCTTGAGCTTGAGCTCCATAGATCTGGTATATAGGAAGAACTCATATATTAACATTCAAACTTATATACTTGCCAAGTTTTGCAGATAATTTGATTTTCTTCAAGCCGTTGTGGGAGCACCAGCCAGATTCGAGGCACTACTGGTTCTTTACAAGATGCCCAAAATGCTTGGGAATTCTATCAAGCACTTGACACTGGGCTCGTTTTGGCTACCCTCGCCTCTCAAATTGGGTACACCAGTGGTTTCGCCCAATGGTATGCCAAAAGTACCATTGCCATTGTATAAACGTATACAAGCAATCATCGCGTTAAATGTCGCCCTTTGGCTATTTCTAAAAAAGGAGAGAAAGCAAAAAAAGATCGTTTCAACCCAGTAAATTTTGAGAATTGGCTGTATGATGACGATAAATGGCGAATTGGCTTGGTGTCTGGGTCTAATGTCTGCAAAGCTCATCGTTCTTTAAGGGTGAAGAAAATGAGAGATTCTTGCCTCCTCCCAATGTGACTGTAACGAGGATACAACAGGCCGTGGATGAAAATTTGTGGGAGAGCGAGAGTCTTGCTGAGATTAGGAGGGTTGGTCAAGCTACACTGGATATTGGATATGCTTCTCGTTCTATTAGAACTAAAGTTTCTGTTGGAGAGCAGACAACGAAATTTGAAGAAGAACAGGCCATCATGCGTGCAACCACTGAGGTAGACCTTCCTCATCAAAATTTATCAAGGGCTACTACTGCTACTCCAATGCCAACAGAGGCACATGCAGATCCAAGTTCAGCAAAAGTGGTCTAGTCAACTAAAACAACTACCGGATTGAGACTGGCTATTACAATGCCAACAAAACCCCCAGCGGATCTGGTTCCGTATAAGAAGCTCAAAGCCATATGTTCAAAGCTAGTAACCAGATCCCTTCTGAGCAAAGGAGCTCCTTCAAAGAAGAAAAAAACCAAAAGCCCTGGAACTCGTCATTCCCAAATACTGAAAGCTGGTAACACATTTCTATTACTTTCTAAGATACTATTTTTTTTTATTGGTTCTTTGACTTTTGTTTTGATGTTTACACTTTTCCTTGCCACCTTATCAGCTCAAACTTCAACTGCTGGAGGGGTTGTGAGGAAGGTGACTAAAATTGTTGAAGACTATGCCTCCGACGAAGGAGATACGAGAGATAGCAGCTTTGATACTCCTACCACCGAGGAACAAACTAATAGTGACATCAATATCGAGTTCGATTTTGAAAAAGATATGTATGATCAAGTAATGACGCCTGCGTCTGAGAGAAAGGTTGCAGTGGATATTCCGGCAGAGTTTATTATTGTGGAGAAATCTGGTGATGATGTGGGTGATGCTGCTACTATTAATAAAGCAACCTGCAGCGATGTACCCATGGAGCCAAGAGATGCAGCCCTTTAGATTGAGCAGCAAAAGATTCTTCCTAAAGTGGGACCAACTGCCGGAGTCTCAATAGAAGAGGGGCAAATCCTCAGTGCTGCCAAAGGAGTTCCGACGGATCCAAGTTCTGAAGGTAACTTTTGACTTAATTA
Organism: Sextonia rubra; assembly: GCA_037013555.1. Classification (NCBI taxonomy): domain Eukaryota; kingdom Viridiplantae; phylum Streptophyta; class Magnoliopsida; order Laurales; family Lauraceae; genus Sextonia; species Sextonia rubra. Next base: position 3,837,226 of record JASUAD010000007.1, read on the forward strand.
TTTGAAAATTGAAGATTTGTTCCAATATTGTGATTTGATCTCATTTATTCCTTCTTAGGTACCCAAATGGAGGAAAGTTCTCTTGTTATACTTCCCACGTCAATGAGAAAGCCTTTTGGGTCACCGATTGAAGAGTCAGCAAAGAAAGAGAGTCCTAAAGCCTTAATTGATTTAGACAATATCTTGATTCATAGTGCATATTTTGAGGCTTCTCTGAGCAGCACACTGAAGAGTGATTTGCAGCACTTTGTGGAAGGCTTCTCCCTAGATTCGCCAACCAAAAGTATCAATAATGATCCAAAGTTATCATCGGCACTTGTTGTACTGCTTAGTAGCATTAAGCCGAAAGTCGATGTTCGTCAACTCCAAATGCAGAGCTACGATGTAGTAATATCCCGGTAAGTACGGGGTCAAATCCACAGGAAGCTATGTTTAAAATATTTTCAACTTGTCACTTGCCTAAACAAAATTCTAAAACTATCCTAATTTAGAATCTAACAAATATATACATTCCAAAATATTATACAATTACAATAATAATTTCTAAATTAAAAATCCTTATTCTAAAACTTCCTAAAAATAAAAGTTAAAATCTCTGCAAAGGAAAACACACATTAAAACTTCTAATAAAACAAAACTAAAATTAGAAACTTCCGAAACTAAACAATGTTAGAAACTAATTAAACAAAAGTTAATAACTTTCCTAAGTTAGAATTTCCAAAACAAAAAGCCTTTTTAATTTAAAATCTTCAATTCAAATAAGTTTAGAAAGATCTTTTAATTCTAGAAATTAGCTAAAATATTAAAAGACATAAAACTAGAAACAAATTTAAACTTGGAAAGTTAGTAAAGTTAGTAATGCAATGCATGCCATGTAACTAATGCAAATTTTCCTAATATGAAATGCAAAATTAAATATGATATGATCCTAATCTAATGCACTCCTAAACTAGATTTGATGCCTGGAAATCATGCTCTACTGATGCATGAACCTAAAAAAATATGGATTAAAAAATATTCTAAAATGCAAAAAAAATGCACGAATAATGGTTACCAAAAATAAAAATTCTAATATGTAATTTAGCAGTTAATCTTAGTTTAGGCTTCTGGAAATTGAACTTACCGTAATCTTTTCAATCTAAAACTCTGCGATTTTAAAGATTACTCATCAAGGTTCAATTTATCCAATTTTCACAGCAAAACTCACTGATTTGATATGTCTATTAATTCTAAACTTTTGGACCAAAATTCCACCCTGTGTAGATTTTTATGTACAGAATTTCTGACTGACAAGTGTTTCAACAACTGAAAACGTACCTTCCCTTGATCCTTTTCCTCTTAAATTTTTATGATACAAAGTTAACTCAGCCAGCTATGCTTCCTCCAAATTTCAAGGCAAAATAATCTTTGTATGCCATGTTTGAAGTTGCTAATATTTGGACAAAAATAATGACTATTTGCTGTCTAATTTATCCCTTTTATTTCCAAAAAAAATCACGAATTCTAGATCTAAAATCCCAATTTCCATCAACTAAACTAACACATGTTATAAATGCATGCTTCTAAAAGTTAATTCTAGCCATAAATCATGCAACATGAAAAAAGTAAATAAAGTAAGAAGAACAATGAAATTTAAATGTATGGAATCAACATTAAAGTAAATATGTGGAGAAACTTGAATTTAAATGTATGGAATTTCAGAAATTTAAATGTGTGGCAAGATAATAATTTAAATGTGTGGAAAACAAGAAATTTAAATATGTGGAATAACAAAGAATTTAAATGTGTGGAAGTGTATAATTTTTTTCTTTTCCTAAATTCTTCTTTTATCCTAGATTATATTTGCTCAAATCATGTTCTTAGGCTTCTTTAGGTTGTCAATCCAAGAGCAACAAGGTTAAAAACATCAAGCATTTATTATCAAAGAAATAAAAAGAAGAAATAAAGGAAACAAAAAACACACACTTTTACTAGATATGAATCTTTTTACATAAAGATAGAGAATGAAAATAAAATATTGCATGATAACTCCGCCAGTTTTGCTGCCGGTCCCAAACCCGGGTAAAGGAGGAGGGTTACATTAGGTATGTGACAGCCAGCGTAAAACTTTGTCACAACCCAAACATAAATTCTGAACAAATGATATTTCACGATAAGGCTAGGGCGTTCCCCGCTTTAAGCAACGCATTGCAGCATCGCCCGGCTGCAGTGAAAAGTGTGCAAGGGCTACCGCATGACTTTGGGCTAATGCGGTTAAAGAAGTTAGTCCATGAGAAGAAGAGGAGGAATAGGAAAATTAAACTTGCTACTTGGAATATAGGAACCTTGACAGGCAAGAGCATGGAGTTGGTTGAGGTAAAGAAAAGAAGAAGAATTAGTGTGGCTTGTATACAGGAGACAAGGTGGAAAGGGAATAAAGCTAAGGAGCTCATGGATGGGTATAAGCTTTTCTATGCAAGAAAGAGTAATACAAGAAATTGAGTGGGTATAATTGTAGATAAGGATTTAAAAGAGAAAATTGTGGGGGTAAAGAGGTTTGGTGATAGAATTATAGCAATTAAACTAGTACTAGAAGAAGACATAATTCATATCATTAGTGCATATGCTCCCCAAGTAGGACTAGAAGAAAGTGTGAAAAGACAATTTTGGGAGGAGATGAATGATTTAATGCGAGAAATCCCAAATAGTGATAAAATTCTCCTTGGAGGGGATTTAAACGGGCATATAGGAAGAGATAATAGAGGATATGAGAGAGTGCATGGAGGGCATGGATTTGGAGAAAAGAATGAATTCGAAAACACTATATTGGACTTTGCAGTGGCATTTGATCTTATAGTAGCAAATACTTACTTTAAAAAGAGAGATGAGCATTTAATTACATATAAAAGTGGGAGTAATAGGAGTCAGATAAACTTTTTTCTAGTTAGAAAACAGGACCGATTGGCTTATAAAAATTGTAAGATTATCCCAGGAGAGAGTTTGACTACGCAACATAGGCTTGGAGTTTTAGATATTTGCATTAGAAGTAAAAAGAGAGCAGTAGTAAACAAAATGGACCTTAAAACAAGGTGGAGAGATTTGAAGGGGAAAAGAGCAAATATATTTAAGGACAAAATGATTGAGAAAGGAGAATGGAATATTGAAGGAGAAACTACAGTAATATGGAATCAAATGGCTAATTGCATTAGGAATGTTGCAAAGGAGGTACTTGGAGAATCAAAAGGAAAGAGACATATTAATAAAGAAACATGGTGGTGGAGTATGGAGGTTCAGGAAGTTATTCGACAAAAAAAAACATTGCTACAAAGTTTGGCAGGTGACTAAGAGTATAAAAAATTTTGAGTTGTATAAGAAGGCAAAGAAAGAAGCTAAGAAAGTAGTAAGTAGTGCAAAGTTCAAAGCATACGATGACCTCTATAATAGGTTGGGAACAAGAGAAGGAGAAAAAGATATTTTTAAACTTGCAAAAAAAAGAGAAAAGAAAAGTAGGGACTTAGATCATGTCAAATGTATCAAGGACAATGAGGAAAATATTTTGGTGAAGGACAACGATATTATAGAAAGGTGGAAAGAATATTTTAGTAAACTTTTAAATAAAGAATATTTGAGCGATACAAGAGTGGAGGAGGATACTTCATTACAAGAATATACTTTTCTCCGTAGAATTAAAGGGGTGGAAGTGAAGGATGCATTGAAGCAAATGAAGACAGGAAAGGCAACAGGCCCAAATGGTATTCCGATAGAGGTATGGAAATGCTTAGGAGAGGTTGGAGTAAGTTGGTTATGTAGACTATTCAATAAGATACTTGTGACAAAGAAAATGCCAGATGAATGGAGAAGAAGCATTGTAGTACCTATATATAAGAATAAAGGAGATATACAAAATTGTACTAACTATCGAGGGATTAAACTTATGAGTCACACTATGAAGTTATGAGAGAGAATAATAGAGCAAAGACTGAGAAAAAAGACTAAGATTTCGGAAAATCAATTTGGTTTTATGCCAGGGAGATCAACTATGGAAACTATCTTTCCACTTAAGCAATTAATGGAAAAATACCGAGCAAAGAGGAAAAATCTACATATGGTCTTTATTAATTTGGAAAAAGCCTATGATAGGGTACCGAGAAGTTTAATTTGGTGGGTCTTAAAGAAAAGGAATGTTCCAAGAGGTTACATTGAAATTTTAAAGGATATGTACGAAGGTGCAATAACAAATATGAAAACCACATGTGGAGAAACGGGTGAATTTCCCGTGACTATAGGCTTACATCAGGGATCATCATTAAGCCCTTATCTCTTTGCATTAATTATGGATGAGTTAACTGTGCATATTCAAGAAGAAGTACCATGGTGTATGTTGTTCGCAGATGATATAGTATTGGTGGATGAATCAAGAGAGGGTGTAAATGGAAAACTTGAGAGATGGCGGAAGGCATTAGAATCTAGAGGCTTTAAAATAAGTCGTACAAAGACAGAATATATAAATTGCAATTTCAGTGGACATATACAACGTGTTGAAACTACTGTCAAAATTGAAACCCATGAGATACCACGTAAAGATTCTTTTCGGTACCTAGGCTCGATGATTAGTAAGGATGGGGAGACTGACGAAAATGTGGAGCATAGGATAATAGCTGGATGGTTGAAGTGGAGACTAGCTTCGGGAGAACTTTGTGATAGACAAATACCAACAAAATTTAAGGGAAAATTTTACAGGATAGTGGTTAGATCAGCTATGACATATGGAGCAGAATGTTGGCTAATTAAGAAGACACATATTCATAAGATGGATGTAGCGGAAATGAGAATACTTAGGTGGATATGTGGTAAAACTAGGAAAGATAAAATTAGAAATGAGCGCTTTCGAGAACATTTAGGGGTAGCACCAATAGGAGATAAGATTAGAGAAACTCATTTAAGATGGTTTGGGCATGTTGAGCGTAGGCCAGTAATGGCACCGGTGAGAAAAGTTTGAATATACAGGTGGATGGTCCATCAAGAGGTAGGGGTAGGCCGAAGAAAACATGGATGGAAGTCATTAATTCAGATTTGAAGAAGTTGCACTTATCGAAAGATTTAGTTCAAAATAGAACGGAATGGAGAAATAGAATTCATGTAGCCGACCCCAACATGGTTGGGATAAGGCTTTGATGATGATGATGATGATGATGATGATGATGATCTAGGATGAAAGATTCACTTCTAGTGGAAGCTTCAAGTTGGAGAGAGCTTTCTTGAATATAGAAATTATGGAGAGAAAGATATGGAGAAGGTAGAGGGAGAGAGCTAAAAAGAGGAGGTCTGTTTTTTCATGAAGAATATGGGAGAGATGTGCTCTATTTATACTTTTTCTAGCCCCAAAGTTTCCCTCTTTACTTGATTTGATAAAATCTTGAAAAATAATTAAAAAAATGGAAGAGAATGGCCTCCATAAAATGGCTTGGGCATGAGATCCCCTTTTGGGATTTTTTCTCTATTTTTTTTTCTTTTCTTTCTTTCTTTGCTTGGCTTGGAATCCTTCTTGCATGCTTCTTTCCTTTTTTGTCTTTTGCCACCTTGCATTGAGATCTTTAACAGATAATTTAGGTATAAGAGTCCTTTCTTGAAATCAAACATGGCCTACTTGAGGTGCAGAATCCCCTCATTTATCTCTTTGCATTGTCAACTTTCCTTTTTTAGAAAGTTCTCCTTATTGGCTCTAAACTCAAGGAAATCTTCTAGATAATTCTCTTTTGATTTTTTTCCTTTATTTTTTTCAGCCAAAATTTAATCCAAAAGATGTGTTAGACGTCCATGCTTGCTTGGAGATTTTTTTTATGTGTTTTAATTAAATCTTCTCCTTCTCCAAAAAGAACTCCATGTGGCTTTCCTTGTCCATCTTTGATGAGAAATTCTTCAAATTCTCTACAAAATCTCTTGAAAATGTGCAACAAATAAATAGACCCCACCTTAGATGTCCCACAAGTGTACCATACACATATGTGAGTTTGTATGAGACTATGAAGCTAATTTTTGCATTTTTTTTCCAATTTCTTTTCTCTATTCAATTCTTCTCTCCTTTCTTTTGAAAATCAATTCCTTACCTCAATTCTTTACAAATGGGACCCATATCATCAATTTCATACAAAACAAATGTAAATTCATGTGAAAAGATAATTTTACCCCTACGATCACAAATGCATGACTATGGGCCCATTTCTCATGAAATGATAATAAAAATGCACACCATTTTTCATGATTATATATGAATGAACTAATGATGATGAAAATTCAATGTAATTCATGAGAATATAAATTTTCACAAAACTTTTCAAAATTAGATTTTCCAAAAATGCAAGGCTTCATGAATGCATGCAAAAAGTGTGATTTTTAAACAAATTATGCAGAAAAATATAAAAATGAATTTAAAATGCATGAAACTATGATATCACACTAAATAAGACTCTTTCAAGTCAATAAGTCCTTAAAATGGTTTAAAGTTTATATGAAAATATGCATTTTTAAGGACTTATCAGTCGACGATGCTTTGGATATTCAGACAGAATCAAGCGTTGGACCTGTTGGCGTAGTGGAAAAAGAAGCTGATTTTTGTAATAAACCCAGCTGACGAGGCCATTGTAACAGAACCGATCATAACCAAAACTAGTCTTTTTGCTCATAGGAAGTTAGTTTTAGAAGATGAAGCTATGAATCCCATGGAAGATAATGCTTTTGCAACACCCATCGCTAGTAGTATGCTCCAGTTACTAGCAGCTTTACACCTCCCAAAGCTATGGCACCTTCAAGGGTTCATTTCAAGGCTAATCAATCATCGCCCATGAAGATTATAAAAGACCCAACTGTGCAAAATATATCAGATAGGGCGTTTGCTACTAAAGGTAGGGGATCTCGAAAAGCATTATTGCAAGTTACAGTAACACCACATACAAATAGGGATACTTCGGCCACTTTGTCTTCACAAGGGTCACATGACTCGCCTTTTGTCCATGAAAAGGCATTAGCTAATCATGGGGGTGAAGGTATAAATGTTTAGAATGAAGGAGATAACCGCTCAGGCTCTCAGACTTCTTCAAATTTGTAGGAACGGGAGTCAAATCTTTCCTTCCCTAAGGAGCCCAGTTTGTTTAGGGATATTCCGAAGCCTCAATCTTCTATAAATTTTGCCATGAAGATGGCTATTCATAGCATTTTGGCCACAGTCTTTCAAGGAAACCTTACTTCCAAGAAGATTCAGGGTGCTAAAGCTTTAGCTAATATGCTGATATCTTTTGGTGCCGGAATTGATTTAAGCAGCCTTTGTGATGCTTTTGTCCTCTTTTTCAACAAACTTGAAGAAAAGGAAATCTAGGACAGAAGTGTTGATCATGCCAAAGCATTTTACGATGAAGGTCTAAGGCATAAAGTTCAACTGGCCACAGAGATTGAAAGCACCAAGGAAGAAATATTGGTGGTGAATGCAAAGTAGGCCAAAACAGCACATGAGCTAGCTGTACGTGTGACCAAGCATGAAAATATACAATAATAGATCACCGTATTGCAGCAACAGTTATCTTCCATGGAGAATAATATTGAAAACTCGAAGAAGTTTGTTTCATAGGACAATCAACATAGAGATGATCTTCTTGCGCATGTAGAGGCGGAGCACATGGTTTTAGATGATTTCGTTTAGTCTCTGGAGAGTGAATTGAATATCAAACTAGATGAGATTGACATCAATGCTGCCATACCCACTTATGCAAGCTATAAAGGGCGTGCCTTAATGGAGGGTGTGCTAAATGCGAAAAGACAACTAGAGAAGTTCATGGACTAAAACTTTCCGCTACAACTCCTATCTAACTTTTGTTTTTTTTTTTTTTCATTTTGGTTAACTTTGGGGGCCATGCATATACTGACTTCATTTTTTGTACTAAACTTCCAAATGAATATCAATAAAAATTTCATTTTTGCTTTACTTTGTCATTGGCATGGAATGTTTGGTTTAATTCTGTATGGATGTTTTGGATGTGGTTTGTATGGATACATTGTTTGGCTTGGTTTTTTCAGACTTGTATGAGGGTGTGATTTGTGATCTTTTGGATCTACAAATTAAAACTAAAGGGCATAAAATAGGTAGACGTTATTCGGTGCCCATATTTGAGGCTTTCTCCAGGGTCCATGACTTTATCCTTTTGGTGTCAAAAGGGGTCAAATGAAGTGGATATTATCAGGTGCCCACGTGTGAGGCTTTCTGTAGGATCTTTGACTTATCCCTTAGGACAAGGATTTGTTTTTTGTTTTTATTTAGATTTTAGTCATATAAGGTCTACAAAGATTTATTTTTGGTTTTTATTAAGATTTTGGTTTATAGGGTCTACAAGACTTGTTCTATATAACCGAAGGTAATCATATAGGGTCTGTAAAAAGACTTGTCCTATACAACTAAAGATTAGCTATATAGGGTCTGCAAAAAGACTTATTCTACATAACTGAGTTTTGATAGACAAGGTCTGCAAAAAGACTTAATCTATATAGCAGGATATTACAAGGGTATTATAGGGACATTATCTAAGTAACGAAAGTTTGACTAGAAGGGTCAAAGGACTTAATCCTCACAGTTATTTTATACAAGTTTGAGGGATTTTGGTTAAGAGTCATAGGTTGTGAAGCTCAAAATCAGAGGATTTTGATTTTGGTTAGGAGTCATAGGTTGTGAGGCTCAAAACTAGAGGATTTTAGGAGTGAAAATGAACACTCTACATGGTTTAGGTATGCCAATGACATTCAAGTGTAGTATTTCTTAATAAGTTTCCCATTGATAGGCATCATACATTTATCTCCTTTCGGTGTGAGAAGTGCGTAGCTACCATTAGAGCAAACCTTATTGACGACGTGTCACGCCCCGATCCCGGGAATTGGGGTTAGAATGGCCCCACGGCGTGTGCATACGTAGTCCCGTAGTAATCTGTGCATACAATCATACACACACAAATCACTACAAGGGAGATTGCACAGGAATATATAGAGAAGTTCCTCCAACACATAAATTACATTCAACAGTGAACGGAAGCCTGTGTAATACATCTATAATAATCATAAGCAGTAACAACGGAATTATCATAACATTCATAAATAAGTCTGTACTTAACCATTTCTCATTTTACATGATTACCATTAATTAAGCATGAACAAAATCCTAAAGTGTAAACAGGCCTATCCAAACTTAAACACTCAGTAAGTGTCTCGTTGTCGCTCTTCGTACGACGACGTCATCTGCATTACACTCATCTATTCCCCGAGGTTGAGTACCTGTAACACCAAGGGTAGCACTGTTAATACGACGGTTAAGCAAGTATATAGAGGTACATAAGACCATCATGCCGTATCAAATGAAGTAAGAGTATATATTGATTAAAAGAAGGCAAAAATCGTACACTAGGCATGTTGTGCATGAGTAAGCATGAGTAACGAATCATAAACAGACTATCATATAAACTTATTGGCAACCACGTGGCCGTATTCTCCCAAGAGAGAGCATATCATCTAGAGGGAGCGTGCAGATTTTAGGGGATCAGCCTAGCTTATTGAGAAGCGCCGATAACTCCTCCAAGGACTACTGCAGTAGCAACATATCGTATTATACCCAAAATGGTCCCGTCGAACCTAATAAGAGCATAGCTAAGTGGTGCCGACTTAACGTATCAAGATCGACTCAAATTCATATCTTTTATGCATCTTGGTTATACTTGTCATATCATACATACTAGGAGTTCGGTCTTGAGATTACATTCATTCATTCATATATGATAATCACTTCATGCATACTTAATTGAGTTACATATGTTGAGGGCATGGTTTCTTAACAATATAGATGCATTTAGATTGCGTAGGCATCAAAGATAATTACTAGCCAACCCTATGCTAGATAATCTGTGATCCCGAGGGCATTCAATACGATGTATTCATAAAACGTCCGGTGTCATTGTGTTACCAATCTTGACGTTACATTGTGTATACAAAGGACACCTCTTCTTATGCCATGACGTGACATCGAGAATTCGTCCAGAAAATCAAAGGGGATGAGTGACAGCTCTACACTTGTCCACATTTCATTTGATCACCATTGGGCAAATTTGGTTAGGAAGTAGGTGCCATATCTAGAGCCCTACAAGGTCATTAAAGGTTCTTCACATCCTACATTTACTGGGTTCTTACGGCTTAGCCGTATACAAGGCTACGGCTTAGCCAAGTGGTTCAGGTTTCCCTCTTAATTCAATACGCATTTACGGCTTAGCCGTATATTGGCCTACGGCTTAGCCGTGCTAAGCCTACGGCTAGGGTTACGGCTTTGGTACGGCGTGGCCTTTGTAGAGTTCGCGGCGTAGCCGTGTGTGAGCCGTAGATAAATTCTGGGTCTGGGGCTCTCTGGAAGGTTCACCGTAGAATATCCTACGGCTTGGTCACGGGGAGGTTACGGCTTAGCTGTAGTTCATTCCACGGCTTAGCCGAGTGTCAGCCATAGTGTAATTTGCAACTCGGGTTTAAGTGCAGAACTCTACCATTTGGGTTCCAAAGGGTTCTATAGGCTTCCAAACTCCATAATAGGTCTTAAATTGTTCAATATCATTACTATTACTTAGCTATACTCATTATCACCTAATTACATACCTATGTGTGCTTATTTAAGGGGAAATGAGCTGTAAGTTGAACATTGAATGAGCAATCCAAGAATCAATCAATTTAAACATACATGCAGTACCATATATACTCCAATACTTGCCTTAACACAGTGCTTGTCCCTACTCAACTCCTCCTTGGTGTGTGGTTAGGGATAATCCTCAATGCAAGGTGGGTTCTCTACATAGAAGACATGCAATTGACAAATAAGGTGTAAAAATGCATGCATGTTGCATGATGGAGTCCCCTTAACTCCAACAAACCCGAAAATATGAAATGGGAGTAGATTCTTCACCTTAAAGGAGCTGTGGCTTGAAAGAGATCGAGAATGGGTTGATTCCAGTGAAAGAGTTACCCAAATCTTGAAGTAGAAGAGAAGTGGAGTTTAATCCTTACGCATGCAAGGCTTCAAATCCATTACTCCTAGCTTCAAGTGGAGATGGAGAGGAGGAAGGTTGAAGAGGAGAGTGGATTCAATGAGTACAGAAGAAAACAGAGGGAGAAAGAGACGTTGGGTTCTCTTATAAACCAAATTTCCTACAGCTTTTGCATACAAGCCCACAGTTTCTAGAAATTTACAGTTTAGGTCATATGGACCTCAACTAGGCCAAAATGGATCCGAATCAAGTTGAGCCCAACATAAAAGTTGACTCACAAGATGAAATGCACATAATGCAACTGATGAGATGTCCATATGGTGCAAGATTAATTACAAAAAGGTCCTTGACTACCTACGTAAAGTTCGAACTCAACTACCTATCCAACTGAAACCCACTAATAATTAAAAGCAAGGTGAATTAAGACTAAGATATACATATTAATAGGAAAATCAAGCTTAATTAGTATAAATTATAATTAAATCGGGTCGGGACCTTACATCTCACCCTACTTAAGATCATTCGGTCCTCCGAATGAAATAAACTAATAGAATTGAATACTGAAACAAATGAGGAATACTTACCGAATCTACTTATTGCATGGATGGTACTAAGAAGTGGCTCCACGTACGTTGCATCTGGTTCCACTTGGTCTCCCCATATTCAAGGACACGAAACAGGTCTAGAATCATCTCAAGAAGCCTCGTCATATAAAAGATATCAAGAATTCCTACGAATTCTTTCTCAAGATAGATTTCCTCCCTTACGAAACCTTTATGACTACTCTATCATTAGTCTGCAATTCAAGAACATTTTATGATTGTCAGTGAAATTTCTTAGCTTGGAATGTCATTCTTCGACTCTTGGACTTCATGTGTTGACTCCACTTCATTAACGATGATCGAAACTTAAGGAACCAATAGATCCATTTCTTCTCAATTACGAAGACGCCCACTTCATGCCTTTAGAAATTTGGATGGAAGGTTTGATTAGATGTCTAACTTTGGCGGGTACTCTTATGTTGAAACTAACACTCACCACTAACCAATGCAAAACACTAGTCATGACAGAAAGGCAACCTTCTTACCCAAGCGGACATTAATCTTACCTAGGGAGTAGTAGCCTAATCACCATACGATCTAAGATCTTTATTAAATCACTAACGATCAATAATCATCCAACTTATTTCACCAAACAGGCCTTTAGGTTTAAATATCTTGCGGACTTCCATGAGTGAAATGAAATCCGCATACTTGAATAGAATTCCTCTCATACCCAACGTTTCTGTAAATGACTTTAGTACATCAAAATATCATCAAATGAATTGACCACCAAGAATCTATAATGCTATTTCTGATTAGGACATAGCTCCAAATCACATAGCTTTAGATGTTAAATTGATATCAACTGAACCTCAATCAATTGAAATAATATCCCTTACACTTTGATTTGATTGAGCAAATCATCAATGCTGATTGTGAGCGATTGTTTTTACTAGTCACATAACTCAACCATTTTTTTTTTTTTTGTTTGTCAATCACCATCAAGAGAAACTTGAAATCCCATCTAGGATATGCTCTCAGTAACTCCCAAGAAATGAGTTTAGATAACAGTCTTATCGATGATGCACTCAACGACTTTAATCAAATCTGAATCCTTAACTATCTGATTATATCTATTGGATCAATTCTAAGATTGCATCATCGCACATATCCACTAATTCATAATTTCACAGGACTTAGAAGTCGTCCTTGCATCGATCTATTCACACAAGGAATTATTCCTCTCAATTAACAAACGAAACTACAATTCCGGAATTATCCCACAATTCTATGATAACATCTTGTAAGACCACAAGGAGTATGGAATCTAGGTAACTGACTTCGAACTTTGCCAACTGATAATAATCTTAATTTTTCCTAGATCATTTTTCATTCAACTTAAGATAGGATATGACTTAAGGCCACAACTTGGTCAACTAGAAGTTACATCTCGACATTAGCAAAATTAGTCAATCCACAAGTGGAACACATCTAGATGTGAATGATAACTGTAATCCATAACTGATCGATGTACGAATAAGAATTCTATTCCTTATCTCACAAATACATTCGAAACATTAATAAATCCAATAATCCATCAAGAATTCCTAACATCCAATTTGATCTTAAGAGTTGATCTACGAGCCTAAAGTTGGAATAACCTATCCTCATTCATTTGGACATTATCTTGCACCCTGAAATTAATGAACAGCTCATCAATATAAGGCAGTAATCACTTACACTCGATAACCACCGATTTAATTGCCTTGATTATTATACCTCTGAAGGTGTCAACTATATCTCAACAAATAACACCAAACATCTTCATAGAGTCACTAAGGGAAAAATTTTGGAATCTCACTTAAAAACTCATATACAATAAGTATCTCGGAAACTATCCTAGATAGTTATTCTTATAGACTGCTCATAACATCTATAAGTAAAAGATCAATAGAGAATGAGGGTAGTAAATAAAGATCACCTTTGCTGATGCTGCCTATCACTTGATTCTAATGAGGTTGCTCGACTGATTGCTGCTTCTGGCACACTAGGGCTTCGCTAGTGTTTTTATTCCTTGGGCATTTTGCCAGCCGATGCTCTATCGAACCACAACCAAAACATGCTCCAGTCTTTCTCCAGCATCTATTCGTCTCATGGCCCGTACCACATAGATTACACATTGGTTTTCTGGAACTATGAGCCTTGGTCTTCTGTTTCTTCCGCTGCCCAGGGTGCTCTTCAGAGGGTGATGCGTCCTTCTCGGATTTCTTTTTCAGAACATCCTGTAAACTATCCTCTACTATTGCCAAATTCTGTTGCAGTTGAGTTTGTCTTTCCATTATCGTTGCTATCTGCGTTTGCATTACAGCTTGATTTTCACCAATCTTTGTGACTTGTCCCATCATCGTAACTAACGTGCTCTGCATCATAAAAAGGGACTGATTATCCGTAGTCGAAGAAGGTGGAGGCATGTGATCCAAGTTCTCAACAGGAATGTCCTCTAAGTCATCACTCTCGGTGTTGCTCGAGGAACCGTGACGAGTATTCTTAATTCTCGGAGTCGGGGCCATTATCTGTAAGAAACTATCATTATTTCAAAGCAAGGTGTTAGAAAACTTAAAACATAATATGCATCCTATACAACCCGGATCCCAATGCACCTATCGTACCCTCACCACGTTTTATAAGTTTCTAAATCTTTTATTCCAGACTTATTTATGCCACAACACTAGTCTTTTGATTGTATATTTTCCAAGATCCATGCTCTGATACCATTACTTACGTATGTCACGTCCCGATCCCGGGAACTGGGGTTAGGATGGCCCCATGGGGTGTGTATACGTAATCCCGTAGTAATCTGTGCATGCAATCATACACACACAAATCACTACAAAGGAGATTGCACAGGAACATATAGAGAAGTTCCTCCAACATATAAATTACATTCAACAGTGAACGGAAGCCTGTGTAATACATCTATAATAATCATAAGCAGTAACAACGGAATTATCATAACATTCATAAATAAGTCTGTACTTAACCATTTCTCATTTTACATGATTACCATTAATTAAGCATGAACAAAATCCTAAAGTGTAAACAGGCCTATCCAAACTTAAACACTCAGTAAGTGTCTCGTTGTCGCTCTTCGTACGACGACGTCATCTGCATTACACTCATCTATTCCCCGAGGTTGAGTACCTGTAACACCAAGGGTAGCACTGTTAATACGACGGTTAAGCAAGTATATAGAGGTACATAAGACCATCATGCCGTATCAAATGAAATAAGAGTATATATTGATCAAAAGAAAACAAAAATCGTACACTAGGCATGTCGTGCATGAGTAAGCATGAGTAACGAATTATAAATAGACTATTATACAAACTTATTGGCAACCACGTGGCCGTATTCTCCCAAGAGAGAGCATATCATCTAGAGGGAGCGTGCAGATTTTAGGGGATCAGCCTAGCTTATTGAGAAGCACCGACAACTCCTCCAAGAACTACTGCAGTAGCAACATATTGTATCATACCCAAAATGGTCCCGTCGAACCTAATAAGGGCGTAGCTAAGTGGTGCCGACTTAACGTATCAAGACCGACTCAAATTCATATCTTTTATGCATCTTGGTTATACTTGTCATATCATACATACTAGGAGTTCGGTCTTGAGATTACATTCATTCATTCATTCATATCTGATAATCACTTCATGCATACTTAATTGAGTTAGATATGTTGAAGGCATGGTTTCTTAACAATATGGATGCATTTAGATTACGTAGGCATCAAAGATAATTACTAGCCAACCCTATGCTAGATAATCCGTGATCCCGAGGGCATTCAATACGATGTATTCATAAAACGTCCGGTGTCATTGTGTTACCAATCTTGACGTTACATTGTGTATACAAAGGACACCTCTTCTTATGCCATGACGTGACATCGAGAATTCGTCCAGAAAATCAAAGGGGATGAGTGACAGCTCTACACTTGTCCACATTTCATTTGATCACCATTGGGCAAATTTGGTTAGGAAGTAGGTGCCATATCTAGAGCCCTACAAGGTCATTGAAGGTTCTTCACATCCTACATTTACTGGGTTCTTACGGCTTAGCCGTATACAAGGCTACGGCTTAGCCAAGTGGTTCAGGTTTCCCTCTTAATTCAATACGCATTTACGGCTTAGCCGTATATTGGCCTACGGCTTAGCCGTGCTAAGCCTACGGCTAGGGTTACGGCTTTGGTACGGCGTGGCCTTTGTAGAGTTCGCGGCGTAGCCGTGTGTGAGCCGTAGATAAATTCTGGGTCTGGGGCTCTCTGGAAGGTTCACCGTAGAATATCCTACGGCTTGGTCACGGGGAGGTTACGGCTTAGCCGAGTGTCAGCCGTAGTGTAATTTGGCTCTCTGGATTCTGGACCGTAAAGACTTACAGCTTAGCCGTGGGCTTCGCCGTAAGCTTCAGAATTTCTGAAACTAATTTGCAGCTCGGGTTTAAGTGCAGAACGCTACCATTTGGGTTCCAAAGGGTTCTATAGGCTTCCAAACTCCATAATAGGTCTTAAATTGTTCAATATCATTACTATTACTCAGCTATACTCATTATCACCTAATTACATACCTATGTGTGCTTATTTAAGGGGAAATGAGCTGTAAGTTGAACATTGAATGAGCAATCCAAGAATCAATCAATTTAAACATACATGCGGTACCATATATACTCCAATACTTGCCTTAACACAGTGCTTGTCCCTACTCAACTCCTCCTTGGTGTGTGGTTAGGGAAAATCCTCAATGCAAGGTGGGTTCTCTACATAGAAGACATGCAATTGACGAATAAGGTGTAAAAATGCATGCATGTTGCATGATGGAGTCCTCGTAACTCTAACAAACCCAAAAATGTGAAATGAGAGTAGATTCTTCACCTTAGAGGGGCTGTGGCTTGAAAGAGATCGAGAATGGGTTGATTCCAGTGAAAGAGTTACCCAAATCTTGAAGGAGAAGAGAAGTGGAGTCTAATCCTTACGCATGCAAGGCTTCAAATCCATTACTCCTAGCTTCAAGTGGAGATGGAGAAGAGGAAGGTTGAAGAGGAGAGTGGATTCAATGAGTACAGAAGAAAACAGAGGGAGGAAGAGACATTGGGTTCTCTTATAAACCAAATTTCCTACAGCTTTTGCATACAAGCTCACAGTTTCTAGAAATTTACAATTTAGGTCATATGGACCTCAACTAGGCCAAAATGGATCCGAATCAAGTTGAGCCCAACATGAAAGTTGACCCATGAGATGAAATGCACATAATGCACCTGATGAGATGTCCATATGGTGCAAGATTAATTACAAAAAGGTCCTTGTCTACCTACGTAAAGTTCGAACTCAATTACCTATTCAACTGAAACCCACTAATAATTAAAAGCAAGGTGAATTAAGACTAAGATATACATATTAATAGGAGAATCAAGCTTAATTAATATAAATTATAATTAAGTTGGGTCGGGACCTTACACGACGAAAGGTCTTTCTCACTTGGATTCAAACTTGTCTTTTGACAAGTGTGTCAAGAACATAGATCATTTAACTGTAAAGAATAATTCTCCTTTCTTGTAAGCTCTGTACTTGACCTTTTTGTTAAATGACTCAGCCATACGAGCTTGATATAATTCAATGCTTTGCCAAGCAGCAAGCCTCTTTTCATCAAAGCTTTCTAACTCTTGAAGTCTGAGCTTGGCATTATTTTCTTCGGTGTATTTGTTTATCACAGCTACCCAAAGAGAAGGAAGTTGAATTTCCAAGGGTATTATAGCTTCACAGCCATAAACCGAGGAGTATGGTGTTGATTTTGTTGGACCTCAAACTATAGTTCATAAGCCCATAAAGCTTCAAGAATTTTAGTACTCCAACTCTTTTTGTTGTCAGAGACTATTTTTTCATAATTTTGTGATGGTCTTGTTGAAAGCTTCAGCAAGTATATTAGCTGCAGGGTTATATGCCGTAAAAGGACAACATTGGATTCCGTACTTGTCACATAATCTATAAAATTTGTCATTATTGAACTGAGGGCCATTATCATGATATAGACATTTAGGCATCCCAAAACGACAAATGATATGAGTCTTCAAGAAACTAAAGACTGTATCTATTTTGACTTCTACAAGAGGCATTGTTTCTACCCATTTGAAGAAGTAATCTATTGCGGCCAAAATGAATTAATGACCACATGCTGATGGTAGACTGATTTTCCCAACTATGTCCATCCCCCAAGACTCGAACAGCCAAGAGGTGGATGTAAGATATAGATATTCAGGTGGTTAATGAATATAATCACTGTGAATTTGGCATTCATTACATCTTTTCTCAAAATTAATGGCATCAGATACCATGGTAGGCCAATTGTATCCTAACCTTCGAATTTGATCGTGAAGCTTTGGGCCATCCTGTTGAGCACCACATAGGCCAGAATGAACTCCTTTGAGTACTTGATTCGCTTCTTTTGGTAATAAGCAACGAAGAAAAACTCCATCATATAATTGGGATAAAGAGTCTTAAAGGCAAATCGAAGTTAAATTTCAAAGCTTGTCTTTGAATACTAATTTTGTCTTTAGTATTCTATGGTAGCACTCCATGAAGAATGTAATCAATGAAGGGGTCTCTCCAACCTCTAAACGAATTTTGGAAAGATGAAATCCGATTTTTGATCACATCGAATCAATCATTGTCTCCCTACCTCGTACTGCTGAGCATGGCGAAGGTGATTATCTTATCCTCCTCCTGGAAATGGAGTAAGAACTTCTCTTTTGTGATTAGCCATGTCATAAAGGAAAGTTCTGGTAATTACTTGTACCAATCGAAGGCAACTCCTTTCAATGTGCCAACGAATAGCCTTATTTTTAGTGCATCCAACTCTGGCGGGCTTCCAAGGAGTGATCTGAAATGCACGATGTGTTAATAAGCTAACCCCTTTCCAAGGTAAGGCTGGAAAGTCAGAAGTTTATAATCTAGTGGAAATGGAACCAGATCAAATTACGGAGGATACTTGGATGTAATACCTTTCTTTTTCATCCTAGTCTCCACTTTTGATTTTGTCAGTATCTCTTCAACTTCTTTGAAGGTTACATGCTTTTCAGGATCTACGTGAAGACTAAGGATTGACAAATGATCACCACCAGCAGAACCTGCAGCTATCACTTTGTATATTAGAGACTTGATTTGAGTTGCGAGCAGGTTAACTTTAGTGGCATTCTTTCCTGATCATTGCCTGATCTTTCCTATTAATAAATAGAGGACTGACTAGAGCTTCAGCATGACCACCTAACTTATCTGCCAAGATTTTCAACTGGACAGTCAAGTGATTAATCTTAGCCCCTTGTTGCTTAACGACATCACTGACGTCGTCTTCCTGATTTTCACCAGCATCTTCTTCGCTGGTGTCTTTACTTCCACTAGCATTATCATTTCCATTCTTACTAGTCTCACTCCCTTTAGCCATGAACACAATGTACTGACGGGGATAGAAGGATGTTAATATAGGAGGAGTGGATTGACTATCTTCTGCGTCTAAGATAGTAATAGGATCCTAATTAGAGTATGTTTTGACATGCCCTTCAGAAGTCTTGCCTAAAGGGGAGTTGGAGTTAGATTCCTATGATTGAGTCCAAGCCATACTCCGAGTGACTCTCCAGGTTGAGCCTAGTCAGACCATGCATAACGCGGTCAGGTCTAAATCATCTTCTTTAATTACCCATTTTGAGTGATTTTGCGCCCTGATAGCTTCTAAATTTTTCTTTATCTGATTAGTCAGCCTAGCTGTCACACCCCGATCCTGGAAATTAGGGATTAGAATGGGCCCCACGGGGTGTGCATACGTAATCCTGTAGCAATCTATGCATGAGAAGACACACACAAACCACTACAAGGGAGATTCCACAGGAACATGTAAAGAAATTTCTCCAACACGTAAATTACGTTTAACAATAAGTGGAAGCTTGTGTAATATACCTGCAATGATCATAAGCAATAATAAAAGAAACATCATCCACTTCATAAATAAGTTTGAAGTCTATACTTAACCACCCACATTTGTATGGCAACAATTACTTAAACATATCCAAAATTATATATGTGTTTATCAAATTACTAAGTGCAAGAACAACCATAATCCAATCAAGTCTAAGCTAAACAACCCAACAAAGAACCCATTGTCTCTCTTTAAAGGACAACTAATAAAAGATATCATCTTCGTTTCACTCATCTACTCCCCAAGGTTCCATTGAGGTTCTTGCCGGGGAGTATCGTTCGTCGTACTAGGTTGGGTTCAGTACTTGTAACATCAAGAGTAGCACTGTTAACACAATAGTTAAGCAAGTATAGAGATATATAAGATTATCATGATGTATTAAATGAATTAAAGTACATATTGATTAAAAAAAGCAATAGCGGAAAACTAGGCAAATTGTGCATGAATTAAGTATGAGTAACGAATCATAAATAGTATATCAAAACATACTAGTTGGCATCCACGAGGTTATATTTTTCCAAAAGAAAGGTATCATCTAGAGAGAGCATATAACATACATATGGAATCACGCTAGAAGATCATGCTAGCTTCCCGATGAGCGCCGATAACTCTTCAATAAACTACTACAGCAGTGACATAAGGGATACCCAAATTTGTCCCGTCGAACATAATAAGGGTACAAGCTAAGTGGTGCCGACTCAATATATCAAGACCGACTCAAATTCATATCTTTTATCCTTATAATCAATCGTATTGATCGTCTCATATTCATCCATATTCATTCATATTTATCATATCATAAGTAAGAGAGTTTCGGTCTTGAAATTATATTCAATCATAGAAATTGAGATTAACAAGTATCTGATAATCAATTTATGCATGCTTAATTGAGCTAATAAAGCTAGAACCTTCTCAACCTTGGCACACCCATTTTGGTTCACGGACACATACGCAGTAAAAACCCTGAATTGATTGCCTTAAGGTTCGCCAGGAAGAATGGGAACATGACGATATCATGTTGAAGGCAAGGTTTCTTAACAATGTGAATACATTTAAATTGAAAAGGTATCAAGGAGATTTATTATCCAACCCTATGCTACATAATCTATGATCCCGAGGGCATTTAACACGATGTATTCATAAAACATCTGGTGCCATTGTGTTACCAAATCTTTGTGTTACATTGTGTATGCAAAGGATACATCTTCCTATGCCAACACCCATGACGTGACATCAGAAATTCATCTAGAAAATCGAAGGGGATAAGTGATAGCTCTACCATCGTCCTCCTTATCATTTGATCACCATTGGGCTAATTTAATTGGAAAAAAGGTGTCATATCTAAAGCCATATAAAGTCAATTGAAATCCCTAATATCCTAAGTTTACAGTGTTCTTACGGCTTAGCTAGATACATGTTACGGCTTAGCCGAATGACTTAGTCTTTTCCTCAATTTCATATGCATTTACGGCTTAACTATATATTAGCCTGCGGCTTAGCTGTACTAAGCCTATGGTTGGGCTACAGCTTAGCCCTAGCAATCCACAGCTTAACCGTGGGTGAGCCGTAAAGTAATTCTTGGTTTTAAGGCTCTCTGGAAAGTTCATGGCTTACGGCTTGGTCACGGGAGGGTTACGGCTTAACCATAGTTGATTCTATGCCTTAACTGAAGGTTAGCCATAGTTCAAATGTGGGTCTTTGAGCTCTCTAGATTCTGAGCCATAGATACTTATGGTTTAACTGTGGACTTCACCGTAAGCTTCAAAATTCCTAAAAACAGGTTTTGAAGTATGAGTTCATATATAGAACTCTACAAATTGGTTTCCAATGAGATTTCTTTTACTCCAAATTATTATCTTAGATCTTACATGCCCACATATCATTAATATTACATGGTTCTACTCATTATCATCTAATCCAACACATATGTGTACTTAACCAAGGATAGATGAGCTGTAAACTAACATTTAGAGTGATCACTTCAAGAATCAACAAATTTAAACATGCATGTGGTAATATATACTTTTATACTTGCCTTGTATTAGTGCTTTGCCCAAAACTAGCCTCTCATTTGGTTTAATGGTGGAGAAAGTCTCAATAAAGCAAATCCTATTACATGCAAATAGTGAAGTGTAGGATGCATGCATGTTGCTCATTAGAGCCTTCTTGACTCTTTTAGACTTAAGGGAATTAAATGAGAGTTGTCTTTTACCTTAGAGAGCTGTAAATTGTGAGAAAGATGATGAAATTAAAGGTTCAAGAGAAGGAGATGAACAAGTAAGTGATGAGTAAGAGAGTAGATGCCTTAGCTGTTACATGCATGGTCCAGCTCCAGATCTCAACTAGTAGGGAAAGAGAAAAAGTGAAGAGAAAAAAGCTTCAGCAAGAAAATAGAGAATAAAGAGAAGAAGGATAGTGGATTCTCTTTTAAACTCATATTTTTCTAAAGTTTGCATGGAAGTCCTCTTTCTTTGAGGAAATTATAGTTTGAGTCAAATGGACTTCAACTTAGCCTAGATGGATCCGAATGAAGTTGAGCCAAATATAAAAGATGATCCACAAAATGAAATGCATATGATGTAACTAATATAGTATTAGAATGATGCAACCATGTGACTCTAATTTACAAGAAGGTCCCCAACTACCTAAGTGAGGTTCAAACCAAACTACCTATCCAACTGAGATCTAATAAAAATTAAGAACAAGATAAATTAAGGATAAAATACGTTAATTAATAAGAAACCAAGTTTAATTAACGTTAATTATAATTAAGTCAGGTCGGGACCTTACACTACCTGCCAAGGTTTGATCTTTGAACCTGGTAACCAGTAGCCTAAAAATACTGGCAACTTGTTCCCAATTCATGGGATCGAAAATGGGAAGTGAAAGAATGTCAACAACACCTCTCTTCTTCTTCTTCTTCTACTCCTTCTTTTGTTGGTGCAAATCCTTCAAACGAACATCAGTCAAATTATTAATGACCAATCACTTGGTTTTTTTTGTTTTTTTGGTCTTTAGCGCCTTTTAATAGACGTTGGGGTGAAGATGGCGAGGATGGTGCCACTATGATACAGGGTAGATGCCTCCTGCCAAACCTTCGTCCTTCTTTTTGAATCAAAGGATAGAAGGAATTATCTTTAAGTGAGGCCAAGAATTTGTGTCTCAGCCTTGCTAGATTTGGAAATGCACAGCTGCAGTGACCACGTGCTGCATTCGGGAATGGACGCACATTTCTGAGCCTTCTTGCGAGTTGTAAGTTGTCGAAGGTCATTTGTTGTTTGCTTATTGACAACCCGCTGTTTGGGCCAAGTAAAAAATGATCTTGAACCTTGAGCAACCGTTAGGTGCGACTTGCCAAGTGTTATTAACTTCTTATCCGTGAACCGAACTTGCCTTACCCCCATCGAGGCTTGGTGACATGTAGGCCGCTACCTCCTACTTCAGTTTGTGTTTTGGTTCCTCTTGAACCTTGTCGAAAACTCCAAATGGATTTGGGGCATATTTGGAAACCCAAGGTTTGGGAGTCTCGGTCTTCTTGATGGATTTCAGGGTCAGTGATGACCCATTCAGATCAGCCGAAGTCATACAGCCCATAGGGGTAGACAGCCTTTAAAAGACTAAGACTCTTAACGTAGGGGCAACAGAGTCAGTTTGAGCATTCTTCGGTGCTCTTGCAGATGATTTGTTTTGAGTCATGAAGATTTTAAAGAGCCTCTCCTTGGCATCATCGAAAGTAATGATCAAAGAACCCATGATATCTCTGCAAAAAAATAAGCCCAATGGACTCCATTAGTGTAAAACCAACTTGGCTGCCTCTTAGGCTAGCCGGAATGGTTTATGAATGCCATCTAAACCAACATGATTGTGAATCGAAATGATCAAATATAGGCATAAACCCCATCTCATTGTGCTGTGCTTACTGTATTAGCTGTCAAAATTTCTACAACGTTTCGGGACCATATAGTCAGGCTTAAAAGCATGCTAAGCTAACTAAACTTGGCTATTTAGAGCTATCTGTGTCAGACTTAAAAGCAAGAAAGGATTGGATCTAATCAAAGGATAGGGCCCACAGGATCTAGCCTGTACCACTACCACAATGACCATACAGGATCCATCAGTGCATGATGCCGAACAATGCATAATTATAATATCGTTGGTCTTATCACTGATTTGAGCCAAACATTTATTTGGATCGAAGCCTTTTGAACTAAATCACTACTCTTCTATTACATAAAAGGATGTTCCGTGCACATTGAGGTGCAAGGTTCCTTTAATTAAATGGCAAAGTTATGCATTTTGAGGTGCTCAATGCCTTTATTTAAATGATAAAAGGATGCACATCGAGGTGCAAAGTTCCTTCATTAAAGTTTCTGAACCCATCATAGACATCAAGGTCTTGCATGGGTGTCTTTATAGGTCAAACAAGTCATTTTAAAAGTAAAACAAGTCAGTAATCGCAGGCCCGCGGTCGCTGCCCATTTTCCACTACTTCTTGCCGTCACAGCACTTCTTGTATAGCTTCCTGCGGTCACAGGCTGTTTACACAGCATCCCACAGTCACTGGTTACCAGCAACACTTTGCATGTTTTGAGCCAATTTTCATGTCTTTTGGCCAAATTTGATCACAAATTAAAGCAAATGTAATTTCCCACAGACGGTGCCAATCTTCTAATCGGGCTCGAAATTTGATCTAAAATGTAATGGATTCGAGTCCAACATTCACAAACTTAAAGCATTAAAAAAAATGAGAAACAACTACAATTTATAATTATTTTTCCTTTTGTTTACATGGGTTCAAATGCTCTAACCGTGGGGACGTAGGTTGTTTACAAGTTTTGAAACATTTACAACTCCTCCTTCTAGTCTTAGATATGATCTAAATCTGGAAATTTCAAGAAATTACATGAAAATTGGTAGAAATACAAAAAACAATGAACAGAGGGGAGTGACTGTGGATCACAGTCACTGACCCCCTGATGAGTCTTTAAAAATACATATTTTCATACACATTTTGACCCATTTTAAGGACTTATTAACTTGAAAGAGCCTCATTTAGTGTGATATAATGGGTTAATTCATTTTAAATTCATTTTTATATTTTTCTGCATAAATTGCTTAAAAATCATACTTTTTGCATAAATTCATGAAACCTGCTATTTTTGGAAAGTTTTGTGAAAATAATTTTTCTCATGAAATAAATTGAATTCTCTTCATCATTAGGCCATTCATATAAAATCATGAAGAATGATGTATATTTTTATTATGATTTCGTGAGAAATGGGCCCACATTTATGTATATGTGATGTTAGGGGTAAAATTGTCTTTTCACATGAATTCACATCTGTTTTGTGGGAAATTGATTATATGGGTCCCATTTGTAAAGAATTGAGGCAAGGAATTGATTTTTAAGAGAAAGGAGAGCAGAATTGAAGAGAAAAGGAAATTGGAAGAAAATTGCAAAAAGTTGGCTTCATGGTCCCACACACACATGCACATGTGTGGGGCACACTTGTAAAACATCCAAGATGGGGCCCATTTATTTGTTGCACATTTTCAAGAGATTTTGAAGAGAATTTGAAGAATATATCATCAAAGATGGACAAGGAAAGCCACATAGGAGTTCTTTTTTGAGAAGGAGAAGATTTAATTGAAAAAAAAATGCAAAAAAATATCCAAGCAAGCTATTCCACGTCCAAAAGAGATTTTGGATCAGATTTTGATTGAAAAAGTAAAGGAAAAAATCAAGGGAGAATTATCTAAAAGATCTCTTCAAGTTAGAAGCCAACAAAGAGAACTTTCCAAAAAAAGGAAAGTTGACGATGCAAAGAGATAAAAGGGGAAGTTCTACACCTCATGCGTGCCAATTTTGATTCTAAGAGAGGATTCTTATCCCTATTTCATCTCTCAAAAGATCTTAATGCAAGGTGGCAATGACAAAGAAGGAAAGAAGCATCCAAGAGGGACTTTTAGACAAAACAAGCAAGGAAAGAAGAGAAAAATAAAAAGAAAAAAAATCCCCAAGGATATTGCACGTCCAAAGCATTGGTTGGAGCCCCTTTTTTTCATTATTTTTATTATTTTTAAGATTTTAAAGTTTGAGAAGGAGTAGGACTTGAAAAAGTATAAATAGGGTACCCTTCTCCCATATTCTTCATGGAAGAATTACCCACCTCCCACCTTTAGATTTCTTCATCCATCTCTCCCTCTCTTGTCTCTACATCTCAAGTCATCAAGGAGGCTTAGCCCTAAAGCCACACCACTAACCTTGAAGTGTCAACTAGAAGGAGGAATTCTCATCCATCCTAGTATGTAATTGTTTGCTTTTTATTTCCAATCTTTTGTAAAACAATTTCATGCTAGTAAAGTTTGTTTCTTTTCAATTGTTCTTGTCTTTGATTTTGTGGTGTTCATAATTTTAGTCTTGTTTGTGATTGGGTTAATTTTTGTTCTTGTTTAAATATTGGGATAGAATTGGAATCACAACTAGTAACCCATCTTAGTAACCTTTTTAATATACTTTGTCTCTTTGGATACATTGTATGTTTGGAGGCAATGCAAGATGTAGTTAAAATGTTTGAGTGAAAAAAGACTAGAGGCCAATTCTGAAATTTATTTCTACATGGAATGAAAATTTGTTATTCTCACTTAGATTGACGACCTAAGATGAAGAATAAGACCCTAAGACAACACTGCTAATCTATTTTAGCCCAAATTAAGATAAGAAATTGAAAGAGCAATCTACCGCCTTTGACTTCTTGTTATTACCGCCTTTGACTTCAGTTGTTTACCGCCTTTGACTTTCGTGTTATTACCGCCTTTGACTTCCTGCAATTTTATGTTATTTTCTGCAAATTTTACTAACTTTCTAATTTTAAATTTGTTTCTAGTTTTATTTTTTGATTGTTTTAGTTAATTTTCATAATTAAAATATCTTTCTAAACTTGTTTTAATTGAAGATTTTAAATTGAAAAGTTTTCTAGTTTTGGAAATTCTAACCTAGGAAAGTTTCTAATTTTTTTTATTTTGTTTCTAACATTGTTTAGTTTAGTGAGTTTCTAATTTTAGTTTTTATTTTTGGAAGTTCTAACTTGTGTTTTAGTTTTGCAGCAATTTTAGTTTTATTTTAGGTTTTTAGATTTAGGAAAGTTTCTTTCATTGGTTTGTAATTAATTTAATTTTGGTAAGTAGGACACTTGTATTTGTTAGATTTTAAATTAGGCTAGTTTTAGATTTTTATTTAAGACAAGTTACAAGTTGAAAATACCTTAAACACATTGCTCCCTGAGAATCGACATGGTCTCACCAGTTTTATTACTACATCGCGGTTCTGCACTTGGAACTCTCGATCACCCCCCTAGTGACCATGAGCCACGGTCGTTGGCAAACAGTGGATGAAAAGGCCACTGTTTGCTCCCTTTTTTACTTTGTTTCGTTTGGTTACTTCTTCAGAGTGCTGGAACTTATTTTTTTCGAATTTGAAGTATTGAATGACCATCGAAAATGCTTGACTTGGCTATGGAATCGACTTAAACCTTTGATAATCATCACACTTTGGCTACGGACTATTTTTACACAAATCCGAAAAGGGTGCTTAAACAAGGAAAAATGGAGCCAAAGTTGTATCATTCTGAATCTATAATTTTTAAGAAATAGAATGAAGCCTAAAAATGCTTGTTCACAACTTCCAGGATGGCCTAAAACTCTTCATAAGTGAGAAAATCAAAGGAAGAAGATGTCATCCAAGTGGCCCTTGTATATGTCTTCGTTAAGTAAGGTACATGCTTTTTCCTCTCCTCTGAATTATTTTTCACCCTAAATTAGTGAGAATGAGAAGAAGAAGTAAGCTTGAAGTGCCTTAGGATCCTCGCCAAATGCTTAGAACTAAGCTTGAACTTGCTTTGATTGCTTCAAACCTTGCTTAAACTCGTCTCTTCATACTATCTGTGTACTATCCCCTTTCTCAAGAGTTCAAATCTCCCTTTTATAGACTTTATAGATAGTTTTTGGGAGTTTTGGGAGTTATAGGGATTTGAAGGTTGAAAGGAAGTGGAGGAAACTATCAAAAACCGCAAGAACTGCTCCACAAGTGTCCTCCCAGGTCCTGTTTTTAAACTTTTGCATATGTGACCCGTTTTCACCTATCTAAGGCCCAAACGATGTCCAATCTTCATGAAACTTGGAGGGATGCTTTTTGAAAATATTTTGATGTGTCATAGAAATTTAAACTCGTTTTAACTTTCTAAAGTTGATCAACTCCCCTGTTGACTTTTCATGAAAATGGGCTCTTGTTTCAACTATTTAAGGCCCAAATGACCTCGGTTTGCTTTGAAACTTGGAGGAATTGATGTCAGGGGTATCTTGGAGTGTTCATCCAAATTTCATGTAGTTTAGATTTGTGGAAGTAAGATTTCGAACAGTGACCCACTTATTGCATGTTCTACGTCAATATTCACCTCACACTGTAAGTAGTTAGCATGCTTTCTACCCGAACGACGTTCAATTGACTTAAAACTTTGGAAATTCGTTTTGAACATATTTTGAATCTCTATTCCAAATCTCATTAGCTTTGGCTCTTTAGAAGTAGGATTTGGACCAGTGACCTCTATGGCTCAAGAGTCACTAGCTTTTAAGCTGACATGCAGTGGAAGTAAGGACAAACGAAGTCCTTTTGACTTGAAAATTAGTAGAACCTCCCTTGAGTATGACTGAAGCTGTGTGCCAAAATTTCATCAATTTTGGACGTCGAGAAGCAGTATTTTAGTTAGTGACCACATGGCTGTGGGTCACTAACATAAAATTGACATGTTTGTAAACTTTGGGTCAAATGATATCCATTTGACCTGAAATTTTGCGAAGCCTTCCTTGAGCATAATTTGAGTTTCCTCCAGGAGTTTCAGCCAATTTGATTTTCGTGAGGTTTCACTTTGCACGGCGACCCCACAGAGCTTAGTAGATGATACTAGATGACCATCCGAACTGGGTTTGAGTTTAAATGATGTCCAAATGCTTCAAGATTTTTAATGATAGTCTTTGAATGTTCTTAAAGGCATTCCCTTGAGTTTGAGCTTGTTCTGGCATGTAGAAGTATTAATTTCCACAATGAGCCCATGGAGGTGGCAACTAGTCACTAAAGCTTGGTTTGAGCTGAAATGAAGTCCAAATACTTTGAAACTTTGCAACATCATTTCCAAGCATATTTGTGGAATTTCCATGAGATTTTCAGCCATTTTGGTAACCCAGAAGCTTGAGTGTATTCAATGACCCTTAAACATTAAGCCAATGAACCTTGAACTTGAAGTTTAGTAAGTTACATGACCAAATGAAGTTCACTAACTTTGAAATTAGAGTTGCTGCACTCTGAGCTCATTCGAAGTCTTTTGAGTGGATTACACCAGCTTTGAACATCTAATGCAGTATTTGACTTGTCATTCCACCAATCCTAGGGTTTATGTACCTTGGCTTGAAATTCTCTTGTAATGTTTTTGCTACAACACTTGTAACTTTTTATCGGTCAACATTATGAAAAGTGAAAATAAAAATATAAAAAATTACATAGTGAATAGTCCTAGTAGAATAGTAATAACAAAATATTTATAGAAATCTAAAGGTAGTCATGGCTTTCTTTTTATCACTGCCATAACATGGATGAAATTTGGGCACAAAGAATATGATCCATTATTTTGAAAAAACTTCAATTCTATGAAATTTTGGATAAAGTTATATTTGTTACCTTATAGATAATGAATCTAATAATAATGGAGCTATTGATATAATGTAAACTATGATGCTACTTTCAAGTTTAAATGATGGATCTATTTTTCATAATAGATGTATATGTCACATCTTAAGTCTTATAGTCAAAGTTGGTTTGGAACATATTAAGATTATCATGGAAGAAAATCAAAGATATTATTAGATATATTTTTTTATCCCTCACCTAGAACACAATTATACACCTCAATATGTGGGAGGCATGATTAATAGCTAGAAGAATAAATACATATGTTGGAATTCTATGTATGATATTTAAGTAAAGTTATTTCTAAAAAAAGTCATACTTGTTGAATTTTGTGCTTTTGCATAAACAAGATCCACGGGTGCCTGATGGGCATTGGGAAACTTGTGAAGAAGTAAGAAATTTATAACATGTTTTTTTAATACAATATTATTTTATTCTGGAGTGTATTATTCCACCTATAATTAAGCTCTTAACCGTCTTCTTGAAATTAGTGTACAAATTAGAAGATATAAAAATAATGAACTACATGGGTCCATTTGTAAAAGAGTGAAACAGAAATTTACTAAATATTTGAGAGATGCCCCAATCACATTTTGTTTGTTTGATGTATTCGATCATATGATAAAGTTAAGAAGCATATCAATTTTTCTTAATAAATTAAATGTGAAGTTGGAAATAGAAAACATAAATGATTTTGAAAATTTAAATTTATGTTTAGATTCACTCTTTCAATCTTATTGTTTTAGGACGGGCACATCGGGGCCTAGTATGGAGCCTAAACCAGTCCAGGGGATGATAGAAGAACAACCGGTGTACTTGGAATATCCTTTATTCCAAAATGAGTATTATCTCCACCCCAAGTTATGTTGTAACAAAGTTATCATCATATATTGAATCAAGTGTATTGGAGATGTCAGCTGCATCTACTTTGACATTTTATCCTACTAGAAAGCATATGAAAGTAGATATCATATGTTTTTTGTCAGGGCTTGTGATTTACTAATAATTTCAATATTTTTTGTAGCATTAGAACATGCTTTTAATGCAGGTGGATGTGTGGTGGATGGTAGGAGGGCAAGATTAGAGGAAGAATCAATGGAATTTGCTTATGAGACTAGTATTTGGTGGAGAAGAAAAGGCAGCAATTCATACAAATTGAAGATTACAATCTAAGTGAATACATCGGTGAACTCTATTTTTTTTTCTTTTCTTTAGCGTAAAAATAAAAATGTATTCTTTTACTTTTTCCATTTTTTAATTATTTACAATAATTGTAAAGATTCTGAAAGTAATTCTGTTGAAAAACTTTCAAGTGGAAAAAATTCCAATGGATTTTCCTCTAGTGGAGTAGGTTGAATTTAACCAGACCATTTAAAACTATGTCATCCTCTTCTTTATGTGTATGTCATGTGTACTTTTAAAATTTTTTTTAAAAATATCAAATTGAATCAAAGAATGTTGGGTCGCAGCAAAAACGACACGATTGGACATGACCCCAAGCCGGCATGGCATGGCAGGCCATCTCTAATTAGTGGATTGGGAAGGATTTTCTTCGCTAAAAGCATCAACTCTTTTTTTTCTTTTGGTTTATCATTTTTATCAAGTACCGCATCTTCACAACACTATTAATTAAAGTTTGGATCCCACATACGACCCATGCATAACTTGCAATGGTTGGTGGGTTTGGAAGATTTGGATGTGCCATATCTTCTTACCAAATTTGGGCCCAATTAATCATTTTACATCCTTGATCAATGGTCTACAAGTATAATTACTTTATAGTAAATAAATAAAATTCCATTGATTCCATGGTCCATCATATTCGGGTGGGAGCAAACCAACGAGATCAATGTAATTCAAGAGAGTCCTTGTCTATGGACTCTTCAGATTGATCCTTCGGTGGGCGAGCAATGATCAGCTGCACACCTGTTCATTTAAAGTCCATCTTGTTCTTTGTATGGGAAAAAATGCCCTTGTCTTAATTAAATACCATAATTTGCACTTTTCACCTTCGTGGCTTGTTCGTGTAGGTTCCACATAAGCAGGAAAACTTGGTAGTGGCTTCTGCCGAAACAAATTTCCTACTGTATGGGCAAGATTGCCATTTTTTTTCCTTAAGGGAGAAGTGTGTATATTTCCAAAAATAAATATGTACAGTGTACAAAAGAGTTGATGAAGGCTCATCTTGCACTTCCTAAAAGATGCACAACCAATAAGGAGCCTAAGACAAGAAAAAGACCCACGTACCAGGTGAAAGTTTTAGGAAAGCCTCTAAAATGGATCTACACAATCAATCTCAATACTATGTGTACAAACAAGTAAGCCTCTAAAATGGATCTACACAATCAATCTCAATACTAGGTGTACAAACAAGTAAATATGCAATGGAAATAAATCGAACAAAAGCACATGCCACAAAAGACACGATTTTTACGTGGAAACCCAACTAGGAAAAAAACCTCGACTGAAAATCAAGCACAAGGAATCAAACCACAGTTACAAGAGATATACTCATAACTCTTATCCGGTTATTATACAACCTAAGGACTTGTGATTTTCATTGCACAGCACCCCGCTGCAATGACTCCCTGCCAGTCTCTGTTAAAAATTTAAGCACCTCGACGCCTTCTAAATGTTGTACTTGACTCCTCAAAACACCTTCTAGATGTTGTACTTGATTCCTCAAAATAATCTTCTACACTTAGAAGAGAATCTTCCACAAAGAGATGTAGAAAACAAGGGATCTCTGGAGCAGAACTTCAGCTCTTCAACTCTCCAATAAAAGCTTCTAGAAAAAATGATCTCGAAATAAGTAATCTCTCTTTAGAACAACAATATATGTCCTTAGGGTTGAAAGAGATCCCTTTAAATAGCCCCAAATTCATGCCTCACAAGTACATTCCAACTAAGAATGGTGTTGGCACCAAATAGGAAAGTTTCATTTAAAATAAATATAGAAAATCACAAGTCAGAGGCAACTTCTGCGTAGGTCCGATCGATCGGACAATGATTTAATCGATCAAATTTTGACATTACCTTGAATCTAATCGATCGGATCCATGCTTGATCGATTGGGTAGTCCATCTTTGAATTTTTCGAATTTTCTTCGTTTCACCTCTTTTAGGACTCTGTTGCCTCTTCAAACTCTTAGTCTAAAAGTAAATAGAAATGCAACTTCGACTAGGACTTGAGTTTTGTCCAACCCATGAATTTAACAAACATACAAAATATGAATGTTGTGGACATGCTTCTTTATGTTGTACTCATGATTATTACAAAGTAGTTCATAGGAGTTCGTTATCATGAATTCTAATCCTAGTGTAGATGGGCATACCTCACGCGTTCCTGTGAAATCTCCCTTGTAGGAATTCATGCATACTTCTTTCATGGTACGGATTACTATGGGATTACGTATTTATTTCCTGAGGGCCCACTTAAATCTCCAAATTTCCTGGATCGGGGCGTGACACTAAGGAATTATGATTTTCGTTACACAGCACCCCACTGCAATGACTCCCTGCCATCCTCTGTTAAAAATTTAAGCACCTCGATGCCTTCTAAATGTTGTACTTGACTCCTCAAAACACCTTCTAGATGTTGTACTTGACTCCTCAAAATAATCTTCTACGCTTAGAAGAGGATCTTTAGAGTGAATGGATCTTTAGAGTGAAACTTCAACTCTTCAACTCTCTAATAAAAGCTTCTAGAAAAGATGATCTCGAAATAAGTAATCTCTTTTTAGAACAATGATATATGTCCTTATGGTTAAGAGAGATCCCTTTAAATAGCCTCAAATTCATGCCTGACAAGTATATTCCAACCAAGAATGGCGTTAGCACAAAATTGGAAAGTTTTAGTTAAAATAGATTTAGAAAATCACAAGTCAGAGGCAACTTTTGCGTAGGTCCAATCGGTTGGACAATGATTCAATCAATTGAATTTCGACACTACCTTGAATCTAATCGATCAAATCCATGCTCGATCGATTGGGTGGTCCATCTTTGAATTTTTTGAATTTTCTTCGTTTCACCTCTTTTAGGACTCTGTTGCCTCTTCAAACTTCTAGTCTAAAAGTAAATAGAAATGCAACTTCGACTAGGACTTGAGTTTTGTCCAACCCATGAATTTAACAAACATACAAAATTCCTTTTAATCTCTCCTTTTGGCAATTCATGGACAAAACTCTTTATAACAATACAATAAGATCTACTCAAAACAAAACCCAAAATACATTAAATTTCATCAAAAATAAAAATTTACCATCGGCACACTTGTAGATCTATATTGTCTCTCTTTTTTTTTAATCTGAACTTTAAGCATCTTGACACATCTTGACTCAAGAAGTCTCCCCCTGAATGAAGTTTCTCCCCCCTTTTGTCCATAATTGATAATGCTAATGATCATTATACAAAAATGTTCGAAGTCATTAATTTCTTAAAGGTTTCTTCCCTAAAAGTCCTCTCTTTTGGCAAATTTGGTTTGTTTAAATGAGGATGAGTTGTTTAAATGAGGATAAGTTGATTCCAGACTTCAAAAAGAATTCTTTGCAACCATAGAATTCTTTTAACCCCGCATATTATTGCCAAACGTTCCCTTGGCAATAAAGCGAGATCGCCAAGGATTTGCCTGTGTTGGCCTTAGATTTATGGATGAATTTACAGTCTACAGTAATTAGGAAGAACCTTCTCTCTCATACTATTTTCCTCACCCGCTAGCATTACACCAAACAACGGTCGTTCGGTTTGCGTGGAACTACCATTCACGTAGCAGGAATCATGTCCTTCACTGTCCTTCATTAAAGTCACGATGTAGTGCCTAAGGTCAGCTAATGCATGTCACAATGTAGTGCGATTAAAGTCACAATGTAGTGCCCAAGGTCAGCTAATGCATGTCAGTCAGTACCAGTCACAATGTAGTACGATTCGGTGCCTAAGGTCACTGAATGCATGTCAATCTGTAAACAGTCACACTGTAGTGCGATTAGGATCTGCCTAAAATGTCACTTCATTCATTTGAATTTTATCCCATTTACTTGCGAACAACGGAAGACTTTTGCTACAAAGTCCAAACGAGAGACCGTCACACCCATCTCACTGATTATCCTGAGTGGATTAAAATTTCAAAATTAAATTTGATAACCAATAAAAGATCTCGTTATCCTTCTAGATAGAATGAATGAGTAAACTACAAATCTCTATTACGTGGTTGTAATTGTAAGTTGTAAATATATTTATATGCTGAGAAATTCGTGAGAACCTAGTGGTAAGGATTCCATCTCACAATCCTATCCAAGATTGTCCCTCGGCAAGGTGGTAGTATCACAAAGTTTGTACGACTCAACCAAGCGGCAAAAGGAAAAAGAGACTACCTAATAATAGGTGAAGTATTTTTTTTTTCTGCATCCGGCAAAAGGAAAAAGAGACTACCTAATAATAGGTGAAGTTTTTTTTTTTTTTCTGCATCGGAAGAGTCGAGTCTAAGCCATGAGTTTTCCATTATTGGTTTTGAATGATTTTGATTTTTAGTATGGCCCACTATGGATGTAAAAAATTGAAAATATTAATACAATTTGACAAGGGGAAGTTTGGTATTTGCTTGACTAGACCTGACACAAATTTTATGTAATAAATTTAACCCAAACAAACTCATGATATTCATTTTTCACATGGTAAAGTAAAGTTTATTGTTAGCCATAAGAAATTTATTTTATTTTATTTGATTGGTCACAACAAGTGTAAAAGAAGAACGTGCTAACCCGAGTCCTTTAACCGTCATGCTATGGTTAAGGATTCAATCTTGATTCTTTCATGGAAAGAGGGCTAGCGAGGTGCATCACCACTAAATTACGAGTGGAAAGAGATGTTAGCACTCTAGTCAATAAGCTGTGGCACGACCCAACCTGCTTAACGACACGGCTCAGAGAGTCGTATCATGCTGGGCCAGGCATCTCAAGCACGTGGCCTTATCCAACTCGACCAAACAGTCATGTGTGGATTTTTTACCATTTTGCCCCTCCAACAGTAGAAAAAAAACTACTAATTTATGTGTTCTGACCATTTTACCCCCCACCACCTCGCCCAAAACAACCATCATGGTAGGGTGCTCATGGGCAGGGCTGGCCTGAGCGCGGCCCAAGCCCGACCACTTTTGCTCGGGCTTGGATCTTAGGTGTAAGTTTTTGGCTCAGGCTTGGATTAAATATTTGGGCTCATTTGTTATGTGGGCCAGGCTTGGGCCAAATGGTAGTAAGCCCAAAGCTCGGCCTGACCCAAATAAGTGTATTAAGTTACAACTTCTCCATCCTACGTTTCTTATGTTGCATGTAAATCTTTCATGGTAGAAATTTTAAAAATTATTTATGAAAGAACATTATTTAAAAGGTAAATAATGTTCATTCTACTTGGTTTGTAGTTTGTACTAGACAAAGATCTTTTGGTTACATTGATACAGTTCTGTTTTATTGATGAGTCATATGCTTTTATTTAAAAAAAAGAAAAAAAATGCAACATCAACTTAAAGAACAGTAAAAATAACTTTATATGAAAATTGCAATAACTTTTAATAAAGATTTTTTGCATTTTAGATGAATTCATTTGGACGTGACTATATGTATAAATAAGAATTAGTGCATGATAGCCACTTAGCCTCACCAGAGACCAAGGGTTCTTAATAATCGGGCCCGAATAGGGCTAGGCCTGATTAATATATGGGCCTGGCTCGGGCTTAATAGATTTTATATGGGCTGAGCCAGCCACTTAAGGCCCGAATCGGACTTGTGCTAGGCCTGGGCTTAAGGATTTTAATCTAGGCTAGGCTCCAACTTTGCTTGACCCAGCTCAGCCTGGCCCATGAGCACCCGTACATAATGGCTAGATTATGGACATTTTAGGTCATTTTTACATTTCAAAAATCTATAAATACCCACTTATCCCTCTCATTTCTCATCACTTCTCATTCAGGCTCTCTCATATCTCTCTAAGTCTCATAATCACTCTCTAGCTCTCTTAAAATCTCTCTCTCTTCATACTTGTAATAAGTTTTTGAGAGACCAAAGATCAAGTCATCAAGATACAAGATTAAGGGGCCTTTGAAAATTTTGAAGTATTTATTTTATTCTCTCTCTATTCATACTTGTAATAAGTTTTTGAGGGACCAAAGATCAAGTCATCAAGATACAAGATTAAGGGGCCTTTGAAAATTTAGAAGTGTTTATCTTATTTCAATTTGAGATTTCATATTTGTATAATCTAAATATATTATTATTTTAACTCTCATCTCCTCCCATTTCTTATATTAAATATCACAAAAAAATCTATTACTATTTATTATATATCTTTTTTAATCTTTTTTTATATGGCTGGACAATATCCTGAAAATTTTTCCTGTTGATGTAAAGGAAGAAGAGCATTTGCGTGATATACTAGAAGAAAGCGAAGAAACACATCTACAGATAGAAACTTGTGGTACCCATATAACATCTAAGAAACCCCAAGCCCCGTTTGGCATCATGATAATGGGTTTTGTTGGATATTTTTCGAAAACCCACATTTTTTATAAAAAGAAACATAAATGTCAAAGACATTTGAATGTGTCTTTTTCAATTATTTTAAATACTTTTTAAAGTTTGTGTCTTTTCAAAATCATTTTGGTGCCCTTTGGATGAGATGTATCTCTTAGGCCCATTTGAGTGGATGTGACCCAATGCTAAGGGATATTTTCCAACTCTATAAATTAAAGTCTTTTTCAGATTTATGATATGGAATTCAAAATTTCAGAGATTAATGAGCTTTATATTTATATTTATATTTTATGATTTTCAAGGGCAATTCCATATTTTTTACTCTAGTATGCAAACTTTGAATCAAACTTGAGCATTGTATTCTCGGGATAGAATTTCATCAAAACCACCTGTATGTAGGAAATTGTTATCTTTAAGAAAGCATCTTAATTGATATGCCTTGCCCATTTTCATTCCTTTCTTAGATTAATTTCTCACATTCACAATCACTCACTAATTATCTATTCTCACTATTTATTTATTTTTGTTATGCAAGTTTTTCATAAGTAATTTTTCTAACAATCTAAAGACAGAAATTCTTCCTCTTCACGAAGAAAGTTACAATAACGAGATACAAAGATTACAATAATCACTTTCTCTCTTTCATGAATGGCACTTCATATCAAGCTTTTATCGCTATATCCGGATTATTGGAATGCTCTATGCACGCTACAACCTAACCATTTAAAGGTGGATGGAGAAATTGGAAGAATTTGAAACTAAACAGAGGTTGTCCATTTAAGCAAGCATTGTGGCACTATCCTTAACGTCAGGTCAATGATCTGTGGTATGAACACATCTGCATGAGTTTTTCCCAAGTCAAATTATTTCATGTGAGATGTCTTTTGGTTTGAGACATTTCAAGCGGTTATAACTGTTTATTATTATCCCTAT
This sequence comes from Sextonia rubra, assembly GCA_037013555.1. Classification (NCBI taxonomy): domain Eukaryota; kingdom Viridiplantae; phylum Streptophyta; class Magnoliopsida; order Laurales; family Lauraceae; genus Sextonia; species Sextonia rubra. Next base: position 3,875,010 of record JASUAD010000007.1, read on the forward strand.
TTGACTTTTCTTCTATAAAAGTACTTTTATCCTAGAGATAGATTAATGGATCCATCTTGGGTAAGAAAAATGAAATTGTTATGAAGTCAGGAGGTATGCAATCTTATTTATTTTAAATTCTTGGAATTTCATTTTATTATTCTTATTCTTGAAAGTGTGAACTATATTCTCCATATATTTTAGTGTAAACAAACATGCCTTGTAGTTATTTACATAGCAGTTTGATTTCCACTAAAAGTTTAACATTCGTGATGTTTGTTTTGGCATTTAGTTAGTTACATCATTTGCTTCTATCAATATATGAAGCAAAAACCAGACTTGCTTTCTTTTTTAACTGCATTGATTGTGAATGATAGTATGGAAGAACCCGATTTCTTATATAATTCCTTTTTATATTTATTTTTATCTAACACAAATTGAACATGCAGTGTCGTGCTTATGATTGTCAATCCATTTTGGGCATACCATTATGGTGAATTGATTTATGTCATATATTGATTTATTGGTTTCTACTATGTCTATCCATACTAGAGAGTAGTGGTATGCCTCTCATGTGGGCATTATAGAATATCATTTACAGTTTTAAACTTTTACCACTATGGTGAGAGGGTGGTCTTGTTAGAATTGATGGCCTTAAGGTTCTAGCAACCATTTTCATAAAGTACTTGATATCAACCGATTGAGATTCTAATAGTGTGAGCAGTCTCTATCAATGTCTATCAGGCATACAATTCTTTGTTGTACCTGTCATAGCCAGTAGAAAAAAGAAAAGAAATGATTTTTTCAAGTTGGTAGTCGTGGGGGAAGGTGAGAAAGTAGTTAAGATTTATTTTGAAATTTCAGATTTGGAGAAGGATTCTGTCCATTTAAAACAAGTGGCCCTCTTTGTCATAATGCTACACTAACATTTTTGCATCACTTGTTTTAGGCACATTTGACCCCCACTATTTATGATCACTTAAATTTTATTTTATTTGCAAGCATCCTATAAGAGTTAATCTGCACCATTTTAATTATAGGCATCACATGTTTTATGAAGAAAAATGAGAATATTCAAGTAATTGCATATATACTATGGGTGGGAACCATCCATATAGGATTTTTTTTTCTACATGGCTTTGGTGATGATGGTGATATGATTTTTTGTGAACTATCCTTGAATCATCGATTTGAGGCTAACCTATATGTTAAATAATTATTTTGAGAATGAAATAATGATGATTTTTCTCCTATTAGTATTTGTTTAAAGATGCAGAGTAGGTATCTATTTATCATTAATGTTTATTAAGATACCAATATGCCAAAGCTAAAGTATTGATAATGTCCACTTGAGGGTTTTATTATCATGACCATCATCATAATTATTATTGTTGTATTTGTGATACAAGCTCTCTCTATAGCTTAAATTTATAAATATTGGTGATTTCTTTTATCTAATGATAGAATGATGTATTTTCTTCCATTAGTAGTTTTCAATGATGCAGAATAGGTATCTATGATTGGATATATAACAATTTTGTAGATATTGCTGATTTAATCATCAAGTAGATCATTGATCTTGCACATTGCATCGTTGATCAAATCACAAGTCTTGGATGTTGCATCATCATTCATTTGATCAGATCACAGGTCTTGGATATAAATGATAAAAAAAAGTATGTGACAACAAATCGCGGTACTTCTTTGATCAACTAATGTCCATGGACACGTAATATTAAGGTAAATGAAATACAAGATTGTGAATACCCCCTAATTTCTCGAAGTGATGTTATATCACTAGAGTGAGATTTTCAAACCTCGAAGGAGATGAGTTTACTGGTATAGAGGGATTGTCCTTACTGTAGCCTACTATTAACTTCTAAATTAGAGTTCAAAGGAAACCAGAGGGTATATTATGATATTCCTTAGAGTGCACAATTATTTGAAACTATTGGTGGAAATGATTTTATTTCAAGTTTGCCTATCTCTGAGGTTCGTGCACTGTTTAACTTTCGCTTATGTTAGGCTGGACTTTTTAGTCCTTAACAAACTCATGGATTAATGCAGAGTGAGCGGAAGCACTTTTGATGGGTTTGTTTTTGCAGATGTAGAGGTCATGGCCGACTGCCATGGGTCTTGTCGAGAAGGCTCTAACGCATTCGCTAAGACCAGAACTAGTGCATGGCCTATGAAATAGCATAGACTAGAGAATATGGATGCCTGACTATATTGTATAATGTGAATATGTATTGTGAGCTTCACTTAGATCACTCACTTACACTGAAGTTTTATTTTACATATTCTACCTTCTGGTTTAAGAGTCATCCACCTATGAGGGATGCATTATAAAGTTTTTAGTTATTTTCTTATTACTATTGTTAATGTTAGAATTATTATTCTTAAAAGTGTTTTTAGAAAATAATGGGGGATTGTTGGATATTTTCCAAAAACCCACATTTTTGACAAAAAGAAAAATAAATGTCAAAAGACATTTGAATGTGTATTTTCAAATTATTTTAAATATTTTTTAAAGTTTGTGTCTTTTCAAAATCATTGTGGTGCCCTTTGGGTGAAATGCATCTCTTGGGCCCATTCGAGTGGATATGACCCAATGCTAAGGGGTATTTTCCAACTATATAAATTAAATTCTTTTTCAGATTTATGATATGGAATTCAAAATTTTAGAGATGATTGAGTTTAATATTTATGTTTGAATTGTATGATTTTCAAAGGTAATTCCATATTTTTTATTTTAGTATTCAAACTTTGAATCAGAATTGAGCATTATCTTAGGGATAGGATTTCATCAAAACCATATCATCATCATCATCATCAAAGTCAGATCCCAACCATGTTGGGATCAGCTACATAGATTCTGTTTTTCCATTCTGTTCTGTTTTGAGCCAAGTCCTTAGATAAGTTAAACTTCTTCAAATCTGATTTAATGACCTCCATCAATGTTTTCTTTGGCCTACCCCTACCTCGTGATAGGCCTTCCCCTGATAGCCAAACTTTTTATTACTGGTGCCATTACCAGCCTACGCCTAATTTGCTCAAACCATCTTAAACGGTTTTCTGTAATCTTATCCAATATTAGTGCTACCCCTAAAAGCTCTCGAAAGTGGTTATTTCTAATTTTATTTTTTTTAGTTTTACCTCACAACCACTTAAGCATTCTCATCTCTGCCACATCTATTTGACGTATATGCGTCTTTTTAATTGGTCAACATTCTGCTCCATATATCATAGCTGGTTTAAACACTATCTTGTAAAATTTGCCTTTCAATTTCGTTGGCATTTGTCTGTCACAAAGCACTCCAGAAGTTAGTCTCCACTTCAACCATCTAGCTTTTATCATATGCTCAACATCTTCGTCAATCTCCCCATCCTTACTAATCATCGAGCCCAAATATCGAAAAGAATCCTTACGTAGTATCTCATGGGTTTTAATTTTAACAGTGATTTTAACACTTTGTATATGTCCACTGAAGTTACAATCCATATATTCTATCTTTATACAACTTATTTAAAGCCTTTAGATTCTAATGCCCCCTGCCATCTCTCGAGTTTTGTGTTTACACCATCTCTTGATTCATTCATAAATACTATATCATTTGCACACAACATATACCATGGTACTTCTTCTTGAATATGCGCAGTTAACTCATCCACAATCAATGCAAAGAGATAAAGACTTAAGGCTAAGCCCTGATGCAAACCTATAGTCACGGGAAATCCGCATGTTTCTCCACATTTGGTTCTCATATTTTTTACTGCTTCTTCATACATAACCTTAAAATGTTCAATGTATCATTTAGGGACATTCCTTTTCTTCAAAACCCACTAAATTAAATCCCTCAAAAACCTATCATAGGTTTTTTCTAAATCGATAAAGACCATATGTAGATTTTTCCTCTTGTTTTGATATTTTTTCATTAATTGCCTAAGTGAAAAGATAGCTTCCATGTTGACCTCCCCGCCATAAAACCAAATTGATTTTCAGCAATCTTGGTTTTCCGTCTTAGTCTTTGCTCTATTATTCTCTCACATAACTTCATAGTATGACTCATAAGTTTAATCCCTCGATAGTTGGTACAATTTTGTATATCTCCCTTATTTTTATATATAGATACTACAATGTTTCTTCTCCATTCAACTGGCATTTTCTTTGTCATAAGTATCTTATTGAAAAGTCTATATAACCAACTCACCTTAACCTCTCCCAAGTATTCCCATACCTCTATCAGAATATCATCTAGCCCTGTAGCCTTTTCTATTTTCATTCGCTTCAATGCTTCTTTCACTTCCACCCCTTTAATTCTATAGAGAAAAGTATACTTTGGTAATAAAGTATCCTCCCCCATTCTTGTATCCCCCATATGTTCTTCATTTAAAAGTTTGCTAAAATATTCCTTCCACCTTTCTTTAATATGTTGTCCTTCACCAAAACATTATCCTCATTGTCCTTGATACATTTGACATAATCAAGTCCCAACTTTTCTTTTCTCTTATTTTTGTGAGCTTAAAAGTATCCTTCTCTCCTTATCTTGTTTCCAATTTATTATAGAGGTCATTGTATGCTTTGAGTTTTGCACTATTTACAACTTTCTTAGCTTCTTTCTTTATCTTCTTATATAACTCAAATTTTTCCATACTTTTAGTCCATTGCCAAACTTTGTAGCATTGTCTTTTCTGTCGAATAACTTCCTAAACCTCCACATTCCACCACCATGTTTCTTTATTAACATATCTCTTTCCTTTTGATTCTTCAAGTACCTTCTTTGTAACATTCCTAATGCAATTAGCCATTTGATTCCATATTACTATAGTTTCTTGTTCAAGATTCCATCCTCCCTTCTTAATCATTTTGTCCTTAAATATATTTGCTCTTTTTCCCTTTAAATCTCTTTACCTTGTTTTATGGTCCATTTTGTTTACTACCGCTCTCTTTCTACTTCTAATGCAAATATCTAAAACTATGAGCTTATGTTGCGTGATCAAACTTTCTCCTGAAATAACCTTACAATTTTTACAATCCAATCGGTCCTGTTTTCTAACTAGAAAAAAATCCATTCGAGTCCTATTACTCCCCCTTTTATAGGTAATTAAGTGCTCATCTCTCTTTTTAAAGTAAGTAGTTGCTACTACAAAATCAAATACCACTGCAATATTCAATATAGTATTTCCAAATTCATTCCTTTTTCCAAATCCTTACCCTTCATGCATTCCCTCATATCCTCTATTATCTCTTCCTATATGCCCGTTTAAATCCCCTCCAAAGAAAATCTTATCATTATTTGGGATTTATTAAATCCTCCATCTTCTCCCAAAATTATCTTTTCACACTTTCCTCTAGACCTACTTCGGGAACATATGCACTAATGATATGGATTATATCTTCCTCTAGCACTAGTTTAATTGCTATAACTCTATCACCAAACTTCTTTACCCCCACATTTTTCTCTTTCAAATCCTTATATGCAACTGTACCAACTCCATTTCTTGTATTACTCTTTCCTGCATAACAAAGCTTTTACCCATCCGTGAGCTCCTTAGCTTTATTTTCTTTCCACCTTGTCTCCTGTATACAAGACAAACTAATTCTTTTTCTTTTCATTACCTCGACCAACTCCATGCTCTTGCCTGTCAAGATTCCCATATTCCAATTAGCAAGTTTAATTTTCCTATTCGTCTTCTTCTTCTCATGGACTAACTTTTTTAACCACACTAGCTCAAAATCATGCGACCCTTAAACACTTTTCACTGCAGTCGGAAGAAGCTGCAATACGTCACTTAAAGCAGGGAACGCCCTAACCTTATTGCGAAATATTGATATCTTAGAATTCAATTTGGGTTGTGAGCAAAAACTGGCGGAGTTTTTAAAACCAAAACCACATACATGTAGGAAATTGTTGTCTTTAATAAAGTATCGTAATTGGTGTGCCTTGTCCATTTTTATTGCTTTCTTAGATTAATTTCTCACATTCACAATCACTCACTAATTATCCATTCTAACTGTTTATTTATTTTTGTGATTGCAAATTTTTCATAAGTAATTTCTCCAACAAGTTGTTCCTGTATGCCCACGGGATAAGACCAAAGGAATTACATTTGTTAAGCATAATTAGACATTTCCGAATCTAATCCTGCTGGAATAATTCCTCAAATCATGTCCCGCTAAAGTAGGAAATCTTAAACAATTTATTTTGTTTTTTTTTTTTTTTGGCATGGCTGGTGGGCACTAAAATCTTCCTTTCCCTATTTTGGAAAAACATTACAAGAGCTTTATATCCTCTCATTGTATCAGCTCCTGCAATCTCTCCATTCCATTTTGCTTGATGTAAAAAAATAAAAGATTCTTCTACTTCTTCTTATATTTGGGCTTGCCCAATCTTTTGAAGGTGTGGATCAACCCATGGAATGTTATTATAGATTTCTCCAATTGGACTGATTTCATCATCTTGGAGGCTACCTTTTCTCTGTAATTGGAAACAAGACCATAAGCCCAATTAATGAAACAAGCCCCACCACTGAACAAGTGAGAAATTGCCAACTGAATCTGTACCATCATCATCAATATAATCATCTACACCTTACTCCATTAATGTTGAGTTGGCTTTGACAGTTTCCCATTAAATAATCCATTGCTCACACCGTGCAGTGTGACAGAGACAGAATGAGAAACAGCCTATAGGTTTTCTTCAATTTCCTCTGATTTCTATCCTTTCTTTCCCTACTAGATATTTGTTAGATGTAAGTTCAATAATCTTAGAATAATATTGCTACTTTTCCATACAAGTTCCATGTAGCAGATTCTCAATAGAACAAATTAATACAATGATGCCAAACAAGTTCTACAAAGATTCTTCTCAGCACAACCTAGTCTAGGTACAATCTATTTTAAGCACAAAATAAGGAACAATGAAGAAACACGATGCCAAATAGGGGCCAAGTTTCTATGGTTTGGCAAGCATTTGAAAGAGCAATTGTTAAAGATAGAAGTGAGAAATAAATACAAAAAGCTCAATGTAAGTATTGTAAAAAAACTTTATAATTGCGATTCAACTAGCAGTACAAGTCATTTAAAAAGGCATAAGGATGCTTGTGAATCAAAACATATTGGGTTTGGGTCCCAAGCCCAAGGGATAGAGTCAGGGTTACATACCCAAATTTCAACTAATGGCAGTAGTTTAGGAGTTTTTAATTAGGATACCACTAATGTCAGACAATTATTGATAAAAATGATGTACTTGATGAATTAACTTTTGTTTTTTTTTTCTTTTGAAAATGTGTTTTTTTAAGAATACATTCAAAACACCCTAAATCCATAATTTAAAAATATACTAGATATATTGGTAGGAATTATGCATATAAATTATGAAAAAGTGAAAATAAAAATATAAAAAATTACATAGTGAATAGTCCTAGTAGAATAGTAATAACAACATTTTTATAGAAATCTAAAGGTAGTGATGGCTTTCTTTCTATCGCTGCCATCACATGGATGAAATTTGGGCACAAAGAATTTGATCCATTATTTTGAAAAAACTTCAATTCTATGAAATTTTGGATAAAGTTATATTTGTTACCTTATAGATAATGAATCTAATAATAAAGGAGCTATTGATATAATGTAAACTATGCTGCTACTTTCAAGTTTAAATGATGTATCTATTTTTCATAATAGATGGATATGTCACATCTTTAGTCTTATAGTCAAAGTTGGTTTGGAACATATTAAGATTATCATGGAAGAAAATCAAAGATATTGTTAGATATATTTTTTTTATCCCTCACCTAGAACACAATTATACACCTCAATATGTGGGAGGCATGATTAATAGCTAGAAGAATAAATACATATGTTGAACAAAGATGGAACTATGTATGATATTTAAGTAAAGTTATTTCTAAAACAAGTCATACTTCATGAATTTTGTGCTTTACATAAACAAGATCGACGGGTCCCTAGTGGGCATTGGGAAATTTGTGAAGAAGTAAGAAATTTATAACATGTTTTTTTAATACAATATTATTTTATTATGGAGTGTATTATCCCACCTATAATTAAGCTCTTAACCGTCTTCTTGAAATTAGTGTACAAAGTAGAAGATATAAAATAATGAACTACTTGGGGCCACTTGTAAAAGAACGAAAGAGAAATTTACTAAATATTTGAGAGATGCCCCAATCACATTTTGTTTGTTTGCTGTATTCAATCAAATGATAAAGTTAAGAAGTATATCAACTTTTCTTAATAAAATAAATGCAAACTTGGAAATAGAAAACATAAATGATTTTGAAAATTTAAATTTATGTTTAGATTCACTCTTTCAATCTTATTGTTTTAGCACAGGCACATCAGGGGCTAGTATGGAGGCTAAACCAGTCCAGGGGATGGTAGAAGGACAACTGGTGTACCTGGAATATCCTTTATTCCAAGATGAGTATTATCTCCACCCCAAGTTATGTTGTGACAAAGTTATCATCATATATTGAATCAATTGTATTGGAGATGTCGGCTGCATCTACTTTTGACATTTTATCTTGTTGGAAAGCATATGAAAGCAGATATCATATGTTTTCTATCAGGGCTCATGATTTGGTAACAATCCCAATATCTTTTGTACCATTAAAACATGCTTTTAATGCAGGAGGATGTGTGGTGGATGGTACGATGACAAGATTAGAGGAAGAGTTAGTGGAGTTTGCTTATGAGACTGGTATTTGGTGGATATGAAAAAGCAACAATTGATACAAATTGAAGATTACAATCTAAGCGAATACATTGGTGAATTCTATTTTTTCCCTTTAGAGTAAATATAAAAATGTATTCTTTTACTTTTTCCATTTTTTAATTATTTACAATAATTGTAAAGATTCTAAAAGTAATTTTGTTAACTCCGCCAGTTTTTGCCGCCGGTCCTAAGCCCGGGTAAAAGAGGAGGGTTGCATTAGGTAGGTTGACAGCCAGCGTAAAACTTTGTGACAACCCAAACATGAATTCTGAGATAACAATTTTTCGCGATAAGGCTAGGGCATTCCCCTCTTTAAGCGATGCATTGCATCGTCACCCGGTTGCAGTAAAAAGTGTACAAGGGCTACCACATGACTCTGGGCTAATGTGATTACAGAAGTTAGTCCATGAGAAGAAGAGGGGGAATAGAAAAATTAAACTTACTATTTGGAATATAGGAATCTTGACAGGCAAGAGCATGGAGTTAGTTGAGGTAATGAAAAGAAAAAGAAATAGTATGGCTTGTATACAGGAGACAAAATGAAAAGGGAATAAAGTTAAAGAGCTCATGGATGGATATAAGCTTTTCTATGCCGGAAAGAGTAATACACGAAATGGAGTGGATGTAGTTGTAAATAAGGATTTGAAAGAGAAAATTGTAGAGTAAAGAGGTTTGGTAATAGAATTATAGCAATTAAACTAGTGCTAGAGGAGGACATAATTCATATCATCAGTGCATATATGCTCCCCAAGTAAGACTAAAGGAAAGTATGAAAAGACAATTTTGGGAGGAGATAGATGATTTAATACTAGAAATCTCAAATAGTAATAAGATTTTCCTTAGAAGGGATTTAAATGGGCATATCGGAAGAGATAATAGAGGATATGAGAGAGTGCATGGAGGGCAAGGATTTGGAGAAAAGAATGAATTCGGAAATACTATCATGGACTTTACATTGGCATTTGATCTTGCAATAGCAAATACTTACTTTAAAAAGAGAGATGAGCATTTAATTACCTATAAGAGTAGGAGTAATAAGAGTCAGATAGACTTTTTCCTAATTAGAAAATAGGACCGATTAGCTTGTAAAGATTATAAGGTTATCCCAAGAGAGAGTTTGACCACGCAACATAGTCTCGGAGTTTTAGATATTTGCATTAGAAATAAAAAAAGAGCGGTAGTAAACAAAATGGACCCTAAAACAAGGTGGAGAGATTTAAAGGGGGAAAGAGCAAATATATTTAAAGATAAAATGATTAAGAAGGGAGAATGGAATCTTAACGGAGAAACTACAGTATTGTGGAATCAAATGGCTATTGCATTAGGAATATTGCAAAGGAGGTACTTGGAGAATTAAAAGGAAAGAGACATATTAATAAAGAAAGTATGGTGGTGGAGTGTAGAGGTTCAGGAAGTTATTCGAGAGAAAAGACATTGCTACAAAGTGTAGCAAGGGACTAAGAGTATGGAAAGTTTTGAGCTGTATAAGAAGGTAAAGAAAGAAGCTAAGAAAGTAGTAAGTAGTGCAAAGTTTAAAGCAAACGATGACCTTCATAGTAAGTTGGGAAGAAGAGAAGAAGAAAAAGATATTTTTAAACTTGCAAAAGTAAGAGAAAAGAAAAGTTGGGACTTAGATCATGTCAACTTTATCAAGGATAATGAAGAAAATGTTCTGGTGAAGGACAACGATGTTAAAGAAATGTGAAAGGAATATTTTAACAAACTTTTAAATAAAGAACATTTGGGGGATACAAGAGTTAAGGAGGATACTTCATCACTAGAGCATACTTTTCTCCATAGAATTAGAAAGGTGGAAGTAAAGAAAGTATTGAAGTGAATGAAAATAGGAAAGGTTACAGGCCCAGATGGTATTCCGATAGAGGTATGGAAATACTTAGGAGAGGTTGAGGTGAGTTAGTTAAGTAGACTATTCAATAAGATACTTGTGACAAAGAAAATGCCGGATGAATGGAGAAAAAGCATTGTAATACCTATATATAAGAATAAGGAAGATATACAAAATTGTTCCAACTATCGGAAGATTAAACTTATGAGTCATACTATGAAATTATGGGAGAAAATAATGGAGCAAAGACTTAGACAGAAAACCAAGATCTCTGAAAATCAATTTGGTTTTTTGCCAGGAAAATCAACTATGGAAGCTATCTTTTCACTTAGGTAATTAATGAAAAAATATCAAGCAAAGAAGAAAAATTTACACAGTCTTTATCGATTTAGAAAAAGCTTATGATAGGATATTGAGGAATTTAATTTGGTGGGTTTTGAAGAAAAAAATGTCCCCAGAGTTTACATTGAAATTTTTAAGGATATGTATGAAGGAGCAGTAACAAATGTAAGAACCATATGTGGAGAAACAGGTGGATTCCCCGTGACTATAGGTTTACATCAGAGATCAACCTTAAGCCCTTATCTTTTTGCATTAATTATGGATGAGTTAACTGTGCATATTCAAGAAGAAGTACCATGGTGTATGTTGTTTGCAGATGATATAGTATTAGTGGATAAATCAAGAGATTGTGTAAATACAAAACTTGAGAGATGGCGGGGGCATTAGAATCTAGAAGCTTTAAAATAAATTGTACAAAGACAGAATATATGAATTACAACTTCAATAGACATATACAAAGTGTTGAAACCACTGCCAAAATTAAAACCCATGAGATACCCTTTAAAGTTTCTTTTCGGTACCTAGGCTCAATAATTAGTAAGAATAGGGAGATTGACTAATATGTGGAGCATAGGATAAAAGCTGGAGGGCTGAAGTGGAGACTAGCTTCTGGAGTGCTTTGTAACAGACAAATGCCAACGAAATTGAAGGGCAAATTTTACATGACAGTGATTAGACCAGCTATGACATATAGGGCAGAATGTTGGCCAATTAAGAAAATACATATTCATAAGAGAGATGTAGCGGAAATGAAAATGCTTAGATAGATGTGTGGTAAAACTAGAAAAGATAAAATTAGAAATGAGCGCTTTCGAAAGCATTCAGGGACAGCACCAATAGGGGATAAGATTAGAGAAACCCGTTTAAGATTGTTTGGGCAAGTTAAGCGTAGGCCAGTAATGGCACCAGTGAGATGAAGTTTGGCTATACAAGTGGATAGCCCATCAAGAAATAGGAGTAGGTCGAAGAAAACATTAATGGAAGTCATTGAATCAGATATAAAAAAGTTTAACTTATCGAAGGATTTAGCTCAAAATAGAATGGAATGGAGAAACAAAATTCATATAGCCGACCCCAACATTATTGGGATAAGGCTTTGATGATGATGATTCTAAAAGTAATTCTATTAAAAAACTTTCAAGTGAAAAAAATTTAAATGGATTTCCCTCTAATGGAGTAGGTTGAGTTTAACTGAACCATTTAAAACTATGTCATCCCCTTCTTTATGTGTATGTCATGTGTACTTTTAATATATTTTAAAAAAAATATCAAATTGAATCAAAGAATGGTGGGTCGCAGCCAACACGACATGATTGGACATGACCCCAAGCCAGCATGGCACCATAGGCCATCTCTAATCAATAGATTGGCAAGGATTTTCTTCACTAATAGCATCAACTCTTTTTTTTTTTTTTTTTTGTCCTTTTGGTTTATCATTTTTATCAAGTACAACATCTTCACAATACTCTTATAATTAAAGTTTGGATCCCATGAAAAGACCCAAGCATATCTTCAATGGTTGGTGGGTTTGGAAGATTTGGATATGCCATATCTTCCTACCAAATTTGGGCAGACTAATCATTTTAAATCCTTGATCAATGGGCTATAAGTATAATTACTTTATAGTAAATAAATAAAATTCCATTGATTCCAATAAATAAAATTCCATTGATTCCATGGTCCATCATATGCGGGTGGGAACAAACCAACAAGATCAATGTAATTCAAGAGAGTCCTTGTCTATGGACTTTTCGAACTAATCCTCCGGTGGGCGACCAATGATCAGGTGCACACCTGATCATTTAAAGTCCATCTTGTTCTTTGTATGGGAAAAAATGCCCTTGTCTTAATTAAATACCATAATTTGTACCTTTCACCTTCATGGCTTGTTTGTGTAGGTTCCACATAAGCAGGAAAACTTAGTATTGGCTTCTGGCGAAACAAATTTCCAACTGTATGGGCAGGATTGCCATTTCCTTTTTTTTAAAGGATAAGTGTATATATTTCCAAAAATAAATATATATAGTTTACAAAAGAGTTGATGAAGGCTTGTCTTGCACCTCCTAAAAGTTGCACAACCAATAAGGAACCTAAATCAAGAAAAAGACCAACATACCGGGTGAAAGTTTTAGGAGAGCGTCTAAAATGGATCTACGCAACTAATCTCAATACTATGTGTGTAAACAATCAAATACGCAACAGAAATAAATCGAACAAAAGCACACACCACAACAGATCCGATTTTTATGTGGAAACCCAACCGGGAAAAAAACTATGATTGAAAATTAAGCATAATAAATTAAACCACAGTTACAAGAGATATACTTACAACCCTTATCCGGTTATTGCACAACCTAAGGACTTGTGATTTTCATTGCACAATACCCCGCTACAACGACTTCCTGCCATCCTCTGTTAAAGATTTAAGCACCTAGATGCTTTCTAAATGTTATACTTCACTCCTCAAAACACCTTCTAGATGTTGTACTTGACTTCTCAAAATAATCTTCTATGCTTAGAAGAGGATTTTCTATAAAAAAATGTAGAAAACAAGGGATCTCTAGAGCAGAACTTCAGCCCTTCAACTCTCCAATAAAAGCTTATAGAAAAGATAATCTCAAAATAAGTAATCTCTCTTTAGAACAATGAGATATGTCCTTAGGGTTGGAGAGAAATCCTTTAAATAGCCCCATATTCATGCCTCATAAGTATATTCCAACCAGGAATGGAGTTGGCACAAAATAGGAAAGTTCCATTTAAAATAGACTTAGAAAATCGTAAGTCGATAGCAACTTCCGTGCAGGTCCAATGATTGAATCACTGTCCGATCGATCGGATAGTGATTCAATTGATCAAAATTTGGACACTACCTTGAATCCAATCAATCAGACCTATGCTCAATCAATTGGGCAATCCATCTTTGAATTTTTTGAATTTTCTTCATTTCGACTCTTTTGGGACTCTATTGCCTCTTCAAACTTCTAGTCTAAAAATAAATAGAAATGCAACTTCGACTAGGACTTGAGTTTTGTCCAACCCATGAATTCAGCAAACATACAAAATTCCTTTCAATCTCCCCATTTTGCAATTCATGGATGATAATATCCCATGCCCAACACCATGAATATTTTTGAGATTTGAGTTCAAGTTTTATGGAAAAGAATCAAGGAGAGTTATCCTAAAATATCTCCTTGATCTTGGAGCCAACAAGGAGAATTTTCTATGGAAGAAAAGTTGACAATACAAAAGACAAAGGAGGAAGTTCTACAACTCATGTGGGCCATGTTTGATTCAAGTAAGAGTTTTTCTCTCTAAATTATCTCTCAAAGAATTTCAATGCAAGGTGGCAATTACAAGAATAAAAAGAAGTATTAAAGATGGACTCCCAAAGAAAAAAAGAAAAAGAAAAAAAAGGGAGAAAGAAAAGCCCAAGTATCTCACACCCAAGCCATATATGTGCATCCCTTTTTTTTTTCAATTTCAAGTATTTTGAAGATTTTATCATATCAAGTAAGAAATGAAATTTTAGAGCTTGAAAAACTATAAATAGGGCACCATTGTGGTAGTCTAAGGCATAGAATAATTACCTACTTCCCACCTCTAAATCTCCTACACTCATCTCTCCCCCTCTTGTCCTTATATCTCAATTCATTAAGGAGGCTGTAACAACCCAAGTAGCCCGCTGGCCAATAACTCGGTGAGCCTTTCACGTAGCCCAAAATGCTTAAGCCCAAGTTACTAGTAGTAACCTATCTACCCCCTTAAGGCCACACATCCCCGTGTGAATCCATCAAACTACACCAGGCGATGTGGGACCGAAGCATTTCACACCCGTGTCCTCTACGGATTCCCCTATCTTGACTCACAGGTTCACGCACCCTGGCTTTATCCTGATCTTGCCTCAAGGGCTTTCCCAGCAGGATTGAGGGTCCCATATTTTCGGCTGGTTATAGGCTTTGATACTATTTGTAACCACCTAAGTAGCCCACTGGCCCAATAACTCAGTGAGCCTTTCACATGGCCCAAAATGCTTAAACCCAAGTTATTAGTAGTAACCTACCTAGTTCATTATATAGAAGACTCATATTTTACTCATAAGCGATGTGGGATGGGGTATTATAGAGGCTTAGCCCTAATTAGCCCTAAAGCCACAACACCAACCTTGACGATTCAATTAGAAGAAGGAATTCTTTTCTATCCTAGTATATTTAATCTTTTTGTTTAAATTTTTTTATCTTGTGTAAAAGAATTGCCATGCTAGTTTAATGATATTCATCTTGTTATTCTTCTCATTCTTATGGTTGTTCTTATTGCTTGATTTGTGTTTTCTTGTTTAGATTGACGAACCAAATCTAAGATAATATATTTTTAGTAATTTTGAGGCCTGGATTGAGGGAGGATTTTAAGAGAATATACATACCACCTTTGATTTATGTTATACCACCTTTGATTTCTATTTTACCACCTTTGAATTCAGTATTCTACCACCTCTGATTTCAAGCTTTACCACCTTTGAATCTCAACACGACACATTTATTTTTCCTACACTTTTACTTTATTTTTTGCACTTTTATTTCAATTTCTGCACACTCTATGTTTATGTTCTTGCATAATTTTGCTTAGTGGTGTTCACTGTTGAAACTTGCATTAGATTCATGCATATGTTCAATTGTTCAGAACATGTTTAAGGCCGTCAATTATGTTAAAATTAGAAATTATAACTGTAAGCTTATATACTGTAGTAATTAGTTGCTGGAAACAGTCCAAAAACAAGCTTGAAATTAAAGTTGTTCTTACCAACTTGTGTCAACCGAATTGGCAGATAATCTGATCTCCTTTGTGTGGAATGGTTGGACAAAAATTAGAAACTAAAATTTAGATCTGAATTTGACTTGCAGTCGGTCGAGATTTGGAATTTAAGACAGTTTGAAATCAAGCCGTATATTACGATCTTCATAAATAATTTGTGTACATGGTTACGTCCTCAATGTTTGAGCAGTTTTTAAAACTTGAAACTCAAGATTCAATTCAAAATTTGTGATAGAAAAGTGCTGAACACTGATGCTAAACAATGACATATTATGGTCGGTTCATGCATATTGATTGATGAATCATTGTGGCCTGTTTCGTATCAGTTATAGCTAGGAATCTCTGTGTTAAACTGACAATTTGAAGGTCTGAAAGGTGAACCAAACAGTAGTGCAAATCTGATTTCTAAACTATAGTTGGTAGCCCATCACATGTGCGACTTCACCATACTAGAAATAGAACACATGTTCATGCATTGGGTCACTTCTTTTTAGAAAGTAGAATATTCATGATTTTTGCATCTTATTT
Organism: Sextonia rubra; assembly: GCA_037013555.1. Taxonomy (NCBI): domain Eukaryota; kingdom Viridiplantae; phylum Streptophyta; class Magnoliopsida; order Laurales; family Lauraceae; genus Sextonia; species Sextonia rubra. The sequence continues at coordinate 3,891,252 of JASUAD010000007.1, forward strand.
ACCTTAGGAAATTTAGATTTCAGATTTGTATTCTTTTTTTTTTAAGATTATCATGTTTGAATTGAAGCATTTTTAAATTAGAAAGTTGCATTGTTTTGTTCATATTTAGAAGTTGCTTAACCTAGGTTAGTTTCCGATTGTTATTCTTAGATCCACTAACTTTCTAATTTAGACCATTTTAAATTTGAATTGGATTTGTAATTCTTTTGTTTTTAGAAAGTGTAGGTTCTTAACCTTAACTTAGGATAGTTTCTTTTTTCTTTTATTTAGTTTCTAACATTGTTTAGTTTTATTTTATTGGAAGTTCTGATGTGTGTTTTATTTTGCAACTAATTTAGTTTTATTTTTAGGAAGTTTTGGAATTAGGATTTCAAATTTAGGAATTATTATTGTAAGTGTTTAATTCTTATGAATGAATGTATTTGTTAGATTTTAAATTAGGTTAGTTTTAGAATTTTATTCATGATAAGTTTACAAGTTAAAACATCTTAAAATATTGCTCAATGTGAATCGACATGGTCTCACTAGTCTATTACTATATCGTTGTTCTGTACTTGGAGTTAATGAACAATGGACAAAACTCCTTATAACGATATAATTAGATCTACTCGAAACAAAACCCAAAATACATTAAATTTCAACAAAAATAGAACTTTACCATCAGCACACTTGTAGATTTGTATTATCTCTATTTTTGTTTAATTAGAATTTTAAGCATCTTGACACATCTTGACTCGGGAAGTCTCCTCCTACATGAAGTATCCTCCTCCTTTTATCCATAATTGATAATATTAATGATCATCATATAAAAACATTTGAAGCCGTTGAGTTTTTAAAAATTTCTTTCCTAAAAAATTTTTCTTTTGCCAAATTTGATTTGTTTAAATGATGATGAATTGATTCGAAGCTACAGAAAAAATTCTTTTTAATCATAAAATTCTTTTTACCCTGCATATGATCGCCAAATGTGCCCTATAACGTGAGATCTCCAAGGACTTGCTTGAGCTGGCCTTACATTTATGGATGAATTTAGAGACTACAACAATTAGGAAGATGCTTCTCTCTCATTCTTTTTTCCTCGCCCTCTAGCATTACACCAAACAACGGTCGCTCGGTTTGCGTGGCACTACTATTCACGTAACAGGTAACATGTCCTTCGCTATCCTTCATTGAAGTCACAGTGTAGTGCCGAAGGTCACTGAATGCATGTCAATCAGTACCAGTCACAATGTAATGCGATTCAGTGCCCAAGGTCACTGAATGCAAGTCAATCAGTAAACAGTCACAGTATAGTGCCATTAAGATCCCCGTAAAATGTCACTTCATTCATGTGAATTTTATCCCATTTACTTGGGAACAACGGAAGACTTTTTCTACAAAGTCCAAACAGGAGACCGTCACACCCATGTCACTTATTATGCTGAGTGGATTAAAATTTCAAAATTAAATTTGACTAACCAATAAAAGATCTCGTTATCCTTCTAGATAGAATCAATGAGTAAACTAGAAATCTCTATTGCGTGGTTGTAATTGTAAGTTGTAAATATATTTATATGCTGCGAAATTTATGAGAGCTTATGATAAGGATCCCATTTCACAATCCTATCTAGGGACAATTCCTTGGCAATGGATTGTCTCACAAAGTTTTTATGACTCAACCAAGCAGCAAAAAAAAATAAAATAAAATAAAATAAAGACTACCCACTAATAGGTGAAGTTTAAATATTTTTTACGGAGTTGTTTGTACAATAATAGTGTAATATTGCACAATATAATGTATGATATTGCACAACCTAAGATATTGTGGAGTCTAATGTATTCTATATCGTATAATCTTAGGATATCACAGAATAATTTTACCAAAAAAAAAACCTTAAATATCAGCAATTTATTGGCGGGTGTTGGGTTTAAGAATCACTATACGGGCAATATCCTATGAAAAAAAAATCCATTTCTATATTTATAGTTAATTTTTTCAACACGACAATCTATAGCGTGAAACTTCACATCCCTGCGATTAATGCAAACGAGGTGATCTCATTTGCATTCATATTAAGTTCCTACACAAAAGAACGAACAAATGATCGAAGAATATACGGTTGGGATAAAAATGGTGCAAAGGATGCAAATGAGTCAAATTCACGATAGAACCATGGCAGATTTGAACTTAGATTTGACTTAAAAAGCGAGACGGATCTAAGTCATATTTCACGCGGAAACTGTGTATTGTATTCAAATCTACAATCAACTTAAAGAATAAAAAAAAATGAATTTTGTTTCGAAACCCAGATCTAAAATGAAAATGTCCTCCTCTTCTATCTCCTCTTCAAAATTCACTCTAATAAGAGCAGGGCATGTCAAATTGGTCATCATATATCCTTGTTTTTCTAAGGATAAATCTAATGATGGGCCAACTATTGTGTTATATATGTTTGTGTGGATGCAGCATGCTCTGGTGTGAGACAACTATTAAGACACACATTGGACTTTATGGACAACAGGAAAGATGGAAGCTCAATCTAGGTGGCACCACATCCTAACCTTTTAATTTGTGGGCCACAAGTTTAATGGTTTTAAATTAAACAAATTCACATTCGATCTGATGATCTAATCTATTTGAATAATATGTGTGCGTGTACCGGACCATCGGTCCTACAATCTAACTGATTCAGACTAGCATAAAAAAATTTAAAAAAAAGGGATCAATGTCATGCAGGGGTTAGTCAGGCGAGTCCCTGTTAGATCACTGATCAGGTGGTCCACACTATCAAGTGTGCACTAAATCATTCACAAGTGTATAAATAGCTGGTGCTCATGCACGGACCATGCGAGATAATTTGTAGGATGAACTTTAAGACTCATGAATCATGAAGGAAGCAAAGGATCGGGAGATCTAGATGTGACCCACTTATGTAGTAACTATATGCAAAAAATTTCAAGTTCATTAGATAGTCCTTATCCATTGATTAATGCCCCCTAAAGGCTTAATTGTTTTAGAAGACATTATTTTTTATTATCTTAATATCTCATTTGTTTTCCTTGTCTACAGTCGAACCTGTGGGTCATTAAACAAGTTAAATTTCGAAGCCTTAATTTGGACTAGGTGGGGGCAAAATTAATCACATTGAGTGGTGATGACTGTCACTTAAAAGGAGAAAATTACAATTATTTATTTGTCCCACTATGATCAACATTATTGGGATCTAAAAATCATATCTCCTAAAGTACTCTTTCAATCACCTTTATAAATTTCAAAATTAGTGAAGATCCGTCCATTGATTACAGTAAAACAATGACGCCCACTGCCACCTGGTGGCTCCTTTCTGTGGTTTACTAGTTAAAAATACTTGGAGATTTGGATTCTTATCTTTTGTGCTTAGGCACAAGTGTCGCTTTTAGAAGCCACGTTCCTCTTATTCCATTTGCTTATTCTTGCGAGACTGGTGGAGTGCCTATAAAGATATGGGGGGGTGACTAAAAAGATATGATGACTCGACCACATGGACAGTGAGACAGCATTATTCTCAGGTGGTCCCCACATTGACATACAATTTTCTTTTAGTGGGTCACCTACTACAAATGTCTTCCTCAGTTGCTTTTGTTTCATAATTCCGTCACCAGTCGTCACTCCCTCTTGTAGCTCCCATGATCTGTTTGTGGGTTTGGATTTGCCCTACCCTAGGTTACCCACAATGTCATTTTGATTGGATGATTTTGATGGAGCCCACTATTGCTGATCATTATTAATAAGTTAAAAAATTAGAAAGATCATCGGGTCGAGTCGTGGGGCGACTCAAGGCAACTACCCGTTCAAATTTTCAAGAACAGCTAGGCCTAGGTTCAGACACTTTTATAGAGTTCACTTGTCATGTAACTACTGTAGTCTTTTTATTCAAATTTGAAACTAATCTTTGGATTGATCATATCTTAAGATACCTTACAATTAACTGATGGCTAACTTTTAAACTATCAAGCACAAGAAAAAATATCACTCTTAATTGGATGTTTCCCACTTTATGAGCAACACCTAGTTGTTTTGGGTCAAACGGCTAATAAGCTCTTAAAGCCTTTAGTCGAGAGTCAGGACGATATGAGGAGGCTGGCTCGACCTTATCCAGAATGAGACTTTTATTCAATCCCAAATGTACTAGAATCAAGAGTTTGGATGTGCTGAGCATGCGTGTACACACACATATATATATATATAAGTAGAGTATAGTAGAGTAAAGAAGAGCCTTTGTTTAATAATAAGAGACATAAAAAAATAATGGCATCAAATTAAAGATATAAAATTTTAAAATTTTCTCATTCTCTTAAAAAAAAAGTCAAAAAGCATTAAAAAAGTAATTTTTTCAAACTACTAAATGACAAAATAGTCTCTATATTTTATGATAAATTTAAAAAAATTCATTATCATGCCACTAAAAAAAAACTCATCATATTATGATTAAACATTATCATAATTTATTTTTATCTATTTGAGGCTTTACCACACCACATATCCAAACACGCCGAAGCCCCACAAGCTAAACACAAAGGAGCAGTATGTTGTGTGCTTGTAGATAGTGAGAAGTCCATTTGCCATGCTTGCATGTGGGCCCATTGGTTGAACTATTCATATGGCTTCTGTTATGGGCATAATAGAAATTATATTTTGTATTTGCTCATTGTAATTGAATATAAACTGCTAATCCAAGTATAGGTCCAATCAGATCTTAATTTGAATACACCAACAATTTCTAGCCTTTTGCCTAAGTATGACATTCTTAGCTTTCACATCCACGTATGCACGTGGACAATAGTTTTATAGAATTTTGTTTTCACTGTTATTGCATATTTTGGGAAAAATCAAATTTCGAGATTTTATTTTTAAAGTTTTCCAATTTTAAATTTTTTTCTCCTTACCTTAGTTTGAATCCATTTCCTTAAAAAATTGTAAATACTTTCTTTATTATCAAATTTTTTTGAGAACTCCATACAACTTTGAAAACTGCATTCTCTTTTTTACATATGCCAAAATGATTTTTTTTTTAATTAGTAGCCCCTGAAGGAAAATTTTCTAGGTCTACCATACTGAACTACAAAATTTTTTTGTCTCATTGAAAATGAAGCATTTTATGCAAAGTCATGGATTTTTTATATTGCATATACTTGACTCTAAAAAATAACAATATGAAAAAGGCTAACATGGAAAAGAGAAAAATTAGTTTCTCTAATGAAATCATCTTCACTTTCCATTGATTTTACTTGAAAATGCTCCACAGAATTGGATGCACACCAGGAGCATGTATGTTTGCATGGAATTAAATAATTAGGTATTCTAGGAAATATATTGTTAAAATTGCATAAAATTGAAGAAATAAAGGTGAATGAAATCTATAAATAGCCATTAAACCATCTTTCCTTTAATGGAAAAAGAATTAAGGCAAATTTAAAATGAAGATCCATCTGCCACCATAGTAAGTCTGACCTAATTTATATGTTCATCTTTTATCCTTTGATGATTTGTTTCTTTAATAGAGCTTTTTGCTAAAATTTGAGATTTTGGAAATTTAAAGATAGTGATATGATGGCCGTACTAGGACTTTTTATTGTTGTTTTGTTTTACTAGCATTCTAAACTATAGCCTCCTGAAAAGTTGAAAATAACATTTGGAGTTCTCAAAATTCTAATTTCCTTTGGCATTTTTGAATGCTCAAGTGAAGAAAGGGTTCAAGAATTTCACTTAATAGAGAACTTTTGGAGATTTTATAATTTTTCAGATAAAAAGTATTAGAATTTTGCTAAGTGCCTGGTTGTCTGTAAGAATTTTTTATGGGAATTCTTGTTGCCAAAGATTGTTGACATCATGTCAATAGGCTGTCCCTTGGTATTTTATAAACCCTTGTTTTATTGCGAGGGAGTTTCTAACTTTATCCATATGCAAAATTTGGAATGTTTCTGGGGCCTTAAACATTTCCCAGGAAGGCAGCATACATATCCTCCAACTAAACATACTCAGCAAAAATAGGCCCTTGGCTCTATGTTGGAACATATTTTTCATCTTTCTGTATTTTTGTGGATAAAGTAAAGTGGAGTAAATCTAAAATCAATAAAAAATAAAATATGATGGGATTATAATACTTTTTATTTTTAGTGGCTAGATAAGAAATCTTTTTGACTTTTGTGTAAGAAGTAAATAATTTTTTATCACTTAGTGATTGTTTTTTGACTTTTTCTAAGAAAGGAAATTTTTTTAATTTTTATACTTTTGTTGTGACACACTTTTTTTTTTTTTAATGAAAGCTTACTCTAGTCTATTCTACTCATGTTTGTTTGTAAGGTAGATTAAAGTAAAATAAAACCAAAATGTTTAAATTCAAATTTCCCCCCTTCATTTAAAAATTTTCAAATTTTCCTCTTCCTTTCTCAAGAAAGTAAAAAAATATCACTAAATTATAACAAAATTATCTATTATCAAAACAAAAAGTGAAAAAGAATCCATATCAAACAATTAAAAACAAAAAATTATCACATCCCCATTATATATATATATATATATATTTTTTAATTTTAAATTTACTCTACCCTACGTTACTTTACTCTACCCTAAAAAAATGGGACTAGAATACAATTCTTGCAATCAAATTGGCCTAAGTGCATAGAAAGTAGTTACAACTTACAAATCCTACGAAATCTTGGAGCCTGGATGCACTGGCTTCGGCGTTCCAGGTGCATTACAATTTCAGTTAACCTTCGGACTACCGAACAAGAATCCCACTTAGAATGAAAGCTGCAGGTACAAACGGCAGGCTTTTGTCTCTGTTGCACACTCACACCGCACACTCGCAGGAGAAAACCGTTTTTTACTTTGCTTACGTGTCCAGCATCGGTTGATCATCACGGTTGATTGAAGTGGGTCCCACTGTCTTTCTAGACCTTTACCATTGACCTTTTTACCATTGAGGACTGAAGCCATTAGGATTGGATATGGGCCGGGGCAGGCCATGACGTAGCATGTCCAAGCCCATTCCCTTTTGTTCTCCAGACCCAGTGTTCGGGAACGGTCGCGCCAAAAAAGCCCAAGGGGCCCTGTTTGGACCATGTGCTAAAAAATAGGCTCTAGTACATCCAATTCTGAGATTCTTTGTCTTGGTGGTGTTGGATTTGTTGGGCCAGGCTACGGTATGTAGTTTAGGGCCAACTGCTTAACTGTTGGGCAACAGGAGTTAAAAAGCCTACAAGCTTCAAAGAATGACCCATATCCATCCCAAGCCAGTTTTACTGGGCCTAGACCTGGGATGACAGGGCCATCTCTGACCTGGTTGATGTGTCTTTCCTCAACTCTATATTTAGCCCCACTGATTGGAGGGGTGTTTCCTATCAGCTGTATCATTGATAAGACAGCTGAAATCTTCCAATCTGAAAATGGCACCCCATGTACCCAATCAAATAGCAGCAGTGGTGTGGAATATCTCCATGGTGTAACAATCTATTTATAGAATTTCAATATATGTTATATCTCTAAATTTTACTCTAATAAGAGTTGGTCCAACAGTAAAGTTGAGCAAATGATTAGCAAACGACTAATCTCATGCATTATTAATTATACTCATTATTCACGTTGATGATCTTAAGCACAATTTTATAACACCACCACTCCACATGAGTACGTCTTAGCAGAACATGATCCTATCCCACATATAGAGTGGGGAGTTTTAATAGGTGGGTTGCCAATTCTTGGCATCTATGGATCCAACCCAAACCAACCCCTGGAAGAAACAGTATTACTAGGTTGTGCTTGGGTCGGGTAAGAAATTGCCACTCTTTATTCAAAAGGGGGAGGTTCTTTTAGCTTGGCCCCCAACATGGTCAATTGATTGTTTGACTTTTGGAAGGCATGGGAAGCCTAGTGGCTAGTGCAGACAAAGACTCCAGGTAGCTGGCATTGCTGGAATTACATGGCGGATGGTGACAAGAGTGACCCACTAGAAGATGGGACCATTTATTTTAGAAACATGCACCAAAACTGAGAGATGTGGAAACCTCTACCATGAACTCGGTCCATTCAATCACATTCACCAAACGGAGGCGGCTGCATGCACTAAAAGAGGGCGGCTGTTGCGCTAGCGGTGGGGAGTAGACTTTTTTATCCCTCCCCTTTTGTTTTTTATTTTTTTTATTTTTTTCTTGGAGCAAGGAGTCACGCAATAAAAGAACGCTAGACATGGGAAAAGAGAAGCTCACACATGTGAGAAAGGAGCTTGCACATGCAAAAACAGTGACTTTTCCGGACTTTGAATGACTAGGTGAGAACTGCACATTTCTTGATTTTGTTGGTTAGTGTTGTTACTGGTGGTGTTTTCTTTGTACTTTTAATTTATATGTATTAAAAAAATACATAGACAAGGAAGTTTTAGATGAGCACAAGATGCTTGCTTTCCACATTGTTTAAAGAAAATCAACCTAATTGATTATCAATTTATCATCCAATCTAGCAATATAATAAGTGCAATTTTTTGGGTTTATTTTTTTTATCGGTAACAGTAAATTATATTAAAATTTTAAGAAAGTTACAACCCTAGAAAAATCCGGAAAAAAAAAAGCATGCGATTGTATTAGAGCTAAAAATACCTATGCAAAAACAATAAATTACAAATGGGCGAACAAAGATATATATCTCTCTCTACCATTTGTCGGCTCTTACACATTATGAGACTGAACATTAAAGATGAGGACAATGTCTTCATTTCATTGAAAATGAATTGGAATTTTCATGAATCCTTCTCCAAACAAGACATCTAAGAAATCGCATTTAAAGGATCATTGTCCACTACTATACTATGAAAATTATTTGAGGCACAAATCCTTAGAGCTTCAAATATAACTAACACTTCCTTAGAGCTTCCAATATTTTGGGTTCAATTTAAACTTTTTAGTCTAAAATGTTAGAACAATGTCAAAAATGGAGTGAGAGCCATGGTTTCAGGTATAAGATCCTTGCAATTTGGGTGAAAAACCATACGTCTAGAAATAGTTAACAGTATCTGACATGAGTTTGCATCCATATATCTAATGCAAGTTGTGAACTATTTTCATCTTACTTGTGGTGTGTGTTTCGGATTGCACCATATCCAGGGAAATCTGACCCAGGTAGGGTTAACCACCTCAACTCGCTTAACCCGCCAATCCTGTTTAAATGTATTGTTAGGTAAAATCTAGACCCATTTAAACAAAATATTCTGGTACTTAGAAAAGTCTATTTTGGCACTAAACCCATTTTAATCCAACTCGACTGATTTGAACCCGAGTCATGTCACTGCCTTGAACTCTTGACCTATTTTTTATTCTTTTAATCATGCATCATATCTTTGTTGGTGCCATAGCTCAAACTGAGGACCTGATGACATCAAACAAAGATTCCATCCATCAAGCTAGGGTACTTGGCCTCATCATATCAATTTTTGGTGGGGTTAATTAAACCATCAATCAAATGTCTACAAAGAAGATTGAATAGCAAAATGAAAGCCTCTAGATTGGGTCAAACAGTGTTCGTGGGTCGAACTTTATGCAGGCATATCTTGAAAAATCGATTCACGTCAGCTGACATTAAAAAACACCATGACCATCGAGTGATGGGGTGGTATGTATGAGTAGGGGTTCTCATGGCCTGGGTGAGCTCGAACTCAGTCTGCTTTGGGTCGGGACTCAATATATTAACTGAAACTGTTTAATATTTGGACAAGGCTTGGATGAAGTGATGAAAGCGCAAAGCCCGGCCCAGCCAAGCTGAATAAGAAGTGCTTGTTCTTTGGGGGTTATTTTGTCCAAATGATCTATAGAAAGCCCAAACCACTTATAAATGCCTCGCTAGCGTGATTGACTACATGGACAGGCTTGTGCCTGACATTTATGGCCAGTCTCTGGCTTAGGTTACAGCCTTACAGGCTTGTGCCTGACATTTATGGCCCGTCTCTGGCTTGGGTTGGACACAGGTAGCATTTCTAAAGTCAGGCCAGGACTGGACGTCATCAGCTCTGCCCAACCCGGCCAGTGAACGCCCCTATGTATGAGTGTTGGATTGATCTTAGATGGGTCTACCCTGTAACAGTGGGTTTAGATATTGCAAATCATAGTTGTGAAGCAAAATACATCACTAGGTGATAAATCACCAGTATATGATTAACAGGGCCAGGCCCAATTATCAACATGACCACCCCATTCGCTTCATCAACCCAGTCATTCCATCAATAATTTGAAAGGGAGATTGCTTTATGAAAAAAGTGACAACGTTTAGGTGTGTGCTCTGTAGTCATGTATGTGGCTACTGCAGCTGTGTTCATGGGTCAAGTACGGCCAACTCAGCCATTATAATCGGAGCTTAAAATTAGGCTTGGCCCAACCCTACGGCCTTTCCGCCCAGCAGCAATCACATGCTTGGCCCGCTACTATTTATTTAGTTATTTTGTTCGGGAACAAAACTTGTATTAAAAAAAAAAAGGAGAATACATAAAGGAGCACCACAATAAATGTAAAAGAGACTTATACCCAAACCCTCAACACAATTACACAATAAAACCCTCCCAAAGAACAGAACTCTCAAACCCCAACACCCCCACCCCCCACACCCCCAAACCCCAGGGTTAACTACAGCATCAGTCATAGAGCTTGCCGACCTAATCTCATGACAAAAGACAACTTTAATAGAAGAGGAAAGAAACCAAATCTCATTACAAATGAAATTGGAGTGAGCTTTCTATAAAAAAGTGGTAAGATTGGGCTTAGGCCCAGCAGTGTTAATGGGTCGTCCATGAAAGTACATGGAGGCGGCTCGACCACTTGTAACAAGAGATTAGAGTGCTTGAGAGTCTTTCTTTCTTTCTTTCTTTCCCTTTTCAAGGACTTTCTACAAGTTTTGAATTTTGATTGATAACTGTGGAGTATCAATTTTTTTTATTGATTTTAATATCGTGATGTTGCCTATTTGATGAATTAGGCTATTTGGGTTTCTTTTGATCGCCTCTTAGGAATCAAACTTTGGATTTCTATTATTGGATTGGGGATATCTTTTAGCAATTGGTGATTGTAGTTCTTAATTATAACTAGCACAGTAACTCGTGTTAAGTACGTGCATAATTCATGTGGCTAGGGTCCGTGCTCCATATAATTAGTTTTGAGATTTTTTGGTAAAAAATTATATGAACATGTTTTAGTGGTCAAGTTGTTAATGTAAATGAGAAAGAGATCATGAGTTCAAATCCCTTAATTTATATTTTTTTAGCATTTATAGATATCCTCAATTAAAAAAGTCAAATTAAAAAAATCTGGTCAAAATTGAATTCAATGCCTTCTTTTTAATATATTTTAATTAGAAATTTAGATTAGAGAACCTTTGAAAATTGGAGATAATTTAATTTTAATAGAAAATTGAGGATCTAGGAAATCTTGTTTAGTGGTTTCTTCTTTTGGGGAAAGAAATAAAATCTAAATCGTATCTAGTCAAGCAAATTTGGTTGTGTCTAAACAGTAAACACACAATCGAGTTCACCTGGGTTACTCAACTTTGGCTACTTTAGTTTGTTTATTTCTGCCTACGTAGGCATGTTTTTCACCATGGAGTTGATGGATCTGGATGAGGAGACTCCGTCCTGCGGCCGGAGATCTATGTGCGTTCTGGTGATGGGAAGCTCTGTGGTTTTCTTTGCCTCTTGTTTTTCCAATGGGAATGGAGAATATATCACCAACCCTATGGCTCCCTTATCCTTATATAGACAAGTCCCAAAGAGTCACACTTATTAGGAACATGTTCCACCAAAAGCCCACATTCACTGATCCTATTGGGAGTCATATTGTGGGGCCCAGATCAAGTCTTACATTAAAGTGGAATTGCAATCTCTGTTGACATCTGCCCTGCTTGATCTGACGTGGGACCCGTGGCATGTGAGCCACACGATTTCTTACAATCTCCTACTTGGTATGAATGATATGTACATCAAATATTTCTCGGTCCATGCGAATTACATGCTTTGCAAAAACCTCTGCAGGCAAAGCCTTAGTGAGAGCATCAGTCATCAATTCTTCTAAAGGCATATAGAAAATCTCTATATCATTCTTTTCAGCCTTCTCTCTAACAAAGTGATATTTTATCTCAACATGTTTTGATCGGCTAGTAGTCTTTTGCTCATTCATCGTAGAAATGGCCAAAGTACTATCTATGCTCATTGGGACTGACTCCTTCTCATTTATTACTTCCAAATAATAAAGGAAGAATTTTAACTAAAGAACCTCCTAGATTACTGTACTGCAAGTTATATACTCTGCTTCGGCTGTTGATATAGCCGTGGAGGTCTGTTTCTTGCTACATCAAGAAATTGCACCTCCTTCGAGGGTAAACACATTGCCGGTTGTTGACTTTTTCTAGTCTAAATCACCGGCCTAATCTGCATCTGAGTAGCCGTGCAGTTCTAAGATTTCACCTTGACAATATAGGCAAAGATTTACTATTCTTTTGATGTACCGTAGAATCCTTTTAACCGCATACCAATACTGCAATCCTGGGTTACTTAGGAATCTGCTTACGAGACCTACGGCAAATGCAAGGTCTGGTCTTATACAATGCATCGCATACCTGATGCTACCCACAATTTGAGCATAAGATCTTAATCTCATCATTTCCATATCCTGCTCATTTGTGGGTCCTTGATCATTGACAATTTTGTGCTCTTGTAGATGGAAGTATCATTTGGTTTACACTTAGCTATATCAAACCTTTTCAACACAGTTTTCAAAAAGAATCTCTGTGATAAAGTCAATATCCTATTCGGACGATCACGGGTTATTTCAATACTAAGGACATACTCTGCCTCACCCATATCTTTCGTCTCGAATCTTAACTTTAACTATTGTTTGATTTCGTTTGTGGCTTCCAATTTATTACTAGCGATCAAAATGTCATCCACATATAATGACGAATATAAATAACAACTCCCACTAAGTTTAATATAAAAACATCTGTCTGCACTATTGGGGACAAATCCAATTTCACATATGGCCTGATGGAATTTTCTATACCATTTTCTCGAGTCCTATTTTAATACATACAATGCCCTATTAAATTTGTACACTTCGTCCTCATGACCTTGCACCACAGAACTCTCGGGTTGTTTTATATAAATTTCTTCTTTTAACTCGGGTTGTCACGACATGATACCAATGCTACTAAGTTTCGTATGGATTGAAATTTTACGACCAGAGAAAACGTCTCCTCATAATCTATTTCTTTCACTTGCATGGATCACTTATCTACTAACCGTGCTTTATATTTATCCAATGATCCATCCTTCTTAAATTTCTTTCTAAGAACCCATTTACATCCAATGGCTTTCTGATCTTTAGGTAGATCAAGTAATTACCATACTTGGTTCTTTTCAATTAATTCCATCTCCTCTCTTATAGCGTTTTGACCACTTGAGAGTAGGAGGTTGGATCCACATCTTGCATGGTTTCCAATAAACTACAATAATCATCTATATATGCCGGTTGCTTCCTCACCCGAATCAGCCTGCCAATTGGCTCATCGAGTTGTTCAATCACCTCAAGTGGGCTATGGCCAAGAATTCTATGTCCAACGTCCTCTTCGTCGAAACCGCCACTTACTTGAACTCTCTTGCCCATAGAGATTTCATATAATTCCACACTCTGTGGTCTTATTCTATGACTGACTGTCAGATCCTCAAGGACAAATACATCTCGGCATTCTATAATTATCCTATTATCGTGATCATATACACGATATCCTCTAGAATGTGATGGGTAGCTAACGAAGGAACAAATTTTTTTCATTTTTGCTTGCGGTTTATGTCTTTCTTGTAGTGGTAGAAAGAAGTGTACAGGGCAGCCCCAAACTCTCACATGTCTTAATTCTGATTTGGCACCAATCCATAACTCATATGGGGTCTTGAGCACAATCTTAGAGAGTACTCTGTTTAAAATATATTGTGCAGTATTTAATGCTTCTCCCTACAAATACAATGGAAGACTCGTATGGCCAATCATTGACCTTATTATATCCATTAAGGTCCTATTCTTCCTTTTGGCCATGCCATTTTGTTGTGGGGTATATGGAATTAAATATTCATGAATTATTCCCTTATGTGCACAATATTCTTTAAAGAATTCTGAAGTGTATTCACCTCTTCCATCAAATCTAATCCTCTTTATTTTCTTGCCCTTTTAATTTTAGACTTCAGCAGCATATGTTTGGAATATTTTTAAGGTATCATGTTTATATTTAATTAGGTACATATACCCATATCTACTGTAATCATCAATGAATGTGATGAAATAGTCCTCCCTTGTTTTATTGTGTACATTCAATGGTTTATATATATCTGAATGAATTATGGTCAATATTTCAGTACTTCTAGTTCCTTTTGGAAATTGTTTTTTGGCTATCTTTCCTTTTATGCATGGTTCACATATGGGATACTCAATTTTACCTAAATCTGGTAAAAGTCCATTTTTAACCATTCTACTGATTCTATTTTTATTAATGTGGCCCAATCTCAAATGCCATAATATTGTCAAACCATTCAAGCATACATTTGCACACACAGAATAATCAGAAGTGGACTTTATTTCATTATTAAGAATATCCAGCAAATACAGTTTTTTAGAAAGAAAACCATAGACTAAAAGTTGACCACACATTCCCATATTAATTTCATTATCTTTGAATCTAATTTCGAATCCATTCATTGCCAACTGGCTCACAGATATTACGCTCCTTCTAATCGCGGGAGCAAAGAAGATATCGGAGAGATAAAGGGATTTTCCTATTGGTAAGGGAATTTTGACTTTTCCTATCCCTGCCACATCACAGAATGTTTCATTCCCCATGTATATACTTTGTTCTCTGGGTTTCATCTCTTTGAATTTGACGAATCTAGCCTTGGTCCTTGATATATGTTTGGTAGCTCCAGAATCAATCCATTAATTCTTATTATTGGTGTCCACCATTATGGACTCAGTGACCATCTCAACATAATCTCCATATTCTTTGGTTACTTTACATTGCTGACTATTTTCACCCTTTTTCTTTTTACACTGGGAACTAAAGTGTCCAAGCTTTGCACAATTAAAACAAACACCATTTTTAGGCCATTTCCATTTTGGATTGCCTTTAAATTTATTTTTATTTTTCATATTGGCAGGTAACGATTGCTATAGCTCTTACTTCAAGCAATCATAGCAGAATTTGTAGGTCTTATACCATGGGCAGCTTGCCTTTATCCTTCAAGAAGTGATTTAGTTTTAACCTCACTAAGGGTTACACCCTTTTGAAGGCTAAGGGCTGGAGACACATTCTCCCACAAAAGTAGAAGACTCATCAGTAAGTACAGGATCTAAAAATCTTTATCCATTTCTTGTCTTAAGGCTACAAGATTACTGTGTTGGACTGACATTTTGTTAATATGAATTCTTATAGATGACCCCCCTGCCATCTTATAATTGACATATATGCTAAAAGCCTCCATTAGATGAGATTTGGATGTTTCATCATAATTGTCCATAGCATAATCCCAGATTTCTTTTTTGCTATGGTGAAGTACTCAAACTGTTTCACCAACTCATTGGATATGAATCCGATCAATAGATGCCTCACTAATTTGTCATCAAAGGCCCATTGCTCATATATTTCATAGTCCTCCTTAGGGGCATCATCAGCGAGCTTAGGGATTGGATCAGATTCAATTACATAAGTCAATCCGTAGAAATGCAGCAATGTGTCCATCGGACACTTCCACACGGCTAAGTTTTTGCATTAAAAATATCAGCCTTTGTAAGATCATGCAAATACCACCATTTTGTCTAAACTGCTTGATCGTCTTCCTTTCGTTGCCAATACATAGATCTGCTCACAAGGATTTCATAGGCGTAAACGGATCGTCAATCTGACTCCGCATGGCCAAGATATCGCAGTTGGAAAATTTGATAGAGATCTACGCCTTTGCCTGCGTCAACCAGACGATCTCTGTATCAACAATGACGTGGTCACGCATATCTGTGACTTGCACAATGGCCAAGGAGGACTTGCACGATGGCTGAGGCGGACTTGCACGATTGCTTGGCGTTGGATTTTTTTTTTTTTTGGTTGACTTATCAAGCCAATCTCAAGTTGATCCAACTACGCACATTGTATAGTGCGAAAAAGACAAGATGAAAGAGAAACTTTTACCTTGGGTTTCGTGTAAAGACAAAGAAAACCAAGTCTTAGACTTTGTGTCATGGAACCGCCACTTTCTTTCTTTACACACAATAACTCAGAGTAGAAAATAGGAAAAAGGCTTTTGAGAGGCCTTGATTCTTTTGTGCAACAAAAAGGAAAAGGAAGTTGTCTTCTTCCTTATTCGAGTTGTAGAAGTAAACCAAGGCTTACTAGTATCCACGTTGCCTATCCAAAATCTAAACCAATGGAAGGCACTGCCGAGCTCTGATACCAACTGATGGATTTGGATGATGAGACTCCGTCATGCTGCCAGAGATCTATATGCGTTCCAGTGATAGAAAGCTCTGTGGATCTCTTTGTCTCTTATGTTTCCTACGGGAATAGAGAGTATATTACCAACCCTAGGGCTCCCTTATCCTTATATAGACAAGTTTCAAAAAGTCACACTTACTAGAGACATATTCTACCAGAAGCCCACATCTACTAATTCTATTGGGAGTCTTATTGTGGGGCCTAGATCAAGTCTTCCATTAAAATGGGATTGCAATCTCTGTTGGCATCTGTCCTGCTTGATCTAACGTAGGACCCATGGCATGCAAGCCACATGATTTCTTATAGGAATGACAAAGAAGAAAAGAGAATGACAACAGAGTGCTTAGACCTAAGTACCCTTTTTTTTTTCGTCTATATTTTATGGGGGCGTTTTGCCTGCAAGGCAACCTTTAACGGTGGTCACCTTGTGATGAATGTTGAGATATTTTTTCAAAATTACTCATGCAAATTTTATAAACTAAAATGCCCTTGATTATCCAATATTGCATAAACTACGCATATTTATGCGATTTTACAATTTATTACCTACATAACATAATATTGCACAATAATTCCCTTTTTGTTGGTTATAAAACAAGGAATATGTCAATGATTTCCCACGAGTATAGTTTTATGTGATATCATATCATCTAGGCATTTTGATAATGCACAAGTACCAGTGGGGAAATATCGAAATGTCTAAGCTTTTATAACCCAGTGAAGTTATCCATAGGGCTTGATAGCTCTGGCCACTCACATCTCGTGCGCTGTCTCCCCCTAACAAAATCTCTTTTTTCTCATAATCTGTTAAGATTTTTGTATTGGCTAATTCATGGGTTGGACAAAAACTTGGGTTTACTGGTGTTGTATTTTATATATCTTTTAGTATGAATTGTGGTATGAGTCGTAGGATGCACTGAAGTGAATAAGTCGGTATCCCATTATTCTAACTTGATAATACTATTTGAAAATCATCCTTTTTCTTTAAAGCTTCCATTGGAGAGAGTTTACTGAAAGCTTATAGTTATAGAGTTGTTGCTTCTACTTCATCGTAAGAGATCGTCGTCTTTATGTGTGAGATTGGTTTAGCCTTATGGAATTATGGTGTTCATCAAGTGCCGAGAGCAGGGTATGGAAAGTTTAGTTGTGTCGTGAATTCTTGTAAGAAGAACTACATATGGTGGTCAAGGGACTGATTGTGTAAGTTTGTAAGTATGTCTTATAACTGCTCGAAATTAGTGCTTCATTAATTCGGTGTAGGTCCTGATTTTTTCCCATTGCGATTTCCACGTAAAAATTTACGTGTCTTCTTCTTAAGTGGTTGATTACTTTTTGTCTGCAAATTTATTTTATTTAGTCCATTGCATACTGTTTGCTTGCAATCTAAAAATTTGGGACCTTAGCTTTTCGTCTACAAATTTATTTTATTTAGTCCACTGCATATTATTTAGCTTACAATCTAAAAATTTGAGACCCCAAAAACAATCATAATTCCATGTACCTTTCTCTCTTACCCTCCTATAATCCAACGAAAAGCCTCCACTGAGTTAATTCAGAGTTCGAAAACGATGACTATGATTATTTTCCAAAATTTTAATAATTTATTGAATTGATGTAAAATAAGCTTAAGGAGTGGTTTTTTATAAAAAAAAAAACCTACGTAATTATCCAAAAACAAGGTTTAGAATCTTGTAAACCAATTATACAAATCTATCAATGTGGTTCATCTTTCATATGAATCCAAACCACTCAAAATCACTATACCGCTTTAGATTTGTATCATTCAAACTTCAACTTCATGATAAGTTATAATGTTAAGGGTGGTTTTGAAATGCTTGAAGGAACGGTTTCGACTTTGCTTGTCTTTATTTAACATAAATCCATATGACTTGTAGGTTTTTGACAAAAGGGTCAGAGGTATATGATTGATTCTAAGCTATATATGTTTGTTCATCAAGATGGCTCTTTCCATCCCCTTGATGGGGCACCAAATGGGCCACGGCATGTTACCTCTCGCCAGTAGCAGATCCAGGATTTTCATTTGGATAGGGCTAAATTTTTGTTAGATCTTTTTTTTTTCACATAAGCAAAAGAAAAAATGTATTGCTTTTAAATAGACAAAAAATATTTAATTACATCAACTAATTGTCAAAAGTCATCTCAGCTGTAAAACAATAACGTACATTTCAGTCATTGATAGTTAGAGATGTTACCCATCTATAATAAACTATATAAATAACAATAAGAAACTGAAAATAGGTACCAATTAGTTATATGAAAAAAAATTGTAAACAGATCTCATATCGTAGAAAAAAATGATGCATTTGATATCGTATCTCTATCATTTGTAATATCTTTTTATGATGAATGCATTATGTGCATGTATTTTATTTAAAGAAATGTGAAAGAATCTAAGTTTGTCCTTTAAAAGAGTGTCGCCTTTGTGTATAAAACGTCAAAAAATTAATGCTCAATTGCTTCATCAAACTATCCACATTGGAAGTAACCCAAAATTGAAGTAGCAAATGAAACTACGTTACATTTCATCCAATGTCTAATTGGCATCCAACAAAGAGTTCTAATTTTACATTCATATTGCGAAGTGTATTCTAAGCAAACAAATACATGCATATAGAGAGAGACATGGGGAGAGAGAGAGGGAGAGGGAGATACAAAGGAAATAAGTTCTATGCTTTACATAAAGAGAGAGATGGTCACCCCAGGGAACTCGTTTTTGTTTTTTTTTTTTTTTTGCTTTTTACCCTACTTGCAGAGGTCGAAATGCAATCAAAGGTAGATCTTTTGAAATACAATATTTTGGGGGCAAGACAACCTTTGTGAGATATGGGAGACATGGCCATTGCCCATAATAAGGTTTTGCAGATTTCTTGCGTTGAACTGGGGTGGTAACTAGGGTCCACCCTTGCCTCTAACCATAAGACAATAAAGGCCCCTCTCCAGGTGCATTTTTTCTTTATGCCAGAGCATACGAGTCCGAGGATTTACCGCAAGGTGATTGGTCTCTTCATGGTTACGGGTCACCATGAGGGATTTCCTCCCTAAATCCTAATTCAGAGCGTCTTACCACTTTGAATTTCTCACACAAATGGGACCCTTGAATGGATCCATTGCATTGACACGAAACCGAAAGGACTAGGCCGTTGGATCGAGAGTCAAATTTTTTCTTTTAATTTAAATTGTTAAATACATGGGCCACGGATGAAGCAGTCAGAGGCATTTGATTGACCCCAAGCTTAATACGTGGGACCATCTTCCAAGATGCTCTTCCCAGCCCCCCTAATTCAATGATCAGTGAACCCCTAGGTGGGCCCGTCTTGATGGCACGTAAGATCCCCTCTCACAGTAGCATGTCTCTCGATATTATAATGACAAATTTTAAATGTGATCAGCCTCACAGTTTAGAGGAGGGACTCTGATTGGGCCAATTTCTTCCCCAATAAGAAAAAAGTGTGAAACCCATATCACCCATTCAGATTAAGGTGGGTCCCACCAATCCCGTGGGCTTTATCCCATCTGGACCCTCCGAGCAGAAATCCTCTTCCCACATCCGAAACTCCACACTTTCTCAAAATCCAAACCCTCCCAAATCCCATTCGAAGGCGACGACACGAGCAGCTTCCATTTTCAGATGCTCTGAAGGTAAATTCTCTTCCCCTCAAAACCCTAATTCTCTTCTTTCCAGTCTTTTCCACTTCCCATTAACGCTTCTCATCTGATAATCAGATATAATGATAAACACCCTACCCTCTTACATCTTTCTTCACCCAGTTTTTCAATCTGTTTTATCTCAGCCCCAAGAGCAAGTTCTTCGCATGTTTCTCGATTTCTTGACTCAACAACGATTGGGTTTAGATTGTTGGGTCGGGTTTAGATCTCTGTTTTCTGAATTGGGTTGCATTCGTTTTGACCAAACAAGCAACGAGAAGCCTTGGGTTGTTGCTGTAGCTTCAATCGTTGGGGCGAGTTTTCGCGACTAAAACTCATTTTGGGTGTTTGATGAAATCGGAATTGGATTGGTATTCGTGTTGAAAAGAAGTTGCTGTCGGTGATTTTTGTGGGATGTGATCAAAGAAGGTTGTTTTCTGCCCTAAATTGCGTTCTTGATGAATGCCAGCTTTGGTAGAGAGGATTCCACGTTGCTGGTAATGATGGAACATGTGATTTGGGGCTTTAGGATTATTGATTGTTGCTGGGGTTGTAAATGGTAATAGGATTTAAACTGCGGGCGGGATGTTTGTGTTTTAGTTTTGTTGGGGATGGAGAAATAATGTATGTCTTGTGTCAGTGTTAAAAGATCTTAGATTGATTCCAGTTATGAGAAGTGGGTGTTGTTTAAGAAGGTGCACAAAAATAGCATTTGAAGTTTGGGAAGACCATTTTGGTTGCGACATGGTCATTTTGGGTGGTTGTTCTGCTGGAATTTTATCTAAAATGAGAATCTCCCATCCTTAATTGAGTTGCAACGTAATTTACCATCCAAAACAAGAAAAAAAAAGTTGGAGATGTGAATTTCTATGTAGGTTACTTGTGGCTGTAACATTGATTAGCTTATGGGATGCTTTACTTATATCAGAAGCATTCTTTTGTGTACATAACTTGGCATGTGTGCAGCAATGCTATGGGGCGCACCTATGTGAAATGTCCTTTTGTTTTTTTTTAATTTATTTATTTTGGCGGGGTGTTGGGTTTAGCATCTCTACTGGGTATGGTGAGGTCCAAAAATCAGCTGATTGCATCTCAAATTGTATTTAGTCCCCAAATTTCTGAAAATCAAATCCATTGGCAGATATTATTTGGATGAGTTCAAATTTTATCTATTGCCAATTCACTTGGTGTTAGGGGGAAGATGGGATTATAGGTGGACCTCAGATGTGTTGTTGCCCATGATGTCCAATGAGCGATGTGGCTCATCGGACCATTCATGCACACGCTCTATGGGAAGACAATGAGGAGCATGATTGCACATGGGACCCAGTTGTGACAATGAGGGAAGTAGAGGTTTTTGTACCATAAGAAGGCTTGAAGGAAACAGTTAAAAAGGAATTACTAGCATACTATACTAATACATGGTTCTCTCAAAAGCAGTTGTGATATCGGTTGTCCTCTTTTGACTAATATTTGCTTAGTGCTGGCGAGTGAACATGAGACTGTTTGGGGGTTAAATGATGGAAAGAATGCGGTGGCTACTATAGGAAGAGAAGGAAAACACGATGAAAGGACCTAGTAATACCTTACTGCATGGATCTCTTTAAAGCTTTTCAGGGCATCAGTCTTCTAGGGTCATCAATGCCCATGGTTGGATGTGATTGGCAACATTTGGACTATTAGGACTAAGGAGTAAGGCCTACCAGGAATATGGTCCAACAGGGACGATTCATATGTGAGAAGTTGCAAGGGTTAGGTCAACAACCCCCCCTTCATGTGTGTTTCTTGATCACCATTGGGACCCATGGTTTAAGTTCTAGTTTTATACATGTATATTTAGACATATTGGCCCCACATGATTTTAGATTTAGTATGCATATTTCAATTATTTAGAACCCTCATTTTCTAGAATGTACAAATCTATTAGCCAGTAGAATTTCCCATTTGTGTTAGTTAGGACTCTTTAGCAGGCTAGAGTTCTGAAATTATGTTAATTAAGATTATTAGAAAGTTTTTTATTGTCTTTTTTAGGGATTTCTAGAATCCCAACAGGAGTCTTGGCAACCAATGCATATAGATATTTTTTATATTTGTATTCAACACAATTTGTTATTAAAATTTGCGATCATTAATAAAGTATCAATAGTTCAATAGAGAAAGAACACTACCCATTGAGGAAATGGATAATGAGCACAAAGATCAAATCACTGCAATCCAACAAGTATATTGGAACTTAAAAAAAAAAATACAGAGTACAAAGTTTCTTTCTTCCTTATTAGAAGTGTGGTTTTATTAGTTATCTCTCTCTGTCCTTTTTTCCTAACATTAGCTGACATTTGTTTTCCCCCAATAGATTTTGTCCTTTGGTGGGTGACTGGGATTGATGCAACAAAATAATTTTTTATGAAAACTGCAACAAACTCTTTCATCTGAAAATGGGGTCTGAGGACTTAATTGACCTCCAGGCATTTGGAGTTTCTGAGGATGGAAATGAGGACGATGAGTTGCATAACTCAAACTCTGAACAAAGTGAAGCTGATGGTCGATCAGGTACTTCCCAGGTTCTCGACAGCATTGAAAACTTGGGGCAGTCTGAGGGGGTGTGTGCAACGGAGGATGACCAACAGTCAGAGGACATGGATCTTGAAGAGGGTGCAATTCAGGAGCAGCCCATTTTGCAGGACAGTATTGAATTTGCAGCAAGTATTACAACAATAGAGAAGATAAACGGAGATGAAGCTGAACCAGAGAGTGAAAATATTTGCCCTGTTACCCTAGGTGATGATGACACCATCAACAGAGATCAGAGAGAAGGAAGTCGTATCCTATTGTTGGTTGTGCCTTATATGCCGTCTACTTATGAATTGCAATGCACATGTATATTTTTGAACCATATTTTTATTTCAAAATCTCAGATGGAGTATGTCTTAAGAGCTAAGTTGTGATTGCATGCATTTCAAATTGGAATGTTTCTTTCTTTCTTTCTCATTTTTCTTTTGAAAAAAAGAAAATCTGTGAAATACTGCTTATTTTGCCCACTATGCATTTGGTTTGATATGAAAGTAGGAAACCATATCAGGTGGAATATATTGTTTTTTGTCTTTTCTGTCCAGATCATCACCATTCACCGGTACTGACTGTGGTTATTAAATATTAATTTAAGGTGGTTAAGTTAGAAAATTAGTGTCCCACCTCTTAATATGGATAGCTGAATGGATATATATTTTCCCTTAGAAATACTTGGCCAATTGCAGATGTGGATTTGGTGCTTAATATTCAGAGAAAGATATCCCATCTAATGTGATTTCGGCTCTGCTGCTTCAAATGCTTGCTGGAATACATGCCATTTTTTTTTCCAAACTTTTGATGGGGTGCACTCATTGGTACCTTAAATCTTGAATATCATGCTGGATGCCTGGATGTGACCATGATGACATGTTGCTTTACTCTGCTTGCATTTGTTTGCCACTTTGAGTCATGAACTGGTTGCTTCTTTGAGTTTTCATCATGTTATAAAAGGTTATGCTTTCCTTAATCTGGCATGCTATAGATGTATTAGGAGTTAAGAGAGCTCGAATGACATGTGACCAGCAACCATCTGTGCGTGTCATTTATAATTCCTTAACGAGGTTCGAATAATTCTTTTTTTTTCTTTAGTTGTCTCTTTATTTGTTTTAGCACCTACTTAAATGTGATGGTGTTCAAGTTTCGAATTGAATTCTTTTGGTTTCTGAATTCTGTTCTGTGTTCATTACTCAATGCAAGTTAGATATTATAGGCTTGCTTATCTACATGCTAATCTAAACAGTTTGAATGTTGGTACTCATTATGGAGCAGAACACAGTAACATGCTAAATTGAAAATTTTAACCATTGGTCTGCTTTTTAACCATCTATTTTGTAGACACCAAATATTCAATAGAGATTAATAGGTTACCTTGGTTTCTTGGTAGATACCATTCATGGTGGAACTAATGAACTTAACTGTAAAGATGGGCATGTATACATGCCTCTAATGTGGTGTGTATAGTGGTGCTCATAGGCTGGGTGGGCTGGCTGAATCTTGTCCCAAGTGCAGCTTATCTTCTTTTGGCCTGATATTTAGTCATGCACAAGTTGGGCTAAGGCTCAACCCATTTGCAAATATGTGGTATTAAATATCTTGGACCTGGCCAGGCCTTTGGATTGGCCTTCAAGCAAACATTGGCCAAGGCATGACCCAATTAAACATCAAGCTGGAAAATAGGCCCATGTCTTGCTCATGCAACTAGCACCATAGCACCACAGCCCATATCCAGCTTAATGTGGAATTTGATTTGTTTTTGGTACAAAATTTAAGTAGGTATAGGTTTAGGTAATATCATGTAGCTGACCCTAACAGAGTTGGGACGGCTTTGACTCTGAGATCATGATATGTTTAGGTAATATCATGATCATTATGTTGGTTTTGTCCATATTTTTGAAAAATTCTTTGATAAGCTGAAATACTCTTACATTTTTTTTTCTTTATAACAAAATATCCATACTTTTAATTGGGTATTCTGGTGCATCCTATGATTTGTTTTTCAGGGATAGCAAAAGGAAGCTTGAGGAACTTCTGCATCAGTGGTCTGAGTGGCATGCTCGATATGTTCCTTCATCTAAGGTAATAGACACCCTTCTCTACAGTTGCATATACTGACACACAATTGTAGTTGTTTTCATTCTACCAGCTTTTCCAGTTGGGGGGTTTCCCCTTTTGACCAATACACAGTCATCATTAAAAAAAAAAAAGAAAGAGCTTTTCCGTTAACATTCAATTTATTTGTGTTGAGTCAGAGTAATGGGACTGATAGAAGATATTAAAAACAAGGTTGGACCAAACGGCTCTGGTCCTTGGAAAGGGAGTGAATTTTTAATCACCTCTTATCAAATGTGATGCTTGCCATCCCTCTACCCTACTGAAATGGTGCCCCAGTTGGGCTCCACAGGGTACCGCCATAACTGATTACTGATTACTCCCACCACCACCACCACCACCACCACCACCCCTAACCTACCCACACACACACATTATAGAGACTTAGTGAGTTTTGACCTAGTTTGAAGGGTACAGGCTGCAGACCTTCCATTTTTTAACCACCTAGCTGCCCCTGGATTACAATCCATCCACCACCCTCATGTATTAAATGTATGAATGAGTAGTTACCTCATTTTGACTGAACATTTGATTGAAATTTCAAAATATCTATGCCTTTGAAGGCATTAAAAATTTGAGGGGTCAAAAATCAATGTGTTCGAATGGTGACTTGGGATCAACAAGATCTCTCTAGAACATCACCATGGGTAATCCTAGTGGCGCCCTTCTTTCTTGTATTGGGTCAGTTTTGACCCAATTAACCTGCTGCTCAAAAACTTTTACAAGAATGCCCAGTTGCTGTTATGAACTTTCTGGAAATTGCAACTGGCCATGTGCTTCTTTTTATTCCCAAAACAACCCTTGATATTCAACTTTAAACAGAAACTTGTACTGTTTGGGAGTTAATGTTTGATCAGAACTTGTTGGGACCCTTGTAGGCCCTTTTGGGATGCTTGATTTGCTCTAAATAGGCTTCTGCCATTCCGGTAATTTGATCAACATCGAATTCTGCATCCCTCTCTCTCTTCACTTCTTTGAAAGCTGCATCACAATCCTCTGTTCCAGATGCTTTTAAAGACCAAAGACTGATCTTGTTTTAGGAAACTACAAATTTTACATTTTTGTATATGAACTTTCTCCATTGCCGCCAGTGCGCTAAATTCATCTTCTCCTTGTCTTTTTCTTGTGGCCTTCTTAATGCAAACTATTGTGTTCCCATTTCTAGTTTCTCTATCTTGTCTTCCCATTACCTTGACAGCATTTGAATTGATTAGAGTCCGAAAGGCTGTTGATGATGAAATATTCTGTATGTTGATTTTCTATCTACAATTCTTAGTAAAATCACCTTACCATCTCATAGCATTATCACAAATCTTCAACGAACTTCATCCAATGAGGGATTTCCAGAAGGATTCATATGTATGTATTTCTTTCACTTTCGCAAGCCTTCCATGACCCCAGTTGGCCATGAAAAGGACCCATTAGTGTGAGTGGCCCTCAATTCTTTTTTCCTATTAGAATTGAATAATGCATGTGCTTTCCTTTGCTTCATGGGGCCTGGTCTCTGAAGAAGAAATTTTCAACCATTTCAAATATTGAGAAGAGGAACAGAATCAGTTGCTTTGACATTCCCAATGGCAGATTTTAGATGGGAAGGTTTTACCCTTCTTGTCGTGGTAGATCTCCTGGGTCTCTTTTGCACGATTCATTGGCTTGCTCTTGCAATACTAACATTTCCTTTGTCTATGTATATATTTTAATGACGCTTTGATATAGATTGTTGTGTCATTCTCTTACAGCTTCAGCTTTTGGTGTTTCTGGTTACTAACATGGTGTCAAAGCTGGGGGCTGTGTGTTCGATACCTTTGGGTGTGGGGGAGCTGTCAGGACCCTTTGATATACATTGTTGTGCCATTCTTTAACAGATCGAGCTTTTGGTGTTTCTGGTTACTAATATATATACCTTGATTGGCAATGATATTGACTTCAGCTTTTGCATCTTTCTTTTAATGAAATCTCCCCCGAGAGTTCTTATATATGATTGTATGGTCTTTTGTTTTCCCCTGAAAGAGGCTCGATAATGTTAATTGTGATGGATTGATATCTTTAGTTGTTTTCTTTAAATTTTGTAATTAGTCATATTTATGAAAAATTGAGTGAGGCTCTGTATATTTTGCCTTGTATTTCTTTCTTCCTTTCTTTGCTTATCACCTTGTGATGTTGATAGGATTCATCAAAAGAAACCTTGGAATATGGCGATGAGACTTACTTTCCAGCAATACATGTAGGCCTGGAGAAATCTTCTACAGTGGTATTCTTCTTCTTCTTCGTCCTTTTCATGTGCTTATTTCATGTGTGATGCTTGCACGTGCATGTGCACACAGGAGACTCTGCTCTTGTACTGACCGTAAAGTTCATTTGAAAATGTTGTTTGGTCATCATGGTCTTTGGTCTACTCTGGATTATTAATCATGGGTTCATATGCGTTTCCATGCCTATGCTTCTTTCACAATGAGAGTAGTGAATATAATCCTCTGATTTCCATTACAGTTATATGAATAGGTATGGGAGAAGTTCTCTCTCTCTCTCTCGCTCTCTCTCTCTCTCTCTCTCTCTGGGTTTTGTTAGTTCAAACATATTGGAATTTGGACTCACAGAGAGTGTTCCTTGGAAAAGTTTGCTCTTGAGCTCAAATAGCTTTTAGAGTGACAATATCTAACCTTTGGATTGGAGATAAATGTGGCTAGAGAGAGAAGCCTACCACCTACCTTGAGATATGAGAGAGAGAGGATCTTTGCCCGAAAGTGGAAGGATCTTTGCTTGAAAATGGAAGGAGTACATAATTTATTGGATTTACAAATCTCAGAGATTTTCCTTTGGAAAAGTTTGCTCTGGGACTCAAGTAGCTTTTACAGTGAAAACTTCTAACCTTTGCATCCGAGGCGGGGAGTGGGGCAGGCATTCCTCCTATCTTTATTGAGAGTTATCTTTTAGTTTTATTTTATATTAAACCTACTCCCACAGTTTAGGTTTTGATTGAAGTTTTAGAGCTCAGAGTTGTAGGAAGCTCTCTCGTGAAAACTTAGCTTTTGAACTTGGACTTGGAGAGAGAGGCATACATCCTTCCTCAGTTCAGGGTTTTCTTTTATTTTGGTTTTCTATCAAAATCTCCATCTTTAAGTTTTACCTTTAAGCTTTTATAAATTAACTCTTTGTTTTTTTATACAGTCTTTTTTGATGGACGGCCAAGCAAGACCAACACAAAGCAAGGAAACCATATTGCTGGAGAGTGACTCCGTTCCTCTCTATGACCGTGGATATGCTTTGGGCTTGACTTCACTGAATAGATCGACCAATCCTGAAAGGTACATGCTTTTCTGGTTATCCATTGATAAAGATGCATTGTATCTTTACTAGACAATGGACATGCTTTTATGAACGCAGATCTTTATTACACCTCTTTCATTTTGTTTTATAGTCTTTTCTTTTTATAGTTCCTATATGCCGGGCCGCCGGGGGGGGGGGGGGGGGTGCGTGTTGCACAGGACTTTCATTTATCGTCTTGATTTTTAAAACTGAGAGAGGGATGAGTAGTGAAGTAGAACTTACAAACCTGATCCAAGATAGATGAGGCAAGGCTTCAATGGTGATGATCATGATTTAGGTTTGACCCAACTTGTTTCCTGAAATATGTTGGAAATGGTGTATAAGTTGTCAGTCTCATACCAGCAATGAGTGATTGCTAAACCTGATTACTTTCTGATTATTCTTTCCGTCTTGTAGATTTTTAATTTTAAGCTAGATTGTTTTCCACACGAGTCATGTGGAATGCAAGATTTGATGCTTTAGCAAGAATGTTGATGCATCCAATACAGTGTTATTTTTGGCAATTGGCACATTGCCTATGATTTGGTAGTCCATACCTTTGAACACACATTGTAAAGAGTATGACAAAATTTGTCTGTTGTTGATTATTCGAACCCTAGTACCTGTGGGTCACAAATATATAGATGAGAACAGGTTGGCGGCTATGATACCCAGATACTCCAAATGCCCTGTGGTATCGGTACTGATACGATACGATATGGATACGGTTACGGGATATGGCAAGATACGGCTTGGATACGGCCCTCAATTTTAGGATACGGCTATGCAATATTTTTTTACCCAAAATTACGACAGATTTTATCCATTTTGATCAATTTACTCCTAAATGAGCCCTTTCTCAGTTTGATAAAAAAGAAAGCAAAAAAGGAGAAGAGGAGAAGGAGAAGGTGGCAGCGAGGATGAAGATAACTAAACTGATAGGGGCTACTGCTTTTGTTTTAATGGTTGCTTCTTCAATTAGGTGGTAGACCACTGTGTTACTTTCTGCTACTGTTGCTGCTTCGAGCTTTTAGCTCCAGGTGCTATGTATGCCTCCTCCTCTTCTTATTCATTTTTCTTGTTCTTTTTCATTTGATGATGCCCCAGAGATGCAAAAAGGGCAAAAGAACCCGTCACATTTTATTAATGAGAATGGGTCTGTTGGGCTTTTTTTTTTAAATTTCTTTCTATTTTAATGTTGAGCTACTGGGCTAACCAAGACACCTAGCTCATTTTTTTTTCTTTTCTTTTATTTTCTTTTATGTTAAGATACTATTAGGCCCACCTCATTGAAAATTTGATCCACACAGTGAGCTTCGTAATATTTAAGCACTACGATAAGTATGTATATGTATATATTTTTTAAAATGTCATACCCGTCTCCGTATCTTAAAATTTTCAAGTCGGCGTATCGAACCCTCGGTCCCCGTGTCCGTATCTGGGCATCATAGGTTGGCAGTCCAGAATAGCCCAAACAAAGCATGACAGATTTAACATCTAGTAGAGGGATTTCTAGTGGCTATTTAATCCTTGATATCAACAAAAAACCGGTGGCTCAACATGTTAACATGTATGTAAATGGTTCCTCAGCAGAATGTGATTTTGCTGAGAGTAGGGGCTTATAAGTTATAATTCAACTATGTTTACATTTCATTTCCTGTATGCTGGTAGGCTGCTGCAGCACGTGGCCTTGCCGGAGCTGGATAGAGGCTGAAGCATAGCATCTATACTGTTTGGATAAACATGTAGTAGCCGCAGGGAACATAGGAGAGATTCATCTTTATGTTGATTGGATGCTATTTTTGGAGCCGTAATAGTGGACTTTCAAGGATGCTGTTTTCGTGTGGTAAGTGTCCACATCTGGATGACTTTCTGACTTCCTGATTTGTTTACTCGAAGCTTTGGCAATTATATGTCCCAAGAGCCGCTCTTGTTGACTTTTGGATGTACTTGTCATGTGGATGTACTTAAGGGAGATGCTTTCCTTTATATGGATGATGGAGATCTAGAGACAGGAACCACGTGGCCGCATGGTCTCCGTAATGGGGACTGGAAGTTTCGTGATACTTTGTGGAAAATTGAGTGGCTTGATAATATGGATGTGGCTTTATTCAGCTTCAGTTGAGCCTTCAGAATTCCAGTTATTATTCCTCATTTCACCATGGAATAACTGGATTAATTCTTCTCGAGTGGTTTCTAGAATGTCAAAAGACATATCTTCATAAGCACTGAGAATTTGATTTAATGCCGGATGTCCAGATTTAGAAGGATGCTGTATAATTGTAGTTTGTTTGGCAAGGTCATCATCAATGCAGACTACTCGTCGACCGTCACACCAAACATATCTATATGTGGTTGCAAATTCGAGATGTCCTCTTAAATTGAGAAATCTTTGATACTGATCTGAGGCTGGATCATAATACTGGAGACGTTCTAAGCTATATGCCCTTGTAGCAACTTCATGAGTTTCATACCACTGTGGTGGATAATTAAACAGGAGATGTTCGTGATGTTCGTAAGCATTTAAAGAAGGATTGAATTTCTTGCAAATTAAATCTCCTTCTTCCAACTGCATGATGCTCCATAATTGATAAGGCTGATAAAACCGTATTTCAGATCTTTCTCCCAAGCTTGATGAAATTGTGATAAGAAGCTGTCTTTTGGTGACTCCAAGACTGCGAAGGGCATGACGTACGACTGCAGGGAGCTGCTGGATTAACTCAAAATTATCTCTGGATAAGGAAAATCTTTGGACTAAGCCCTGCTCGATATAAGAGATGTCTACCGCATGTGATGGCAGGAACAACTTGGGAAAGCCAGTTGCCCAGCTGATATAATGCGCTTTGAACATTAAGCGCTCCTTGATCTGACAAGAAAGAGTTTTCTCTCTTATTCTTGCAGCAATATCTTCTGGAAGGGTTGTGTTAACCTTTTCCAGGAGGTTGATTCTGGATGTTTTTTCATCAGCATAAATAGATAACAGTGCTTTTTGATGGATATTTTGACACATCAGAATTTGGGTTTCTAAATCTTTGATATGGGTTACAATATTGGATAAGGTTTTTCTCGTATTTTTCTTTTTAGCGGAAAGGATGGCACTCCAATGAGCATTGATCAGCTCTTGAGAGGTGATGGATAATTCAGGATTGAAAAAAGGAATAATCATTTGCTGGGATGTTGGCCTGGAGGAAGAGCTGGATTCAAGAAGAGGGGCTTTGCTTTTGCTAGAGCTTGATGCCACGGTGGCAAAGACAACCTGGATAAGGAGTTGAACTACAACTGGATAAGGGAAAAGAATGGCAATATTGGTACTGAAGTCAGTAGCGAGATAATTTATTTTATTTGAGACTGGATAATTGCTTATTCAAATTCAAAAATTACTTCTTTATTATTTATGACAGTTTTCAGGCCTGTAAAATTAATTTGAAAGGGCTGTAACATTTGTAGAAAAGGATTTCCAATGATAACATCATTGTTTAAATCCTTTCCTAGAAAAAAATTTGTCTTTATGTATATTTCGTTTTTACCGACATAAACATCATTTAATTTGTATTTGATCAGGAGTTTTTTATTAGCCGTAGTTAGATTGAGTTTATTGTTGGTTTTTAGATAATATTTTCTTGGGATTAAACCTTTTCTTATTACATTGACGTCTGCGCCACTATCAAGTAAGCACAGGGTTTTAATAGAGAATTTTTTGATCTGAATTGTGACTTGGGTTTTCCATTTTTGAAATGGATTTCGTGATAAAGAATTGATGAAATTTTTTAAGCTGTCATCGAAATTTTCTTGATTTTCGATGTCATTATAGTCTTCTTTATTTTCAATTTTTCCATTATTTTCTTGATAAGTTTTTAAGATGTGGAATTCAAGATTCTCAACTCTTTGTTTGAGGTCTTGAAGTTCCATTAAATTTTGTTTTAAGAAATTTATTTCTTGTCTTTGATTATTAATTTCTTTATGAAGGTCTGGAATTGTCAGGTGAGGAGGAACATTTTGTTCTCTTAGTCTGTCTAAAACAGTTTTAATGCTAAATTGTTCAGGTAAAGTATTCAGAGTAGCTTTTCCCTTTTTGTTGCCTTTATTTATTGTCTGGATTTTTTCAAAATATTTATTTTTTAATTCTTCATCTTTAAGATCTTTAAACATTTCTAGTATCACTTCTTCGGGAGCAGAAAGCATGTTTAAGGATAAAGAAGAGGAAGAGGCAGATTCATACTGGATTTCACTATCAAATATTTTGCAATGACATATATCAGAAGAATTATCTGTATCTGTTATTACTGAGGATCCTTTTAGAATAGTTTTTAATTCTTTTTCCGTTTTAACCTTTAATTGTGGGCAGTCAGGTGCAATATGGCCTTTTTCTTTGCAATTATAGCATTGTATGTCTTTTTGTTTTTGTTTAGGGTATGAAGAAGATGGTTTTTCTTTTGAAATGGCTTTATTTGATGCTTTATAAGGATTGCGATGAAAGGATTTTTTATGATATCTTTGTGAGGGCATATAATATCGTGGTGTTGCAAATTGTTTTGATTTTCTTTTTTGATAATTTCTTTTTAAATTATGTTTTTTCTTTTGGCTTGAAGGACTTATTAAAGGTTCCATACCAAATTGATAATAGAAATCTCCGAGTTCATATTTACTGATACTTTTCTGGTTTTCAATTTGCCGTTTGAGTTTAATTTCATTGCAGAGTGAAAATCCAACTTTATTAATTTTCTGGATTAGATCTCCATATGTATACAAGGCATAATTCAAATTTCCATAATTTTCGGATATCAATTCTTCTCTAACCTTTTCTGCGAAAAGTTTAGGAAGGCCTGATATAAATTTTTCTTTCCAGAATTCTGAATTGCTTGAATCAATTGTATACAGTTTTGATAGAAAAACATCTTTATACCAACGAAAATCGGATAATGTTGGGCATGATAGATTAATTGTTGGGTTTTTAATTTTTCTTCTACATTCAGATAATTGCCAACAAAATGTTTAATGATATTGCTAATAAGCATATAAATGGAATCAGGGATCATTTGTCCTTGAGGAGTAATAAGAGGGTTTCCGGATGGATCTCTTTTTACTGCATTTAGAATAGTTTGTCTTTCTAGATCTGATAAGTATTTTTCCCACCAACCGTTTAATTGTCCAGTAAAACCAAGGACAACTGCATTTGCTGCATGTTTATGATCATTACCGGCAGCTATCATTGTAGAAGCGTAGATCATCATCTGTTGGCATAATTGGATGATTTGATATTCAGATAATCCGTCGACACTCCATTCATATATTGATGAGCTTTCAAATTTAAGACCATTTAAAATAGCTTGTTCTTCAAATTGAAGATCAACCGGAGTTGGTCGTGGATAATAATTTCTTGTTTTAGCTGTTGTAACAATTGGCTTTTGTCTTTTAAATATTTTATTGAGTTGTAGAGAATCTTGATGGTGTTGATCATCTTGATGTTCTTCTAGAGGATTTTCTTCAGAAGCTAAGTCTTCAGAATCTGAGTCCGAATTAGAATTTTTTAAAGTTGAGCCTAAAACATTTATAGATTTTTCATCTTTTTGGTCTTTATGTTCTTGAAGTTTTATGTTAGTAAAACTGTGTGATAATTGATTAATGAGTTCGTCAGAAAATTTTAAAGGTTTCTTTTCTAACTTTATATCTCTCAGGATTTCACCCTGAAAACCTAAAGTTTGTGTTTTGATTACTTTTTGAGAAGAAGAGGATGCTTCATGGATTTTGACAATAGATTCTACTTTCTCTTCAATTCTATTCGTCTGTTGGCCAATAGTATGAAGGTTGATATTTGTATAATTATTTTGTTCTAAAACATGACATAAATCTGATTTGTAAACAAAGTCAGATTTGCCTTTATCCCCTTGGATTTTTGCAACATCTTTTATTGGTACGGCTGAAGTGTCTTTATAAATGATTTGATGTAGGGGAGGATGAATAGATTCTTCTGTTTTCTGAGGAGAAGAACTGGTCGAAGCTAAAATCCATGATGAACTTAATTTTGTTATCATATTTATGGATAAATTGTCACTATTATATCGTTTCTTCATGGCTAATTTAAGCCAATCAAAGAAATAAATATTGGTTTCATTATCACACATATATTTATACCATTTTTCTTTCAAAAAGTCTTGATGTTCAGAAGAAATATATTTAAAGAAAGGTTTTGTTAGAGGATGTGCGGCTAAATTCTTTTTTAACATTTCTTTATCAATTTCAAAGCTTTCAATAACATTTATGTTGAAATCAGCTTCTGAGGGATTGTATGTATGAGATGGAGAAGCTTGATAAGAAGGATAAACAAGTCCTGTAGGCCTCAAATTTACATGAGGTGGTTCCTGTATGGAAGAAGATCCTACAACTGAAGGAGGATGAGAATAAGATTTTTTAGAAGGTTGATAAACTGTAGGGGTTGTAATTCTAGAGTCTGTTTGGAAATTTATTTCAACACTGCCATCTTCATTTTCAATTATGTTTTCAATATCTTGATTTTCCTTGGGTTTTTCTGGTTGAGCATTTTCTAAAAGCCATTTACCGGATAAATTAATATCATTCCATTGGATATGTTTAGGAATATTAACTTTATTTTTTAAATTAGTTTGGAATAAGGTAGTCATACCTTTAGCTTGATGTGAATAGGCTATGCCTGGAATCACTGAATTCATGAGTTTATAATAAACTCGATAAACAAGGGCAAGATTTTGATTATGAGGATTCATATCAAAACCTTTTGCCTGGATAGCTAAAGTAAGGGCTTCATGTGCTCCTGGATCTGTAAGAGAAACAGAGAAATTGGGAAAACAGTTGAAGAAAGTAGGGCCGTTGGCCAAACTTGATTCAACCATTCCGATTAATGAATCACTGAATTTTTTATGTCTTGTATCTTGAACATACATGGGAGCTTCTGTTCTTAATCCAAGGCTTGTTAAAGGCTTTAGAGCAACTTGCACTAAGCCAAAATGGATATAATTATATATTTTTTTATATTCTTGTATTTCTTGGGGCTTAATTAAAGAAAGATGCTGAATATTACTAATAATAGATTCAGTTCTTTCAATCGTTTTTATCTTATAACTTGATTTTAATTGAAAACTTTCCATTTGATAAACTTCATGTTTTTGAACAGTTGGAATTGTCTAGTCACAAATAAGTTGATCTAAATCATCATACCTAATTTCTTCACTATTTTTGATAGACATAGAAGATAAGGAATTTGATGATGAGGAAGAAGAAAGTACAATCTTTTTAATAAACTTAGTCATAATTTGTATTATTGAGTAATTCTTTACCAAATCCACCACGAGTATCTAACGCTTTGAGGATTTACACACCAACAACACGCCTTTAAACGCCTTCACACGGCTTGACAACGGCGATACAAATGGCTACCTCTGCGCTCCGGGTGGAATGATCAAAATTTCTCAATAATAACAAACACACAACTAAGTATTAAGACTTTTGACTCTCTTACTTCTGAGTCAGCAATTCCTTAAACAACATCAGTAAAGCACAACATATGCACAAAATAAGTGAAGAAATACTCACAAAGCAACTTTATTGATAATCAAAACTGATTACAAGTGGACTTAATGACACTCTCCCGGGGCCAAACTTGGCTTTGATACCAAATAATGGGACGGAAGGGTGGAAGGTGTATGGGAAGATGGATGGGACTGGATTTTTGGACTGGTTTCCAACTTTTGTCGGATAAACAGCTGGTTATGCTTATTTATAGGAATTTCAAACTGAATTTACATTTCATTACAATGAGATGTCAACCAAGGATGCAAATAGCGGTTGCGGCGGGCGTAGCGGCCCGTCGCCAAAACGATACGTAGCGGGTGATACGTAGCGTATCGGCGATACGTAGCAGCGTAGCGGTGTGAATTAAAAAAGTCTTCAAAAAAATCCGAAAAAATTCCAGAAAATCCAGAATATTGGAAAATGATGGAATATGTGTTTGTTTTGCAAAAGCAACTAGTATATGAGTATGTAGCGGTCCCCTCATTGCATTAGATCCTGTATCGCTGTATTAATAGAAAAGAATATGAATAATCAATGTTTTTCATATGGAATCATGTTGTTTAGTTATGTCAACTTAAACAGTAACTTAAGGCTTAAATAAAAAATGTTATAAACAAATTTCATCAAGATTCATTCAAGAATGAAAGATAAACTACGTTCAAACTTTATAAAAAAACAATATACTAATCTACTTAAAGAGCAAAGACTTTGTAATGGAGGAATACCTTGCTGATTAGCTCTAATCTAATACCAAAGGGAATATCTACCAGGAATCACATTGCTATCAGTGTCATCATCTTCATCATCATTTGTTGTGTTTGTGCCCCTATTATATTACACATTCTCCCCAAATTAAATTTGATATTGGTGAGCATTGGGATCTTGCATTGCAAAGAAGAAATCAAAGGAGCTTGGAGGAGGTGGATATCTATATTGAGGTTGACTATCATCATAGTCACCATATGAGTAAGACCCTGAAGCCGAAGATTGTTCTTCTTCTTGTTGCACATGACCATACTGATAATATTGTGATGGTTCATGAGGATACGGCCTGTAGTTTGAATGTGGAAGTGGAACATTATAAATAGGGTTCGAAGATGCTGTTTGTTCCCCTCCTACATTTCCACTTCCACCCACATTCCCTTGCTCATCTATGTCTGCGGGCGATGACACTTTCCGTCGCCTTTGATAAGCACGTTGTGGAGTCATTCTTGATTGTTCGGGAAACTTATCTACGGTCTCAACAGGAATGACATTTTCTTCTTCATCATATTGATAAGACTCAGCAGTGCCACCTGTCCCGCTATCTCCTCCGTCTCCTCCATCTCCTCCAGGACCTCCACCATGGCTACTGGAAGAAGCAACAGTAGAACTACTATCTTCAGATGATGACATAATATGAGCTGGCTCCTTCCCTCTAGATACACTTGCACTTCCACTACTTCTTTCTCCCTGAGGTGGCTGTCCCCCTGACATTTGTACATCTTCAGCAATTAAACGTTGTACTTCTTGCTGAAAGCCCGGATCTGAATCTAACAATGGATCTTCAGTCTCGGCTATCCATGGAAGTAAGGGATCATCGTCTCTGAATATGTGATCCAAATTAATTGGACAATAAGTAGGATCATCCCTTGCCTTTCTCTCTCTATTTCTGTTCCTCAACTTGAGATTGTAATGGCAGTATACCAATTTGTTGAGTTTTCTCATGGTTATCCGATTCCTAGGCTTCGTATGGATCATGGAGAAAGTGCTCCAATTCCTTTCACAATTTGATGATGTTGTTGTTTGACTAAGGATGCGAATGGCTGCTCTCCTTAGATGTGGAGTACTCTCTCCAAAACTCTCCCACCAATCAGCTAGAATACAAAAAAAATAAAAAAAATTAGACATCTTTAAATCGTAGAAAGTTCCTTTTCTATGTATTGTCAATTGCATATAAGTATAACTACCAGGTGAACATTTTCCAATCGCTCGCTGTACAAAAGGGTCAGCGAAAGTTCCTCTTTTATGTGTATAAGTGGAAATCTGAAATGCAAAAAATTAGAAATAAATAAGTACACCATATCAATACAATTATCTAAAATATATTTAAAAGATTAAATAAATTTCTTAATTAGCTTACCTCTTGTATAGTTTCGATATGATCATCTTCACTCAAAATTCTTTTCAACACTGTCCTTAATCCTACTCGCAATTCCGTATCTATTGCTTCATTGTGGTGTGAGGCATTGCGATAGTAGAATTCAGGATTTAAAAAATAACCTGCAGCATGCAATGGATGGTGCAGCTGATCGTTCCACCGGGCATCAATAATTTTTATATAATCATCATGATATCGGCAATTTTCTATAATGGCTTGCTTTGCCCGATCAATTGCTTCATAAATGTACCCCATTGTTGGCTTTTCATCAGCATCTACAAGCCGCAACACTTTCACTAAAGGTTCATATGCCTTTAATATGTTCTCTACTTTGGCCCAAAATTTATTATCCCTCATTAGAATTGGGATGTCAAACTCCGGACCATGTGTTGCTTTGCCCCATTTCGAACGAAGCCATTCTTCTGATGAAAACATCTGAATTAGCTCCGTTCTCCAACGTACAAGGCTTTCCATAGCAATAAAATGGGTAGCAAATCTAGTGGATGCCGGACGCACTAAGGCATGATTGTTTGTGAATCTCTTCATCAAGCTTAAGAGCCATGAATGGTCGTATATGAACCTTGTAATGCCTCTGCATGCCTTGATTGCAGCGGCCACATTCTTCTTCTTTCCAATATCCTCCATTATAAGGTCAATGCAGTGTGCTGCACATGGGGTCCAAAATAAATGTGTCATCTTTTCCATTAAAAGAAGACCAACCTTCTTAAAATTAGCTCCATTGTCTGTCACAATTTGGACAATGTTCTCCTCTCCAACACTTTCTACAACTTTATCCATAAGCCTATAAATATAATCTGCTGTCCGTTTCTCTTCAGATGCATCAACGGACTTCACAAAGACGGTCCCAGTGACATTATACACCAAAAAGTTAATTAATTGTGTTTGGGTGCCACTTGTCCACCCGTCACACATAATAGTGACTCCATTTTGCCCCCACATGGGCCTAAACGTCTCTACCCAAGCCTTTATTTCTTTATACTCTTCTTCAAGGTACTTGGTGCCCACATCATACACGGATGGCGAAGTAATACCCCGCCCAGCTTGAGCCGCAACATCAAGAACTGTCTGAAAATAAGGAGAATCAATTGCGGTAGGGGGTATATTCTTATGAATTAGCCATTTTGCTGTAGCTTTGGCTAATCTTTCTCTTGCAGCCTTCATGACACCCTTGACAACATTAGAGATTTTTGGTTGCTTAGCTGCCTCCGATCTATGTGCGAAAGGATCAACAAAACTAACCCCTCTTCTAGTTTGTGTAGGTGTAGCCATCCGAGTAGAAATAATCTCTATATCATCATCCCGCTGTCGGGTGCTAAATGCTCTACGCATTTTACCCGCAATGCCTTTGCCCTTGCTTGTTGCACCAGATGAGCCACCTTCATCATAGTTTCTACGCTGACTATAGGCTCGACGCTCTGCTTCTTCTTGGCACGACATAAGGGACTCTCGGCGTGCAGCCATCATTTCTGGGTCATCAAACTCATCATCAGAAGCAGTACCAAGACCTTCATCCCCAAATACATCATGGCATGCTGCATCAACACCTTGCTGCTTCTTCTCTTTAATTTGTACTTTTCTCTGTTTTGTTTGATTCAATAAAATTTTCATTTGCTCCCTAACTTCTTTCGACACTTCAGGACACCCTGCAACATTGCCTTGCACATGGGCCAAATGTTGTTTAAATCTTGTAATGCCCCCATGGGTCACTTTGTGACAAAACTTGCACTTAATCTTCAACCGATTGTTTTCAATTGCCTCACCATAGCTCCATGCAAGATCTATATCACGCGGCATTTTTTCACGTCACAATACCTAAATAAGATTTAAAAGTAATAGGTTAAAATTTAAATAAATTTCAAAAACATGAAAAAATTAGAATAACACGCATCTACGTGGGTGGGAATTGGGATTGATATATGGGAAACATAGAGATAACATTTGGGGACTATTTTCAACCCATTTGATTCAGTTTACTTTTATACAAAAATATTTTTTTTTTAAAAATACAAAAATCCGAAAATAAAAAATATGAAAAAAATTAAAAGAACACAAAAATATGTAGGATTGATCTATGGAAAACATAGATCTAATATTTAGTGACCATTTTCAACCCATTTGATTCAATTTACTTTTATAAAAAAATATTTTTTTTAAAAAAATACAAAAATCCGAAAATAAAAAATATGAAAAAATTAGAAGAACACAAAAATATGTGGGATTGATCTATGGGAAGCATAGATCTAACATTTAGGGACCACTTTCAACCCATTTGATTGAGTTTGCTTCTATAAAAAAAAATTTTTTTCTTAAAAATACAAAAATCCGAAAATAAAAAATATGAAAAAATTAGAAGAACACAAAAATATGTGGGATTGATCTATGGGAAGCATAGATCTAACATTTAGGGACCACTTTCAACCCATTTGATTGGTTTTCCATTAACAAAATAAAATTTTTTTTTCAAATAATAAAATATTCCGAAAATAAAATTCAAAAAAAGTTTAAGAAAGTGATAAAAAAGAGGGGCTTGATCAAAGAGGAACATGGATCTAACAACAACAACTCATTTTCAAGTGATTCATAGAAGAAAAGAGAGAAATAAGCACAAAGTAGAAAAAAAAAAAAGCTTCAAAACTCACCTTTTTTGAACTTGATGCTTGAATGAGTTGAATCTTAAATGTTGTCACCTTAATCTTTGAATGTTTTGATGTTTTTGTTGATGATTTTGATGTTTTTTTGAGATGATTTGAAAAATGGAGGCAAAAAAAGGGGCTTGGAGCAGTTGGAGCTGTGAAGAGGGGAGAAAAGAGGAGAACTTGAAAGGAAAAGTAAGCCAAAAAATCGGCTGGGGGGTTTTAAACCCCCCAGGCCGATACGTATCGGCCGTATCGGCCGATATGCATGCGTATCGGCCCGTATCGGCCGATATGCATGCGTATCGGCCGATACGGGCCGATACGTTTGTGAGCGCCGCTTTTTTTAAAAAAGCGTAGCGCTTATGAGCGCTACGCCCGATTTATCGGCCGATACGCTTCGTA
Organism: Sextonia rubra; assembly: GCA_037013555.1. Lineage (NCBI taxonomy): Eukaryota > Viridiplantae > Streptophyta > Magnoliopsida > Laurales > Lauraceae > Sextonia > Sextonia rubra. Next base: position 3,932,164 of record JASUAD010000007.1, read on the forward strand.
TCGGCCGATATTTGCATCCTTGATGTCAATTGTATTTACATTTCATTTCCTGTTGGGGATAAGTTGGTAGCCTGCTGCATGTGGGCTGCACGTGGGCTTGTCGCTGGAGCTGGATAGCTGGATAGAAGCAGTAGCCTCTGTAAAACATGTCGTAGATGCAGGGAACACAGGAGATATTCATCTTTATATTGATTGGATGTTGATTAGATGAGACTTTTAAAGTCATAAGAATAGACTTTCAAATGTCCATATCTTGATGACGTCAAGTGTTTACATGTTGTTTTGGAGCCGTAATAGTGGACTTTCAAGGACGCTGTAAGTGTCTACATCTGTAGGACTTTATGACTTCCTTATTTGTTTACTCGAAGCTTTGGCAATTATATGTCCCAAGAGCCGCTTTTGTTGACTTTTGGATGTACTTGATGGAATTGCTTTGTTTTATATGGGTGGCATAAATCTTGAGATAGGAACCATATGACCGCGTGGTCTCCGTAATGGGGACTGGAAGCTTCATGATACTTTGTGGAAAATTGAGTGGCTTGATAAGGCGAATGTCTTGTCGGGACTTTATTTTTTTCCTTTTCTTCGGATGGAGATGAATCCTTAATTATCACTTTTTATTTCTTCTGCATCGGTATCTGCTTCAGGAGCAATCGTTTCAAAGGGATTCTCATCTGCCCAGAGATGGTGTAGCTGATTGAAGCTTAATGGCGAGTTTTCAGAGGATCGTTCTTTTTGTATTTGTTCCATAATTTCTTTTTGGAGATCTTTTTTGAGCTGAAGTAAGTCTGCCGCTGCAAGAAGAGCAGGAGAAGATACTGAACATGAATTCTTTTGTTTGTCTGGAATACTGGATGGAGGAAGTTTTTCTTTTTCTTTTTCAGGAGTTCTGAGAATTTCTGAAAAGGAAGGCTTTAGAGCTTGATCAGCAGAATATTGCTGCAGAATTGTCGTGTAATCAAATTGATGCCAGAATTTGATATACATGATTCTGGATAGAACCGGTGGACTGAAGTCCATTTCTTTATAAAAATTCCATTTCAGGATCCATGGGATTTCATGCTTGCAATAGAAGTGCATGGTGACATAAGGTTCTGTTGCTAGCTGTAAATATTGATAAAGGCTTTTTTCTTCTGTTTTAAGAGAGGCTTTATAGGATACAGAATAGGATTCATAAATAGGGAGAAGGGCTTGAGGAAGGAGATCTTTAGTGGCTCCGAAGGGTATCCAAAATTGTGTCAAAAACCACATAGGTATTTTTTGGAAGTTGGATTTAAATCGAATAAACCAGGAATGCTGAAAGGATGGATTTTGATAACAGAGAATGGCTTCCCAAGCAGAAATATAGTCATAATAATTGAAGATGAGGTCTGAATCAATTCTTTGTGGCATATGAAGAGGTTGTCCCCAATCGTCTGCTGAGAGAATATGCATAATCTTGATTTTTGAATATAGGATGTTAATATGGGATGGTAAAGCATTTAAATATGAGTTTTTAGAGCCATCAGTATGGTCTATAGTGCAGCTGCCAGTTCGGATAAGGATTTGCTCATATATTTTATAATCAAGGGGTTGGAAAAAGAAATGATCGGGAGCGAATATAGTCTGGATAATATGTTCCATAGGAAAGGTTTCTGTATAAAATGTGTCATCTAAAGTAAACATTCTTAATGGTGGTTTTGGGATAAAATATTGGTTTTGAGATGCTTGAGGTTTTCTGAATGTCGAGCTTGATGGGTTTTGAAATTGAGGAATATTGGAATTATGGGTGGCTCCCCATCTTTCAAGATAATTGCCACTGGGTTTTCTGGATATAGGTGGATAAGCTTTATCAGTGGGGGACCTAAAAGGTCGAATCTGTTGAGGCCTCATGCTTTTGTCCCTGTAAAAACTCATGAGATAAAAAAATCAGGAAGGGAATTATTTTTGCCTGCAATATACTCAATGTCAAAATCAAATATAGCTAATAAAGCTTGCCAACGAGCAAAGATCTGCTTAGCAGCAAGATTTTTAACATCTTTTTCTAAAATTTCTTTCGCAGATTTACAATCTATTCTTAATAAGAATTTTCTATTTAATAAATCACTTTGGAACTTCATTATACTATTTACTATAGCGAGAATTTCTTTTTTTATAGTTGAATAATTCTGTTGTGTGGATGTCCAGATTTCGGAAGTGAAACGAATGATTTCTTCTGTTCCAAGAACATTTTGTTGGAGGAGAATTCCACCAAAACCTACGTCAGAGGCGTCGGTTTGAACTATTTTTAATAAATCTGGATGAGGGATAGTTAAACAAGGTAAATTTTGGACTTTTTGCTTGATAGTTTGGACAGCTTTTGTATGGGCAGGTGACCATTCTACCGGATTTTTTATTAAACGGAGTTGTAATAATTTTCTTTCCTTGGCAAGATCTTTATAAAAATCAGAGACGTAATTAAGGCATCCAAGAAAACGTTGTAATTGATCTTTATTGAGGATTTCATCAGGAAATTGAGAGGCAAACTTAATGACTCTTTGAACTGGAGAAATAGTTCCTGTTTTAATTATAAAACCAAGGAATTGAATTTCCGTTTGAAAAAGCATCATTTTCTTTTGAGATAGAACAAGTCCATTTTTGATAATAATCTTTTTGAAAATATTTAAATGCTTCCAATGGTCACAAATAGATTTAGAAAAGACAAGGATGTCATCGATATAGACAAGTGTAAAATCTTGATATGGATTAAATATCTCATTCATAATTCTTTGAAATTCTGAAGGAGCATTCTTTAAGCCAAATGGCATGACGTTCCATTCATAATGACCAAATGGGATTGTAAAAGCAGTTTTATATCTATCTTCAGGGGTAATTTGAATTTGCCAAAATCCGGATTTAAGATCAAATTTAGAAAAAAGGAAGGCACCAGCTAGGCGATTGATGAGATCAGTTTTATTTGGAACTGGATATCTTATGGATTTTAAGACTTTATTTAAAGGCTTATAATTGATAACAAGACGGGGAACACCGCGTTCTTGTTCAGGCGCTTTATTTACATAAAACGCAGCACAACTCCAAGGAGATTGTGATTTTTGAATAAGCTTTTTATCAAGAAGATCATTGATTTCTTTTGTACATAATTGGACAAGATCTTTATTCATCTGAATAGGACGAGCTTTGGTAGGAATTTGGGATTCATCAAAATTATCAATATATGGAAGAGAAACTGTGTGGTGTTTCCTATGCCAAAAGGCAAAAGGAAGGTCAGAACAACATTCTTTTTTAAGGGATTTTTTAAATTGTATTAAATCATTTTGAAATTCTGGGTTTTGTAACCCTTCTTCTATTCTTAGAGAATTTAGATCTTCTTGAAGATAGGCAATTTGTTTTTCTTTATATGAGATTTGATTTTGTATAATATTGATCTGTTGCATGGGAGTTGACTCAACAAAATCAAAAAGTAAGTCTTTATTGTCTTTCATAGTTTTAAGGCCTGCTGTAGTAATTTGAAAAGGCTGTAGAAGTTGTAGAAAGGGATTCCCAAGGATAACATCATTATTTAAATTCTTTCCTAAAAGACAATTAGTTTTTATGCACGTTCCATTTTTACAGATATGGACATTATTTACTTTATAATGAATATGAAGTTTATTATTAGCAGTTGCTAGACTGAGTTTATTTTTTGTTTTTTTTATAATATTTTGTAAGAACTAATCCTTCTCTGATTAAATTTACATCTGCGCCACTATCTAGTAAGCAGAGTGCTTTAATAGAGAAGTTCTTGATCTTAATTGTAATTTGAGTTTTCCACGGTTGGAGTAGATTTTTTGTTACGGAGTTTACAAATTTTCCCTCAAAGTTTTCTTGTTGCTCTCTATTATCTTTATCCTTTTGAAGTTCGAGATTCTCAAAACGTTGTTTAAGTTCTTGAAGTTCATTTAAATTTTGTTTTAATTCTTTTATTTCTTGCTTTTGATTATTAATTTCTTTATAAATATCTTGTAGAGATATATGAGGAAGAGCTTTTTGCTCTCTTAATTCATGTTTCATGTTAAGCTGTTCAGCTATACTTGGAATAGAAGATTTTTCTTTTTTTATTTTCTTTGGTTATTTTTTGTGTTTTCTCACAATATTTATCTTTTAATTTTTCTTCTTTGAGGTTTTTAAGTATGTCTTCTTGAGTCGAAATAGCGTTTAAGGAGAACAAAGGAGAAGAATACGTATTATCAGACGGAAATGAGGAATTAGTATGGTCTTTATAAATGATTTGATGTAAAGAGATGTATAAATTCTTCAGTTCTGTGGGAAGAATTGGTTGAAGCGATGATCCATGATGAACTTAATTTTGTTATCATATTTATGGATAAATCTTCAATATTATATCGTTTTTTCATGGCTAATTTAAGCCAATCAAAGAAATAAATATTTATTTCATTATCACACATATATTTATACCATTTTTCTTTCAAAAAGTCTTGATGTTCAGAAGAAACCTGTTTTCTCATTCCTTGATCAATCTCATACATAGCATAGGAAAAAAAAGAAAGCCCTAGATCTGAAATAGGAGAAGTCTTCCCACCAAAAATGGAAAAAAATTAAAACAAACAAAAAAGGAATGGGGAGGGAGGGGAGGGGGGGGGGGTATCCCCTCGTAACTTGTGCATGTCTTGGATTCGTTCGTTACAACTTGCGCATGTTTTTTTTTTTTTTTTTAAATAGTGGTCCCCTCTTTTTCTCTTACTTATTACACATAAACGCGGGCCCCTCCCCTTTAATAAAGATTCTAACACAGTAAAACATGGGGCCAAATAAATTAACTAACACAAATTAAAACATGGGACTAAACAAATTAACTAACATAGAACATGGGACCAAACAAATGAACTAGCATGGGACCCTTCAATTTCAAAAGACTCTTATTTCAACCCATGTGACACTTCCCTATGTGGGGTCTTCAATGATATTGTGCACGTGGGGCCTTCAATGCTCCACCGATATCATCATTTAAAATCTAACCGCCGGAGCTCCTCTGGGTGACAATCCAATGGTGGATTTATGCCTTCCTCGTGATCAAAGCCTGGGTATTGATCATCCATTTAGATCAAAGCTTGATCTGCTACTCTGCGCGTCCTTCTTTGATACACCTTGAATGAATTAGGGGAATTTGAATTTGGCGGCATGATGTCCCCATCATGATACTTATTCATGTTTACTCACTGTTTCTTTGGATACAAAATCTTATCATTTTGTTAAATACCTTTCCTTTTTTCTGCTCATGATGAATTTGTTTTTTCCTTTACAGAGTGATTGAAACCCTTGATGCTTCTCGTTGTTTTAATTGTGGTTCATACAACCATTCATTGAAAGAGTGTCCAAAGCCCCGTGATAATGCTGCTGTCAATAATGCACGCAAACAACACAACTCCAAGCGGAATCTACCTGCTGGTTCTCGTTTGCCAACTCGATATTATCAAAATTCTCCTGGCGGGAAGTTCGATGGTTTAAGAGCAGGTGTCCTTGGGGCTGAAACAAGGCAATGTTTGGGAATTGGGGTAAGTTGGCTCACCCTTTATTTCATTGTGTAACTATTTGCTGTTATCATCTTTTCTATCTTTATTGTGGCATGTCTGCTGTCCTTTTTTTCCTCTTTTCTTTTTCCTTTTTCTTTAAATATTGATTGTGTATTATTAAAAAAGAAGTGCTACAAGTACTACAGGGGAGAAATCAAGGGAAAAATGTATCAATTGTAAATGTCCATTCAGGATTTGCCTTCTCTTAATAAAAGCTCCCTGAGCTTGAGAAACACCAAGGAAGAACTTGAACGAGAGAGGCAATGACTTCGGTTTAATCTTATTGACACTACCAATCGGGCTGATTGGTTGGGATTAGACCTCAGAGAAACAAAGGGCATTGCATTTGATTACTGAGGCAACCCTCTTCATGAAGATAATTCATGAACTCCAAACCATTCTGAATTCTCCCAAAAGATTTGAAGTAGTTTGGAAGACATCTTGGCCTCCTCATGCCTCATATGTCAAAAAAATCTTTCTTCAGTAATATGTCTAAAGCTGATCCCCCCAACCCCCTTCCAACAACAACATAAAACCAAATGCTCTTTTGACAAGGTGGCAGCAACCTTTTCTCAGTATTAAGGAGTTGACAGAAATCAATAACCGCGTTGGTGATACTTCTTTGCCTTCCATTCGGTGGTTCTATCCATAAGACACTGGATGCAATTGTCTCTCCTTCTAGCAGAAGCTAATTTATGAATAAACTTCTTGTTCTTTCCCAATTGCCCCTTAAGCTATTTAATTCTGGGCATCTGCTCCCAGTTATCCCTTCTTCCTTGTGTTTACCTTTGAACTATTTTCTTAGTTTAAACCACACCACAGAGCCTTCTCGTCAATTATTAGTAATCAACTCTCCATTTTAAGGTCAAAATTTGAACTTCCTCCTACAAAGAGTTCTCTATTTCAAATTCTCCTAATGTTTGTTTGACCTAGGTGTCTATTTTTATTTTCAACCCCTTCAATTTTGATCAACATGGTGACACAATCACTTTAAAGATTCAGGTTCGATAATTCTATTTTCCTAACATTTATTTACTTTTTAAAGTACAAAGAAAATTCATCTAGTTCTGCACCCATGTGGCCTGTCTGACGAGGAATAGGCCTGATTCATCATCCAGGACATATTTATGGTGTATGACTTGATTGCATCATCACAAATGCTCCTAAAATCTTAATAAGAACGAAGATCAGTTTCATTTCATGGAATGGGTGGTTATCTCTGCTAACTGTATGTGTCTGTGTTGGTAGTCATGGCTGGGCACGGCACGAGATATCCAACTCATAGTTTGGCACTAGATTGATATTTTATGGGATGCATGATGATAAATGGCTGAAATCTACAATGACAGAAGAAATTTTATAGATAAAAAAAATGAAATTGTTATATAAAACTGTATGGCTTACACCATTAGTACTTTCTTTTGGGTGATTGATAAAAATAATTAGAAGAGGAGAATGTTTTGGGAGCCGCACACCCAATGAACCTTGAGCATACCATTGAAAAAAGAAATGAGAAGAACAGAAACCTTGAGCCTGACCTTTCAACCATGACAATGTCCACCTGCTTTCATGCTTAGAGTGATCAAATGTCCCGAGAAGGGAAATTATTCTCTGTATGTGGTTATCTTATGGATAAATGTGATTTTTGAAGCCTTGTATGTTTTATTGGTGGATGGAAACTCTCTTAACAATTTATAACTTCCACTATGTTTTCATACAGGAATTTGATCCACCTCCTTGGCTATATCGAATGCGTGAAATTGGGTACCCACCGGGATATCTTGGTAAGCACAATGATTTTACTTCAAATTTATTGATATATATATATATATATGTATGAAAAGTATTTCTATTTACTTTTGTTAGTGTAATGGTAAATCTTCATTTTCTTGCTATGTATATATGGATAGGGTTGGCAAGAGCTGATCAGACCTGCCTAGCAATACTGTCATTGGACTGGTCACGGGTTACTAAATCTTGACTCACAGTTAACATGGGTTGACCCTTCTACCCCGCATAACTTAGATGGGTTGTGCTCTTAATATGTGAGATTTTTTAGAGTAATATGATCATAAGGGCATCATTTTTGCGTGGACCCTCAATAACGTTCATAAAGATGGATGCAAGTGTCATAGACCCCCAAAAAAAGGGGTTCGGCCTCAAGTTCAGCTGAATCAACTCGAGTAACATGGGTATTGGCTTAGTTGGACTGAGCTGCACGCAAAATGATGCAGTTATTTAATATTTGTTAAACACATTTAAAAATCTAAAAAAATGAGAATAATTTTCTATAATGATGGAATTTTTTTATAACAGAAAATTTATTTCAAAGCAACAAGAAGAAATTTACAATCATAATGAAAGTAACAAAAGAGACAATGCAAGAGAACTAATCATCAAAATAAAAAAAATAAATAGTGCACTCCCTCCTTTGCAAGAACATCAGCTTCATTATTTGCTTCGGGAATAACATGACAAAAAGTAGCTCCAAGTAGATCCAATATATCTAGAATTTCCTAAATCAAATCCTCCAAAGACCAAGGGTAAGAAGACCCATTCGGAGTCCCATTGAATTGCTAAAAAAGAATCTCCTTCAATGATTGCATTCCTCCCAACTTTTGTAATTTGTGACAACCAGTGTTTTTGAAGGCGCAAGGCGCATCGAGGTGCCAAGGGTATCTTGGGGCCTAAGTGCAAGGCATAAGGCGAGGCGCGGGCTTTATTGAAGCGAGGTGCACACTATAGATTAAAAAAAATAGATATTTTGTCATAGATAAATAATTTAAAATTAATATTGGCAAAGTGAAATTAATCAGCAGACATTTTTTGATACCAGAAAGGCAATAATCAACATTGTAGTCAGTATGCACAGACAAAGTAAGCAGAACATAGAATGCATTATCAACATTAAATGAATATTCATGCAAAACAGAAATCCTGAGATGAGAAAACAAACAGCAGCAGCAGCAAAAAAACAGACAGCAGCAGCAGCAGCAGCCATAAAGAAAAAACAAAAAAAAAAAAAAAGAACAAACAGCAGCAAAAAGAAAAAAAAAAACCCTGCAGAAACAGAAATGGCAGTAGCAAAAAACATGCAAAATAGGAAGAAAAATGCAGATAGCAGCAGCAGAAAAAAATGAAAAAAAAAATGCAGCAGAAAAAAATGCAGCAGTAGAGAAGAAAAAAAAAACAGAAACAGAAAAGCAGCAACAGCTGGATAGCAGACAGCCAAAAAATAAAAAACAAGCAGATAGCAGCAAAAGATGGCAGTAGCAGCAGACAGCCAAAAAAACAAAAAAAAAAAAAAAAACAAAAAAAAAAAACAAGCAGATAGCAGATAGCAAGAAAGAAAAGAGAAGGGGGGGGGGGGGGGGGGGGGGGGGGGGGGGGTGTGCGTTCCAGAAACAGAAAAAAAAGCTGTAGCAGCAGGAGAAAAAACACAGTAGCAGATAGCAGCAGCGGCAAAAAGGCATGGAAAAAAAAACGCAATAGAAAAAACAGAAGCAAAAGAAAAAGCTTGAAAAAAAAATGCAGCAAAAGAAGCTGTAGCATCAAAAAAGCATGAAGAAAAAAATGCAGCAGAAAAAAAAAGAAGCAAAAGAAAAAGCATGAAAAAAAAATGCAGCAAAAGAAGCAGTAGCATCAAAAAAGCATGAAGAAAAAAATGCAGCAGAAAAAAAAAGAAGCAAAAGAAAAAGCATGGAAAAATACCCACAAAAAAAAAGAAACAGGAATAAAAAGAAACAGCAGATAGCAGTAAAGGAAAACGCAGAAAAGAAAAAGAAGGCAGAAAAATAGAAAGAAGGCTGGACGTGAGCTGCAGAAAAAGAAAACGCAGAAAAGAAAAAGAAGAATGGACCTGGGCTGCAGAAAAAGAAAACAGAAAGCAGTAGCAAAACAGAATAAATAAATAAACATACCTTGCTAGATGTGGTATGCAGCTCGGACGTGGCCTGCCGGTGAGCTTCTTCCTCCTTTGTCAGACGTGATGGATCCTCTTGGGAGCGTCTTCTTCTTCTTCTTCATTTTTTTTTTCTCTCCTCCTTGTGAGAAACGGCGAGCTCTTCCCCCTTTTTTTCTTCCAAAAGATTAGGGCATCAGCCCTTTTAACTTTATTCCTTCATTTATAGATTTTACATTTACATGCTTCTTTTTTTTTTATTCTAATTTCAAGACCCTGGCTAACTAAAAAAGCCCATGCCTCACTCACCTCATGCCTAGGCCCCAAGCGTGCGCCTCGTTCGCTTAATCCTCGCCTCAGTGAAGTTGCCTTGACTCACATGAGGTGAGGCGCAACTGTTACGCCTTGCTGCGCCATGCGCTTGGGCACGCTTTTTAAAACCCTAGTGACAACCAATCAATAAAACAAACACTTCAGCCCCATTAGAATCTAGAGAATGCACTGGCCCCAAATATTTTTTAAGTATCATCCCTGAAGAGTCATGAATGAGACCGCAAATGCCGCCCATATTAAGGTGCTAAAAGTAACTGCCCTGAAATTCAACTTAAAAAGACCAACCCAAGGTGGAGTCCTTTTTTTTTTTTTTTTTTGGCACAGATTTGGAACACCCACCACCTTGAAAATGAGCCTCTCAACATCTATTCAGATTTTCCAACGAGACACGTCCAAATTTAAACTTCCTAATCACCCAATATCTATTCCTCATTTTGTATTTTATTTTATTTTTAATGAAGTTCGGTAGTTCTAGATGGCCATTGTTTGTCCTGGTGAATAGCAAGTTTGACCTTTGTATCATTTTATCTCGAAAAATAGTCAGTTTTGATCTTCAAAACTCACCCCAAAACCTTACTAGAGAAGTTTTACATAGTCTTCAAACAAAATGATCCCTAGAAAAACCATAAATATAAAGGAGTCAGCTGTACATGTGAGTAGGAAGGTGAGTCAAATCGCCACTCTTCAATTTTTAAGACCATGGTCTCTCCACATACATACTGTTACCATCCTTCATGCTAGCATTAAAAGCAAGTGAACAACAAATGAGTTTTTTTTTTCTTTTTTTCCTTTTTGATCCAGGATTGACCTCAATGGTCACATTTGTAGGGCCCATGTTGATTTAGTAATTTAATTTTATGTTATTAGTTTCTTTTTTATATTGTAATTAGGTTAAGTTTTTCATTTTATTTAGTTTCCTAGATTAATTAGGTTTCTTAGGGCCGATGGTATGTTTCTTATTTATATGGTGTTGTAGAAGATGGATATTAAGAGAGTTTGATAATTAATTGAGTTGGGTTTTACCCAATTGAGGTGCGTCCTCGTATTTGGTCTCTTTGGAGGTATTTGAAGTGTCCTCAAACATGTGCTTAGGCACTCCATGCAAGCCCTAACTCTAGGGCTTGCATCAATTGGTATCAGAACCGATCCATCGATAGATTGGTGTGATTACCCCTATCTATCCCACCGACATCACCCTTTATTCCCTGTCGATCCCAAAATCCATCTATGCCAAATCCCAAATCCCTCGCCACTGCCAAACCCAGTTAAGCCCAAACCCAAACCCTAATGGTGCAGCCCCGGATCTCCAATCGAGCGTAAATCAATCTCCCAAAGGATTGATCGAATTCAGATATGGATTCCAGCCTCTAGGGCACCTTATTCATAATAAGAACCATAATGAGAGAAATCTTTGAAATTATAATTGAATAAGCATGTCTAGTCCAATGAAAAGCTCCTTCTTATATAGGAGCGGCTGTTGCTAAACTATGAAAGACTAATTCTAAGTAATCATGGCTTAATAAATTAAATTAAGTCCTAATCTCACTCAACATAAAATAGAAAATAAATAATTTAATTACTATCTAACTAAGGATAGGAATCCTTAATCTTGAGGAGATAATGGATCAAGTGGGCCTATCATTGTCTTTGGGCTTGTGATTTCGGTTGGATTTGGGAATGGCCTACATCAATTTTTCTTGACTTGGAGAAACTCGACTCTGGTAAGCGCTTGATATCTCTCATAGAGAGTAGGATTGATGCACTGGAAATCTATCGCAATGATCCACGTAATGTCGGAGAAAGGATGATTCCGCCAGCGAACATAAAACTTCTGGTAACCTCCTTGACGTGTAGAGACAATTTGATCATCAATGATGTCAACAATCTCATCAGTAGGTGAGAGATTAACTAGTAAGGAAATAAGTTGCTCTTCATTAACTCATTATCATGGCCATGGTGGAGAGTAAGATCCTCTATATTGAAGGAAAAATTGACTCCTAAAGCAGGAGGAATGTCAATAATATAGGCGTTGGGGTTAATCTTTTGTAGAATTTTCAATGGACTAGAGTTACGAGGGTGTAACTTCTTATTAGCTTCAGGAGGTAACTTTTCTAGTCGAATACGTACCATAACTATATCTCCTTCATTAAATTCAACAAATCGATGATGCTTGTTAGCTTGCTTTTTATAAACATCGTTGCTGGTAGAAATATGGCGTTGTACTTCATTATGCACTTGTTTTATGTGTTGAAAGAAATGTTTAGCATTTACACTAATACTTGCAGTGACTGGCAAAGGCACGAGATCAATAGGTAGTTGTGGACGAACTCCTGTAATAGCTTCAAATGGTGAAGTGCCAGTTGATTGATTGACTGAGTTATTGTATGCAAATTCTGTCATGGGTAGCACTTGATCCCAGTTTGTGATATGGTCACACATAAGACAATATATCAATTATCTAGGGCTTCTATTTACCACTTTTGTTTGCCCATCAGATTGAGGATGATAAGCAGTGGAAAAGTTAAGTTTGGTATTGGACAACATTCACAAGGTCTTCCAGAAATAGCTCATAAACTTCGTGTCTCGATTAGAAACAATAGTCTTTGGAAGACCATGTAGTTGAACAACTTCTTTGAAGAATAATTTGACCACCTTGTAAGCATCAGCAGTTGCAGTATAAGGAATAAAGTGTGCCTTTTTTGAAAAATGGTGAACAACAATGAAGATAAAATCAATCTTTCTGGCATTCGTGAGTAAACCTAGCACAAAGTCCATGCTAATGTCTTTCCAAGCAGTGTGAGGAATGGGTAAAGGCTAATATAATCCAGTATTCTTCTTGCTTCCTTTAGTGAGTTAACATGTTCTACATCTTTTGGCTTTTGCAAATATGAATCATATTGGTCTTCATGTGGGGCCAATAATTTTTGTTGCTGACAAGAGCAAGTGTTTTGTTGCAACCCAAATGTTCGCTATATCCTCCTGCATGCAACTCTTGCACAACATAGTCACAAATAGAAGTAGTTGGAAGATAGAGTTGTGTACCTTTGAATAAGAAACCATCATTAAGACTATAATGAGGATGCTGAATTTGATCACCATTGATGAGATCCGCATAGATAGAGCTAAAGTCCTTGTCAGCTGCATAATCTTGTTTAATTTGCTCAAAACCTGGCATATTAATAGACATGGCGGTCCAAAAATGCTTCTGCCGACTTAATGCATCCGCCATCATATTATCCATTCCAGCTTTATGTCGAATGTTAAATTCGAACTCCTGTATATATACACTCTGTTTAGCACGGCTAGCATTGATCTTTTGTTGGGAGTGTAGATGTTGCAAAGCATCGTTGTCAGAATAGAGCACAGATTCATTGACAATCAAATAATGCCTCCAGTGATGAAGTGTTTGGACAAGAGCATAGAATTCTAAATCGAAAGTAGAATACTTTTTCGTTGTATCATAAAACTTCTCATTGAAGAATGTAACTGGATGTCCTTCTTGGCTATGAACACCTCCAATGCCTACATTTAAGGCATCATAAGCAATTTCAAAGAGCTTGTTAAATCAAGAACCTGTAAAACTGGCGCTTCAGTAATCGTTTGCTTGATCTTTTCGAAAGCCCTTGTGGCTACTCTGGTCCACTTGAATTCACCTTTTCTCATATAGTCTGTAACAGGAGTCGTAATACTACTGAAGTTTCTGATAAACCCTTTTTTAGAAATTGGCAAGACCATGAAAATTGCGAACTTCAGTTAGGGTAGTAGGAATAGGCCAATCAAGAATTGCCTTTACCTTTTCAGGATCCATTCTGATACCTTGCGCAGAAATAACATATCCCAAGAAAATAACAGAATCACTCATGAAGGTACATTTCTTGAGATTGATATAAAAACACTCCCAGCGAAGAAGTTAGCAGACTTTATCCAAATGCTGAAGGTGATTTGCTATAAATTAGAATATCGTCGAAGTAAACAATGACAAATTTCTAATATAAGGCTGCAGCAATTTGTCATAACCTGCATAAAAGTATTAGGAGCATTAGTTAAGTCAAACGACATAAACATCTAGTCAAAAAGACCATCCTTTGTTTTAAAGGTAGTTTTTCATTCATCTCCTGGTCTTACGTAGATTTAATGATAACTGCTCTGCGATCAATTTTTGAAAAAATACATGCACCAGTCATTATATCTAGTATATCATCCAACCAAGGGATAGGGAAATGATATTTTACTGTGATTTTGTTGATTGCACGACTGTCTACGTACATTCGCCAGCTTCTGTCTTTCTTTAGAGTGAGAAGTGCCAGGAAATCACTGGGACTGAGACTTTCCGTAATATAGCCTTTCATAAGCAGATTATCAACTTGTCTTTTTAACTCAGCATGTTCAGCTGGACTCATCCGATAGGTAGGTAAGTTTGGTAATGAAGCTCCAGGAATAAGATCAGTGGCATACTGAATGTTTCTTAAATGGCGTAATTCCTTTGGTAATTCATCAGGAGCTAAATCAGCAAACTTCTTCAATCGTGGCTTCACTTCTTGCGGAATGGATGTGGTAGGAGAACCATCTACAAGTTGTTTGTTCATTAAGGCATTCATGATACTTTGCTCTTTGCTTTCATCTTCAAATCTTCGCATAGTTAAAATATAAGATGTAGGAGAAGAGGTTGCTGAAGAAGATGCATGTGACGATGGTGGAGTCTACAAAGGATGTAACATGATTCTTCTACCTTTCCATTTGAAAGTATAAGTGTTGTGTTCATGGTCTGTGATGACTTTAAGTTTTTGTAGCCATGGTCGTCCAAAAAGGATATTTGTAATGTTCATTGGGATGACATTATATAGGATAGTCACCTCATATTTGTCAATCTTTAAAGGAACAAAGCATTGCTGTCGAATAGGAATTGAGTAATTGTCAACCCATGCTACTTTATAAGGCCATGGATGTTCACTGTGGGTAGTTTAAGCTTTCCTATTGTTTCTTGAGAGATGACATTTATTGTACTACCACCATCAATAATCATATTGCATGACTTGCCCATACAATTGACTTGGGACTGGAAAATAGAAGCATTATTCTAGTCTTCTTCTTCCTCTTTTGCATCCGCTTCTAAAAGTGATGATCTAGATAAAGCAATGAAATGCCATCATCAGTGTCTGTATAATCTAATTAGTCAGCCGGATTTTTATAGGGAGGATCTATATCAACTTGCTCTATTTCTACATGCTCATCATGCTGGATCTCATTATCAGGCTCATTGGAAGTGTATAAATTTCTATATGGGCATTTATTTGAATAATGTCCCCATTGCTTGCAGAGATGACAAACAATATCCTTTTTATCTATTCTTCTACGAGCACTATTATAATTTTGATTATGTGGAAACCGCTGATTTTATTGTGGGATGACCTGTCTTTGCTGAATTACTGGTGGAGGATTCTTAGGTTCTTGTTAGGCTGGCCGTTGAGGAGGCCTATAACCTTGTACTTGAGTACGATTATAGGTAGGGTCAGGGCCTTTTCTTGTGGAAGACTCCCTGGCTTGAAAAGCATTGCGCTTTCGCAACTGAATTGCATGTTGTGCTTTTTAGGCTTTATTGAAGATTTCATCAACTGTGGTTTAATCAAACATCGCTACCTCTTGTCTGATATTGGCACGTAGGTTATCTTTGTATCTGGTGATAGTCAGACGGTCATCTGTCTTCATGTTGCAGTGAACAATGTATTCACGAAAGTTATTTGTGTACTTTTCCACTGTCAAAGTACCTTGCTGGAGACTTAGATACTCTTGGTGGAGCGTATCCATAAAATCAGAAGGTAGACAATTGCTTTTGAGCCTATCTTTCATGTTATTCCATCGAATAATAGGTTGGCCTACCGCAAGTTCACTATTTTCAACGCCATACCTCCAAATTTGAGCAGGACCCTTGAATTTAACCTTGGTGAAGGTTATCCACTGTTCATCATCCATACCATACCATACAAAATAATCTTCTAAAGAATTAAGCCAATCAATAAAAATTTTTGTACTGGCATCGCTACTAATGTCACTAATATCAATTTTGACTTTCCTTGTGATTTTATCAAGTGGGGGTGTAGCAGGAGGGCCGTGGGGGTCTCGTTCAGCGAGAAGGCGCTGCATAAAGTCATGAATGGATTCTGGATTCGTAGGTCTTTTTAGTTGGATGGTTGTGCACACTAGAGACAAATTGGATGACCCTTCTTAATTGACAAACTACTTATAACTTAGCAATGGCAATTTTCGCAATTTTTAGACGTCTCGTGACATCTTCTAATTCTTAACTTAATTTAAGTATGGTCTCATTTCTTTGTCTGTTTGTCATCCAATGTTGGAGATCATCACCCTAGATCATCACCCTTTCTAGACATGGTGGCTCTCTCCTTTTTTCTGGATGGGTTTGGGTCGGGTTGACCCGACTGTAGGCCTTTAAACAACAAACAGGGCCCAAATCACTCCTCAAAAGGAGCAAGCACATGGGTAAGGACTCAAGTTGGGGTCTGGGGATCTGTGCAGAAAGAAAACTAAAGGAAAAGATTGAGGCTTTTGTCTCTTGTTTTGATTGAAAGAAGGAGGGAGGAAAGGCAAGGGAAAAAGATGAAGCCTACTGTCAACAATGGTGTGGGCGTGCGTCTGTGCCAAATCTGCCGTGTTGGACAACTGTAGGCAACGGTGAAGGCGACAGAGACAGAGATGACGCAGCTGCAGTGGTGATGAATCAAGTACACCTTCCTCTCGCTGCTGCTCTCCTTTCTCTTCTTCCTCTATTGCTGCTTCTCATCTTTCTTTTTGGGTTTGGGGATGCCGAGAGAGATCGAAGAGAGGGTTTAGGGCCTTGTTGAAGGTGAAAGGCCTTCTGGCGGTGGCAAATGCGTTGGTTGTATTTCAATGGAGGTCTGGGACTGGGTTTGGAGATTTGATTAGTAGATTTTGGGTTAGGAAGGGGTTGGGGTTTTGGTTTAGGGTTGGATGTTGGGTATTGTTAATGGGTTGGGGGTGGTCGTCGGATAAGTAGATTTGTTTTTGTTTTTTTTTTTTTTTTTCATTGCTAGAGTGGTGTTCGGGTGTTTCGGAGTGGGTTGATGGTGATCCGGATGGTCTGCGAGAGGGGTTTGGGCTGTTATAGGGTTTTGGTAGTTTGGGGAAGGTGAGTGGGGTTTCGATTTGGGTTCGATAGTGGTGGTGGGTGTGGGGATGGATTCGTGGGTGTAGTCAGCAGGGATGGTGGAAGTCGGGATGGGGATTTAGGTTCAACAGGATGGGTCTCGGTAGGTAGTTGGGGTTGCTAGTGATGGGTACGTGTGATTGTGGTATCTTCGGTGATAGTGGGGAGGGTGGATGTCAAACAGTGGGTGGAGAATTGAATTCTAGGAAGGACAATTGTCTCCCAGCGACCGGTTCTCATCTCTAATACCAGACTGACACAGCCTCAGATCTCCGATCGAGCGTAGATCAATCTCTCAAAGGATTGATCGAATTAAAAAATGAATTCTAGCCTCTAGGGCATAACCTTACTCACAATAAGAACCATAATGAGAGAAATCTCTGAAATGATATTTGAATAAGTATGTTTATTACAATGAAAAGCTCTATATAGGAGGGGCTGTTGCTAAACTAGGAAAGACTAATTCTAAGTAATCATGGCTTACTAAATTAAATTAAGTCCTAATCTTACTCAACATAAAATGGGAAATAAATATTTTAATTACTATCTATGGATAGGGATCCTTGATCTTGAGGAGATCATGGATCAAGTGGGCCCATCACTGTCTACGGGCTTGTGATCTAGGCTGGATTTGGGATCGGCCTGCATCACCAAACCCCATCCCCATCGCTGCATCACCCTGCGGAATCATCCCCTCCCCGACCTCCATCTTTGCCCTTTGTGTGGACCCAAGTAGCCAACCCTAACCCGCTGCAACATCATGTACCCAAATCTAGCATAACTCCATCTATGGAACCTACAGGATCACCCACTGCCCAATCCCATTGACTGAATCCCATCCCAATCCTTTCCATCATCCAAATCCGAACCCAAACCTCCAATCTACACCCCTTTCATAGCCCCTTCCCGTTCCAAATCCCAAACAGGAAAAGAAAAACACACACACACACACACACACACACACAAAGAAGAAGAAGAAGAAGAAGCAGAAGAAGGAGGAGAAGAAGAAAGAGCAGGATGCGTACCTGGAATCTCTGCACCCTTTCACCCACTCGTCCACTTGCCTTCGTTGACTTCCCCGCTGGCCAGCAATTGTCATCCAAGCAGCTAGTGTAGGCAGCCTCCTTAATGGATTTTTGTAAGCAAATGAAGTAGAAGAAAACAGAGGCTTCCAACTTTTTTTTTGTTTACTTCGACAGAAAGTGCTAGGTGGAAAAAAAAAAATCACATGCGCATTCGGACATGTTTTAGTTTTAGGTTGTGGGCCTACTATCTATGCAGGCTTGTTCATGTTGGCTTGACCCATTCAATTAAGACACCAGGCCTGTTCAGGTTGACCTGACCCATTAAATTAAAATACCTAGCAGCAAGACACCATCTTTGGATTAATCATACAAGCAGTTAACAACAGATTTGACCAGATCGACTGTCAAAATTTGTTCGTTCGATTCTGGAGCTATCTAACGTCAGATTTATGATCCATCTGCTCCAGTTTGTTCGTGGAGGGCAGATCTATAACATCAGGTCAGTCAATGTTTAAATTGTAGTGTCTACATCCTTGGAAAAATTACGCGCATCCATTGCTTAGTTTTCTGCTCAAGTCAATCAAGTTCATCCTCAAGTCAATCGAATCCATGCCGCTCTTATAAGCATGGTAACCAGGTTTATCAATTTAGAAAATAATAGTCATGGGCGATGTGCTGGGCAAGTGATTGGCACTAGTTCCTACTTGAAAAAATCTCAAATTCTAGAGAAGTTTACACTGCATTCCAAAGTCTATCCAATTGCACCTGAAGGCATAGAAGAAGATCGATTTGTTGCAAAATTGCCAGCAAAACTCAATTCGAAAGAAGCATTTGATGAAGGTTAACCCATTCCTATGCGTCCACACAAAAATTTGTCTGTTGCCATTACTCATATTGACTTTATCTTTGGGGATGAAGAACGGCTAGCCAAAACTTATGATTTGGTGATGCGGAGTCTACACATGAAGTGCTTAAAAGTTTGCTCTCACTTCCACACCACCTTAGGCCATTCAACAAAGGTGTACATGAAGTTGTACATAGAAGCTGCAAATCAACCAACACATTGATAGTTCATTCGACTGATCTTTGAACCAAGCGGACATTTACCAAACTCGACGTCAAGTTCTTTCCAAGTTGGGGAGAATGATGCAGGATTGACTTCAATGGCCACATGTGTAAGGCCTACGTAGATTTAGGAATTTAATTTTATGTCATTAGTTTCTTTTTTATATTTTAATTAGGTTTAGGTTTTCATTTTATTTAGTTTCCTAGATTAATTGGGTTTCTTAGGCCCTAAGCTCTTCTTAGGCCCTAAGCTATCTTTCTTATTTATATGGCATTGCAGAAGATGGATATTAAGAGAGTTTGATAACTAATTTAGTTGGGTTTTCCCCAATTGAGGTGTGTCCTCGTGTATGGCTTCTTTGGAGACATTTGAAGTATCCTTAGACATGTGCTTATGCACTCCACGCTAGCCCTAACCCTAGGGCCTGTATCACTTTTCCTAAAGGCCTAGTTTACTATGATGCCCATATACGGTGTGGATGTGGCAGGGACATAGCATGGAAATAGCAAGGATACGGGTTTTGCACATAAAAACTGAAGTATTGGATACGATACGTCATGATACATTGTCTATTTTGAAGCATCTATACATCATAGCTAGTTAATTCTTATAGAAGGAATTGTGTTGTGCTTGAATGAAAGAAACAACCTTTTTTAACTATTTTAGTTTTAAAATTTTTTAGTAGTTTGCCCCTGCTATGGCTTGGTTATGTAAGTCATCTGTTGGACTTCATCATTGAAATGACTATGTTCCTATGTCTCTTTGATCTTAAAATGAAAGCAGTTTTGATTTGCCAGTAGTGAAATTTTATCTTCCATCAGTAATGAGGCCCCACATTTGTTTGATTTTGGTCTCGAGGCCACATGCACATTTTGCTGGCTAAGCAAATGTCAGACACTATATTTTCTGTTCTGCCAGTATTTCCATTTTAGCCCTCATGTTTCTCCTCTTTCTCTTTTATTTCCACACAATGACTAGATTTGAAATTAATGGATCTCTGATTCAATTTGTTAGATTCGGAAGGTCAAGATCAGCCTTCAGGAATAACTATTTATGCTGATGAGGAAACCAAGGAAGAACATGAGGACGGGGAGATTCTGGAAACTGGCGAGCTAGAGCCACCAGAAAAGAAGATGACTGTTGAGTTTCCAGGGATAAATGCACCAATCCCTGAGAATGCAGACCATAGACGCTGGGCAGCTTCACCTACCTCTTCCAACCGCTCACAATCCAGACCAAACCGTTCATCAGAAGGCAGCAGAGGGCACTACCGTGACCAACATAGGACGAGGGACTACAGAGATGAGGGTCCTCCTGGTGTTGACCAAGGATTCAATCGCTCCACATCAGTTTATGGACAAAGCTACAATGGGCATGATTCCAATTACCAAATGGATTCTCAAAGTCCAAGGGGTAATAACCCAATACCAAGAAACCCAAGTTTAGGAAGATCTCTATCTGATAGAGGGCGGAAGAGCCCTTTGGTCCATGAAGGTTCGCCGGGTCATAGTCCCCACAGCCCTTTACCATACTCTTCCTCAAGTATGTCCAAATACCCGGCTCAGAACTATGGTCCACCCAGGTTTTGATCATTTAACGCTTTAAGCATCATCATGCTTTAAGCTCTGCATTATTGCCTTCATGATGGGAGGACCTACCATTGGAAGTGAATTGGGGATAAAACTGGTTGCATACATTGGCAGTTGAATCAGCAATTTCATGCAACCTTTGTAATTTGCTTGTATCAATATGTTGACATATCGAAATTTTATAATCCAAGCTTCTTTTCACTATGGATTGATGTTGATAGGCTTGTGAGGTAACTGGAGGCTATCCTGTTGAGGTGACATCTTGTGTTTCCATATTTGGTGCTCTCGTCTGGTGAAGGATATGTTATGCAGGTTTTTTTTTACCCACTTCAGGACTCACGCACCCACCATTGAAGCAGTCCCTGTTCTTGGACAGTGGGGATTGAAAACCCCTACTCGAATGGTTAATTTTCTATGCTTACCTAGTTTGAGAAGCTTTCTGCTTTCTATGTTATTAACACTTTTGCCCGGAATTGCAGTTTTCTTTTCATCCTGTAGAGACAGGTTCCGAGCAATGTGCTATTATAGAGCAAGTTTTCTGTTGCTTTAGTATGCCATATAAACAGAAAACGAACTCAGGTTTCCTATGGCTTCTTTTCCTGCTTACTGTTGGTGAGATTTAGGGTTGAATTTCGTTGGATTCAAAGGGCCTGTTTGTTATTGAATACCTTGGAACGACAGAGACTTAGAAATGGTTAAATTGAAAAAGTTATTGAATACCTTGGAACGACTAAGACTTAGAAATGGTTAGATTGAAGAAACATATGTGAATTTTCAAAATGATCATTAAATTATCTCCCATTTAATGGCAAGTGAATGAAGGGGAGACAGGAAATAGATATTTACCCACCATGCTAGTAATTCAAATCCTATTCAAATCCTAATAAAGGGAGGCTGCATCTACATTGCTATCTTACATCTGTCAACCCTTCACCTCTTTAATAATCTGTCCGTGGAGCTCATTTGACCTTAAATTCCTTTATATACAATTCCCAAATATTTTATATAAACAAATAGGCCCTGAAACTAAAATTCTTGCATTTTTTTTCCTTTCATATTTGAGAAAACTGAAGATCCCATTGGGCCGTTTTTTTTCTGTGGCAGGAACCTAGAAGCTGTAATTTCCTAAAGAAGAGATTAAATCCACTAATAGCATCATTGAGAAATGTCTGGATGATCTAATTAATTAGGGCTTCTCTGGAAGATGCAAACGTCCTATTGTACTAATGTTCAGTTTCTAGTCTACTCATGGAATGTGGTCCCCATACCTTCATGCTTAAATCGACAGACTAACAAGGGTCCATGACACAGGTCTTTGTTTTTCCTTAATGATTATTATGTTGTTCACATGATTGCCCGCCCTTCACCCTTTGAAATCTGACACCTAAGAATTCTATAGCCCCCTCTGGACCTCCGCCCTTGACTCTTTTGACTTCTGGATCTCTGAAAAGGCATTTAACTATGGGTTTCTAGAAATAAGTAGGAATTTGGCAAACGGTCCGTGTAGAGAGATTCCTACCTGCCAATGCATGGTGACGATTTGGGTTGATAATTTCCTGTGCACCTAATTCATAATACATGTGGGCCCTGTAAGTTGCTTCTTTTTTACGTTGACTTGTAATCCAGACCCTCTAAAAAGACACAAAGAAATTACAGGATTAGCAGAAACTTGGGAGTTTACAGATTGCTGAGAAGGGATTGGTCTTCGTAATTGTATGGGTGCGGTAAATACAGGTCCCTAAATATAACCCAAACTGAAAATCAGGATGTGAGTCTGACACTTGGCCCCTTTCATTCTGGGTCACCTGCACCAGAATGTCTGACTCAGTGTATGTATGCTATACATGGATATAATTTATGTTTAGTATCTTAAGTAGATTATATTCATATATAAGTATACATATAGAATATATAATTTTGGGCCTTAGTCGTGTCGGGGTCTAGGACCTTTGTTGGGGTCTGGATCTAGGCTTGGGATCAGACTTTTTAGTTCGAGTATAGGTAACCTATTGATAATCTGGGTTTGGGTTTGGTACACTATGGAAGCATGAATCCAACCAAACCTGGACCTCTTAAATTCATATGCACCTACAAGTGGACCCAAACTGAACCAGACTTTTTTGAACCATGTGCACCCCAACCCACAAAGAATAACTGAAGTTAGTAAATATGGACAGCTAGATATCCTTGTATTAGATTTGGTAAGGTGGCATTAGATTTGGTAAGGTGGTTGTGTTTTCAACAGCCCCTAACTGTTTGTGCATGCTAGTCAGCGACTCTTTCAAACCCCACACTGAAAAGGAAAGGTCTCTCTCTCTCTCTCTCTCTCTCTCTCTCTCTCTCTCTCTCTCTCTCTCTCTCTCTCTCTTCATTTGAACTTTCAAACTTTGAGCTACTACAATGTGAGTCTTCTACAGTAAAAACTCTCCACCAACTCATCCTTGGGCAATTACACTTACATGACTACCTGCCTAAACCAAGGTCGCTACTGTAATTGGAATGTTAATCCTAAATCACTCTAAACAACAACCCCAAAATGTTTGGAAGCTTGAGATCGACCTGAAAGTTCAATTCGCCGACTCAGAGTCGACTGAACCCTCGTTCCACTGTAGCTATGGATGAGAACAATTCAAGTACATGTATCATTGAACCAAAACTGAGTTGTTATGATTTTGCCCATCTGTTACCAGGTTTTGATCAAGTCTTAAAACCATGTCTAGACTGAGTCTACTGGGTCTCAACGAATTTTATAAGTATGATCTTAATCGTTGACTTGTTGGCCTTGAAATGGATGGCTAAGGAAAGAACCAGCACCGTGATAAGGTGGTAAAAATCAGGTTGATATAATCTTCTGATCATCATAACTCTTTGTGATACACCTCAGTCATAACAGAGTCTTCAAATTGAATGGTCTAAGATTTGTGTGCATGCATGCCACAATGTACATTAGAGAGTTTCCACAATTTTTCTGCCATTCCAATTTCAAACATACAACCCCACACCCCACTCTGTTCCCTTTTTTCCTTCAAAGAGGTAGGTGGGGCTGGTCACCTTCCCCTTGTCACGAATGCTAAGTACCACCCACTAAAACAAGAGTGTGAGAAGTACAAATAAGATGGAATAAAATCACCCCAAGTCTCCAAAGGGAGAGAGGAATCTTCAATCATATCTCTCCTGTCCTACAATGAGGACAATCATGGCCAAAACTCCACATGACTCTTCATTCTCATCTTCCAAAAGATACTTTCAGCTGAGAAGAAAGAAAGAAGAAGATGAAGAAGCACTTACTGTCAACTCGTTTTCCTCCTCTACTTGTGAGGTTGAAGAGGAGAGAGGACAAGTAATGTGTTTGGCACTGTCGTCAACTTCCAGAAAGAAAAAGTCTGTTGCAGTCAGTAAACTCCGATCAGTCTTAACTGCCTTCACCAGCAAGAACCGGTGTTATGTGCCATCAGGCCCTGGCAACCGTGTTATAGGTACTCTTTTTGGATACCGGCATGGTCACGTCCATTTTGCATTGCAAGAGGATCCAAAGGTTGGACCAGCTCTCCTAATTGAGTTTGCAGAGACAACGGATGGTCTAGTTTTGGAGATGGCATCCGGGATGGTGAGGATTGCATTGGAGTGTGATAACAGGGCAGAAAAGAAGAAGGCTAGGCTGTTAGAAGAGCCAACTTGGACGATGTATTGCAATGGGAGGAAGTGTGGGCCAGCAAGGAGGCGCGAGTGCGGGGCCCAAGAGTGGAAGGTATTGAAGGCGGTTGAGCCCGTCTCTGTGGGTGCTGGAGTTCTACCAGTGAATGGAGCTGGGTCTGATGGTGATATCATGTATATGCGTGCAAGGTTTGAGAGGGTGGTAGGATCTAGAGATTCTGAGGCCTTTTATATGAACAATCCTGATGGTTCTGGAGGCCCTGAACTGAGCATCTATTTTCTCAGGGTATAATAGCTGAAGTGGTTTTGGAAAAATAACCAGTTTGTTGCAAATACTCCGCACTGTTTGGGTATTGCAACATAAAATATTTTGGTCTATTAATGCAATGCTGCACCAATCTTCATTGGAGTATAGTCCTTATGTACACACATTGAAGAGTAGCACAATTCATGTATGTCAATGTATTCCAGATTTTCCTAGTAATTCTATTTGTAGACATCATCAATCAAACCAATGATTCTGAAGGAAAATGATAACCGGTTGGAGTTCAATGGGCAAAATCAAACATCTAGAATTGTCAGATCAGTGTGTGAAATGATATATTTTCCTCTATGTATTTTTGCTTTCTTTTCATTCTGAGGAATCAGAAGAAAGGAAATGTGTATCATTTATTATGTGAATGAGATTATCTATTTTTCACAGTTCATCAAATCTGATCCAAGTGATGCATCAACTCTTTAGTGGGCCATAGCCTAACTATTAAGGCACTGATAATCACCCTTGATATTACTGTCTCTTGTATGCTCTGTCCACAATCCAAATGCAAACCAGTTAGAATAAGCCAATTTTGGTTTTCTTGTTGTAATCAGCCACCTAGCCACCTAGCTCGTCAGAAGATCAAATGCAATTGCAATAAAATTACCATTTTGATACGAACTATGTACAGGGCTTGCATCACATATAAGAGTCTCTAGATTGATGCGCCAATTACAGTTAATTGTCATTTGCGACAAATTGGATAGAAAAGAAGAGGCTTTATACTCCATTTTGATATGAACTATATACAAGGCTTGCATCACATAGAAGAGGATTTAGTGATGCATCAATTACAGTTAATTGTCATTTGCCACAAATTGTATAGTAAAGATGCTGACAGTTCCGATAATTCCCCTTAAATTTTGCAAACTTGAAAATAAATTCAGCTGTTATGAGAATTTGAGAAGAGCAAATGATCCAGATAAGGAATAAGAAAATTATAGTCTTTGTGGCCTTCACTGAAAAAATACATAAGAATGATACAAGAGATGAACAAGAAAAAATGCTTTCTTTTCGTCTCCTACCAACCAGCTCAAGCAGAGAATGTGCCAAAGAAGATGACCACGACAACAAACATAGTTCCTCCATTCTTCTTTTTCTTTTCACTTTCAGCGGTTTGGAGGATTAGTTCTTGGACGAGCAAACCCAGGCTGAGGGATGTAATTGACGACATGGGGACCCAACATTAGCACAAACCAGAAACATGGATATGCAAGCTGCATCAGTAGTGAACAACTCACATACAGAAAAGTAAAATAAGATGATACAGAGTGATTTTGAGGAATTGCTTCTGCCAAACAACAATCACATGGGAGGCTTTTTTTTATCAGACAGTTGTCACATTTGAGATGATGAATGACCTCCATATCATGCTGATCATGACTTTTGAAGACCTGAATTCAGCAAAAATCATTCCACTCACTTCTTTTCTGGTGTGTGCATGTGCATTGTGCATGCAATCTAGAAGAAGCCATGAATGGACTACAATTATTAGACGATCTTCCATTTGGGCATCATGATAGCTTATTTTAAAAGGAGCTTATCTCAATCGCTCCCAATTGCACTGTTAGAATGTATATTTGGATTATCCTCCTTTTGATAGGGTTGGTTCTTTTTATTGGTGTTTCGATATTGTTTGTGTTTGCATGTTCTATCATTGAGGGGTTTACACGTAAGACACTCCTTACCCATTTTCGCCTCCTTGCATCTCCTTCCACTAATGTACTGTTTTCATTTTATATAAGTTCAAACTATATATAAAAAAGGAAAAAAAAATGTGTGGATTATCATGCTTCCGTGGTGTACTTACTGTCGCAAATAAATATTGCTAGATCAATCTGATGCTCATTTCCTGACATTTAGACCTTCCGCGTAGAGAAACAAAATGAAAGAATTGCAAAATCTTCCTACCTGAGGAAGCATTACTTCTGCTGGCATGAATCTCTCTATTATTATTATTATTATTATTACCTTCTGGAAACATTCAAATATCCATTCCAGGCACATCATGGTCATTAAAAACCATAGGAGGTGTGTTGAGATGGGTTTTTCATATAGATGAGAGGTTTTTTCATATTGTTAATGCAATTATAAGGAGGATCTTCTAATTTAAGCTATGGAAGTAAATGAACTTGTGTTTTAAAATAACACATCTCATATTTCGGTGGAAATCACTCCTTGAATTAAATTATTAAACCTATTAAGGCTAATGGTAATGTCCAATGTGTCATCATTTCAAAAAGCTAAGTATGAAAATTGAACAAAAAGATAAATAATTGCAATAATGTTGAAAAAATTTCACTACCTGAAGAAGCATGGAAGGAGCTTGATCAGGAGCAACATGACTTCTAGTCTTTCTGCCATTAAGATTGGTAACCGATGGGCTGTTAGCTGCGGTAATATCCCAAAAGGTACGCTTCTTTACCGGCGGTGCTGGAGACTGAAACCGGTGACTGGGGCTTTTCAACTCTCCTGCTGCAGCTCTTCTTTCTCCCTTTATCCTAGCCCTTTCTGCTGGTTCCTTTGGTCGCAAGCTTGCCCTGGTAAGAATTCTAGCTGTCCCTTCTCCTCCCAATGATTTCTCATTTTTCTGAGTAAGCTTACGGATAAGATCATCTTTCTGCATAATCTGCATCGCATGTTCCTTCTTCATTCTTTCCATCTCTGTCTCCAATGCCTTTACAGCTTGGCGGAGCTCTCGAACTGTCTCTTCGGCACCCTTCTTTTTGGGTTCTGGCGTGCTGAAGCACTTCCCTGCTAATAGAGAGGACTTGGTTCGAGGTTTCTCGATTGGCTTCGTTGAACATGGAGTAGATAGGAGAGAAGAAACTGATGATGGAGTTGGAGAGCAGTTTGCAGCTAATGATTGTGCCTCCATCGTTAGCAGCTTTTGTTGGTGCCGCACCAGTTGCATCCTTAGCTCCTGGTTCTCCTTTTGCAAACTGAGTATTAGCTTTGCCTGATCTGTCTCTGGTGCTGGTACGTGCATTACTTCTTCATTTGCTACACATGCCTGAAAATAAGCAAGGAATAGGAAAGAAACGCACTGATCATATGTCCATTTGGTTGCATCTGTGAAGTTTTATCTTTAGAAAATTGGGTGGGGCAAGATATGATAATACCTTAGTTCGTATTTCCTTGGCGCGGTCCGCCCAGTGTAGGGTGTTTTGGGTCTCGCCGAGAGACAGATTGCTTGGGCTGATGTTTGCAATCATAACAGTGTTGCATGCTCCTCCTAGGGAGTCCTTGAGGAGTTGGGTAAGCTTGGAGTTGCGGTAAGGGATGTGCTTCTTGCCCTCAACGAGAGCGTTAATGCAGCTGCTTAGTGCAAGGAGAGAGCGGTTGATGTTTGCACCTTCAAGGGATCTTAGTGTTCTTTGATCAGTTGCAAGTGCTCTCTCAGAGCCAGCTAAATCAATAAGTGAAAGCTTTCCGATTCTACTAACCACATCTGCACCATCTTTCACTCGGTATTCTGCTATTACCTACATGTTTCTCATGAATAATAAAAATTACTAGATGAGTGAGGGTGGATTTCAATTGGAAGAAGCATATAAAAACCTTCTTAATCTGCTTAAGCTTCTTCAGTTGAGGACTACACTTCTTATTTCATTTTTAGTCTGCTTTTACTCCAACTTCTGCATCAAGAATGCCTGTAAGTTAAAATTACCTGCAGAATTGCATGAGAACGTGAAGAGGTCTCATTAACGCGAGTAGGTTCAGTGGTTCTGTTCATGTTTCCTTGTTGAAGTAGCGCCATTACCTAGAAACAAAATATAAAAAGAGAAAAAAATAAAAAAATAATATTATATCCCTTAAATAGAGTTCTTGACAGCAACTTAGGAAGAGTTGAATTGTTTACTTCATCAGTAGAATACGCCCTGTATTGAGTTAGACCCGCTGCCACAATTCCCTGAAAATCACCCACATCACCCTGTTCTTCAGTTCTTTATTCAAACCAATAGCCAGAAAAACATAGCAATTGATCTTTCTCGGGCAACTTGATGGGATAACACAACTGGTGGTGATGATGATTCAAATTTTGTGAGAAAAATCTTTTCTTTTAATCTTACCAACATAATAAGAAAATCTAGATGAATGAAAAATATGGCTTTCTACAGTGTTACCTCTTTTTCCAATTAAAATTCATTTCAATCTACAGTGGATGGGACTAAGTATTTGGGGGCAGCATATACATTTGTCTGCTTTAGTCTCCATTTTAGTTTCTATTTATGATAGACACAAAACATTAGCAATATGTTATTTCACTACAAATTAGGAGTCAAAAGCAAAACTCTATCTATCCATCCACTTGATTTTCTGACAATAATTTCATTGTTGTAGACTCTCAATCAAAAAAAAAAAAAAGAAAAAAAAAAGAAGAAGACGATAGTTGCATCATCATTGTAGCCTTATCTAACTTAGGTCAGCTTAGTGAGCTCTATAAATCAGATACAAGCTTATCATCTTCATACTTAAAAACATGATACTAGCCTAGCTGTGTGATAGCTGAATGAACTCGCAACCAGAAAGAGAAATTGGATAGGAGTTTTGTGCTTATCTTGCTTATCTTTTATGGAGATTGGAGACTATGTAATCATTGAAGAAACTCTAGCTCAATTTACAGAAATCGAGATTCCAAAAACATAATAATGTGTTTGAATGCACCCCAAATGCCAATTCCTTGAATATTTATCAAAATCAATCATCACAATCAATCATTATCAATTGCAAATGTATCAAAGGGTTCTGACAACCCTTCTCACACGTGTGGGGCTCTACAGTGGATAGAAACATGCCAAACGACCATACGTGAACAGAAATATATCCCCAGGGATTCGATCACATGACTCAGTCTTACACTAAGTTAATAACCAGAAACACCAAAAGTTAGTGAATGACAGAATAATGTCTATCAAAGGATTATGTTAGAAGCAAAATTCAATGTCTAAAGTCAAAACATTCATTTATACAGTTTGCAGTTCAGATAAATATAACTCCAAACTTAGTTTGCCAAACCTGTTTATCTTCTCTGAGAACTAGAGGTCTGCCAGGTGACAGCAGATCCCTGACAGTTTCATTATAAACTTCAAGGTAGGAGAGGTGAACCACATGGTTTCCGTCGCAGCTCCTCTGCCTGATGTTAGCAAATAGGTCCTTGATGGCCAACACCATCACGCCTGGGTTCTCCACCGTTCCGAGCATCGTGTAAGTCTTACCAGCTCCTGTTGCACCATAGCAAAAGACCGATCCATTCCGACCCTGCAAAACTGCTTCGACGAGATCTGCGGTTCTGCAAGTAGACCCACACTGTAAAGAAAAGCTCCTTTTGAAAGATTGGATTCATTAAAGTTTGAGAAAATGAGAAATGCTATACAATCAAGTACTGGGGGGTCTTTCAGAAACACATTGTTTATGAATCTAATACATAGAAACATCGCAGAAACTGATTATATATCAAATTGAAGCTTGAACAGTAAAATGCCAAACAAAGATTAGTCTGATAAATGCTGGAGAAACTGATCCATTTGTGAAAACTCTCAAAACAGCAATTAGCAAAGGATCATAGGCTCACGTAGTGGTGTAGACTTCTTGTTGGCTGGTAGAATCTGGGAAGGACGCATCGAAAGTGAAATGCCGTCCTCGGACCCTCTTCAACCGGAGATAGTCATTCTCCGTCGCGAATTCCGTCAGATAAATATCCCTCCGACCCACGATCCGAACACAGCACCGCGACCCTGCCTCTTTCTCCTTCTTGGCCATTGGCCTAAGCCTCACAAAAACAAGAATTCGACTTCCCACCATTGAATTCTCCGAAATCGTATCCAATTCTCCCCCAATTGCCGTCTCCCTACGAATTCTCACTTCAGACTGAGGGGCTAAACCTCCCATAGAGAGCTTCCTCACGACTGTTCCCTTCTTGGGGCAAGAAAATCCGACATTGCCAATGGCACCCATCAGGTTCTCCTTCCCCTCTCCTTCCTCAGAAGCTTCACCGACAGCCGGCAACACAGCAGGCCTGAATACATTCTCTTTCATGATTCTTTCAGTCTCTATTGCCTTGTCTTCTTTTCTCTGAGACCGAAGAAGCTCGGCGCTCGGATTAGTCGAAAACCGCTGTTCTTCCAATTGGGTGGTGGGCTTCTGCAAGTTCTCTTTCACCACTTGCTCCATTTTCGCTTCATTCTCTTCTTTTCTCTGGAACCCAAGAAGCGCCACACTAGGATGCGATGGGAATCGCTGTTCTTCGATTCGATTCGATGATGTGGGGTTCCTGAGAGCTGCTGCCTGCTGTTTCTGCTGCTCGTAGAATTGGGTGAGAGCTTTCATCTTCTCCTTGAGCCCGTGATGTGGATTCCTCAACAGAGGAGAAGGAGCCAGTTGGGGTTCTTCTCGATCGGAGCAGAACCCAACTCTTTGGCTCCGATTTGGGTCATCTTGGTTTCCAAAGACCTGTGACCTGGTGGAGACTGGCATTGTTAGAGAAGCAGAAAGACCCGGAAACACCGAGAAAACGCCTATTTCAGCATCTGCAGGTGGATTTCTCTCATACCCAGTGTGAGAAACTTTGTCTGATGCAAGAAGATGGGAAGATCTCGTTGGAAAATGCACAGATTTGAGAGGACCTTGAGAGAGATTGGATTCTTCTATAGAGAGAGAGAGAGAGAGAGAGATTGGAATGTTGGAATGGGAGGGAGATCCAGAGGGAGAAGGGAGATTTGGGTAGGAATTGGAGAGGAAATCTGAGCCGTTGGATGAAGGGAAAATGGACGGAGGATGGATGGGGAGGGGGTGCATTTTTTGAAATACTTGTAACGGGCAAAAGCCGGTGTCAGGTTCCAACGGTCACTTTTGAAAGAGTGGGGCCCACTTTATGTGTTTTTATTAAAGCGGGGCTATGATTAAAGCTCACAGTATCTATCCTTCACTGTTTTAGATTTAGGGGATTTGATCTCCGTACACGTGGCACACGTTTTGAGTTTGGACGGTTGACCAGTGGGCAATCGGTCAAAGGATTTGGATAATCTTGGTGGTCCAATTACCTTTGGAGACTCTCAGAAATGAGAATGATCCCGTGCTAGAGTCACATGGTGAGAGCCAAGGGGTAGCCCAAAGGTAAGTGTCCCATGCTCACCAAAGTGGTAGGGTTTCATCAAACCCATTCTTGAAAGACGGCCTCTTACCCACACAAGAGGCATCACTTGATTACTAATCTCCCCCCCCCCCCCCCCCCCCCCCCCCCCCCGGTTCCCTCTCAGCTCTCTTACCTTACCCGGCATTTATTTCCCTCACTCATAGGCATGTCCTAGGTCCTAACCCTCTAAGCTAGGTAACAAAAAAAGCATGAGTTTTTTTGCATATACCCCATAAGGTTGATAGAATCTATAAATAAGTCCCTATAACTTTAGTATATATTTATATCCGCCTATCTTTTCATTTTAATACCTTTTGTATCCTAGTGTCAGTAGTTCAAGAGAGAATGAGCAACCATCAAGTCATTTATATTGAAATTTAATAAAAAATGGTTGCTTTGCCCTTACATCCGATAAAAAAATGAATGTCATTATTTATAAAAAAAAAAATACTATTATTTTATACTAAAAATCCAATGATTTTTTTCTTAATAATTCTCCAATGCTCATAAAGCATAATTATGTATTTTGAAATATACATCAATCCAAAAGTGGGTCATGCATGGATTGAGATAATTATAACCAATTATCAGTATAAGTTATGACTGATTTGAATTTAACAAAATGGATCCCATATTAATAAAAATAAATTTATGTAGTGTTACTCTTTCCTACTAAACGTACTATACTAACTGTTAGTGTTACAAGCTTTAGAAAAAAAGAAAAAAAAAACAAATATGAGCTTTTGAAGTTATGTATATAGAGACAAAGATGTGAACAAAGTGTTATTTTATTTTAGAAAACTTATAGTGATTGTAAAGCTACTGATTTTGAGATATGAAAGGTTTTAGAATAAAAAGGCAAAGGGTTATATAGAAATATTAAAACAGCGGGGCCTATTTATAAATACTAAAAATCTGAAGGGGTATATGCAAAATACTAAAAAAGAAAAAGAAAAAGAAAAAAGTCCTCTCTCCTGTGTATCCAAGCAATCCCCCTAATGGGCGCAGGTGGCCTTTTAACCCACTAATGTTTCCTCTCACATAATTTGATCTCTCATGAGAAGAGCCGTCTAATTGGGTTATCATCATCATCTTATCAAAGTCTTATTTACCCATATTTTGGTCGGCTAAATAAATTATAGTTCTCCATTTGAATTTATCATGAGCCAAATCTTTAGAAAGATTGTACTTCTATATTACGTTGTTACTACTTTCATCCATGTACTTTTTTATTTTACTCTTTTTCCTTAGCGGGCAATCAACTTACATCAGCACTATTTTTGGTATGCATTGGAAAGGGCTATCTTGGCTAGTAGAAAAAAAGAAATAAAAAAAATTTATATAGTAGTTTTCAAGCCAACAAGTTAGTTTGACCAAGTGAGCCCCACCACTACCCGATCGAAGCCATTACAACCACATGCCCTCTTTTCGGCCACTGGTCTCACTTCGCTCTATCCAAACCACGTTATATGAAATCTTCCTAGAGGCAGGCTGGAATGTTTCTTTGATCGGAGGGTGCACCCCAAGATATTGAGATCCAGTTCTCTCCACGGAGATCTAGTATGATCTCAGGTAAATATTATTCGTAAGATGTGTATTTGAGCCCACTTCTGTTTATACAGTGAGTGTGATTGAGTCATTTGGGCCAAATATCGATGTAGGATAGAATCATTTCGGCCATATCACACTCCAATAGAGATTGGCCTTCCATCAAATTAGTTACATATAAAATACATCATAAAAATAAAGTATAAAAGAAGTATAATCGCGCATCATCAGTCTGATATGGAATCAGTATCCAGTTTCAATACTCAAGGTGGCAATGATTTTGAGCCGTTTGCATCCTAGAGATGGCCCCATATCCTGATTCCTAAACAATGATAGTGTATTCTTTTATTCTTTCTATAATTGAATGATTTCAATTTGTGATTTCCCTTCGTTTTCCTTTTTGTTGAGCCGTCATCATTAAATTTATGTAATGATGTAAATGATAATAAAGCATAAAGAGCATTGGAGGCCATCCATGCCAAGGAAGCAACTGAATCATTAGGTTTTATGTGTAGATCATTACTCATTAATTTTAGATTAACGAGCTAGATGTGATATTGTTTTAGCATTTTTTAAAAGATGCCATGGACCAAAGGTAGGCAAGGTGAGTGTATAGGTTGTCCTTGTGGATAAGGTAGCGAAGCACTGCTCCCATAGTGTCCACAAGTGTTTGAACCCTAGTAAGCGTCCTTTCCTTTCAACTTTTGGCCATTGGGCTAAGTTGGCAAAATCAAAATAAGGAAAATGGTTGGAAGGGTTAGTTCCTGGGCTTGACCTATTGAAAGTCACGTTCAAGCCCATAAAAATCTAATGTCCTTAACACTAGTTCTGCCCATTTCAACAATAGTTTAAAATTAGATTAAACTCAACAAGACTCAGCCACACTGACTAACTACAGTCTGTTTTGTTTTTTTAGCAAAAACATATAATTAAAGAAGAGAAATCGTCTTTTAAGGACTGTCCTTACGGACCATTTTAGATTGTTTTGCATACTGGGGCTCATATTATGAGCCACAAATAAATTCCATGAATTGCACATATATATATATATATATAAAGTCTATTTGGATGGATGTATAGTCGATCTAACAATCTAATTTATTCGGATGTGATCCAAAATTGGTAGGTGTGTATAATTCTGGTAGGTCGTTTGTGTGATCTATTTGAATGACTCACAATGCGGGCTTCACTACCTAAAACGATCTAAAATGATTTATAAGGGCTGTCCTTACAAGAACTGTTTCTCATTAAAGAATTATTACCTCAAGATTCAGATTCACTTTCTCTTAACCTTGGAAGAGGTTGTGTGGTCAAGGTGCTACACAGGTTTGAACCATGGGCGCAAATTTCAAGGGTAACTGAATTGAAAGATCTTAGCATGAATTAGCAGGTGTAGCCTGGCCCATATGAACAGAGTCTAATTACTCCTTACAATACTGTCAATTTGAGGCCCTTAATCAAAGGGTTATAATCATCAAATCATGTCCACGTGGGACCCAACCATTCATCTTCCATAAGAGCTTTCAATCCCAATACCCAAATATTTGCATGCATCTAAATTACCAAAAGGACAAGACACAGAAAATCTGGGTATAATCCCCTTAGTAGGCTTAATTAACAATCAGGTCCATCTCTGAGTCCTAAGTTGGATCTGGTTATAATTGTGCTCAGATGTAGCAAGGACTGGACCCAAATATCTGTGTACCCGAGTACACAATAATATAAAATATAGATTAATGTTTATTTATAAAATAATATTAAAATTATCATATACAATACATAAGACATATACACTAGGCTTTTGAGTTAAGCCTAATTCAAGGTTGGGCTCGGCAGCTGGTCCATTTGAGTTGGATTTATATCCTATGTCTTGACTCGGGTCTATCAGAGTAGGAGAGTCTTAATCAAGTCTGCTGTGAGTCCATCATGGATTCAAACCCAATTCAAGTTGTTCACTTATGCATCTAGAAGTAGCCTATCTAATTGTTGGTGGAGAAACCAAGACCACATCCATAAGCTGAAAAACACAACCCAAAACTAGCAGATTGCAAGCGGGACTTGTAACCTTGCCTGTTGCCTTTATTTTGTCTTTTAAAGATTATGTCTTTCACAATAACAAGATCATTGCCCCCAAGCTGTAGCAATTGCAAGTGATGTGAGTGTATTGAGTTTGAGTCTTCAGTGTAGCACTTCAGTGTAGCAGAAAAAAAAAAAAAAAGAGAGAGAGATTTTTAGGGAAAAAATTCCTTAAAATTGAGAGATATAACGAAGATTGCTAACTTTAATTAAATAATGACGGGGGAGGACCTCCCACCAAATTTTTATTATTTTTTTGTTACTTTTTTTACCCTCTCCATGATTTCATGAAATATCATGTTATTCCATACAGTTTCATACATAATAATTTTCTCAGTTCTTTTAATTGTTAGTGAAACCTATTTATGAAATGATAATGAAGAATAAATAGTATTAGGAGTGTTTGAGATATCCATGTGTCTTTCTAACTTAGTGTGGCAAATAGGCCCGGTTCACCTCATCCCCAGAACTTAATATCATATTTATAAAATATTACAAGTTTTTTTAAAGATGCCTGGAATATTTGTAATACCAAGTTTGTGATTTTCTTTGAGATATTGTTGTGAAGAAATTAATTAATGATAAAAATATATCATTATCTAAAGGGGAGAAAGGCTGAGTAAACTTACAAATGAGCCACAATTGAGAAGCAACATTATAAATTTTCAGGTATCTTGATTTCCATGTTACTTTAACATAGAAAAGAGAGGGAAAATGGATTTAACTTGTTTAATTGATATCTTATCTCCTAATTTGGATGTTAACATGAAATACATTCATTTACTTTCGATTTTGAAAGGTTTAAATCCTTTTATTCTTTGGAACTTATAAACTCTCGAATATAGCTACTTTTAATATAAGAAAATAATTCTATCATTTTTACTATTATCACAACATCGATTAATTACATCATTTTGTAGCTATATTTTATTATTTTTGCCATCTTT
This sequence comes from Sextonia rubra, assembly GCA_037013555.1. Lineage (NCBI taxonomy): Eukaryota > Viridiplantae > Streptophyta > Magnoliopsida > Laurales > Lauraceae > Sextonia > Sextonia rubra. The sequence continues at coordinate 3,968,486 of JASUAD010000007.1, forward strand.
AAATAACTCTAGAATTTATAGATATTATAGTTTATTTTAATGCCCCAACCTTTTTAAGCTAGTGTAACTATTAAAATAGAAGTTATTACTCATTACTCTTTAGGATGTGTTTAGAAGTGGGATAAATTGTTGGTAGGATTGAATAGCTAATATCATCCAAATCCATCCAATTGTATTATTGCTTGAGATGGGATTCTACTTATCCTAGAGGTGCATTCAATTCCATGTTTAGTTGTATTCGGATAAATGGGGAACAAAGGATAAAAAAACCTAAAAAATATAATCTCACCTCCACTCAAAGCCAACCCAAGTTATCCGACCTCTCAAGTAGGATTATCTAAGCCTCTATATTAGGTATTAATTTATTGTAGTGTCGGAACTAAGATAATATAATTTCAGATATAAAAAATGTAAATATAATTTCAGATACAAAAAATGTAAATAAACAATGAAATATGTGAGATATGATGAAAAAAATTATTTATCTGCCACTTATCTTCCCTTATCCTACTTCCAAACACATGATGACTTAAATTAATTTATTGTACTTTGCTGGCAACTTGATTCTTGTGGCATTTTACTGAACTTTTATAACAAATCCTATGGTCAAAAAGGTCCTAGTTCTCAATACAAATGAGAAGCGTGACGGTAACAACTAACAATTTCTATCACGCACTCAATCAAATGACTTCTTCATTTTTTATTTGGAAGCTGAGTCTCTGTCATCGATAACTAGCAACTCAATTAATGGCATTGTCACATCATCAAAGATTAAATATTGTGGGATAGGATATACTCCACCTATGGGTGAATTGCTTTTCAAAACTTCCAATTAGGAGACAGTCTCATTCATCCACAGCGGGGAGCATAATTTCCACTGTTTTTTGTTTGGATTGAAAGTACTGCCTCCCTTTATCCAAAAAACGAAAAAGAAAAAAGTACTGCCCTCTAATGCACTAGGTAGTTTTTTACTTCAGAGCAGCACTGTTACATGAAAATACAAATCTATTCCATCAAAAAAATATGGAGCCTACTCCGATGTGTTTAACCGATGGTTCAAGATGTTGGTACCAAAGATAGGGGGGGGGGGGGGGGGGTTGGGTTTAGAAAGTTGGATGGATATCAAATTTTATAATCAAATTGAAGGGTACAACAACTTTTATGAATGTCACATTTGAGACTCTGCTAGGAATTACTGAGTATGGAGGGTCTAGAATTAGATAGACCATTGTTGTTGGAGGAGTGTTTGAAGTGGCCTCAACAGTTTTAAGCTTAAGTTAGGTGTGTGTAGGCTAAAAGTTTGGTGGGCCAGCATGTCAAACACCTTAGCCAAATTTTGACAGTCAACTTCTTCTCTCTGTAAGCTCCAATTGATGGCTACCCATTGGATGTTTACACATACCAAATGCATGCAATCCATCAATCCAAACTGTGGGGACTTCAATGTAGATGGATTTTAGGCCCACAATTCCCTGATAGGACCACTTCAATCATCCTAAGGTCCCTTACTTTCAGAGTCACAAATATCAAACTTCTCATCCTTGGTTTAACTGTTGGAGAAGATAAGTGAAACAATGTTTGGCTAAAAAATAAAATATTGCGGTACATCCTTTTCAATGCCATGAAGATTTGAATGCCTTCATTCTTCTTGCACGGGCAAAAACTTGGTACACCCTTTCTTGATTTGTGAATGTAGACATTTCGCCGTATCTGTCAAAGGGCATGAGGCCTGAACCTCTCTCAGTGTTAGGCATGGACCCATGACAACCATGACATCAAGAAATCGTATGTGCGAACATTTACAGGAGAAAATTTCACATATCATGCATAAGGCCTCTTCATCTGCATCTCATCTGTAACACCATAGAAGTCATGGAGAAAGGTTCCAACTTAGATCCTAACAACTATGGTTTTCAAACATGATCGGAGTAAGGTGGTATAGCCTGATACGTAAAGGTTTCAGTGAACACCAGTATTGATTTTCAACATGGAATACGTTTGTGTGCATGGCTTATGCAGAAAATTTTTCCTTTCTAGCAGTTTCTAGCAGTTCGTGTATTCATAAACAAAAGTAATAATAAAAAAATTAAAAAATTAAAAAAATCACAGGGCTTTTAAAAACTTTTGCACTAAACAATGAAATTAGAACTCCAAACTCCACATCCAATGCCTTAAATTTTTTTTTGTATTTGCTATTTTGTTTTTAATCTAAGGGGCAATGAAAATGAATAATTCTCATTTTGATTTTCTGGTCTTATTTTAGAATTTTTTTGTGAAAAAGGGCTGAAACAAACAAATTAATATATCAACACAGTACCAATACATCGGCCAATTATAAAAGTTTAGGCTTTGTCATTTTCCAGAATCATGTTAACTACAGTTTAATCATTTTATCGGCCTTTACATAAGAATTTTTGCTTTAAAACTTGGTTTGACTTCAAACCTGTGGCAATAATAACGAACATTTTGCCGAAATTTTCGAAAAAAAGCATTTGTAAATTTCAAATTAAGAATAGCTTCATTGGCCTATCTCAAGGCATATGCCGATCACAAGAGGAAGGTGGAACAAATGTCCTTATATGGATTAGACATCCCAGTGCAAAAATCCATTTCAGGGCTTCTTAAAGAAAAAAAATGATCCTTGAACAACAAATGTCTTTATAAGGATTAGACATCCCACCGCAAGGTCCACTTATTTTACTGTAAAATATTAATTATTGATTATTTTTAATTTTTAATATTTAACCATATTTCTAAATATTCTTGTTTTCTCTTAAAGTTATAAATTCTACACTTTACTTTAAATATTTGTTTTTCTCCTAATTTTTTTTTCACTTTTATCCGTAGAACCATTTTGGGTACTTTTAAACCCTTTTTAGTAGTTTCTTTCCAAAAGGTAAATAAATTGGTATGAGGCATATAAACATCCCTTTTTTTTCTCTCTAATCATAATTATCAATTACTTTATCATCTTTCCAATATATATATATATATTTTTTGTACAAGCTTTCTTTACAATCATACGGTACAAGCTACCACGTGGGGCCCACTTGGGAACCCATAAATCATGGAATAGTGGTGGGATCGAAAGATCCAAACAGGGCCAACTTAAATATCAAATTTTAAGTTATTCTAATACCTTTAACCTATTTATCCATTGTCTACAACTTTAGGTCCTTTATATAAAATAAAAAGGTTAACCCTTGATCCAACAGCCCATTTCATTCGAATTTATCAGAACCTGGTAGAACCTATGTAAATAGGAGGTGTGGGTTTGAATGATCCGCTCGTATGGGCTAATAGGGGGCCCATGTGGTAGCTTATACCATAAGACCATAAGGGAAAATTAAACAGGATCATCACTCATAAATATATCTATATATAAAAATAACAACCCTGTGAGGGTGTGCCATGTGGCACTTCTTTTCTTTCTTGTGGTCATGCCACATGGCATTAGACATGCACATTCTCTTAAGAAAATCCATTCAAATTCAAATGAAAAGGATTCTTTCCTAATATTTAAAAAACTTGAATTTATTTTTGTTTTTAATTTTTACCCCTAGAAATTTCTTTTCTTTCTATAGCTTGCCTAATAAACTCTCTTAATTGGCTAAGAACTCCAACATGTACTCATTTATCTAGGTTGTACAACATTATGTGGTCCCACGGGTCTCACAATTTATTTTAATTTTTATAGACTTATTTACCCTTAACTGCTCTTTGTGTACTTATGCTATCAGCTCTCTTCGATTAATTACTCTGAGCCATATTTGTGGCACATATTAGTTATATTCTCTTCATTAATTTACCGTAATCAAATTTAATTATTTCATCATTCAAATTTTGCGTGGATTTATTTATATGTAAGCATGTACTATGCTTTTCATCCAAAATTGTTATTTGTCTATTTACACCATTTTCAAGTATTTACTTTAATATTTTGCTCATTATCACATTGTGTGAGGGCTAATTATCATTTTTTCAATAATTTTTATAATTTTATGCTAATTATTATTAAAATAATAATCTTCGTGATAATACACAAAAAGTTTTCCTAACCTGGTCATTTGGAGTAGGGTCCTTACAATACAGGTCAGTGATGAAAATAGAGACTTAAAACAATACAATACAAAAATACAAAAATCTCAGTTAATATGATAATAAAACTTAATTTGTAAATCAAATGAAACATTCACTTGATATAGTTAATAAATATGATAAGGTGACATGACAATGGACGACACAATCCTATGCATCGGCTGAGCGGTCAAAAGGAAATAAATAAATAAATAATTAAAAAAATATAATAATCAATTATTATCTATATCTAACACATATATGCAGTGGGAACCCCACAATTTGACCAGTGACTATACATAATAACTAAATTAGGCATATAAACATGAGTACAATTATTATTATTATTATTATAACTTGGGTTAGAGCACTATTTCATTATGGGCCCACCTAATCAATCCAAATCTTTATCTCTCCCTTTTTCCTTCCCTCATATTGCTTCCTTTGCAAATCTTTTTTTTTTTTTTTGATATTTCAATATTTTTCGTTTATGTCTTCTTTAATATGCACAGATATTTCTTTTATATTGAAATATATATTTTTTGATTTCTCTTGCACTAGTGTGTGTATATAAGGAATGTTACTATGCATCATTTCCTCATTATAGGGTGAGAGATACTTAGATAATTGGAAATGTTCATATGTAAAAGAGGAAAAGTAATATACAAAAGAGGAATGTTTACGTGTAAAGAGGAAAAGCCGCATAAGTGGCCCTCGTCTTATTGAAAGTCTTCCTATGCATACGTCCCTCACGAACAATTTGTGTATATTCCTCCGTGGCCCCACTGTGGGCCTCACCAAGGGATGAGATTAGGGGGGGATAAAATGAGCTATGAGAGATATCAAGTTTGACCTCAATTACATGTCCCTAACCTATTTATCCATGGCTCATAAATCTAGTTCATTCAGATCGGAGCAATATAAATCCAACAGTCTAATAAATTCAGATCTAACTAAAATTGGGCGTGTGTCTATCAAGAGGTTCCCTGTATATTGCAAAATTTGGATTATATAGTAGATGAGCCCCATCTAAAGTTTTTACGAAAAAATGGTGAAGGATGAATGCACGTGAAAATTTTTCTATATATACATGTGTATATATATAGTCTTGTGCCTTGAATAGCATGAGCTTTAGGCATCATTTAGATACATTCCCACAAGTAGGTTGCAAATGAGTCGGTTCCGGAATGGGTCCATACTAGACCCGCACTCAAACCCGTTTCTAAATGATAGTTCCAAAACCAGTTTTAACTTGGAACTTGTTTTGTTGGCTCCAGACCCGATTTCGATAAGAAGACCCAAATTCAATTCCGAAATCAAGTTTGACTGGAGAATTGGGATCTAGCTCTAAAATCGGTTCCAACTTCTTTTAATTTTTTTAAATTAGGGATATAGTTCAATTTATAACAATACATAATGTGTATTATCTTTAAGATTAAATATAACAATATCAAAATAAAGTTGATTTTAAGCTACAATTTGCATTATTAAAGGCTTTTGTGCTGGGTCTTGAGGCTATGAGTTAGAACTCACATGGAACTGGAAACGGACCCATTTACAAATTGGGACCAAAATTGAATTCCCAACCCGAACCCATTTATGGATCAGAATCTAAATAAAATAAGTTCCAAACCCCATTTTTTTCCGGATAAAAACTTTTGGATAACCGTGTTTAAAATCCTACAACAAGCCTCTCCAATATAACCGTGGCAAGACTTTGATGTTGATGTTGTCTAGCTTTGCATCAAATGAAATTTGAGAAAAAAATTTTGCTGTATCTTTTCCATCAATTCCACAAACAAATCCTCTTGTGATTAAAATTGCAATTTGAAGCGTCTATTTTTGTGGTTGGTTGGTCAAAAATTCCGGACCAACCTGATTATGATTGGTGGGATCCAGTATACTATTATTCTGCGGTCTACGCCAATTATAAACAAAAGTCCATCGAGGAATTGGAAAGATCTGCGTGGAAAATTCTCCACCTCTTTTTTCCATTTTGGAGTGCATCCAAACGCTTTATTGCAAAACAATTTCCCCCTGACACGCCACGGCAATGACTGAAAAAGGCAAAAGTCAACAAGGACTGTGCCCAAGTCAAAGCCAACCATCTCTCATGTTAGTCTTGAACACACTAAATTTGTGTATCGAATGAGTTAATTTGATAGGAGATATTTGTATAGCGTATGAAAAAAATGAAAGTGCCTAGGCTTTTCTAACTTGCCCAATAAAATGAAGAATGAATGCAATATGTTACTTTTACTCGTGGAGAATTGTATGCACAAATGATGAAAACAATGAAGTTTGCAAAGAATTAGTATTTTTACATTCCTCTTAAGTGGAGAACGTGTTATTGCCCTTAATTAGAAAGTATTAATATTTGAGTGTTAATTTTGGTTATTTATATTGGAATAAAGAAAAACATTAAAATTATTGAAAAAATAAAAAAAAATTATAACAGACCTTTACTTGGTTTTATATTGTTTTATAGCTAATTAAAGTAACAAGATAGAATTCTAGCAAAAATAGTTGATAAATACGGTGAGAATAATTAAGCATCGATACATGTTATGCATATGAGAAATTGGTATTACTTGTTATGGGCCCCAAAAGCTTTATTTTTATCATATCGTGCTTTATAGCTTGATTTTAACATAGTATGAAAATGGAGAAATTTTCTCCTGTAGTCTAGCTCTTTGAATCTTATTTGGGCTCATCTTTAATCAATGTACCCCTCTAATACGCTTGTCATTCATGATCTTGCTAAAGGTCTTATTTTAAACTCTTGGTAACTTCATTCAAAATTGGATTGAATGCCGAACAAATCCAAGATAAAAATGCCACTAATATTTAAAGCTATTAAAATCATAGGTTCGAATAATATTATGAGACTGTTTTCCGGCTGACCATTATTTATGAGGAGACCTTCTTACCCCCACCTAAGTATTTATATTATGTGACCTGCTTATAGGATTTTTTTTTTAACCGCTAGTAGGAAATTATTATACTCTAAAACGATGGTAACTACACACTAGAGGTTGTCCCTCTCGTGGTAGATGTTGAATTAAGTGATTCTGCTTGTCCGATATGTTGATTGTAGTAATTCTACTGGTTTGATTTGATTTCACGATCAGTTAGTTGTTTTGGCCCATTTTGTCTCTTTATGAAAAGTAATAGTATAGTAGAGACAAGTGAAGTTACTTAATCGAGGGTGGGCCCCCACCATACGACCTAAAAGGTTGTCTCTTTGAATAAGTCAAGAGAAGATTCATGGCCATCCCATCTAGTGCCACGCATCTACATATGTTGTAAAGAATATTATGACTTCCTTTCAAGGAGATTTTTTTAGTTTCACCACTGCAATGGGCGTAGCTTGGATAGCTAACCCTCCAATGGGCTCACCATGTTCCAGATTCCACATGCCCCGGTCAAGTAAGATTCATGTCGACCATTTTCGATGGTGATGATTAGCCTAATCAAGGAGTTTCATCATATGAATGAGGCCATTTGAATTGTGATTACTAGTACCTAGTTACATTGTGATGTGCCCTATTCTTTACAAGGTCCATTCACTAGACACCTAAAATGGGTATTTGCATAAAACTTTCACTAGGACAAATGACTTGAAAGGGCATTTACTCGAGTTTTACAGTGGGCCATTAATAAATCATCATCGATCAAGTTGTAAATAATTTTCCAAGAGTTAAATTCCATATACTAATTGTAATAAATATTGTTTTCAAAAAATTATCTCCACGAGCTATATTGGGATGTTCTTAAGCTTAGGTTTTTCTTTTAAAATGTTATCAGAAAATTTCTATGAAAGTAAATTAATTATTAAATAACTAGAAGTATTAAAATCATTATTAAAAATACTAGCTTTTGTTTTTTTGTAATCTAGCTGAAGGGCTGGGACCAGAGATAAAAACCAATACATACCAACACCAACTCACACATGTAAGGTAATGAAGACTCGCACATGTGAGGGACACACAAGACTTATACATGTATAATAATGTGACCACAAGCATGTAAGGGCCATACATATAACTCACAAATGCGAAATAAAATGACCAAACACGTGTGGGGGTCATTATTGGTATTATTTAAATAAATTTTCTTTCAGTGGCCATAAAAAGTCTGTAAATGTGACACTGCCTCTCCTTATCATACGCCAATCTTGTGTAGAAAAATGATGGTGATGACATGGAAGGTGGGCCCGAAGGCCTAATTTCTTGGCAAGGAGTTTTGATGGGAACCATGGACACTTATAGGATAAGATGCAGAGCAGATTATCAAACTGGAAAAGCAGAGAGTACAACAACAAAAATGATTCTGTTATCCAAGATAATAACTATGATTTGACTTGCTACTAACTAAAAATGTCAATCATCTAATACAGTTCATTGCCTTACAATCAGCATTAAATATGATGAACAGTTACTACACCAATCCTAAAATGCCATCCAGCACAAAGCCAATGGTCGTCGGAGTCATCATCTTCAAACCACCCAACCACTGGCTTTAATTTTTTTTCACTGCTCACGGTTAGGAGGTGTTTGTTTGGCGGAGTTTCCATTGTGTTGGGAAATTTCTAACAACAATGTAAGTTTTTGTAACAAATCCCGTGGTTTGTCACTTTTTCTCTAAATCTCAGCTTTAAAAATGCACTAATAATCGAGAATTTTAGAAATTCACATATGCCCCAGCAGGGATTCTTAGATACCCTGCAAACATATGTTTTATCACTAAAATTCTTTTGAAAACTAAACAATCTAACCTGTCCCTATCTCTACTAATTACAAGTATCTAGAATTTCTTGACATGTTGGTTTTCAATACATTTAACAAGGGTGGGGTTTTCTTTAATTAATGAACAATTAGACGTCATCTCATTTTTTTCTTTTATAATTGAGATATTTCTGACTTTCTACTTATGTGTTCATTTTTATTTATTTATTTTTCCTTACAACTGTATGCGTTCATCTTACCACATGGATCTCAAACATTCAGCTCAATAATCAATAAATTCGGTTTAATTTTCATATTAATATCAAATTATTAAAATGGTCTGCCACATAAAAAATACCATCTGTTGTATTTTTTTCCTTTTTTTAAGGATGCAGTGTAAGTTGAGTTCTACCTTTCATGCTAAAAAATATATAGATTGGACCATCAGTTCTATGCTTTGAGGATGTTCACATTCATTCTCTTGCTGAGCATGCTTATTCTTTTGGGAAAATTGTTCTTGGCACAAAGACCTGGTGGATTGCTCTCTTGAGTTTTTTCTTTTTTTTTTTTGGTAATGAATGTTCTTTTTCCCAAATTAAAAAAAAAAAGTGAAGCCAAGTCATATCCAGGTCCATTTGTGTGTAGGCTCCTGGTGCATTTGGATCCAGATCCGAGCTCTAGAATTAATAACTTTACAAAAAAAAATGAGAAAATCATAAAAATCCCTTTTAAATGGTTAATGTGTGTTTTATGTTAATGCTATTTTATTGAATGCATATACATGCATTTAAACAAGATATAACCATACAACATACCGTTGGTTGATCGAGCAAATGTTTCTTCTCCAAAAGAGCTAATGTTTTGGCTTTTATTTTTTTATTTATTGGGTTTAATGGTTATGTTGTTCATGTACGTTCAATGAAAGGTCCAAAAGTCTCTTCTTTTAAAGAGGTTGAAACAAGAGCTATTTTTGCTTTGCTTTTAGAGGTGAAGGAATGTGGTTTCAACAAGATTCTTATATTGTCTGATGCACTTGAAGTATGCAACACTTTTGATTGATCCATCTACTCAGTTTTGTTTGATATTAATGCTATTTTTTGTTGTTGTTGTTGTTGTTTTTTTTTTTTTACTTAGACTTCCTTCATATACCTACAGTGTTTAATAAGTTAGTTCATGAGTGTGCTAAGCTGGGTAGCATTATGAATTTGGGGATCTATGTAATTAACAGGAGTTCATCCTTCTGCTTGTCTGTTATCCGGTCCTTTTCTTTGTTTTCTATTTATTTGATGAAACTTATCTTTTCTACCAAAAAAAAAAAAAAATCAAGAAGAAGAAGAAGAAGAAGAGGGGATGAGGCAAGGGCTATCCTATGCGCACAGAAAGAAGAGTCTATATGTGAGGATTCTTCAAGGTCAATGTTTTGTTGGACGACTGCAAAGTGGTTTGAGTGATTCAAGAGGTGATGGATTGCTCTATCCATTATAAAAACTTCATTCAACATTGGATTGAATGTAAATAATAATAATAAAAAAATCTGTCTTCAAAATGCCTAAAATATAAGGCTATTAAAACACCATGAAAATTTAAGGATAATATTATGAGGCTATTTTTGTTGGCTATGCCTTGTCAATAAGGAGACCTTCTTATCTGTGTTATTTCTATTGATAGATATGCATCTAAATGGGCTTGATTTGTTGAATCTCATATTTAGATTATATGATCTGCTTATAGGATTTTTTTTATTTTGTAAACTGCTCATAGAAAATCATTATGCTTTAAAATTATTGTAATTACTATTAGGTTTTGTCTTCTGTTTTGATTTAGTTGGATTGGCATCAAGGTTAACTAAAGCTGACGTTTAGAGTTAGGAGTACTTTGGTTATTGTATATAGATTTTCTTGTTGGTTAAGAAAGCAAGAACTATATATAATGATGTATTGTAAACTTCACTCCTAGGGGATTGAGATTAGGGAATGATAGATGAATTTTTTATCCTCAGTGGATGTTGGTAAGATTGAACTACATAAAATTGCTGTGATTGCTTAATGGTATGATTGTGTGACTGTGTCTGTTCATCGTAGTTGATCCGTCAATTACGGGTATTTTTCATTATGCCGCTTTCTCAACAATTACACACTAGAGGTTGTCCGTGTCATGGTAGATGTTGAATAAAGTGAATCTACTTGTCTAATTTTTCAATCAGTTTGTTGTTTTGGCCAATTTTGTCTCTTTATGAAAAGTATTAATTCAGTTAGCACAAGGCATAGACAAATGAAGTTACTCAATCGAAGGTGGGCCCCATTTACACCTAAAAGGGTATAGGTTTGAATAATATTATGATTTCCTCTCAAGGAGATTCTTTTTAGTTTCACTGCCGCAATGGGCTCACTATGGAATCAGCATGGTGATCTTAGATAGGGCACCAGTGCAATGGGCATAGCTGACCTTAGTTAGCTAACTCTCCAAAGGTTAAAAATTGTCTGTATTTGTGACACTGCCTCTCCTTATCAAACGTGAATTATATGTACAAAAATTGATGTGAAAGTGGGTCGGGGGCCATTCTTAGCAGGAAGTTTTGATGGAACCATGGACACTATAGGATAAGATGCAGAGCAGATTATTAAACAGATAAAGCAGAGTACAATAACAAAGATGATTCCGTTATCAAAGATAATAACTATGACTTGACTTACTACTAACTTAAAATGTCAATCATCAAATACAGGTATTACCTTCTAATTGTCATTAAAAGACAATGAACAGTTATTACACCAATCTTGACATGCCATCCATCCATCATAAAACCAAGGATCATTGTCGTCATCATCATCATCGAAGCACTCATCCACTGTTTGTAACGTTTTCTCTCATGTTTTGGAGGTGTTTGTTTGGAGGAATTTCCATTATGTCTGAAAATTTCTAACTACAATCGATGCTATTATCTCCCAATTTGGTGGATTGTGACTTTTTCTCTAGATTTTAACTTTCACAATGCTCAAGTATTTGAGCATTTGAGAAATTCAATCACGGCCCAACAGAAAGAAACCAAAATTATGCCTCGATTCTTCTTCTTCTTCTTCTCCTTTTTTTTAATGACCTAGGATATCTCTCGCCAACATAGCTTTTGAATGTTTGGCCACCAGCCTGAGAGTTTAACTAGCATGGACTATTTTTTAGAAGGTACATATATGACCACATACATAATATTTGGATAACGTTAAGGGCAGGAATCGAACTTGAGACCTCGGAGAGAAACCTAAGATTCAAATCAACTGAGCCACAGCCTTGAAGGCACCCCAACAGAATTTTTAGATACCCTACAAACATATGTTAGAGTGCTCAAATTCTCTAGAAAACTACACAATCTAACCTGCCCCAATCTTTACTTCTTATAGTTCTCTAGAATTTCTTGACATGTTGGTTTTCAATACATTTCAAAAGGGTGATGTTTTCCTTAGTTTTTTATACGTGTTTCAACCATTAGACGTCATTTCTTTCTCTTCTTTTATAATTGGGTTATTTCTGAGTTTTTACTTATGTGTTCATATATAAATATATATATACATGTATATTTTCTTACAACTGTCAGCATTCATCTTACCACATGGATCTCAAAGCTTGTTGTCGGATTTTTACTGCCCAAACATTCAGCTCAATAATCAATAAATTAGGTTTAATTATCATATTAAATATTATATTTTTAAAGTGGTCTGCCACATAAAAAATATTAACTACTGTATTTTTTTTCTCTTTTTAATGATACAGGGTAAGTTGAATGCTATCTTTCATGCTAAAGGAAGTACAGATTGGACAATCAGTTCTATGCTCTGAAGTCGTTGAATTCTCTCATATTCATTCAAGTCCTTTAATGGGGCTGTTCATTCTCTTGCTGAGCATGCTTATTTTTCTGGGGAAATTTTTCTTGGGACAGAAACTTGGTGGCTTGGTCTCTTGAGGTTCTTTTTTTGGCATGTGTAATGAATGTTCTTTTTACCAAATTAAAAAAAAAAGGTGAACCCAAGTCATATCCAGGTCCATTTGCCTATAGGCTGCTGGTGCATTTGTATCCAGATCCGAGCTTTAGAATCAATAACCTTACAAAGAATTATGAGAAAATCATAAAAATCCCTTTTAAATGGTTAATGTATGTTTCATGTTAACGCTAATTTATTGAATTTATATACATACATTTAAGCAAGATATAAAGAAACAAAATACCTTCGGTTCATGAAGCCAATATTTGTTCTCCAAAAGAAGATAAGGAATGGGCCAGCTGGCCGGGAAGTGCTTTGATCCATTCATGGGGTAATGGATTGGTCTATTCGTTATATTTTGTTAAATATCAAGAGTCTGCCCTATGAGTTTGAAGACATTGCTTTCTTTCATATATCAAGAACTTTTAATGATTTTGCTCATGGACTCTCAAAGAAACTCATGGGTCTAGTTTTTTGTGGGATGGGGAAGACCTTTAACCCCTTGTAGCTTGGTTTCTTTCTTTTGTTATGTCTTGTTCCTTTGTTGTTTCTCTTGTAATAAATTCCTCATTTGAAAAAAACAAAAAAAAAAAAAAAAACACACACACACACACACACACACAAATGCAAATGGTCCTAATGAGAATCTCATAGGCTTATATCCTATTTCTGAGTTTGGTCCATTAAGAGTTCTATTCCCTAATCATGTATCTGGGTCCAGCCCATCAGATCCTAAACCACCATGCGCCGCCTAAGGAGACACGAGTCCTGGCCGAAGCCAAAACAAATTCAAGTCTATCAACCACTGTCATCTTGACATGAAGGCAAGTTAAAAAAAAAAAAATCTGATTTGACTATGTATAGATTATTTCAACAGTATAACAAAAAAGACAAACAGAAGAAGCCAATAGCTTGCTCATACAACGTTTGGCAGATGACGTGCCAACATCAAACGCCAGTTACCCTCTATTTTCCAAAAAATACAGCCTCAATCTTCAAAGGTCTCAAGGATCAACAACCATGAAATATGTGAAGGCTGTATTTATTAATTATAACCTTTTCAGATTTTATAAACATTCAAAACCCTGAAATCCTTCAAAATTAAGTTCTTCAAATCTTCTATTTCCTAAAAAAACAAGTCATTAAAACGTATTGCCCACCAATTTAGAAATTTAGCAAACACAGACAGCTGATTGTTTTATGGGCCACCAGATTAATGGTCTAAGCCATCTATCTGTTGGCCCATCTAAAAGAAACTGGTGACCAAAATGCAACAGGTGTTAAAGGCAGCCCCCATGTGAAAGAGCAAGTGCACTTGCATCAAACCCAACAACCCAAAAGAGAAAATCAAATCAGATCAAAGCATAAATGTTTGAAATTTCTCAATAGTGGCATCACTTATCCATAGTCTGAAAAGGAAGAGATCCATAGTCTGAAAAGGAAGAAAGAGAGAGAGAGAGAGAGAGCAGGTGAAAGTTGACTAAGCAAAATAGAAACAGTTGAACTAAACCAAAACTGCATTCTCTCTCATATTCAATAAGTTCCAAATTAAAAAAAAAAAAAACCAAAGCAAAATTCAAAATAGTATGAGCCTTTCTATGGATAATCACATATGATTTTTGAATCAACAAATGCAACTATATATTTTACAAGACAAAAACCAAAAAACAAAAAAAAAAAAAAAAGGCCTGGCTAACTCGGTGCTCGAACCTCGACTCGGGGGGCCGCCACCGTTCTTGGCCTCCGATCACACAACTCTTCCGCCATGACGCCGTTGGGTACCGGCACAAAACAGGTAGCGTCTTCTCAGGGTGAGTCAACTCGGTCGGGCCTCGCCGAGTCCACTACCCCGTTGTGTCTCTTGGAAGGCCCGGAAGGAGGGACAGGTACCCCTCTAGGCAGGTAATTGAACAGCTCGCCGCGCGATCGAAAGCTCAATAGATGATCATGAATAACTTGATGGGGACTAGTCGGTAGGCGATCAACATCCGGGTTGTCATCACGAAGCATTCTAGAACAATTACAGGAGACAGGAAGGAGGATCAAGAGAAGGAAGATGAAGAACCATGAGGAAGAAGAAGAAGAAGAAGAAGAAGAAGAAGTGGCCATGTGAGAGTTTTTGGAGTTTGAAATGAGATAGGGAGCAAGTTTAGTTATATATGTGCATGGGAAGAGAGAAGAGTTTGTGAAGTGAGATTCACGCAAAAGACTAGTGAGATTGAATATGTCAACGGAAGAAAAACGGTGTATGCCGCTTTTTCGGCTTTCAAACTCGGCTTTCTCAGTAGTTTCCAAGCTAGTATTCTCATCTCGAAGGAAACTGGAAGGGGCGTGTATGTAATTCATTGACTTGGTTTTATGTTGATGATGACTTGGGCCTACTTGTTGAAAGTGAGGCCCATTTGGATGGAGAGAAAAACGTTTTTTTTTTATTTTTTATTTTTTTAATTTTTTGGGGGTATGTTTTTTCAAATACTTTTTTCACTATTTATGCTGCTGACTGGTCCTTTTTATTTGAAAAGAAGAAAAGTTTTAAACTCTTGTGTTGGTTTGAAAAAAAATCAAAATAAAATGGAAGTCTCTACTTCTTTGGGTGAGTCAACCTTCTGTAATAGTGGCAAAAAGTTCTTTTCTTTTGGAAGATGCTAAAAATGAGAAACAATAAAAACTACCAACCCATCCACCAATCATTTTCCACTTTTCTTTTCTTTTTCTTTTTCTTTTTTTTTTTCATAAAAATGCTTTGCTTAAAACATACGCCTAAAGAAACTTTTTGTTTTCTCTTCATGCTAAAATTTCTTGACACATTTGTGCATCACCTAATTCTGTGGAAGTAGAGTGGAAGTGGGTTTTTTGTGCGGAAAAAAAGACGGCCATGTTTGGTGCAGTAATTCTTGGTTAGGAAAGAAGAGAAAAATGTGGACTTTTTATGTGCCAATGTGGTTCTCTATTTCTTATGTGATGAGATAAGAAAATGGGTGTCATAGAAGCAAAAAAAAAGTAGTATTCACTTCTATGAAACCTACACAAATACACTTGAAGAAGAAAACAAAAAAAAAAAAAAAAAAAACTTTGCTACAAGTAAGAGAAACCATTTAATACTTAAAGCGACGGAGAAACACTCTTTGATTGGTAGCTTCTATCATTAAATAACGACTTTCTTCATTGAGAAAATTTTTTTCAATGGTTTTCTCTCCTCTTAAGTTTCTTCATTGAGATCTTAGATGAATCAATGTTGCGATGGCGGTGGTGACTTGCCTCTAAACACTAAAGTGAAGTGCCCTGACTTCTTCTACATCGAGATTTCGTGTCCATTATTTCCTCCTCTGCCAAACAAGTCCTAGGATTAACAAGTGGTCCAAGATAGTATTCAATTAAGTACATACATCACCAATGTCAATTTATAATATCAGTTCATTCCCCTTATTTGCAAACTACTTATACGCGGTAACATCAACAATAAACAAATTTTTTAAAAAAAATACTTGATATAGACCAGAAGTCCTTGCTATCATCCCCACATAGTTACATATGGCTTCCTTGTGGGTGTCTTCCTAACCAAAAGTCAAATAAACAGAAAAAATGTAACCGACAACGTTGCATAAACTAATTACAAAGTCCTATTGTACAAGAAAAGGAAAATCCCATCCACCCCATACATGGTATATCATCACCGTCAATCCATAGCTTCAAATACCATTGTGAAATCCTGCAGAGATCAGGCAATTGCCGGCATCAAGAAGAGCAACATCAGCATATCGTCAATATCAATATAGCATTGTTTAATAAAAATATAATATAAAATAATAGTCTATTTCAGCTCATGTTATCTGTTATTGGCTTGTACTTAATTGGTGACAGATAATAACATTGGGTGCATATCGAACAATATTTTAAAACACATGGTAGATCTAGACCATCCGATTAGCGGGTCACCATACAGGATCAACAACTCAACATGATCACAAAACTTGTCCCCAATTGGATGATCCTAGCCACTTGAAAAATCAGCCCATGGTTGTTGTATGTACATTGAATTTCCATGTACTAAATTATATGTGCACATGATCATGATCTCATCAAGAATTTCTTCTTCTTCCTTTTTCATACTAAGACTAGAATGGAAAATGATGCCCACCTACTTTCTGTAACTACTTTCCACACTCACCCAAGTGGTCAAGAAAACATGGCTTGAAGAATTGTGAAAAACATAGACCAAAATATTGGGCTACTGAGAAGATGTTGAGACAAAGTCACCGACATTCGAGGCTCGTGAGCACAACCCCACTGGATGATTGCTCACGGACTGGGAGGCCCAAGTTGGTGAAATATAGGATTTGCCAGCTCTTTTTGCATCATACCAATGTAACATATGTATTAAAAAAAGAGAGGGAAGATGGGAAAAACTTCATATGTTCTTGGGAAATCCATTGGGGGCCCATGAGAAAGATCTTTTCAGAATTCCAAATAGGTGGAAGAATTAGTAAGGAAAAATCAAGAAGTGAGATATGTTTTTTCCTAATAGTAATAGGGAGATTTACCACTTTTTCAAAGTAAATTTTCTCTGTTGTGCTAGGATTTGAATTCTCATGTCCTATAGATGAGAATTCAAAACTCTCCCAAACAGTCTTTTTGCAAATATATTTTTGAAACCACCATTTGCAAATTTATTTTAAAATCACCTTTTTTTTTTTTGAACAAATCCAACCTGACCCATTTGCCTCCCTTAGCTGCATGTCATCAACAATAGCTGTTTGGCTTAATCTGTCGTTCATTGAACCAAATGGCTTAAAACATAGAAAATCAACTGCGGAAACTATATAAAATTGATAGCCTTTTTGCCCTAATTGAGAACCTACCCTAAAATGCTGAACCCACCGTCCCAACCTTTTACACGGGATTAGTAGTTGACAATAATATGGGAATCATGAAACACCCCACCCCTGCTGGTACTTCTCAACGGCGTTTTCTTGGTGCTGTCCTTCAAATGTAGTCTCTTTTTCAAGTGTATAGTTATGATTACTTCCGCTAACCTTTTTGCCTACATATTGACCCAGCATAGTTTAAGCCACCTAAACGTAGAAATTCCTCTTCACTGTTGGGCTCCACGGCAAATCATAGCCATCCATATCCTGTGAATAAGCAGATGTATGGATATTTATGTTTGGAATTGTGTAAAAAGTGCCAATCCAAGGGTGCTTGTGTTTGTGAAAGGACAGAAATGATGGTTGAAAGTGGATTCTAGGCCCTCAAAGAACACGGGCAGAGAAAAGGGGCAACGATTATGATTACAAAGCATCAAGTTAACTTAGATAAGTTCTTACATTTTAGGTCTGCTTACATGCATAGCAATCATGAGGGTCAAAGTAAAAAAAAAAACATTTATTTACTCTCTTCAACTTTGCAAAAACAATCCTATTGCATTATTTTGGGTTTTTACTTTTTATAGCAGTGAGAAACAGTCCCATGGGGCTGACTTTGGTACAATCTAGGGGACAACTAGATCTTTCAATCCCTTTAATCCCATAATTTAAAATAGGCAGATTTCCTTAAATTGGACAGAAACCACATGACCCAAACCCAATGACTTTATTGGGTTTGGGTACGTGTTGCGATTGAGACCCAACATAGACCCAAAACTGATGACAATGTTGTCCATCGATCCAACCCAAACTCAACTGGTTGCCATTCCTACTTACAACCCATATGCAAGTTATTAGGTAAATAATATAGAATTATTCTAAATAATAATGTTTAATATCTAAGTAGGTTAGATTAAGTTTATTTTTGTCTTATTGAGTAAAATGAGTCAAGTTCGAGTCATGAATAGGCGGTTTGGGTCAGTTTTGACCTTACTTAGGTAAAGGAAAGCCCTTTATTGTAATTCTAGATTTTTTATTTTTGCATTACATGCATTACATATTGACATTATTGTGTTCATCTCGTCAAGCTCGTCAAAATTTGTATTTAAGTCATTTGACTTCATTTGAATTATGTGGAGTTTAGGTTGACTTAAAATGAGAATATATTAGAGGAAACAAGACTTTCTTTTAAATAATCTGAAATTCTGATTTAAAAGAACCCAAGAACCGCTCTCAGTCGATTCTTCCTCTCTTGCAACTATAGCAGGTTCTTCCCTTACCATTCTTCTCATTCCTTAGCACTATGAGCAAGGTGAACCTTGCATGTATGATCTAAGGCACCCATTCCCTCATCCTAGCTTTTCTCTATCTTCCTTCCCTCTTAGAATAGAAGATAGTGGTTTGCATCTCTCCCTATTGCTCTCTAATTACTGTCTTAGGTAATGTTGGTTCAATGGAGTCAATGAGACTCTTATATCAAGCATGTACTCTTGTTCTTTATTCTTTTTATATGCATGTCATATTAGGGTCAAGAAATTGGGTTCTTCTTCTCAATTGAGCTAAGAGGAGGTGTAATGGTTTGAATACCAAATCAAAGGCAAGTATAAGTTAATTATTATTGAATGTATGTTGGTAACTTGTGATTTTTGTAAATTTATAGAAATCTAAATTTGGTTTTCAGCCTTTATATTCTTGTTTCAAATGCATAATGAGATTGTTTAAGTAAATGATAAAATGTAGATTTGGAAATGAATAAATGGTTGATTTGAGTAGAGATCACTGCATTGGAATAGATTGTAGACATGCAGTTAGAACCCAGCATTATAGGTTGAAGAAAAGAACTCAATAATTGAATTGGCTCAGGAATTCTGAAGCTCATGGCTAAGCCGTAAAGACACAAATGCTTGATCGAAAAGAAAAGTTGAGACTTTTCTTCTACAACTAAGCTGTACGCTACCTACGGCCAAGCCGTAGATGCGGATTCAAATCTTGCATATACTACAGCTAAGCCGTAAGATGCTTATGGCCAAGCTGTGACAACCTAAAAACTTTAGATATTGTAGGAACATTCAGAAGACCTTGTAGGGCCTTAATTTCTTGGATCCTTTAACCTAATTATTTGGTCCAATTGGAAAACACTTAACATGAACTGTCTTGAGGGCTATGATATTGTTCATTTGTTTAGCACCTATAAATGGGTGTTGGCTTAAGACACTTTGATACACCTTACTTACACAATGTGACATGAAATAAAGACAAATGTGTATCAAATAACTTAAAATTAAATCATCATACATGGTTAGAAACAATAAATTATTAGATTAGATTTGGCTAGTAAATTGCCTTAACTTTGCTAATTGAAATTTGCATAACATATTGAAATTGTTATAGTTGCTTTCTATTATTGAAATGGTTATGAAGTGACCATAATATGAGTTGATTATGGTTTAAACTTTCCATAATATCCGGTTATTTTATTGTAAATATTGAATTAACTAAGAATGAATTGAATGCATAATGAGTTATTTCTCAATATAACGAATTGCACGATTTACTCAAATTCAATTATATGATTTTAAATAGCCTGGCTGTACTTAGCTTCAACCTTATGATACTCATAAATCCTTTAAAATAAGTATTTTAGGGTTATTTTTGAAAAGTTTTAAGGACTTATCAAGTAAAAAGAGATACATTTAGAAAGAAATTATGTTTTTACGTATTTTAGAATTAATGTGGTATTTTCATGCATATTTCTCTGAAAATTCACAGTTTTCGCATTAAATTTTAAAACTTGCGATTTTTGGAGTGTTATTTTTGGATCGTTTTGCAAGAATTTCATTTCTCATAAAATGATATGGAAGGAAGATTTTGAAAACTTTAATGACCGAAGCCAAAAAACAAGAGAAAAAAATCAAAGAAAATAAAAACTTAAGCAAAACAAAAGGATTCAAACCTAAAGAATACATATATATATATATATATATATATAAGAGGGCTATAATGCTAACTCATTTGATTAGGCTAAAAACCACTACACCACACCCATTCAACACCCTCTCATAAAACAAACCAAATTATGAAAAGGAAGGTGGATCCTCACTGAAAATGAAAAATGATGTAAAATATACGGGCCTATCCCAAAAATGAACATTAAAAAAAAAAAGAAATTCTTGAAAACTTTAATGACTCAAGCCAAAAACCAATAGAAAAAAATGTTTAATGACCCAAGCCAAAACCCAAGAGAAAAAAAAATAAAAAAAGAAAAAATTAAACAAAACAAAAGGGTTCAAACCTAATAAGAAACACAAAAAAAAAAGGGGGGGGGGGGGGGGGGGGGGGGGGGGGTGTGCAACGAGGCTAACTAATTTGGCCCGGGCCAAGAACCACTATACCGCACCCATTCAATACCCTCGTATAAAACAAGCTAACTTATGAAAAGGAAGGTGGACCCTCACTGAAAATGAAAAATGATATAAAATATATGGGCTCATCCCAAAAAATGAACATAAAAAAAGGAAATTCCTGAAAACTTTAATGACCCAAGCCAAAAACCAATAAAAAATAAACAAATAAACAAAAACTTTAAAAACCCAAGCCAAAAACCAAGAGGAAAAAAAATAAAATAAAATATAAAAATTAAGCAAAACAAAAGGGTCTAAACCTAAAGAATAAACAAAAAAAAAAAGTGCTACAAGACTAACCCATTTGGCCCAGGCCAGGAATCACTGCACCACACCTATTCAATACTTTTGCATAAAACAAGTCAAATTATGAAAAGGAAGGTGGACCTTCATTGAAAATTAAAAATGATGTAAAATATAGGGGCCCATCCCCAAAAATGAACATAAAAAAAAAAGGAAATTCTTGAAAACTATAATGAGCCAAGCCAAAAGCCACTAAAAAATAAAAATAAAAAAACTTTATTGACCCAAGCCAAAATCCAAGAGAAAAAAAATAAAACAAAATAAAAATTTAAGCAAAACAAAAGGGTTTAAACCTAAAGAATAAATACCAGAACAAAAAAAAAAAAAAAGGGCTACATTTTACATGACAATTGAAGATAAAGAATCATATAAAAAAAAGATCCTAGGTCCACTTCCCTGTGCATGGCATTGGGGATTGGTAGAACAAAAAAATTTTGAATTATTTTCTAAGGAAATTCTGAAAAACTTTAATGACCTGAGCTAAAAAACAAGAGAAAAAATGAAATGAAATAAAATAATTAAGCAAAACAAAGGGTACGAACCTAAAGAATAAATATGAAAATGTGGAATTTTTTTATTTCAAAAATTAGTTTTGATGTAAAATGCAGTTACTAATTTCAGAATTTAGTTTTGATTTTTTAACTATGTGTGTGAATTTAGTTGTACCAGGGCCTGCGCACGTGGTTCCACTAGTACCTACAAAGTTAAAGTACCAAGCTACAAATATTCCACCAGTACATATGTTCCTTCTTCAATTTCACCCAACCGCATCGGTGCTTTTGAAACAAGGCTCAATACCAAAAATAATTAGAAAATAAAAAATAAAGTAGTGGGCCATCTGAAAGACTGGCCAACATCAATCTCCACCCTGCAGAACTATCAGTCTAAGATGATCAGAACCGTTTGATGGAAAATTACACCGATCAAAAGAGCAAAGACCCAAATATCATCATTTCGGTAGATGAATGTGACTGGTTGACCATTGTCCTTTCAGATCAATGTGGTGATTGGACGGTTAGGTCCGTGACCAAAACCATTGACATTTCTTGCCTTAGCTATTAACAAACCACGTGTAATACGAGTTTTTGGGCTGACCCCATTAATTAAGGTAGCCTGATCATTCTTTTATAGAGTTGTTGACTTCTCTTCTCTATAACATATTAGATTTAGTTTGCATGAGCTCTGTGTGTGGAAAGGTAATTTAACTGCTACAGAGGAAGAAATGGGAGACGCCTAAGTTCACACTAGATTGAGACTTCAAGAAATTAAGAAGAAGAAACACCAATTAATGAGGACATTGTTTCATAAAGTGGACACGTGGGTACAAGATTTGGTCTCCTAATCAGGGTGGGCATACTTTGTCAACTTGGAGGGCTACAGAGTCAATTAGGGGTAAAAAAATGTAAATGAACCAAGTCTTAAAAGCCTCTATGGTTGGCCTACTATTCATGAGACCCCATTCATGAGGTTGGGGGGAGTGTTGTGGATGTGGTTGTGAATGGTTTGGATGCATGGATTTTATGCAATTAAAATCAACAAGAAAAAGAATGATTAGGAAAAGAAGAAAGTTTGTAGGTTTTAAGCTATGATCAATAGTTTATTATTATTTTTTTAATGTTATGTTAAAGTAAAATCGTCAAGGGGTCATTGGTTTGTACTCATTTACCTATGTAAATATTGTATATTTACTTTGGGTCACTTTTTTGCGCTTATGTGTAAATGACATGAAAAAACTGGTATAAATAAAGCCATTTTCCAAAGAGAATTTTTACACCTGAAATGATTATATATAGGGGTGTACAAAAAATCCGTCAATCCATTAAACCGACCAAATCCGATCTGATCCGTGGTTTTTTAACCGATCCGATGGTTTATGGATTGATGACGGATTGGAAAAAATCTTAATCGTTAGTAATGGATTAGTGACGGATTTTACTCTTAATTCGTGGATTTAAACCGATTCAGTCCGTTGAAATTAAAAAAATATTTTTTGATTTTTATATAAAACATATTAAAAGACAATAATTTCTTCCAGAAGGTTTAAGTGTTTTTTGTGTTTTGTTTCATCCTTTTGTTAAAATTTTCCTAATAAGTTTTCTGTTAAGATCCTTTAAAGACTTTATAGAACTAGTAATATAATTCTCTTTGAGTCTGATTTGGTATATGCTAGCCAGTCATTTACGCTTTTGAAATACTCAAAATTTAGTATTTTTGCTTAAAGATTTTATTTGGGGTATCTACTTGTATATCTTTCTTTTATTACTTGTTTTCTGTATTATATATCTGGTGATATGGTAGTTATCTTATACCATAATCACCTTATTTATTTTATACCATAATCACCTTGTGTAAGCCCATATGATCGTTGAATGTGTCCTTTTTGAACCTATTCAAAATTTTGTCTCTTCAAGATATTTCATAAAATGAACATGTTCAATGTGTTGATCTTAACAATAACTTCATCTAATAATTTGAGAATAGTCACGTAGAAAGAATAGGGACGGGCTACTTATGATCAAGTTTTACTAATGGGCCACCTACAACTTTTACTTCTATTTTTATTTTATTTTATTACAAAAGAATTTATATTATGGGCTCTACCAACAGATTGAACGGTTTTAACCGATCCAAACGGTTGATCCACAGTTCTGCTCGGATCGATTTTAAATGCCAATGGATCGGTGACGGATTATAAAACCTTCAATCCGTAGGTAATAGTTTGGTGATGGATTTGGTTCAATCCGATCCAATCCGAACTGTGTACACCCCAAATTATACACCTTCTTGGTTAAAAATGGGCAAGTACAAAAGAGGCCTGATTCCCTCAAGTTGCATTATCAAATATCTATATTGCTTCTCATTTTTTGCAACTCCTATGGACTCCAAATTATAAATCCAAACCATTCAAATTTTGCATTGACCCATTAAACTCCTAAGCGTTTATTTTCATGCCTTACACATTTATTAATTTTGAGATATAGGAAGATTTTATTTAATATAATTTGAACATTTCAACGTTTTTCTAGCCTTCACTGGAGCAAAAATGTCCTTACCGTAGAATGTGGGTGAGTGGGTGGAATGCACAAAGCTGACTTCCAATAGATGGTTTACAAAGCTATCAAGATGATGAGTAAAGTCAAAGAGGAAAAACTCTATCTATAATTGGATCTCGTTAATTAAAAGGAAACGAATAGCTTTGCCTCAGCCCAAATAGAATGATTATGAGCCAATGTTGAGCCTGCTTTCTAACATTTTTCTTTATAGGAATGATCAAAATGTTCAAATTTGGAAATCATTATGTTTTGGGCTTTTTTCAGTTAAGTTCTTCACTATAGCTTTAGACTCTTTTTCTTCTTTTGTGTGGTACTCTTCTTCTAAAATTTGGATGACCCCAGCCTCGCTTAGAGTGAAGGCTTTTTGTTGGCTAGTTGTGGCGGGCAAAATCTCTAGTGTAGACAACTTTTTGAAGAAAGGCCCTCAATTGGTGAATCTTCAGGAAACTTGTTACTTGTGTGGTAAAGAAACCAAATCTATTAATCATCTGTTTATTTATTGTGGGGTATCAGTTTTTATTTGGAAGTATTTTTTGGATATATGTGGCATATTGTGATGCTTCCTAAGTTTCCTTTGAGTGATGTGTTTGATGCCTAGTGTTTAACTCCCTTTAAAAGTTGTGGGTTGTTACTTTGGAGACTCATTCCTTTTGATATACTTTGGTTCATCTGGAAGGAAATAAATGAGAGGATTTTCTGTAATTTGTCTTCCTCTTTACAAGACATTTTGGAAAGGGTGTTGTTGAAAATAACAAAATGGGCTTTAAGGAGAAAGGAGTTTAAATTTCTTAACGTCAACACTATTTTAAGTAATTGGGAGGCTTAAATGATATGTAGGTCTTTGCCATTGGAGGGGATATTCAAGTTTAATGTAGATGAGGCAGTTAGAAGCAAGCCGGCCTGGTGGGTATTGGAGGGGTGCTTTGCAGCTTCAAAGGTCAGGTGTTGATTTCTTTTTCCAAGCCAATTGAAATCAAAGACTCTAAAGAGGCAGAGGTGCTTGTGGTTCTAGAAGCTTTAAAATTTTATTCTAGTTTTTTTTTACTGAAAAGTTGATTGTAAAAAGTGATTTATCTAATGTAATTTCTTGGGTTTTGCAAGAAGGAAAGGCTCATTGGAAATTTCTATATATTCTTAATAAAATAAAACTTTCTCTTCATTGATGCAGGTGGTCTTCAAGCATATTCTCCATTCAGCAAATGACAGTGTAGACTTGCTAGCTAAGCAAAGAGTTGACAGGAATGATCCTTTTCGTGGTATTTAAGTTTGTGATGTTTGCATCTTCTTTCCTTTTTTGTTGAATGAGATTTGGTTTTAGGCTTTTATATATGTCCCCATTATTTGGTTTCTTCTATATTGATCTTGTTTTTTAATATATGTTTGAGTTACCTTAAAATATATATATATATATATAATAGGAATCTTGGGTGTCATTTAACTGCATGGTTATTTCTTTAGTTTCATTAATTTACCTGCACTTGTAGCTCTTCCAAATGAAGCGTTGAAACTTTGGAATAAGCAACGTTTTTAAAGACACATCTACAAAGTGGTTCATTAAATCAATCAGCTCTAAAGTTTTAGTTTATAAAACAAGAGATGAGGTTATGCTAAATAGCAGACTTATACCCACGCGAAAAATACAAATTGGAATAATTCTGTAGAGGAGGTAGAGGTACATATATTTTTTAAGATGTTGACCGCATAAAAATACATGGTTAAATTAGCATCGCCTAAGGACTATTGTGAGCAACGGGTGATCAATATAAGGGTGATCAATATAAGAAGAAAATGTAGATGGGACTTCGAATTTTCTAGGATTTTAATTATTTAATGTGTTTGATTATTTGCTAGTCATTTTGAATATTCATCTTTTTTTAATTTGTTTGTAGAAATGCCTATAGAGATTCTTTTTTTAAGCCCAAAACCTTTCAAAATCACAGGTTGTCTATTGTAGCATTGGGCCAAATTTCACTCCAATGGAAAGCGTAGTTAAAATGCGATTTCTATTAGTTGGAAATCCAAGTTATCGGGATATTGGATTATTTGATAGGGAACTCAGTAAGCCCTAGTCTATTAATCCATCAATTAGACCTAATTGTGAAATCTAAACCCGTCAAATTTAATATCACTTCATATTGTACAGCTTGGCCGAATTTTGGCCCAATTGGATTGCATACTATCATATTGATCATGGTTAAAAATTTAATTCAGTCATGTACTTTAATATGCACTACAAAAAAGTGACTTTTAAACTACTCACCTTAAAAATAAATCCTATGTATTCAATGCGCATATATTTTAATGCAAACAAATATGCAAATGTGTTTCCAAAACATCGTAGAATGGCATAATAAATTGATAATCCAAGGTGAGAATTTCTCACCTATAAAACACACACTCAAGGAGTCATTCTAATTTTGATACAAGCCCCAAATCAAATACCCTAAAATCAGAAAAAAAAAACCCAAAGAATTCAAAAATGGAAAAATATCCCTAGAGCGAATTGATGGGCCTAAACTATCTATCTGGCAGTCCATTCAAAGGGAAACCCAAAGAGACAGTTCACATTTCCCCATTTGATGAATGGACCCATGTTTGATGAGACTTGGCCTAGCAGACCCTTCACATGGCAGTCCTATCCATATTCATCCCAAGTTTATGAGTCGTTGCCTGTGATGACAGCTGAGAGAGAGCGAGATAGGGATGGGTCCGGTTTGTTGGACGGCCTCGGTTTTGGTTTTGTCTCGTCTCTCGGAAAATTGGATCCAACTGCCCACAGTACATGTGCTTAAATAAGGGTTTTAACTTTTAAGCATATGCTCACCCCCTCTATAAAGTGAGGATAGCACTCTCCTAAGACAATCCGCTTGGGTACGTCTACACAGAGAGCCATGTGGGGCCCACCTGAGCACTGACTTGGATGGGCCATCAGAACCCCCAACCCCTATTTACACACGATCCATTGGAGTTTTCATCGATCCAAACGGGCTTAACCATTGGATGGAGGGTAAATCTTTTTATATAAAGTCGTTAAACTTGACAGTGCCACAAATTAAGAGGGCAGGATGATATGATGGACTAAGCAATTTTAAATAGAAATAGATCACATCTAAATCTTTCAATCCCCCACCACCCTCGATGGGCCCACAAGGCCGTCCACATGGAGCTCTATGGTAATGTTCTGTAGGAGAGCATGACCAGTGTCATATAAAAATGTTAAACAAAAGAAAGACAAACACTAATATCAGCCATCCAACAAAGGTAGGCCATCAAAATTTACATGTCCAGAAACACCATTAAATCCTAACTTAACTAAGTTATGAGAATTTTGATTAAGCTTCAGGCACAAAAAGAAACCAACACTATAAAGTATTAAGACACTTTGACACCTCAATAATATCCAAAACATTATACCTCAAAGACCAATCCTCATTTTCTCTAATTGCAGTCCCCACTTTGACAATATCTGAAAAGATTCAACTACTGAAATAACATTTATGGCTTGCGGTGATCAGAGCGTGCCAGATGGCCGGTGCTTCAGCGTCTTTTGAGGAAGAAAGCCTTGGTCCATTTACTGAACCTACAAAAAGAAGGCATTTATTTAACATAGTTACATAAATAAACTGCAGATTTCCCATGATTGGCAGCTCTAAAAGTTGCATCCGTGATATCTTAACAACAGCAGTTTTCATTCTCAAAAGGGGCAAAGAAACAGATACTCTTTCTACTGTTTCCATCTCCAAATTCTTATCATAAGATTTTAAAAGGTTTTAAATCATTTGTCTAAGGTCCATTGAGAGTTGCAATGTTGGAAAAAAATATGGTAGTAGGCAAAAATTAGGGGGTTTCATAAAATGAAACATTAAATATCTCTATACCTCTAAAAGTATTCTCAATTACGGCTTCAAAGCATTTATATCGTAGACTTTATATTTTTTCCAAACCAAATTGCCCTTCACTTTATCTCTTGCAATATCAAAACTGGACCACATTTATGCATTGAAGTATTTCACAGCATGTTATTTTTATTTCAACTCTTGAACTTGCTAGTTTATTTTGAACATCATGAGTAGTTAGGGTTAATTTTAAATTCGTATTCTAATGTAGGAAATGTGGAGGAAAACATCATCAACCTTATAGATTGTAATAAAAGTAGAACTGCGAATAAAAAACGGAGAGGAGCATAATTCTTTTGTGTTTGTTTTCCTTCTAAAAATGAAATTGTTGATTTTTTTAGTAGAATCTCCAAAAATTATATTGAAAAAAAAAAAAGTCCCAGTGAATACATTCACTATTGAACAAACTCATTGTAGAATGGTTTAACTCATTCATTACAAAAAAAGTAGCTTCAACTCCAAAACTGTTAGTCAAATCCAATATACTTGTTTATACCATATTTGGAAAAGCCTCTTCTTGACATTACGAGTTGAATATTGACATCGTGACTTAATTATGTTAATGTTCAATTTATACTTGAAAGTGAGGAAAGTAGGGAGTATATTTTAGATTTTAGAGCAAGTAATCCACATATTGTACTGAAAGTAGAGTAAGAATGAGTACAATAACAGTTAAACAAAGTGACGTTGGAATTATTCAACCTGACTTTACATATTCTTGAGTCCGACATGACAATAATGTCCCTTTTAGGGTTTTAGGTGGGGCTATACTGTATTCCTATATGTTTGAGCTAATTTTATACTAATCGTAGTAATAGCACATTTAGAATGAAGACATTATTGAAGTTTAGAAAATATAAATCAATCTAATATGAGAGAGAAGTTTAATGAATGTTGGTGAATAGAATTGAAAGGAAGCATAAAATCCTTAGATCACAATTAATGTTGGGCATAATAATTAGGGTTGCCAAAGCCCTCAAAGGGCCTACACTATCTAGGCCCTTACCCTATCTTGGAAGACCAGGGTTGGGCTTAGAGCCTTAAACAAGAAAACCATTATTATTTTTATTTTTTTACATACAACTAAAAATCGAGTGTCGACTGAGCGTTATGTCATCTAACTTCAATTGTGACAAAACCATTAAGAAATATTTGGAGGATATAAGTTATCTCTAAAGACTTTTTTTTACTATATAAAGTCACACGTGCTTTGGTAACTTGAGTTCTAGACATACGGTTTTATTTATTTTGTCAAAGAAGGAAAATTGTTGAAGATTTTGATATATTTCAAACCTTTCACATGAATTTCCATATATGAAACCATCTAGCAATGTATTATCTTTAAAAATTTTAAACTAGTTGCATTCACATACCGTTTCAATTGATATTATGTTCAATTTAACATTAATTTGACTATTAAGCATTGTTGGATTTCAATCACAAAAATAAATGCAACTAAAAATTACTAATAGTTTATATTTTTAGAAATTAATAAGTATAATTATTTAATTAAAATGATATTTGGATCAAGTGTCCCTTGGGCATAGAGCCAAAGGATCATGGGCTTGGCTGGGGCAGATGCCCTAGATTATTAAAAAAAAGATATTTGAATCACCCCATATGCTTAAGGTTCCATCCACATATAATCTATTTCTATGAATTAGTTGGCATACCAAGTAACTATATAGAGGAAAAAGTGTATCATTATTAACACGGAGGAGTACACCCACTTTTGCACTAAAAAAAAAATCAATTTTGACAAAACAAGAATATATAAAAATAATATAAAATGTCTAAATAAGAAGCAATTAAAACTAAAAAAAAGGGAGTAGTAGAAGCAAATGTGCAACACTTGTTGGTTATGTAGTAAGTACAAAACATAATTTCAATGATTGAATATAAATGAAATGAACTAAGTATGTGTGTATGAATTTTAGGACATTTTGTAATGAGTAGGTGGATATGAATTTGTCTTCATACCTTCTTTTTACTGCTACTAAGTGACTATGATAAAGGCATTTTAGTATATATTTACATATATAAATATATATAATATAATGCAAAATAAATAAAAGTAGGAGGGTCAGGGCCAAGGCTAGGCCGGGCCAGTATTGTCCAAGCCCAGCACTCAAATTTTGAGGTGAATAAAAAATTGCTCAAGTGTGGCACTATGTCCTTTTTCAAAAAACAAAAGCCCTCATTTCAATTGCTTTTTGAGGGTTTGGCTAGGCTCCCTTGTTGCTGGGTCAAATTGATGAACCTATTTGCACACATAAATACTAAATTCCAGGCTTGAGAGTGTTATGCATAAAGATGCGAGTCATGTCTCATGAATGTCATGTTGAACGGATGAGAGCCAAAGTGAATTACATTTTGGTCTAGAAGAAACTCAAGTCTACGATACAAGCTGCTTTTGGGCATTGCATGTGTGTAAGGACACTTTTGGAGGTATAAAAATTTTTGAGGTTTCTTTCCATAAAAACCCCAAAAATATTGAGGAAATTAAAATTATTTCTAGCAAAAAGAAAATAAAAAAAATTATTAAGAAAGTGGGAGTGTACATGGAATATTCAACAATCTTAAACCTTCTAACAAACCCTTACAAGAATAAGACTTCAAATCTTAAAAGAAAAAAAAGAGAGTAGCCAATCCTCTATTTGGGGCCTATGAGTTCTAACACTTAGCAATTAAACAAAACAAAATCAAATCAAATTTATCTCAAAACACAAATTGGCCTCCACTCTCTCTTTCACACATATATATGATACATATATATTAAAAAAAAAGACCAACCCATAAAGAAAAATCACAGATTTGGTTAGGGTCTAAGAATCAAAAACCCTAATTTCAGTTCAATGACCAATTTAGCTTTTCACACACTTACCGTGGTAATAACAAAATCAAGTAATAAAAAAATAGGGCAGTGTTCCAGTTAGAACATGATCTGGCGGGAACGTTTATAAACCCCTCCCCGAAGCTCTCGCCCTCTCTCGCTTTCTCCACAATTCACTCTCTCTCTTTCTCTTATGCCTTCTAGAATTAAAACTTTGCATAAACCCTAAAAATTCTCTCGATCTCTTCGCACGAATCGATCGATCATTACACCCAAGGTATGTTGGCTGCCGCATTCTCATTAATTAAGCACAACCGCACTCGATTTCTCTCTTTCTAGCCATACATTGATATGCCTTGTTCATCTGTTCGTTGTGCCGGACCGCTAGATTTAGGGTTTAGGGTTTTGGGCTTTGGGTTTGGGAGAAAATCGGAGAATCATGATCAGGAACCAATAGGAACAGTTGGGTTTCGGGTAACTGATTCAATTGAATTTAGCAAGATTGTTGGAGGAGAATTCAATGATGCTTGGACCACGATAGAGGGTGCGGATTTCGAATTCTGGGGTTTTATTGGATTGGATGTGTTGTAAGATTGTGTAGCGTCTGTGGTTTTTGGAGGAAAATTGGTGCGAGTGAGAAGGTGGGGAGTTTGGGCCTTGCTGCTTGAACCCTCCTGTGGGGCCCACCTTGATGCTGCGCCGGTCGCCGGATTGGCGCGGGATGGGTAAGCATTCCGTGGTTGATTCAAGGTGGGCCCCACTTAGTATGATCGCGGTGGCCATTGATTGTACCTAATCCAATTTAAGTGCACTAAACCTGTGATTGGTATGCATCAAGGTGTTCCTCGCTAACGATTTGCTGGTTCGAGATTCGAAAACTGTTACAGCGGATTTCTCTCTCTCTCTCTCTCTTTTTTTCTTTTCTGTTTCAGTAATTATTTAGATGTTGTAAATTGCATGTCATGATGAATGATCAAGTCATTATTGTGCCCTGTTTTTTAGAATTCTTTGTTGAGATTTTCTGTTGTATTCGCTACAACCATAGATCTAATTTTCTTTTTTTTTAGAACAATGGATTGATCTTATGCTTATTTTCTGCTAGTATCATTGTAAATTTTTCTTTAGTAAATACATCAAATGCAGCAACACATTGCTCTTTGATCAGCTCTGGGCTTCTTCTCTTTGATAATATCCAATTAACTAGCTACTAGATTCTTGATTTTGGCATTGTTATCCCATGGTCATTGCGAGAGGCATGAGTTTGATCTCTATTGCGAGAAACTGTACTGATGTTTAAGAGTTTAGTTGCTGTTTCTTTTTAATTTCTGATCACAGAATCATAACATTATTATTGTTATAATTATTACTACTGTTAATATTGTGCATTTGTTCTCTTTGTTACTGTCACTGTTAGTGTTAGTATTGTGACGTTGACGATCATCAGCAATTACTAGGGATCAATTACCTTTTAAGAAAAAAGATTAAGCATTTCCATTGGTAATTACGCATCATCATCAACAGTAACAGCAACAGAGCCTTACGGCCCTTATCCCATCACACCATCCACTAGGGGAGCAACTCAGCAACAGCAAAAGGGACACCCAGTCAATGATCAAAATAGTGTTTTTTTTTTTTTCCAGTTTGTCTTTTTGGCTCTGTATTTTTCCTTTTCGGTGAAATAAATTTTATTGTTATAAAAAATCAAAATAGTGGTTGTAGCAGGCGTAGCAGCCAATGGCCAAAACATTATGTAGCAGTCAGGGCGATACTCAACAGTGTAGCGGTGTGAATTTTTTAAGTGATTAAAACAATTCAAATGTTGTGTAGCAGCTAATCTTGTGGTTTTTTAGTGATTTGGGACGATATAAGGGTATAGACAACTTTAAGACAGGCTATTGAGGAGAAGAAATAGGAAAAACATTGTTCAAATTAAAACTGATTGTCTCTAATAGGTTCTAAACCATAACGCCACTAGTTTCAAAATAGCATAGCAGCCTTAACTGGTACAGCCGATAGCGACCACTATTTTGAACCATGCACCCAATTCCTTTTCTCTTTCTCATGGTAGCATGACCAGAACCCACCTGCAACCTCATGGTTGCAACAGTGGGCCCTTCACTGTGCTATGGACCGACTTGCAAATATAGTCGGGACTGTTTGTGGATTTTGGTTCTGGCCGAAGATTGTCCAACCTATCTGTTTAGTTATGGGGCCTAATATAGAGTCTTGAGCAGCCCACAGGCCTGAAAGTTAGGCTCCTCCCCCTACTTATTAGCAAAATCTCATTAGCTCTTGTTGAATATGTGGGCCAACTGGCCTTAGTTGGGGCTTTAATTAGCATACAAGAAGCTAGGCTCAGCCTAGTTAGCCATGTACTGGAAAAACACCAAGGCCTAGCCAACAGGTCTAGAGGCACAAATTAAAGCCAGCCCAAGAATACTTGCAGAATACCAGACTAGCCCTGCCCATGTGTTCTCTACAAATAGTCCAGGTAATCATCCGCTTTTATTGACACAGTTATTAGTTATTTATTTAATAATTAATACTATCATATATATAGATTTTGCTGAGTTGGAACTGTTGGTCTGGATTGATACTTTGAACTTGAAGACAAAGGGATTGATCCCTAGACATGTGTGTGACACTAAGGTCCCAACATCAGTCAACCATGAGCATGTTGGCAACACTTCAAATTTTTTTAGGACTGATCTGATAACTAGTTCCTAAAGGCTTCTTCAACTCTCATATGTGTTCAGGTCATAATAACAAAGACAACATAAAACATTTATTTTGGGTACTATTTTTAAATGTCTCCATCAGTTTGACTCTTTAAAGTTTAAACACTCAAAAAATAGCATTAATAGGAATATCCTTCAACAACAGTTTTTTGATTAGATAATGAATAGCATAGTTGGATCCAGGAGTAGAAAGGCTAGTAAAAATTGAAAATACTTAGTACCTCAGTGGGCTGAGTTTTGATGCCTAGGAGCAATTACAGAACAAATGGGCAATTGGACTTGGATATAGTGCATGGCATCAATGCAGGGTCCTCAAAAGTGGAGAAAAGCTAGTGGTGCATTGTGGGAACATTGAGTGATACTTCAATTGAAGAGGTGTTTCTACAGGCCGCAGTTAGACATGCAATGTTGTATGGGGCTGAATGTTAGGCAACAAAGAAACGAGAAGCTGAAGTACATGCTGTCGGTGATCTCACGTGGTTCTAATTTATAATATGCTACTTGCACTGATAGATGGAACTTGTTTTGTTATTTTGCATTTGTAGTGTAAATATACAGTGATTGACTGTACCATACGTTCTATCCTGCAAAAGATCTACTTTTGATTGATGAATCAGAAATCAAATCTGTTGTGGCCCATATAGATGGAAATTCGGCAAGAACTATTCCAATTGGATGATCATAACCGTCTAGACCCTTTCTTTTCTTTTGTTTCCTCTTTTTTTTTTTGGTTACATATGGTTGAGACATCAGTCAGACCACTATAACCAAACAATACTGAAAATATTAAGCTAATTATTATTATGGCGGGCTCAACATGTGCTATTACTGCTTGACCAATATGTGTTTTAGTGTGATATCTTGTACTATTCTTAGATGCTGATATAATTTTCTTTTGTGATACTCCATTCCCTATATTGCTTAGACATTGTGTTTTCTGTGTGAGTATTGTGATGGAGGCACAGTTGCATGGATTCATCATAAAGAAAATGCCTGCCCTCCCCTATTCGTATTCTTTACCTTATGGTATTGGGATATCTTGTATAGTTACTGGCGGTGCCTTTAGTCCATTTGATGGTAACTTGAACTTAATTTTTTTTTTTAACAATTAAGGGGAGCTGCTAAAAGGCCATGAGTTTGGGTAAATGCATTGTTTGCTGGGGATCCTACATAATATGGGTGGTGTGGCTTTATGATCAACAACTTTGGTATGATGGACCCAAAATGGATGGATGCCCCAGAAGCTTTAGATTGGAGGATTAAACTCTTCAATCTTTGGCCTTTTCTTCTAGTGAATCTATCTTTATAAACACACACACACATTTCTCGCAGTCATCTCATTGCAGGTTATCAATCAACCCCAGTTGGAAATTTTCTCTTCTTGGAATTTTGATGTATTCCCCAATTTGGTGGGACTCATTTGACCAAGATTCTAATGTATCACACTATATTGGGGCATCATCTAAATTCTAAGGAGAAAAGCCATCACTGTTTGATTGGTACCCTTCAATGAGATGGCAATTAGAACAGGTGGATTTATTAGACAAAGAAAAAGGCCAAAGATTGAAGAGTTTAATCTTCCAATCTAAAGCTTCTGGGAGCACCTGTCCATGTTGGGCCCATGACAACAAAGTTGTCAATCATAAAGCCACACACCCCATATTCAGAAGCAATCATTCTAGAAC
The DNA here is from genome assembly GCA_037013555.1 of Sextonia rubra. NCBI lineage: Eukaryota > Viridiplantae > Streptophyta > Magnoliopsida > Laurales > Lauraceae > Sextonia > Sextonia rubra. Next base: position 4,004,035 of record JASUAD010000007.1, read on the forward strand.
CAGCTGAGTCAGATTGTTCTTCCTTTGCTGCACAGGACTTGAAATCACATACTCCCACACACATCCATGTCCCTAATCAGCTGAGCTATAGCTGGGATGTAACTTAACTAGGAGAACAGTCTTGATAAGTGTCAAATTAGGTGTAGCATGAAAATTTTATCATGATAAATGTCCTCATTTGAATTCTGTGATAACCAATTTGTAGGGATGTAGACCAACCTATGATCATTTGTGCCACCCTACACTCACTAACACCCTATGAATTGGCGCTCACCCCATGACCAACCAAATTTTTCATATGTTTTCATTGTTGATGTTAGGGCCGCAAAACCACATCTTCTTTTTGACATAAAAAAATATTCTTTATTGATATGATTATGTTACCATTAAAAAAACATGAACACAAATGATTTTAATGCTTAATTTTTAGAACACCTTTAATCCCTGCATAGACCTTCCCATCTCTTTACCAGAGATGATTGGCATCCACTCAGGTGAGACGGTAAAAATGATTATCATATAGAAAAAGTAAGGATTGTTCTCATGTGAGCAAAATCCTATATTTGTATCAGTGTTTTTGGAAGTGCCTCAGGGGTGGTTCCCAAACGACGTCGTGTGGTGGGTGTTAGAAGAAAATGGGATCATAAGTGGGCCCTATATGGGTCATGGTAAGACCCTTGAATAGTTAACCTCATCATTTACATGTATTTGTTTGTCTCCAATGTGGGTTTTATACACTAACTTCGATCTTTGAAATCAGATAGTTATTTTCCTTTCCTTGCCTTTTGCATTTTAACGCCACTTCAATATCTTTGTGACAGGGGATGCATCTATCATGGATAATAATGACCCATCCATGAATTTTTATCAAGACCGATGCCATCAAGGCCGTACTGGCATGCTGAGTGACATTGTTCAAGAATGTCGACGTGTGAAAAGACATTTTTTTTATCGTCAAGGTCGTAGTGGCATGCTGGGTGACATTGTTAAAGAATGTCAACTTATGAAGAGACACTTATTTGCTCGGCTAGACCAAGATCCGCAGGTGATATCTAATGAACTAACTCTCCCCAAATGTCTGATGACTGATAACAATGTTTCATTGATGCATTATTATCAAGATCAATCTCGTTGGGGCCACACTGGCTTGCTGAGTGACATTGTTGAAGAATGCCGATTTATGAAGAAACGGTGTTTTGCTTTGCAATACCAAGATCCTCAGACGTTGGATTCAAGCTTGCAACAGGCCTATGTTGGAGTTCCTAATGAACAGCCTCCGTCAAAACATATAAAAGTTGAGCATCTTTGTGATGGCAAAAGGGATTCAGAACTGATGATCAAGTCTTCTGCTATATCAGCAAGCTCGGGAAATGTTAGGGATAGTATAAATGATGTAGAAGTTGAGGATCTTTGTGATGGCAAAAAGGATTCAGAACTGATGATCAAGTCTTCTGCTATATCAGCAAGCTCAGGAAATATTAGCGATAGTATAAATGATGTAGAAGTTGAGCATCTTTGTGATGGCAAAAAGGATTTAGAACTGATGATCGAGTCTTCTGCTATATCAGCAAGCTCAGGAAATATTAGCGATAGTATAAATGATGTAGAAGTTGAGCATCTTTGTGATGGCAAAAAGGATTCAGAACTGATGATCGAGTCTTCTGCTATGTCAGCAAGCTCAAGAAATGTTAGCGATAGTATAAATGATGTAGAAGTTGAACATCTTTGTGATGGCAAAAAGGATTCAGAACTGATGATCAAGTCTTCTGCTATATCAGCAAGCTCAGGAAATGTTAGTGATAGTATAAATGATGATCAAGCTAGAACAAGAGCAAAAAAACCAAAGATGAAGGGTTTATCCTTGATCGAACTATTTACGTCAGATCAAATAAGGGAGCACATCAATAGTCTTAGGACTGGTCAGGTTAGTTAGTCTATGAATTTTTTAAAGCTATGTTAGCACCTGCTGTTTGTTGAAAATGGAATGGCTCAAACTCAATTCACTCACTCAACACATAACACACAATTCACGCACTCAAAATATTTTTGTTTCATTGATTCCATTTCATACAACTTCCATAACATGCATAAGTGAATGGCTGGTTGAAAAGGAGGTGGAGAAATAGGCCATGGAGTCTCATCTCTCACCCTTTATCAAGGTGGGTTATGAGATCCTCATGTGGCCTTCTCTCTACCTTACACAATGTCATTGAGCTTCTTAATCCTTCCAGTCACATTAGTGAGATCAGCCATCATGCTTAGTAGGACTGCTGGCCGATCTCCACCACAAAGAGGCTTGATCTTAGGACCAATCACCTTCACAACGTCACATCACGCACTGCTCACAATGAATATACGATCCTCCATCTTATCTGCTTTTATACCACTTGTTGATAACGGGGGGGCGCAAACTAATTCACTTACTCAACTCATAACACACCACTAACTATAATTCACTGCACTCAATATTTTCATTTCATCCCCTCCATTTCTACTGTGTTGTTTGTAAGAAATATTTTCATTTCATTCCCACCATTACTACCACGTTGTCGGTAAGTACATATTGTGCACAGTTAAAGCCCACCCATTGAGATCTCTATCAGGTACTCAACCAACTTTTTCACATCTGGTTTGGCAAGATTTTGAAGTTTGTTACTTAGAAAATTGTTTTGATGTAATTGACATTGTATATAAGTTCGGTGATTATAGATACCTATAGTAATATTTATATGCTTCAAACATCCACAGGTTTTCCTCTTTATCATATTTACTAGAACTCGCTTTGTACGCATCTCAACCAAACACCAATACTTTATATTAGAACTTGCTTAGAAATGGATCACACCTCACACAAAAATGATTGATTTTCTATTTACAATAATTATTTTGTCTTCTCAGTTGGCAGCTTAAAAATGCTACTCAAAATGACATCTGCCTTTAGAAATCAGTAAACTTTATTCTTGCTGATTTTCTTCTTTTCTGCTTTGCTTTTGACAGAGTAAATCGGTAGACAAAGGGCCTATAGCAATGAGAGATCCCATGAATGATAACCTATGCCAGCTATGTGAGGCAGAGAATATTTTCTTTGAAAAGCCTCTTCTGATTTGTTCGAAGTGTGGTGCATGTGTTAAGCGTAATGCAAAATATTATACCACAGCAAGTAGGACTTCACAATATGTATTTTGCAATTCATGTTATAGTAAGAACCATGGTGAGAGTTTCACAATTTCGGAGGTTTTCCTCAATAAAGCAGAGCTAAAAGAGCATAGGAACAATGAGCAAACTGAAGAGCCGGTAAGTGCTCTCTCAGTTCCATTAGAAAGAACTTATCCTCTTATCTCTAATGCTTAGAATAGGAACCCTGTAGCGTCCTGATCATGATATGTACAGTGTCCTGATGTACCATGTTTCAATGATCTAGACTACTGATCTAATGGTCTCATTGTAGATGGACGATTCTACCAAATAATTATGGATTGGAAGGTCCTAGCTATCCAAGATTTTGTCCTATATACCGTAATTTTTCTTCTTTTTCTTTTTTTAAAGAATTTTTCCATATGCCAAAGACGGGAATCGAAGGCTAGGATCTTTTAATCAGGAATATTCTTCAAGAACCCTCTTCCTCATTAAGCGACCATCAGATCTCAATGTTATATATGACTAAATAATGTCTTGAGCTGATTGACACACCAAGAGACTGTTCCCATCCAAATGATTGGGACCCTACTAATGATTAATCTCTCTCTCTCTCTCTCTCTCTCTCTCTCTCTCTCTCTCTGTTTGTGTGTGTATGTGTGTGTCAAACATCAGTCATGGGAAGAATTACTTAACGCTCATGAATGTTTCTCTGCAGTGGGTTCAATGTGATTATTGTAAAGGTTGGCAGCATCAAATATGTGCCCTTTTTAATGGGAAAAGGAATGAAGAAGAGGAAGTGGAATACATCTGCCCTTTGTGCTACCAGCAGGAGATCACTAGTGGAGAGCGCAAGCCTTTGACTCAGGATTTTGTTCCAGGTGCCAAAGACTTGCCTAGAACCCTTTTAAGTGACCATATAGAGAAGCAATTGTTTAAGCGTCTACAGCAAGAAAGAGAACAAAGAGCAAAGATGATGGGAAAGAGTTTTGATGAGGTAAGTTGTCTATCAAGTAATTGTTTGATTTTCATCTTCAGCAACTATGAGAACTAACAGGGAGTTGGACGTTTCCACTTCACTACCAGGTGCCAGGAGCAGAGGGTCTTGTCATCAGAGTACTCTCATCAGTCGACAAGAAATTGAAAGTACAACCTGAGTTTTGGGAGTTCTTTAAAAAAAGGAACTATCCAAGTGACTTTCCATACAAATCAAAGGTGCTGACCTCACATTTTAGAAAAAAGAATGCATAAAATTTATTTTTAGTTTTCCATTTTCTAATTATTTTAGCTTTAAGTAAGTGCTTGATCAGGGAATGAAGAAAGGAAAATTTTTTAAATGCATGTTAACTATTTATTTTATTTTTGGGGTTGGTTTGGGTAGATGGGAAGATGATGCTCCTCCTGAGATTTTACTTATGGCCCATGGTTTTATTTATTCATAGTGTTTCTAGCTGGACTACTGTGCGTGAAGACTTAGAAGTCATGTAGGTTTAAGATTATAGCCATCCGGTATTTGCTCTGCTCTTAGAAAATTGTTGCTTTCTATTCTCTGCTGCTTTCTAAGTCACATCTTGAATTGCTATGATGACCAATTTGGAAGGCTTTTGGACATTCTTATCCAACAGTCCATAAATTAATGGTTTGAATTATCCATGACTGACCTTGGTGGGAAGTTCAATCCAACATGCAAGTCAACTAACTCTATCCAACTTCACTTGGCTCACCTTTAGATCTCTATGTTAAATATCTTCTCTTTGTGTAATGTTGCAAGGTCATGATGGCTTGTGGAAGATTCTCTTGGTTAAGAAAATGATGAATTTTTTTTCAATAATATTATCATTACACCAGTCTGGATTCTTAAAAACCAATGAAATCACCAAACCATGGGGCCTACATGTACATAATTGTGACATTTAGCTAAGTATAGATTTCTTGCAATATCTTATGATTTATTTGGTCCTTCAAAATGACTCCCCATGAAGATGATTTTGATTATGTTTTTGTTTTCTTTCACCAGGTTATCATGTTGTTTCAGAAGATTGAAGGGGTAGACGTGTGCCTATTCTGCATGTTTGTCCAGGAGTTTGGTTCAGAATGCCATTTCCCCAACCAGCGGCGTGTTTATCTTTCTTATCTTGATTCTATAAAATACTTTAGGCCTGAGATCAATACTGTAAATGGGGAGGCCCTGCGCACATTCGTTTACCATGAAATATTGGTAATTCACATCTCTTGGGTCTAACTTTGCTCCTTTCCATTTGAGATTGTCTGAGAGGGCTTTGCTAATATCACAACTGTAACACCCTACCCTCACAGATACGCATGCATGATATTGTCCGCTTTGGTCCATGGGCCTCACGGTTTTGCTTCTGATGGGCCTTAACCCACCAAAAGGCCTCATGCAAAGTGAGGGTGCAAGCTCTACATATAATCCCAATTGCTTTCCTTTCTATAGTCGATGTGGGACTCCAAGATGTCACAATTCACCCCGCTTAGGGCTGCACGTCCCCGTGCAGTAGCCTGCCTATTCATGTAGCCTGCCAGCCCTTTTGGCCTGCCCACATAAGAACCCGCCACTTGCACCAGACTACGGCAGGGACCTACACTCAAACTAGTTGAGAGTCAGCTCTAATACCATTTGTAACGCCCCATATCCACACATACGCATGCATGATATTGTCCGCTTTGGCCCATGGGCCTCATGGTTTTGCTTCTGGTGGGCTTTAACCCACCAAAAGGCCTCATGCAAAGTGAGGGTGCAAGCTCTAGATATAATCCCAATCACTTTCCTTTCTATAGTCGATGTGGGACTCTAGGATGTCACAATAACACTTGAATGCTTGTCTCCATGCTACCACATGGCTTAGGTGTGACTTATGTGTAATACGTACGAGTCATGCTATGGTTAGGACCCACCATGTACGTCACATGGCTCAACAATAACAGTATAGGGGTTCCATGTTTATGTTGGTGAATGGTGAGAGTTGAGACCATGAACAGGTTCCTGATAAATTCAAGTACTAAGACTGTGATTAGTGTTTCATTCAATGTTTGATGTAAATAACAAAAGGGCTTGTTATTTAGTTAGACATTGTTTTTTAACATATGGATCTAACTTTAAGAAAGAAATGTTTTGAGTTTTAGGCCAGGTATCTTACCCAATAAACCCTTCCTGATGCACATCTTCAATGGAGTCCTGCAGCATATAAATGGGCATGGAAAGTGTAGTGTTTTATTAGTACATATCTGTACTTTACCAGGGCTTTTTATTTTTTATTTTTTTATTATTTTTATTTTTTCTTCTTGATTGCTGATGATTAATTCTTGGTGAATCTTATTTTTATATGTTTTCAGGTAGGATACCTTGATTACTGCAAGAAACGAGGTTTCACTAGCTTCTACCTATGGGCCAGCCCCCCTTTAAAAGATGGTGATTATATCCTATATTGCCATCCTGACATACAAAAGACACCAAGATGTGATCGGTTGAGGGAATGGTGAGTCTGTTCATGTGTCTCTGTGTATTTATTCATTGTTCATAACTTATGTAACATGGACTCTGCTCTTAAAAATGGCAATCCAACATCCATTTTGTGATTCTATTCCTGCATGTTCTTTTCCCCAAATGGTTTCTATTCTTGTATGTTAGCTATATTTATGTGCTATGCATCTTCTTATGTATTTATAGCTACGCAAGTACATTTTTTTCTGCACCTTACACATTATGTCTTTAATATATTATTCCACGTGAAATTTTGACTATTATTTTTCCCTAATTATATGTTTTGGCACATTTACTTTTCCATTATATGCATGTATTTGTCCAGTGTAGATGGCTTTAATACGTATCTGACATCCCCTGAATGATCACTCAGGTATTTATCAATGATACGGAAAGCCACCAGGGAAAAAGTTGTTGTGGGATGTACTAATATATATGATCACTTCTTCATGCGTACTGGTGAATGTAAGGCTGAAGTTACGATGGCTCAATTGCCATATTTTGATGGTGACTACTGTCCAGGTGTTATGGAAGAAATTATCAAGAAAGAGAAAGAAAAGGGGGCAAAACGTGTAAGGGTTCGGAAGTCTGTCAGATGCACTGATTTGTCTGAAACTCTCTCAGGGGAGGATATGCTCCTAATGCAGAAAGTAAACCTTCTTACTGATCTTTCCTTTTCATTTATCATGCAACTTCTACTAAACTTTTTCCAATTTCCACAATTGAATATTTGTTCATTAATTTGGCACTTAGCATATGATTAGTGATCCATTTGGATGCACTTCATATTACAAATGTTTTTCGTCTTTTTGAAGAATAGATGGTTGTCCATTTCTGACTGTTTGGGGTACAAATGAAGTTAACAATTGCATTTAGTGAGAATTGGATATTGATTTTCCAGCTCCTCAAATTAATGATTCTAATGAGTTCTGTTGGTGATTTGGATGGAAAAGGTTGAAGTCATTATTCTACTAGTAGTGCTACACTGTTACCTGATATCCTTGCGACCTCAAACTCATAACGGAAGTGACAACCACCCAGTTTACCAATATATTCAAAGCTCTAATATTTGGGTTGACATCCAGTGCACATCCAACAGAATATATATAAATATATGGGCTGTACTTACCTTTGGACCATCCTCGTGGACCCATGTGTTGAAAGAAAACGGGGTTGGATCATAGGTTGTCCCATGTGCTGAAATAATTGGGGTTCACACAGTGCCATTTAAATTAGACAAAAACATGCATATATTTGAAAGGTAAATGTGCCAAAACCATTTAAGCAGGGAAAAACAATATTTAGAATGTCATATGCAAAATATTTTACAGTTTATAATTGTGTAAGATGTAGAAAAATGTAATTAAATAGCTATAAATATATTAGAAGATACATGGCATATAAAAATCGCTAATGTACTAGAATAGAAACCATTAAGGGGAAAGGGGTTAGGGTAAATAAATGGATGTAAAATTTTACACAAATATATAGGTCTCAAATCTCAATGACATATTTCAATCGGCATGGCCCAAGTGGGTCTTACAGGAAAGGGGGACCCATATATTTTTGTGTGTGTGTGCGTGTGCGTGTAAGTGTGTGCACGTGTAAGTGTGTGCACGTGTGTTTTAGGAGAAAAACCCCTCCTAGTAGGACCCACCAGGATGCATAATGATTATGGAAGTCCATTCGATGGAAAGATCTATATGAGACCTACCTATATGCAAAATTTGGACCTCATAAGATGATCCTAAGTTCCTAACCCTTTGATCTGTGGCCTTAAAATTTAATGGTTTTATAAGTATCATTTTCTTATGATTTCAATTTAGTAGTTAGGAAAAAGTGGATAAGTGTCAAATTTGGACTTGTTTATATATATATATATATATTTATGGGGAATATTACTATGCATCCTTCCCCTCACCATGTGGTGAGGGACAAATGCATATTCAGAAACATTTATGCACAAAAGAAGAAAAGTCATTTACGGTATTATGAAAAACAAGAATCTTCATATTTAAAGAGGGAAAGCCATGTCATTGTTCTAGTAATATTCCCCTATATATATAAATATATAGTAGAATATTAGTATGCACTCATCCCTCACCATAGGGTGAGGGACACTTCCATATTTGGATATATTAATGTACAATTTATAAAAGACAAAAAGTTATATGAAAAAGAGAAATGCTCGAGTACAAATAAGGAGTTCCATGTAATCATCCCTTACTCTATGGTGAAGGAAGGATGCATACTAACATTCATCAAATATATATATATATATATGAAAGAAACTGTCTGCACGGACCATTTCTCATATTGGGGCGTGTTGTCACACACAATCCCCTAAATTGCCCCGTCAACCCATTTTGGCTCCCATCCGAATGGGATGGGACCCAAAATGGGCTGACGGGGGCCATTTAGGGGGGTTGTGTGTGTGGTCCATTGGCCCCACTATGAGAAACGGTCCATGCAGACCGTGTGGAGGGTCCTTATAGGACCGTCTCTCTCTCTCTCTCTCTCTCTCTCTCTCTATATATATATATACACGCATGGGATCCACTAGAGAAGAGGCCCCTATATTTATGTGTGCGTGGATATATTGCAATTTTGTATTTATTTGGAGTCTAATTCTTTTACCCACCTTGCTTTCTGTTTGTTTTACGATTGACTTTTTTCTCCTTTTTCTGTCACAGCTTGGGCAAACTATCCGGCCAACAAAGAAAAACTTTATCGTGGTCCATCTGCAACATGCTTGCTCCCATTGCTGTGAACCAATAGTTTCTGGAAAGCGATGGACTTGCAACCAATGTGAAAACTTTCAGCTTTGTCAGAAGTAAGCATCATAATTAAGAAATGACATATTATGAGCTAAATGCACATATGGTCATTTAGTTGGCCATCTATGATGAATCCCTGCAGAATCACATACTCTTCATGTACTGCATTGGCCTAATTTGACCATATTTGACCCTTGTCAAAGTAATACTCACCATTGATTGAATCACCTTGAGTTTACACAGGTGAATCTCTGGGGCCTTAAATTAAGCGCTGTCATCCATCTGACAAGGATTACTTTTAGTCGAACCATATGTGCTATGAAACCAACCTTGGACGATTTGACTGACTGGGGGTGCTTATTGCTCACAATTGAGCCCCACAAGTATGAATCACCTTGTTACAGTGTTGTTGTAAGTGCCACATCAGGCTTCATTGTGTTTATTTTTCAGTTTACAGTTTGTTACTAGAACTGTATAGTGTTTCTCAGTCCTCTTCAAAAAGAAAAGAAGAAAAAAGGGAAAAAGAAATAGAAGCATCATTGCATTTTATTTTAGAGTTTGGTACTGCTGGGATGAAGTGAACTCTTATGCTAGCTCAGCAAGTGTTTTCTGAGATTCCTAAGTTAGTACTTGGAGTACCATGGTTCAGATGATCCAAACCATTGATCTAATGAGACTCACGGTGCATGCTTGGTTTCCCTTAAGCTTCCCACATTGGATATCCTAACCTTGGTTCCTCGGCCTTCTTTTCAGTTGAAAGGTTATCATCTTCTAATTTGTGATCTTTCGGAGCATCTTCCATCTTGTTTCTGACTTATCATCCGAGATTGAATCACATGAACAGTCCCACACTCGAAAGGGCAAAATGTCATAGAAATAAGGTTGATACATAAGACTACCCCATTCTTGTATGTTTATTTGGCATTCTCTTGTGTCTAGTGCGGTATTGGACTTGTTGCCTCATAAAAAAATATGCATTTTCTATTCTAATAGTTTTGAGTTCTTATGTGATTGTTTAGGTTCTATTTTCTTATTTCTATTCAATTGCAGGTGTCATGATGAAGAAGAAAAGCGTCACAAGAAGGACAAGCACCCTACACAAAATGAGGAAAAACATTTACTATATCCAGTGAGTTCCTGAAATAAAAGTACCATTTTATAACAAATATTTTTGAAAGCTTGGTCTTGTCAATTCTTCAAACATTTTCAACATTTCACTGTAAAAATGGCAAACATTTGAAAATCTTTATTTAATGCAAACCAACTTTTCAGGTTGAGGTGAAAGATGTGCCTTCAGATACTAGAGACAAAGATGGGATTCTTGACTGTGGATTTTTTGACACTCGCCATGCATTCCTGAAGCTTTGTCAAGTAAATCATTATCAATTCAATACTCTCCGCCGTGCTAAGCATTCCTCAATGATGTTGCTCTATCATTTGCATAATCCAAGAGCTCCTGCATTTACGAGAATATGCATCATATGCTTTAATGAAATCAGCGCAAATAAGGGTTGGCATTGTGAGACCTGTTCAGAGTATGATGTATGTGATGATTGCTATCATCAGGAGGGAAAACAACATTTTCACAAGCTGACGCATTGTCTTATACAGTCTAAAGAGGTTTTAAAGAACTAAGATTTAAAGGTATTCTTCATTATCTTCAGAAAATATAGTTCTATAAATTTAGAATGTTAAGAATTGAGTTTCATTTATGAGTAATGAATTAAAGTTGTTTTAGGCACTCTGCATTTATATCTCATTCAATTAATAGTACTACTGATCACTCGTCAAATGCTTGGATGTTTAAAACGTGGTTGTATTGTTGTAACATTCTAAAATTAGTGGTAATGTCCCTAAGACCCTCCAACAGGTTTTTCCAAATAGAAATAATAGGAAATGAGTTTGTTTGAGAGACAAAAACCATAGGACTTGGCCAACTAGGTGACTTCGGAGGTTACTCAACTCGGCACTTGCTGAGTTCGAGTTGATTCAATTTGCTCGGACTTGACCCTTTTCTTTTAAAACCATGGCCATGGCTTTGAGGTTGTCAATATTTTGGGTTTTTACTCCAATGATGTGTAAAAGTCAAATGAGTGCCAAATTGGGGTGAATGACAATTCACGAGGTGGGGGTATTGCATGAGGGGTAATGGATCATAGGTGGGTGGGTTGAAAGAAAATCTTTGTTCACACCTAAGTTGCCAACTGTTTACACCTTATGGTACCTCTAATCACACTCGCACATGAAAAAATCTGTATCTATGTATGTATGTAATTGATCATGTAAGGATGCCAAGTTATGGAAGTCAGGTGGGGTTCGGAGGGAGATGGAATACTACATGGCCCAATTGACTATTTGTGCGTATCACTATTGATCTGCTGAGTGATGGATTGCCTTTATGGGATTCTACACATCAATAATACATTAGGTATGGTGCCAATTCCCTAGACATAACAGGTGTTGGGAGGAAATGTGATCATAGGTGGATTGCACACATGGTTTGGAGCTCATGAACTTCTGTGCTGCATAGTTCACCTGAAAATTTGCATACATCTGTTTGTGTATATGTATATGTATGTATACATGTTTCCCATCTATCTTTAACATCTGCTCATTCATCATTCTTTCATTTTTTTTTCATCTTTAATGAGTTTTATGTGTTCAAGGTCTAAATTCTCTCTCATATTTGGCTTATTATCTTGTTCTCATTGAAGCTTGGCTAGTACTCTGCTCATGCAAATTGCAAATTGCTACAGACACAGCAACTTCTTAGTCTTTTGGTACTTCTCGTAAGTGTTATGCTTCGACTTGGAAGCTTTCCCAAATTGCCACAAAATCAAACTACATTTCCTTCTTGGCAAGAATGAAAGACTCACATTCGAGGGGGTTGAATTCATGGTGAGAAAAGTTGGTCTCTCCTTTGATTGCATAAACTTGTTGCAATGAGCAACTACAGGATACCTCATTGCAAGTGCGTATGACCTTTCCACCTTTTAAGATATTTGTTATCAGTTAGCATCCTTTGACAGTTACTAGTATTTTTTTTTAATTCCTGTTTTGTGTTTCCCTAGTGACTTGAAAGATCATATGAAGAAATTGCAGTTATCAGGAGGGTTAACAAGGTAGCAGACTAGAAGTAGGCAACCATATGTATAGAACTAATTGTACAGCTCGGTGAAAGGATTCTGTAGAAAGGAGGGTGCTAATTGCCAAGATGGTGCAATGTACTTTAGATGCATACAGAAAAAGATGAACAGCACTAAAGTTATTCTTTGAATTTCTTCAATGAATAAATTTCTTCAATGACGTTAGTTGTATTCATTTGCTATTCATTTGTAACATGAGGAATGGTAACAAAGTAACGGAATAAAAATGGATTTACAGGACACAATGTGATATTTGATTTTAGTGAAAGTAGGATGGTTAACCTTTTTTTATTATTTAACCTTTTACCATAATGATTTCAAATTCTAAGGAATGGTTGAAAGGTAAACAGTAAACAATGGACTGAAAGAATATAGAAACTTAAATTAATTAAAAAACTAATTACATGTCATAAGTATAAACTAATACTTAACAGTAATAAAAAAAATGATACTCAAAATCTATGGAAAAAAATAATCGAAATTAGTACCACATGAGGATTTCCAATCTACATCTTCATGGATGACTGAGGCATGGTATTAATAAATAAGTATAGTTTAACATTTTCTAATCTTTAGTGTTGAGAGAAATAAACATAAAACACATGTGTTCAATTCAAAATTAATAATTAGATTGTTTTGGGTTTTTTCTTTCAATTAAAAGAGAAGTGTGGGCACGTCTCTTTACATATAGCTCTACTTAAATTTCGGCCTACGCCCCATACATAGGAAGGTGTATTAGTATAATGAAATAAAGAAGAATCCTATATATTATCAAGACATCACTCTTCTTTCACTTTTTTAATCGACGGTAATGGTTGTAAGTGAAATATTCTCCATGGGAACAATTACTCTGATGTTTTGATGGGGAAAAAGAAAGGGGATACAAGGAAAAAAAAAAAAAAAAAAAAAATCTTCCCCTTGGTTTCTCACTTTTTGCAAAAGGTGAAAAGGTCAATTTTAAGAGCCGAGTGAGTCAAGGCTTTGGCCAGTCTACTCTTTCTAGCTAGATTTTTCTTTGTTTAAAATTCCAAACAGTAGTGGAGGTTTTTTCTTCCCGGAATTCCAACTGACTTGTTTGAACGAGGAGAATTCTTTAAACCGGCATTTCAAATGACACTTTCGCCGTGTAGAATTCTCATATATCCTGCATTTGAAATGCTAATCAGTTCCCACTTCCCAGACTTCCACTTAACTGGACAGCATTTGGAATTGTCCAACGTCCAATATAAGAAATCCTGGAACCAAACATGCCCTCAAAAATCTAATAGCCAAACTAACTTCAGCGGGGTTTTTGGAAATGCACTTTTAGGAAGTCCGACCAGACACACTACTCTCCAATTAAAATGGAGTTAACCGTTTGCACTGCAATACATTCGGCCATCCACTTTTCCTCCTTGCTTTCTTTCTCTTATCTCTATTTTTTTAGCTTTAATTGACCACCCTCTTCATCACTCTTCTAACCTTCAGAACAACACATCTAAAAGGGAATTTATGATCGACTATCCTTGTTTGCCAAAAGGAGCCATCAAAGACACTATCAATGGAAACAAAGGTTATCTTTAAAATGAGGAAAGTCAAATATTGGCTTCTACGGATCCCCCAGATCCATTACTCTTCTTTTTCAGGGAGATGGTCAATCTTGTTAATGGAATTCTGCAAACACGTTCATTCTTGTTTTCATATTAATATCCATCTACCAGGCTGTGGGGTCCCAAGTTATCACATCCGGATGTAGTAGTAAAATGTCAGAGTGTGATAAATATAATGAAGGAAATGAAGGAATTGATTGTGACTCTACATTGGCATTTAAGCAGTAGAAAGGTGTTCTTCATTCTACTTTCATATAATTTATTAAGTCATTTGTGAGGTTCTCTATTCAGTGCCTAGTGACACCAGTGGGTTGGTTGTGTTTGAGTGGAACACCATTGTGAGAACCTGCTTTAGTCTAGCATTTAACCTTCTTCATTTCATTTTGTGAACGTGTGTGTCGCACTTGCATCTGTCTTCAAGTCGAGAAAGGCAATCTCACTGGGTAGGTGTGGTTATGTAATTGGTGTTGGGAGTAGTTTAATGCTCTTGTACTTTGTCTCTTTCTTTTCTATTTTTGGGTTTGTATCCTTGTTGCATTTGATTTAATTTTAAAAAATATCGTTACCATTCAAAAAAGGATTTTGGGGCCATCTGCATTTCACCTTTGAGCTTGGATGCATCAACGGAACGCATGCAGACATTTTGCCACGCATGCTTGCAAACTATGTAAAAGATCCTGATTAGTTATTTTAGAATAAAGGAGAATTTTGGCAAAAATCACTGAAAAATTCAAATGCAGAAATTTCAAGCTGTAAAATGCAAAAAAAAAAAAAAAAATGCAACAATCAACAAAATAATTGGAACCCAACCTGTGGGGACCCAATAGGGGATCCCACACGTGTGTCCAAGCCTGCAGCCACATGGACACCACTAGCCTGGGCTGTGTGGACCAACTTGTAATTTTCCTTAACATCGAGGGTGCCTTCATAAATTCAAAAATTGTGTCCCAGAATCACTCAGATGCTTATCAAAACACTGATGGGGAAGGCAGTGATGAATGGAACAAAACAGGCCCTAGGTGGGCCTCCCAAGAGAGGTCACACAGCCTCTCTATGCAGTCCAGTTAGCCGCAGAAGGATTTCCTAGTGCAAAAGTGAGCACATTCAACTGTGCCATCAGCTTGTTTCCGTCGCCAATTATCTCATTTTACAAAATAAGTTGTTTTTCTCAATTATAGAAATGAAATGAGCGAATATACATGCACCCAGTGCAGCAGCTAATAACAATAAATGAGGCACATAATGATTATTAACATGGAGCTTTCTTCAAAACATAACAAAACAAAGCATCGATCCACAGAAACTTTAAAATACTTCTCCAGAATCAAAGTTCCACAAAAGATCCAATACTAGAATGTCCCTAATGACAAGAACTTAGGACATTTCAATTGTCGTGGTCTAAAGATTCAGTTGACCAGTTTAACCATCTTCCTGGCCCAAGTTGAAATTAAGTCACCTTCACAGTTTTGGCCAAATAGTATGCAGCTATAGCTCACTATTCACTGATCTGCTTCAACTGTACAACACCTGCAGTCATCCATGCTTCAACTCTAGTCCATCTGCTGTCTGAAGCATGGTGAATCTTCCTCCTGATAACATTCATTCCTGCAAAAATACCTTTAAGACCATCTTCCACACTAAGCAGAGTACACTGCAATCATGCAGCCTCGATTATCAATAACCTGCTATAATCCCTAATTTACAAAAAAAAAAAAAAAAACAACAACAACAACAACATTCATTTATCTCCACATTTGTAACTATGCATGAATACAGCATATGACATTTCTCCAGAATCCACTGTCTGCAGCTCTGAGCTGGACTTGTGGTGTCAACGCAGCACCCCCTCCGTAGTAAAAATAAAAAACCTCCAGCTTATTGTACCGAATTAAGCACAAGCCCATCCATAGTGGCACCAGCAGGATGTATTAACTGGATCTTCTACGTGTACACAGAACCATACATTTCAGTCAAACCTATCCATAAGCCATCAATACAGTTTCCCTCGATACACTGCCCTTGCATCTTGACACGATTTAAACAATCAAGAACACACAAATGTAAAGCTGTTTATACAATGAAGTTAATGCTGTCGTTTAAAACAGCTTCAAATTTAGTACAGGAATCAAACAAGGAGAAAATAATAAACCGTGATTCCTTTGAGAAGAGAAAATAAGAAAAAGCATCTCCTACCTAAAAAAACAGTTTCTACCACCCTTATTTGAATGAAATACAGACATCACAGAGCTCTTAACAGCAGACCCGAAAAAACATGCAGTCAAGACCCCGTAAATAAAAAGACAATCACATAACACATCATGTTGTAAAGAATTTCCACAGCTTCTTCCCTACTGAAGCATTGTGCCTCTCAGACTCATCATCATCGCCAGATTGGTCATCTTCACTGTCTTCAGTCCTATATCCATCCTCATCATCATCAGCCGCTTCTGTCGTCCCATTCACTTCCTCTTCCCTCTGACCATCGCATTTGACCAACCCCATGACTGCTCCATCCGTCTCTGACCCAAGTTCCCCCATCTCAGGCTGCAATGTCAAATGAGTAGTTTGATCAAGGGTTTTATGCTTATAACTAAATGGCCTTTCTGATTATTGAATAAAGTAAATAAATTAATCTACTTCATCATTATAAGAAAAAGAAAAAACATTCTGGACTCATAGCCTCAGGTAAAGATCTAAGCCCTAGTGGACCCACTTGGATGCATGGGAGCACACTGTAATGGAAAGGTCTCATCGTGGATGCCTTTGATAAAATTCATATCAATCAGATAACCACAAACCATTAATTAGGAGCCTTCAAGTTTAAAAATTTCCTAAGTTGCTTTTTTTTAAATGAAATTCAATCCAACTGAGCATAATTCAGATTAGCGTCAAATGAGGGGGACTGTCAGTCATGGGAGGTCCCACATGGTGGTTAAAAAAAAATCATAAGTTGCCTACACTTGGAATGTATTTACTGCAGTAAGGTCCACACTGTATCTACTACAAAAGGGTAAGCCTAGAAAGTACATTGGTACAGGTGTGGGTTGACCAGATCAATAGACATGACTAGCTTTCAACCAATGATTAAATATTGTAGAAACCAATTGAGGATCCCTGGATATACTGGCAAATGTCCCTCAATTCCTTAATTCCTTTTAAGGTAAAAAAAATTTGGTCCATGTTCTCATGCATAGGACATGGTCAGGTCTATCTTTCTAGAAGCACCAAAAGCATAAGGCAGTTTTGTGTGTAAAGAGCTGAACTATGAACTGTGTTTTATATTATTTTGTTGGCACATTGGGCTACTAGCTAGGATTGATACTCGAGTACCCAGGGATCGATCTTTCGGCATGTGTGAACTATCAAATGCGAACACCACTCAACCATGAGTGTGTTGGTGACAGAGACTAGCCGAACAACGAGCAGTTAAAGCAACAGAAAAAGTATACGTGCTCAACTCCATTTCATAATGAAGGTAAAAGGAGCATCCATCATGGCAGGTTCCAGCCCCATAGTGCATACACACAAACATATTGTTAAGCCTTCTTAGAAGTTAGAACTGTGTTCCTCTGAGGTAAATCAGCAATTTCGTAAGAGAGCCATTCGCGCACTGTCATCCCCTACAGGTGGGCATTGGTGTCCCTAACCACAAGCTTTCTACCTAATCTCTCAGCACATCCATTTGTTACCCAAACTATTTAATGTTTATGAGAACCAAACCTAACTGACTGAATGTTTCCTGTATCATTCTCTTGCATTGCCATTTCACAATCTACAATAGAGACACTAAAAAAATTAAGGGGTAAAAGCATCAGAATGTGCACAATATCGTGATTCATGACAGGCAAATATATACTTAATAGGGTTAAAAGAATCAGAACTTGAAAAGTGTCCAGATGAGTAATGTAAAGCAGCATATTGTTCCTTATTGATTATTGTTACAGAACATCAGAAGAGAGAACAATTACCCTGAAAAACTTCTGTGATGAAAATTCCTCTCGATCTTCCAAAACATTTTCCACTGTCGTATGCAACATGAGCAGATTGCCGCCATTCTCACCCACAACTCCATCAGAAGGCGCATCAACAGGTTCAATAGGAGGCACTTCATCTGAATTCCCTACACCTCTAGTCAACTCATTTTCAGGTAAGGTAGTTGGCTGTGGATGATCTGCAGTCTTGGTTCCTGTACAACTGGGCAAGGCTTGCACTACAGGAGCTGTTCCAGCACTGTTTGACATATGGACAATGCTCTCATTACATTACACTAAAAATGCATTATATATATAGGAGAATATTCACGTGCATATGTCCCTTACCATATTGGTGAGGGACACTTCTTTTTTGGAAGGTATTAATGTGCAAAAGGACAAAACAATTACACCTCACACACGTTTTTGACCTTGATAGGTCCAAAAAAGGAAGTGTCCCTCAAAAATATACGGAAATACCCATATACCGAATTATTCAAGTGAGCACATTTCTCATAGGGTTTTTTGTGAGAAGTCTAGGTGAGGCCTATCTATCACCCAATCCAAATCTTGCATTACACAGTAACCCTCTAATAGTCACACAGTTTTGGTTAGATCCGAATTTATTTGACTATTGGATCGATTGTGTACCGATCTGAATGGATTGAATTTGTGGGCCACTGGGGGCCAAACTTGATATCTAGGGTGGTCCCACATGGATCTTTCCAGCCCCCTTGGTCCCATCTCCAAATGAGACGTACAAGTAGGCCTCATAAAAAGTTCTCACAGTAAATATTACCCATATATATATTGATCAGTAACAGAAACTTTCATTAACGAAAAAAAAGGAAACAAGTACAAGAAAAGGAAAAAAGAAGAAACAAAGGACAAAGAGGTACAAGAGCATTATATCACATAAGATACGGAAAAAGCTTGCTAATGCTTCACAGGACAAATGCTAGTGTGCTGCATGCAACATGGGACCCAAATAATATATATCCACAATGTAGATGTCCAGCCCTAACATAAACTCAATGTTCATGAAGAGGGGCACTGGTACCAATCCACTGGTAGATCAGTGGCAACTGGCAAGGCACTTACCCTCCACAAAATCAACCAGGGACTGATCCCAGGTTGTAACGCTAATGATGAGGGACTTGTCTATAACACCCTTTTCTTTTTTTTAATTGTTTTCCCTCAGTTTGTAAATAAAGAGGACCTCAATTTACAGACATCTAGCATCGTGCACCAGAAATTTGGTAAAACCAAGTGCATTGGTGCCCCATTTTGTCATGCAGCAATTGCACACAAGTACATCGGGAACTACAGTCAGTTTGTGTTTCTCAGCGGTGGAAGACTCACACGGTGGATCGTCTGAAGTTGTACCGTTTCCCACCAGGAGTTTGCATTCCTGGAGCCACTGTTTGTCGCCTTTTCCGTTGCCCTCCTGTAGTGACACTAGCAGAACGGCCTTCACTGTCATCAGCATCCTGCTCGCTAGTTGTAGTTTGAGAATTGTGACTGTATTGCCGCTTCCGTCCAACATTTCTAGATCTTTCATCTGTATAATGATAATCGTCTTTCCTTTCATTTGCCTGTCCAGGAACTTCGGATTTTCCATTCACGTGCTCATCTTCATCCATTCCAAAGCTTTCCCCAAGGAAAGCCTTTGCATCTTCCACAACTTGCTTAAGGGAGCGTACACCTCTAAGCCTGCCTCTCTTACCAGGTCCGCGCTTGCCACGCTTTAAAGGAGGTTGTGAATCTACAGAAAACCCTTGTGCCACAGGTTGGGAGTCTCCTGCATTTTCAGGTGATATGGATAAAGCTTCGGAATCTCCTTGTCCCTTGACCATGTCACTCTGTGCCTCAGTGATAGGTTCACCTTCCATCTCTCCATTGCTGGCATGAGATTGGATCCTCTGGACATCAACTGAATCGCTCACAACACCACAGGAAGGTGCTGGTTCATCTTCGTCTGCATTAAACCTTTCAGACAATTCCCTGTTAACCAAAGGAGACCCATCTGCTCCACCTTGGGTAGCATTGTCAGCTTTCTTTCCTGCTGAAAAAATAAATAACCTTGATTTGCATTTCTGAAGCCAGGACATACGACTGCTAGGAGTCACATTATTTGAAACCGTTCCCCCCGGAGATGTTTCAATTTGTTGCTTCTCAAAAGAGGCCAGCCTTCCTTCCAGACTTGGATGAAGAGCAGCAACCCCAGAATCCTCAATTTCCAATAAGGGTTGAAGGTCACACCCTAATGGTTCTCCACAATTCACACAACACTTATGCTGCTCAACTAGAGCAAGGAACCGCCCCTTCTCCTTAATAAACTCTTCTCGTTGTTCCTTTAAGGTCTTACTAAGTCGGCCAAGCTCATTGATGTCATTCTGTATCTCAAAACGGTCATGATCAAGAAGCCTTCTGCTGGTTGCAAGCTCTTTCTTTTCCCTCTCGATCCTCTGCTTTTCCAAATTCGTTTCTTCCATTTCCCTTGTAGCTTGCTCTCTTAGGGAACTAATATGAGACAGCTCTTTCCCTGTTTTTTCATCAAATACCCTCTCCTTTTCCTGCAGCTGTTTCTCCATATCCTCCCGCTTATTTTGCATGGACGCCTCAAGATCACGAATCCGGAGTTCAAAGTCACGGAACATACTGTCACGCTCTCTCCGGGCCTCCTCCAAAAACGTGGACCGCTCAAGTTGCATGGTTCCCTCAAATGCTTCCTTGTCCAATCTGAGAGCTTCAAAATCCCTCTGAATCAGAGCCTCTGTCTCTAGCCTCTTACTTTCTAATCTTTCCTCTTCCTCTATTTTCCATTTCACCAGTTTTTCCTTTTCCTCCTTGAACCGATCCATCTCTCTAGTTATCTCAGCTCTTTTCACATCCAGCACCTCCCACTCTCTCTCAAAATTCTCTCTTTCCTGCTTCAGCTCCTCCCTTTCTTTGATAACCAATTCTTTCTCACCATGGTAATTGTCTATTTCCTGTTTCAAATTTGTCTTTAGGCAGAATAATTGTTTCCTCTCCTCTTCGGTAACAATCAGATCTTGCTGCTTCTTAAGAATTTTTTCTTTTTCTTCTTCCACCGAAGCCTTTTCTTTCTCAAACTTGTCAATGAGATTCAGTAACTCCTGTCTTTCAGTCTCCACTTGTTTCCTCTTCATTTCTAACTCCTTCGCTTCAGCTTTGATTGACTTATCCTTATCCTTCAATTCTTTAGATTTCAATTCAGAGTTTCTCTCTTTCTCCTTCAGTTTTTCTGTTTTCTTTTCTAGACTTTGTTCCCTTTTAGCAATTGTATCCTCCCTGCTCTTGATATTGGCTTCCTTCTGATCCACTGCAGAAAGCTTTCTTTCAAACTCCTGCTCAAGAGCTTTTCTCTTTTGGACCATCTCCAGCTCAAACTTGTGCCTTTCTGAATCTAGAACAGCAGTGTGTTCATCAATGATCTGTTGAATTTCCATCTGAAAAATAAATAAAAACAACAGAATCAGAACACTAAACTTTTGCAGACAATAAAAAAATAATGAAAAGCAATGGAATCAGAACACCCTTAATATTTACAGAACATAAAACAAATAATAACTTTTAATTTAGAAACAAAAAACAACTCAAAAGGAATCATTGAGGGCTGGTTTCTTTACTGGAATTTCTAGAATTTATGTTCGGTGGTCGTCAGTAAATTCCAATTGCTGGAGTTTGAAATGTGTCCGAATTCTATCATTCCTAAATTCCTAGGTTCATTCATGCTGGAATTCCCGAATAAGAATTTCATGCATCTAGAATTCTTAGATTCCCCATTTCTTCATGCTGGCATTCCTACATTAGAGTTTCATCCAGCTTGAATTCTTAGATTGCCCGTTTCTTCATGCTAGCATTCCTGCATTAGAGTTTCATATATCTTGAATTCTTAGATTCCCATTTCTTCATCCTGGCATTCCTGCATTAGAGTTTCATACATCTTGAATTCTTAGATTCCCCGTTTCTTTGTGCTGGAATTGCCGCATGAGAGTTCCATGCATCTTAAGTTTTTAGATTCCCCATTTCTTCATGTTGGAAATTCTGAACGAGAATTCCATACAGCTTGAATTCTCAAAATTACCTGTTTCATAGCCACAAGAATTCCTGATCGGAAATATATGAATTGCAGTACGTCATGCCTAATTTCAGAAAATATAGTGTGGGCCCACCAAGGAACTCTAATACAAGCAGACCTTTAGAAATTGTGGTATTGTGTGGCCACATTTAGAAATTGTGACACATGGTACCCACCTTCAGAAATTATGACATAGGGCCAGCTTTGGTAATTGTGATTGGTGGGATCGCCTTAGGAAGAGCCCTTCTATACTACTCGGAGGAGAATAGCAAGGCAGCTAAGGGATCACCATTTCAATTTAGTTAGTGTTTCAAGCAAATTATGCCACATTCGGTTAATATCCAGGATAATAAAACCCTATAAAAAAGCAAAAACTCCAGAAAAGGTACTTTAAGATATATTCTCCCATGAAAGAGATAGTGAGACCATTGTCCTCAGCAGACAAATCACCAACAGAAGTTCCAGACTCAGTCATACCATCAGGTAACCCTACAAATCTTGATGTTGATCTTAATCTCACTGTTGCCGAGTGTAAGGAAACTTGTTCTAGTGTCCAAAGACACCCTATCAAAAAAATTGTCATCACTAGCATGTCTTGCTTTAATAAGCCAAGCTATGCCCCAGCTTAAGTGGGAGTGTTGAGATATGTATCAAGACATACTAGTAATTTTTTAAAATTCAGGTTTTATTTTGTAATTCTGAAAACATAAGGAGTCTTCTTCTAAATTTTCAGAATCAAATTAATATAAAAAACAATAGGCAGGTCACAAAGCCCTAGTGAAGCCTTTCTCTTCTTCCCCTATTATGCGATTTCTCATATTTTTCCATCCTCATACATATTATGCATATCTTAAGACTTTTTTCTTTTCTTTTCTTTTTTTTTTGGAATGGTGTCTTGCACATTTTGAAGACTTCAATTGTTATAAATTGACTTGCTTTAGAACTCTATTTTCCCACTGCAAGAGAAATTTGATTAAAAACTCAATCAAGTATTAAAAATGTTCCAACCAAGACCTTAAGCCAACCAGCTCAACATTGAGTAAAGCAGATTTTAGAGTTTTGAACTTCGAGAGCACTCCAGAAGGTCAACAAAATCCAAAACAAAAAATGTAAGGGAAAAGCTCCCCCTACAACATTGACAGTAAACTCACTCGTTCTCTGGCATAAAGCTTCTGTTCTAGCTGAAGTAATTCCTGCTCTTTTGTCTCTAGGTTCCTCTTCCGAGCATCAACTTCCTGCATACAAAAGAAATGAGCATAGTATGGAAACAACAAACAAAAGGACGTCTTAAATTGTAGAAAGGACATATAAACGACAAAGAATCTGTTAGAAGGTGACTAAAAACAATAGCTTTGGGTTCAAGGGGGTAGTAACCCTTGCAATTATTACATGGCACTGAGAACTGAAACTATCTTAGGAAGGTAGATTTTCACTTTTCAACCTAAGCCGATCATGCATCTTATTCAGACCTTACCAAACTATTGGCCCAAATGGCGTGGGAGGAACTAAAGGTTCTTGATGCATAACCAGCCATGCCTTTCTTGATGGTGAAGAACCAATCAGAAGCAAATATTAAATAAATGAGAAAACTCACCTCCTCTTTACTAACTAGGGCAGTTAATCTGATAATTATATCAGCTTCCCTCTCTTTCAAATCCAATTTAGCTCTGTCAATCTCCTTCTGCGCTTCATCAAGATCATTCTCTTTCTGGTGAAGAGTCCTGTCCCTCTCATTTGCTTTTTCCTCTCTCTGATTGAGAAGTCCCTGTCCCTCAAAAAGTCTCTCTTGACTCTTCCGTAGGCCTTCTTCCCATGTTCGCAACTCCTCCTTCTGCTTACTAAGAGCAGCCTCATGTGTATCTCGCCTAAATAAGATTAATTATAGTTACATTAGCCAAAGGGTGGCCTCAAACTGTTGAAAGATCATGAAATCATGCCAAGAGGAAACTTTTGAGGGCATTAAAACATACTCTGCTTTCAAAGACAAGCGGTCTCTACGAAGTGAACTTTCACGGATCTCCACCTCTTGTAGCTTCCTTTCCATCTCTGAGCTTTTCCGGTTTGCTTCTGCCAGCCTGGCGTCAGCCGCATGCAGCTTTGCATCTACCTCCAGTGATTTCTCTTCAACACTAGCAACCAAGGCATCAGCATCAGCCGACTTTTTATCAGCAGAATACTTGATTTCTGCAGACTCTGCACGCATGTCATGCAAAGCCTTCTCAAGCTGCAGTAATCAGCATTCTGAAAGGATCAGTACCTATAAAGCAGCATGAC
This sequence comes from Sextonia rubra, assembly GCA_037013555.1. NCBI lineage: Eukaryota > Viridiplantae > Streptophyta > Magnoliopsida > Laurales > Lauraceae > Sextonia > Sextonia rubra. Next base: position 4,028,534 of record JASUAD010000007.1, read on the forward strand.
ATTTTCAAATTTGTGTGTGGCATTTGTCAAAGCATGCACATGTAGGTACTGGTAGCTAGCGACAGTGACACCCATTGGAATGCATTGCAAGTCTTAGATTACGAATAGCTTCGAAATCAACAATTCAACATAGTTGAGACTTCTTTAACAATCAATTTAACAGACCAAAAATTTAGTTAAAATATGAGGGTTTTTTTGGCTTTTTTTTATAACAGTAAAATTTATTTATGCAAAAGAAAGAAAAAAAATTAGTTGGAATTCATTTACTAAATGATTCACATGCGTAATAATTATGCATCATGATGTTTGTTTGCACTCATGTGTGAAAGTGTTGTGTAAATAAGGTCATTTTCACACCTAAATAGGTATGAAACTCTCACATATCCTACTTCCGATAGGGCACTAATAGAAATGAAATGAACAATTGATCATAGAAATGCCCACCCTTTGGCTAACATAATTTGTATCCTCCAATTATAGAAAGGGTGGGGGTGGGCATTTCTATAATTCAATTCTGTACTTGTTCTCATTTGGTTATGAAATTGATCATGGGCATTTTGAAAAAATCCTCCAATTTGGATCCCCAATCCCATAATTCATATCGAAACATAATGAAAATAATTTGAATCTATGCAACAAATCCCATTTGCAGGTAAGTCTTTAGATTCGATGTGAATCTTACAATTTGATATTTGATTTGTCGAATCATGTAATTCGAGCAATTCAGCTTAGTGAGTATAGCCACAGCCAAGAGGTTTATTTAGAAACCTTTTCTCTTTCTTTCCTTTCTTTTGGTTAGTGTTTCTATTTAAAAGGTTATTTAGCGACTAATGAAACATCTTATTAAGAACTTCTGCAATTTGTAGAGGCTTTAGAGATGAATAAGGAAGAAGCATTCAACTAAAGCATTCAATTGCACACAAGCAGTTTTGAGCTATATTCTTTTTTCTATTTTTCCAATTTTTCATTAATGCTTTTTTAACTTTATTAGACATCCTAATATATAAGGTTGATGATAGTTTGGATGTTTTTATTATTTAAAATGAACTAGAAGAACAACTACAACTAGTTTATTTTTCCCTATATCATTGATATCTTAAACATATTTAACTATTTACGAGATACCCTGGTTATCATAACATATATATATATACATTTTATGATACACCTTGGTTGGGGTGAGTTGGTTATGTACATGGATGAAAATAGATATAAGGCGTAGCGGTCAGTTGAAAATAGCGCCGTTACATTTCGTAGCGGCCGCTACAGGACCGCTACAGTCTGCTACGGGACTGCTACGACCGCTACGGGGCCGCTACAACCGCTATAGGGCCGCTACGGAGTATGAATGATGACTACTTTTTAAAAAAAAAAATTGAAATACATATTAAAACTTATTTTGTTACTTTTTCTCTTCAAATAACATTTTTACTCAACTCTTCTACCCTTCTTCTATATTTGAAAGAACACCAAAACACATAAGATTCCCCTTCTATCCTTAAAAGAATACCAAAGCACATAGGATCTCGCTAAATTGAAATTGAAGTGGAGTGTTTTTATGAAGCTATTAATTATTATGTCATTCTACATTTGTTGTATTGACTGTTCACTGTTTAGTGTTTACTATTACACTCCTAAGTTCCAACTTTTAAATCTTGAGTCTTGACTTTAAGTTCAATACATTGTTTATTTGTTGTTATTACTTCATCACAATTTTTTTAATAAGCCTTTCATTAGTTAAGTTTGCATAACAATATAAATACATGTGAGAAAAATTATCATTACTATTATTTTTTATTAATACATCAATACAAGACCTAATGCAATGACGGAACCGCTACACCCCTTTATCTTAATTATTTTTGCAAGAAAATCATATATTCTATCATTTTCTAATATTCTGGATTTTTTAAACATTTTTTGATGATTTTTTAAAATCACACTGCTACGCCGCCGGCTACTTAGCGTTTCGACGGTGGGCCAATACACCTGTTGCTACCGCTATTTTCATCCTTAGTTATGTAGACTCTTCAATAAGATACTTGTGACAAAGAAAATGACGGATGAATACAGTTGAAGTATTGTAGTATCTATATATAAGAATAAGGGAGATATAGAAAATTGTACCAACTATCGAAGGATTAAACTTATGAGTCATACTATAAAGTTATGGGAGAGAATAATGGAGCAAAGACTTAGACAGAAGACCAAGATTGCTGAAAATCAATATAGTTCTATGCCTAGGAGGTCAACTATGGAAGCAATCTTTTCATTTAGGCACTTAATGGAAAAATATCGAGCAAAGAGGAAAAATCAACACATGATTTTTATCGATTTAGAAAAAGCCTATAATAGGGTATCGAGGGATTTAATTTGGAAGGTTTTGAAGAAAAAGAATGCCCTCAGCGGTTACATTGAAAATTTTAAGCATATGTATGAAAGAATAATAACAAATGTGAGAATCACATCTGAAGAAACAGGTTGATTCCCCGTGACTATAGGTTTGCATCAGACATTAGCCTTAAGCCCTTACCTCTTTGCATTGATTATGGATGACTTAACTGCGCATATTGAAGAAAAAGGACAATAGTGTATGTTGTTTACAGATGATATAGTATTGGTAGATGAATCAAGAGATGGTGTAAATACAAAACTCGAGAGATGGCAGGGGGCATTAAAATCTAGATGTTTTAAAATAAATAGTACAAGACAAAATATATATGGATTGCAATTTCAATAGACATATACAAAGTGTTGAAACCACTGTCAAAATTAAAACTCATGAGATACCATATCGAAATTCTTTTCGGTATCTGGGCTTGATGATTAGTAAGAATGAGGAGATTGACGGAGATGTTGACCATAAGATAAAAGCTGGATAGCTAAAGTAGAGACTAGCTTCTGGAATGCTTTGTGATAGACGAATGCTAATGAAATTGAAGAGTAAATTTTATAGGACAGTGGTTAGACCAGCTATGACATATGGATCAGAATATTGGCCAATTAAGAAGATGCATATACGTAAAATTGATGTGGCAAGATGAAAATGCTTCTGTGGATGTGTAGTAAAACTAGAAAAGATAAAATTAAAAATGAGCTCTTTCGAGAGCATTTAGGGGTAACACCAATAGGGGATAAGATTAGAAAAACCTGTTTCAGATAGTTTAGGTACGTTGAGCGTAGGCTGGTTATGGCATTGGTGAGGAAAAGTTTGGCTATCCAAGTAGATAGCCTATCAAGAGGTAGGAGTAGACCGAAGAAAACATTGATGAAGGTCATTAAATCAGATTTGAAACAATTTAACTCATCTAAGGATTTGGTTTAAAATAAAATGGAACGGAGCAACAGAATTCATGTAGCCGACCCCAACATAGTTGGGATAAGGCTTTGATAATGATGATGATGATGATATTCAACTATTTACGCATATTTTTTTTGAGCTCTATTTATGCTTATTATCTGTGATATATTAATAAATGTCGATAATGTTCTTCATCTGAGTATATCATAGTCTTACTTGTAATTGTATTTATGGTGCTAACTGCTGAGTACGGAAAATGAATGAATTATGAATAAGTACATTCTGTCACTATTTTTTATTTTTTATGAAATAAAAATAAAGACCCTGCAATTCATGAAATGATTCATGATAGAAAACAATAAGCATGTTATAGTGTTCTATAGACAGAAGAAACATAAAGACAAACTATAACAGCCAAAAAACTCATAAAACAAAAGTAAATCTAAAAGAAAAAAATCTAAAAACATCAAATAAATGGAATAACATACATCTGCAACACATTGCTCCTCTACACCCAAAGCCTTCTTCAGATTTTCCTCTCGCCTTAGCACCTCAGATAAAGCATTCACATGTGCAGCTTTTTCTCGTTTAAGGATCTCCTCTGCCTCTGCTAATTTTTGCCCAAGTGTTTCATGCTTTGAAGTCCATTCCTTCTTCTCAATCAGCAGAAGGCCCATATTATACTGGTACTCAAACAGCTGCTCAAATACATAAGTTGATGATCATGATTTACATCAAAGCCAAACATTCTAAGATAAGAAAGTCATTGCAAATGCTAAAGTTGAAACTATGATGATTGTCTTTTGAAAAGCTTCTCAATTACATAAGATTACACCATGAATAACATCAAAAGCAGGTCGTGCTAGTTAGAAAAGAGAAAAGGGAAAAGATTAAAGCTAAAACTATAATGATGTAATATTCACAGTTGCCAGTTGAACAACACCACATTCCGATTCCATTGCCGGGGCCAAGGTTGAAAAACTCGGCAAGTCGGTTTATGACAGATGGCCCAATAAGTCAATTGCATAAACAGTTCAGTTGCAGGCACAAGTAATCTCACAGTTTATGTTGCATTTGAAATGTCATAAGCATCTAGTCTCTCCTTGCTACGCCGAATAAAAATGAAATTAAATGAACAGGACCCAACATAACACTAAACAGCGAAGGGCCACACCGATAACCAAAATTGCCTCTGTATTCTACCCTGCCAGAATGGATAACAAGAAGCCGACAATTCTCCGGGAGATGCAATATACAACATGAATGTCCAAAACTGCATTGGGGGCATTGCATTCTTCCACTTGTACACTCAAGACACTGTTCTCAATTGGCACTGATGAAGATTAGGGGTAAAAACAACAATATCCAATCAATTGTGCCTCCTAATCTCATATCAAGATCATCAATTGAGCAAAGAAAAGGACACTTACATTCAAATCAAGGAGAATCATACCTTTCCAAACATCCCAAAGAAGGGAAACAACAAATTACACATTCAACATGCATGGAAAATATTCGAGATGATCAAATTCAAAAGCAAACATAACCAAATAAGCAAAACCAAAAGTTGGGTTCTTCTCTAACCTCCTGCTCGACCTTCCTAACCTTCTCAACGAGCGCTTCCCTGTCTTTCTTCTCCAGCCCGGCCTCGTCGAGCAGCCCCGCCCCCTGAAACCGCCTCCAGGCCTCCAAATCGCCAGCGCCACCAGACCCCACGGCCGAATTCCCCCTCTCATCATCCAAAGCAGCCACAGGAGGCGGAACCCCCTCCCTCCGAACTCCATTCCCGGGATTCGACGCCGCTCCGCCGCTCCTCTGCGCGTCGGAGCGCGGCGAAAACGACCAGCCGGACCACCCCTTCCTCTGCGGCGTCAACATGGTTGGGTTCCTCGATTCTCTCGGTTTCTGGGTTGAATTGCAGATCTGTGATGTTTGGGGCGTGGGAAAAAACCCTAATTTTGGAATCCGCCCCTCCTTTTTTCTCTGCAAGAGAGGGCAGAGAAAGCGAGAGAGGGAGGAGAATCAAGGAACGGAAAACCTAGCGGACGCCAAGGGGATTTTGGATTTTGACATTGAAAGACCTTTGAAATCCGAAGAGAAAGAGAGAAAGAGAGAGAGAGAGAGATATGGATGAGATGAGAAAAAACGGGACGCTTTTGTACCGACCGCAGCCTTTCTTTTCAGTTTCTCACTTGGCTTTTTAATTTTGTGACCAATGGTGGGGGTTTGTAATTGAAAGGGGCACATTGGACAGTGCTGGCTGCTATTATTTTAGTGCCCTGTGCAGTTGTTGGCTTTTATGTTTGACAATAATGCCCTTTGGCTAGCCCTTGTTTTTTTCTCTTTTTTTTTTGTTGAAATGATTATCATTAGATGGGATGAGATTGAGGGTCCACTTGGGTATCTTTTGACTATGAGGAAACTGCCTGTGTTTTTATGTGATTTTGTAATTTTTTTTTAATTTATGAGATATTCCACAAAAGTTATCTTTTTGTTGGGTTAAAAAAGTGAATATATTTGTGTTATAGTGCAAAATTTAGGATTTTGCATGATATTGCGGAGTAAATAATTTTGTGTGACATCGACATTGTGTGATTAAAGGTATTTTAGTCTATAAAAATTGTATGAGCACATGTGGAAACATATGTTTAATAATGTGGGTGGAGATATCAAACGTAGTTTTGATATGGACAAAATCAATAGGTTTTTTATGAGTCGGCTATCCCCGTTTAATATTCACCGAACAAGATTTTTCTCCTTGGTGTATGCACGACTACCAACACACATGCCCGGATAAATTTAAGATGAGACTAAAACATTAGAGGTGGAGAACAAATCCACACGAAATTTCCACCACCTTAAGGTGAGTTAGATTTTAATAGTTGATTTATGAGGGTGCCAAAACCCTATCCAACTTTTAGCAAGTACCAACCTATAACTTGTAGCGGATGAGCTTCAACCCAATTGACACTTCTGCCGACCCGAGTCCTGTGCAAGGACGTCTAAATCTGAACTGGCCCAATCAAACCCCACAGATCAAAATTCTTGAAACATTTTTCTTTTAAATAAGTACCCCTGAAAATTTTCTCTTCCTTTTTATATGGTGCCCTCTAAAGCAAAATTTTCTCTCACCCTCTCTATTCTTGACTGTGATTTATATTGGTTGAATGCAGGATCACAACTTGCACTTATCTGAGTCGGGTCTGAATTGAGTAATAATTGGTGAATGTTGGTCGGACACTTGGACATCAAGCTATTGGCATCCGCTTTGGATGTGCCTTGTGTATACTTGGCAACCACATCCGCTATAATAGTGCTACAGACATATGTGAATTCGGTATCCCTCAATTCACGGAATATTCCTTTAAAGGTTGTTTTTATAACTCAAATGTAATAATTGTTTGAAAAAAAAGGGCAAGACCCCATTTATTTGCATTGGATATATCAAAATTAATAGGCAAACGAGCTCCATTAAAGAATTATCACAAAGGTGAAGTATGAATGACAAAAAATAGAGGATAAAAGATATGACCTAGCATGTAAATGGGGCATTGATTTTTCTAAGATCTGAATTATTTGGGTGATTATCAGATATCCATTTCTCATATTCCCTTAATTTACCTTTCATTAAAAAGAATGTAAATTAAAGGTCATTTTTGTATGTTCACCTTAGATGTTTTTAAGCACTTAACAAAAATTCATATGGATTTGAAGCAGATAGACAAGCCCGAGGGCCACATATGGCAACCAAATCCTCATGGATTCTCACTTATTTCGTGGAAGATTTGACTATTCAAGTTTAACAGTTGTAGGTCTAGCAATATGCTGGTCCCCACTTCAAAATTGTTAGCCCTTTACAGGATACACAATGCTAGTGGGTGGCATTGTATGTTTAGGTTTTACCAATAATCCCTACAAGGGTGGTCGGCGGGTTCGTCATCATCAAGATAATATATATATATATATATTCAATGATTTGTGCTAGTGAAAATCCTCTTTTTTAAGATTTTTAAGTCCAACCCTCCTCACAGGATGTAGAATTCTTTAGTTTTGCCCTTTAGTTTTATAGATTTGCATATCAATACCAAATTTTCTTGGCTACACACTTTGATGTACACTGGTCAATGTAAAATCCTGTTTAGGTATACAAATCTTCATTGATGAATGCCTATTCAAAAAGGTGAGGAATCTTAAAATTATCTAGAGAATCCTTACCTATCACCATACATGCTGTAGAAGTCATAGGATTGTTGGAAGGGTGCCTCTCATGGGACAGATGTACTTGAATATTTGGACTTGCAAAAAGGCAAATCAAGATGTAATATAAAGGTGAGACATTTGAGAAAGAACCATGATTCTATGGATTGAAAGGTTTATATTGGAAATACTCATAGGGAACAGTTATTTTGGAGATGTCAAATTCCATTTAAAGGCTTGTATAGCAATTTAAAGGTTTGGAATTTGATATTTCTAAAAGTAGGAACTCCACCCGATGAGCTAAAATTATTATTTTATTATATTTTTACATTCTTTTAAAAACTTTAGAAACTTATACATTCTTGTGAGACCCACATCATAAAATATTTTAAAAAATAAATGACATATTGCTTTTTCATATATCAAATTTTGCATTATAATTTCTCATGCCAAATGCCATGTCAATTTTGGCATCTCTGGTGGAAGGGCTACAAATAGCATATTTTTTTTTACAGCCAAAAGTGTCATGTGAAATTTGACATCTAAGTTGGACATGCTCATATAGAACCCAATCCTTCCAATGATAAAACCATCCAGTGCCATCTAATTGTGGAAACAAGGTAATGTAATGTAAGGACCTGATATGAGAATCCCAATGCTTTTAATTTAGATGGTAGTATTTGTTGGAGTGGATCCACACTTATTGGTAACTTTAATTAGGACTCGACCTGTTGTTTTTATTTTTACTATTATATTTATCATAATTGTTGATACCATGGTGTTATTATCCTTGGTAAACTAATTTTGGTATCATGTATGATATAATAAATGAAACTAATAGAACTGGAGCATGTTGTGGCTTGACCCATTAATTTGGTCCCATAAATCTTGCACTAGTAATGTAATTACTCGTTTTTGCATGATTAATAATTCGCACTTATTCATGCATGCATAGTGCATGTTCAAGGTCGAATCATGAAACCAAGGTGTGCCTTTGTGTCCGAGTGAATCGTACCATGCATAGATTGGTGCTGATTTTGAAATTTGAAGTTTATATATTAAGTAATAATTAATTAATGTATTTAGATATTCTATTGGTGCAATATGCATCACATGACTTTCTGTGGACGCAGGATAGAGACCCAATCCGAGTTGCGTGGCCGTAGGGCCTGGGTCCCACTTTTCTATCATTGCTAGCCATGGTACTTTAGGAATCCAAACAATATAGCAATCTACAGGTGGGGCCCAGTGCATTGAAACTAGATTTTTTAGGAGTCCTTCTGAGATCCTATTATAATATATTAAAGCTAAAAATTTTAGCTTTAATTTTGACTAAACTGCAAATTTTAATTGGAAGTTAATTACTCATGTCCGGTAAGTACTCACTTTCTCCTCTACTTTTAACATGCAATGGTAATTACTCAAATCTTCTTCCAATTTCTTCTTTCTTCTCTCTATAATAACATCATTTTTACTCTAAAACTAATTCTCCTATTTTCTTTATATTCCACTTCTCCTATTCCATTTCTACTCTTTGCACTCTTAGCTTGAGAAAAGAGGTACTCTCATAATTTTCTCTTCTTTTATTTTCTTTTTAAGATTTTGTGTTCTATCTAAATCGGATTGTTGTTAGTGTTTGGGGATGATTTTGCTTGGTCTAAATTTTTTTAATAGATTATATACAAGATTATACAATGTATTTTATAATTGTTGGTAAATATGCTCATGCTTAGCACGAGTAATTGTGCTAGATTATGAATTGTGAAGAGTGGTTGTCAGCTAACTTAGGAAGACTAGTCTCACTAGTTTTCGTTTTTCAGTAAATCAAATCTCTCCGTGTCTCTCTCTCTCTCTCTCTGCCCGTTGAAACAATCCACTCCATTAACCCCGCAGCCAAACACAAACCCACGTTATGTTTCACCATCACCATTCGTTATCTTCACCCTTCCCATCAACCTTTCCACTACTGCATATGTGCAACTAGCCATCAACCACTACCGACTATATATCTTCATCTTAATATTGTTCCCACCCAACCAAACTGCAATCAAAGATAAAACTAGATCCTCCAAGCTATAAGCCAAGCATCCCCCACCTCTCTGCAACATATTCCAACGGCATAGTCCAACTTCTACCACCCAGGCTCCTCACTCTGATTTCATCAAAGACCATTGGCTTCCTCCTCTTCAAAACCCACCCATCAAAACATCATCACATCTCCATCACATGGCACACGAACCACACCTTCACTTAAACTTCTCCAAATCCAATCCATTTTTACAAACCACCCCCCTATCTTCTTCATCCACGGCTTGCACACATGCACTAAACGACCTAGCGCTCCACTAATGCAACTAGACTACATTGCCCTCATCACCACATACATGCTGGTTGGACCACACCACACATTCGCATGTGTCGAGATCACTCCGATCCATCATCTACAATGTAGACCTACATCACCACATATATCTTCCAAGTGTTGGTTGTGTCTTGTATTTCGGTTTAGCCGGATCAATCGTTTGGTTTAGGCAGAATAGAAGTTTAGAGTTAAAGGCATTTTAGTTATTATATATAGATTTTCTTGTTAGTTAAGAAAGTAAGAATTATATATATTGATATAATGTAACCCTAGATATCAGAGGATTAAGATAGGATTATGATAGATGAGTTCTCTCTTCGTGGATATAGGCAAGATTGTCGAACTACATAAAATTATTGTATTCATATGTGTAGGTGTTTAATATGTAATTGTGTGCATTTATTGTGTTAGATCCGTCGATCGCAAGTAGTTTCTGTTGCTCTATTTTTCCCAGCAAGTGGTATTAAAGCTAATGATTTATCCAGGGTCTAGTGCCGCACGATTGATGGATGAGATCAATTTTACGATCTCAAGGTGGATTGATAAAAGGTTTTGATCTAAAACTCTGTTGTGGAACAGAGTAGAGACGAGGGGTTCGTCTGAGGTTCTATTGATCAGAATTGCAGAAGGTAAGCCAGTAAGGACTGTCTTGGCTACTTTGATCTCAGTGGGCCATTGGTTATGCTTGCAAATAGGCTCGAATCGGTTTGGTTGCTATGAAAATTAGATGTCACATTTGAGAACAATGAAGGGCTTCTCGATGCTACTGCGAAGGGAACACAAAGATCGTTGATATCTTGTGTTTGGCCATGACGAACAGTCGCTAGAGAGGAAGATCTAGCCCCGCGCACCTTTGCCGGCCACATTTGTCGCCGTCACCGAAGAGGAAAGGCCTCTTGATTCCGGCTGTTTACCAACACTTGCTGGACAAGGAAGCTGGCACGAAGATTTGGGTTTTGTTGCAGAAAGACAGAGAGAGAACTAGGATACGGGCTCGGTTACCCTGTTGAAGAAAATAAAGGATTTTGATCCTCTGGTTCTGGTTTTTACAGGACATGAAAGAGGCATGGTGGTGCTCTCGGCTTGCAGAGAGGGAGTTCTCCACTGCATCTTTCTCCAGACAGAGCAATGTCGTTGTCTGACTGCACTTCGCCATCTCCAAGCATCGTTCGACGCTACCAAGGAAGAAGGTGAGGGGCCTGGGTCCCCGTTGGTTTGCAGGAGACACAGAAGTTGCAAAGAAGAACAACTGTGATAGGTGGAAATTACAAGGTGGGCCCCACACTAAGTTGGAATCAGAGATCAAAGGTGTGCGGTTGCCGTCCACTAGCCGGACAATTGTAGGCCTGGTCAGTCTAAGTCTCGAGTTGGGTCAGGTCAGCCTGACCCGTGGAAAAGTCCAGTCCAGTGCTTCTAGTTCGGGAGCAGGTCGGGTCAGCTTGACCCATTTCCAGAGTCCAACCCAGCCTGCCAGTAGTAATGCTGACATCAGCCGTCACGCGGCTGCAGCGTCAAAGGCAAATTTGATCGATTTGACGATAAAAACTTGTTTCTGCGACATCTTGATCATTCGGTATCCAATCAGATATTCGTTTGTGCCTACGGATTCATTGCGAGAAGATTTACACATTTGCGAAAGAAGAATATTGGCAGTTCAACGGTCAATAGATATGTTTGACCAATCGAAGTATAGAAAATTGTTTGTATAATATTGAAGCTATTTGGAGTTGGATTTCAGATCCGTTTTTTTTAACGTACTTGCTGCAACGAGATCTGCGAGGCATATCAAAGAGATTCACAGTTTGACAAACAAAAAAATTGAGGGACTCAAGAAACCGACTCATTTACAATGATAACAATGGATTTAAGCATCACGGGCCAAATTAAAGTGTTTAATAGATAAACAACTTCAGGGATTGGTAGAAAAGAGTTATAGACTCCGTCAGATAATAAGGATTGAAAAGTATTACTTGATGTCATAGATGGAAGACTGCTTTGAGACTTTGTGGAAAACTTAGATCCACGTCGAAAGGATAGAGAAGGTACAACATGCCAAAATGGATGGAAAAACAAAGAATCAAAATCTGAAGGAGATAGTGTGCGAGAAAGCTTAGATTCGGATGATAAGGAATCACTTTCTCTTGCTACAAGTATGAGTCAAATGGTGATTCATAGTGTTTGGATTTTAATTCTTCCTATCATTTCTTCGAATAGCTGGTGGTTTGATGCAAATAATTCTCACTGTTGATGGATCTGTTCTTATAAGAGAGAATGTAAAATTGATGAGCATTTAGGATAAAAGCAGTTAGATTTAAGTGTATGATGATGTTATTCGGATCCTAATAGATGTGATGAATGTTTCGGGTCTGCACAGGAATTGAATTTCTTTGGGTACCTTAAACTTCAAAGGTTGCAAGTGCACTGTAACAAGTGGAGTTGTGAAGGTGGAAAATGGAGCAATAGTCATCATGAAAGGTGAGATGTCAGAAGTTTCTACAGGTTAATAGGGCATGTCTTTTCAGGTGGAGCAATGAAGAGACATCAAATAATTGGGGAGAAAACCCATGGTTCAAGTGGAGTTAGATGCGACGAGATCATCGGAAGATAAATTAATGGGTCTCGATGATATCATTTAGTGGAAATCTAGGAAGATTTGAACGGAGGTGATTTCTTCGGAAAAGGTAGTCCAGTTTAAGTCGGGCTAAAGCAGTTTAGCATGGAGTTAGACTTAACCCACATATGCGATGCCCAACACGCCAAAATGATAAGTCCTTAAAAGTGCCTCATTTTATATTCATTTTAGAGAATTTTAAAGACTTAATCATTAGAAATACCTTCATTTAGTTAAAAATCATGTTTATATAATTTCAGAAATCATTTTAAAGTTTTCATGCAAAAATCATTAAAAATCATCAGTTTTTGTAAAATCATAAAACTTTTCATTTGTAGAAGGTTTTTCAAATCCAGATTCTCACATAAAGATTACATAGGTTTTTAGCATTATTAATTTATTTAAGTTAGATCATAATCAATGATGTGAATTTATTGTGTCATTTTATGTGATTCGGACCCGCGTTAGTGTATTTGAGACTTTTTGGTAAAATATGCTAAAGTAATTAAAAATTATTTTTGTGTTTAGGAAAATTCAAGAAAAGGGACCCAATTAAGATTTGAAGCAAAGAAGTGAAATGAAAAAAAAAGAAATCTATAGAAATTAGAGAAAGTTGGAATGTTTGGAAGTCCAACTCAAATACAAAAATGAAAAGTCATATTTGGAAAGGAATTTCAAGTCACGTGGACATGCATCTCATGTGAATTCAAATCTAAATTCTTGCTAACCAATTACAAGGATTTGGATCTCTGCAATATATGTGAAAATCCAATCGAAAGAAAGAGAATAAATTCAAGAATGAAAGATACCATGCAGAGGAGACAAAAGTGGAGACTTGTTAGCTTAATATGGACGTTCTTACTTAATCACTTAGTCCTCCAAGGCAACTCATGGCAAGTAAGCGTCGCGTAGAAAAGAAGTCGATGCCCATACATGGAATTTTATACTAGATGCCTTTGATAATTGGTGGGACATGATAAAAGAACATGGCTGGATGATGATTAGTTTAGAAAGAAGTTCACTTGGCAAGAAGTCTACCAGATACACGTGTGCACATAGAAAGTCTTGTAGGGAAACAAGGCCCAAGCAAATTCTACTTATAATCCCCATCCCACCATCAAATCTCCACTCCATGCCAACATCCCTCATCCCTCTATCTCTCTCTCTCCATACTCCTCACCACCATCTAGCACAACATGACCCTTCTTCCTGTCTCTCATACACATCACTTGTCCGTCCTACTTCCATGACACACGCCCAATACAAAGTGGGTCTTGGTCAACCCCTTTGGAATCATCACCATCCATCTTCTTCGACTATCTTCCTTACCCTTGGAGCATGATTTGGAGAGATGACTATTTGAAAAGCCAAGTAAGCAATAATTCTTTCTTAAAGTTTATGATATTTTGGTAGGTTTTGATGTATTTACTTTAATTCAATAAATATGAAATTATTGCTTATTTGGATTGAGTTTTTCACTGATAAACAAAGTTAGTAATGTCATGGTTTTCACCATAGAGTCAACATCGTATGTTTATGCATAGTGATAGTGCTTATTTAGTATGGTGGATCTAAGCTTACAATTATACCATCAAATAAGGTTTTAAATTCAAATTTAAATAATTAAAATCCATCTTTTTCTTTTTTATTTTGTTGCATTCTATTTTAATTTTTAGATTTATTTTATTCACTTTTAATATCATTCAATTGGTGGTTTGATGCATCTATTTGTTTTATAGTAATTAGTTTATGTTACTTTTTAGCTTAGGATTTTTAGATTAGGTTTTATTTGTGATTTGCTATTTGATTTTTAGATTTGTGATTGTAATTTAAATTTAATTTTCAGATTTGGTAATTGCGTATTTTTATAGATTTTATTTAGGTTAGCACTAGTTTTTCAATATGACAAGTTTTTTACGAATTATAGCTCCTTGTGGATTTAATCCCGGACTCACCAGGTAAAACTACAGTCATCAACCTTGCACTTGGGGTCCACATCGATCGCCAAAATAGGCTAGAATATGATAGTTGTAGGTTTGAGAGATAAAAACATTGAGATGGAGACAGAAGGAAGGATTCATAAGGTTTTAGTGAGATTCGAATTCTGGAAGTTTTTTTTTTGTCTTGATGCATGGAAGCTAGATTTATTATGTTGCAAGGATGCATCCATGTGGTAATAAATGAAGGGCACTTCGAAGGTTCAAGATGGGGGTGTTCAGGCTGAAGGAAGCAACTGTGGGAAGTCTCAAGTCAGTTTAGACTTGATCAACATCGATAATGGTAAGTTTGTCAATGCATCCGAGATAGGGGTGAAGGTGCTGTGCAAGATTGTAGTGTGTGCCGAAGCGTACTTTTTAGCAAGGTACAAGAAATCTTAAGTCGATTTGGACTTGATTAGTACCAGACAATGCTGATATTGTCTATGCATACAAGGTAATTTTCCCAACTTTCTTTTTTATCGCTTTGTGCGTGTGGAATAATATTATTGGCATCATTCTAGATTTAGGTAGTGCCATGCATGAAATGTTTAGACCAGCCCTAAACCATTAAAAAAGAAAATCTCATCTCTAGTTTTTACTAAAATTTGGATTAATTCAAATTTGAAAATTTTATTTTTCTAATTTTTGCAAAAATCTCATCTATTTGTAGAAGTTGCTTTGTTAACTTGCCTAATTGTGAGCTAACTTAGGTTGTTCCTTTCTAATTCTTTTTGTTGGTTATCAGGACTTGGTTAATTTAGTTAATTTGCTATTATTTCCTGATTTTTAGATTTTTGAAGTTTCCAAAAACATTTTGAAATTTTCCTTAAAAAGACAAGTTCAAAACCCTTCCGATTTCCCTCTTTTTGGCCAAGAATCATGCCAAATCTAAAATTTTCAAAACTTTAATTGGAAACTTGTTTATTTCAGTAGTTTTTAGTTTAAGGAGGTTTTCTTGATTTTTTTGGACTCATTTTTAGTAGTTTCCTATTTTGTTGGAAAGCAAAACTGACTGCATTAGAGTTGGATAACTTTCCTTAAAAAATACCAAACATTCTAAACTTAAATCTTTGCAAAATTTAGAAATCTTTTTTCTAGGTTTTCTTTACTTGTCATCAGCTTTCTTTTTATTTCCTCTATTTCATTGCTTTAAAAGAAAAACAAAAACATAAAAAACAAAGAAAAAAAATTGGAAACCCTTACTCGCCTTCTTGATTCAATCCTTGATGCGTAAGAAACCCAAATTCAAGTGATTAAGTAAAATCTACAATCAATGTGGATCTCTTAGTCCTTTTAGTAGTTCGGAAACAATTATAGTTGCACACAATAATCATGGCAATAATGACCAATTGATAAATCCCAATGGCAATAGAGATGGACCTAAGAATGGAAATGAAAATGGGCCCAATCCCAATAATAATGAGGTGAACCGACCACTTAGGAGTTTACGTGATTACCGCCAACCAACACATCAAGCCACGCCTTTGTGTATGGTCATACCCACGGGTGTGGGTCAATTTGATATTAAGCCGGGGGTCATCTAACTTCTCCTTAAATTCCATGGACTTGAAACAGAAAGTGCATACTTACACATAAAGGAATTTGAAGAAGTGTGTGCAACACTTCACTTTAACAATGTGAGGGAAAAGATTATAAAATTTTGATTATTCTTGTTCTCTCTAAAAAATAAGGCAAAAGCATGGCTTAACTGCTTACAGTTCAATTCAATTGCTTTATGGGCAGACATGGTCTGTGAATTTTTGAAAAAAATCTTCCTACCTCATAAAACCAACACCTTAAGAAAGCTTATGATGAACTTTAAACAAAAAGAAAGAGAGTCCTACTATAGGTATTGGGAACGTTTTAATTAACTTCTTATTGGATGTCCATATTATGGATTTGAACAACATTACACAATTGGCCACTTATATGACAAATTGAGTATAGAAACACACCAATTTGTTAAGATAATGTGCAATAAGGAGTTCATGGCCAAAAATCCAAATGAGGTATGGACATACCTTTAATTTTTAGCAGACAATGCTCAAAATTAGGACAAATCTAAAGATTTTGAACCTGTAAAGCAATCGAATAAAGCCAAAGGAGGGGGGGGGGGGTGTTATATTTTTCTCAAAGAGGATAATGATATTTAAGCTAAAATTACATATCTTACAAGAGAAGTTGAATCCTTGAAATTTGTGAAGAACAAGGAGCCTGCAATTGTTTGTGGCATGTACGCTTGCGATACCCACACATTTGCGGATTGCCCCACATTCTGTGCATTTCAAAAGGCATTTCAAGAGTAAGCAAATGTCACAAACACATACAATTGCCCGTTCAACAACTCTTTGGTTAACACGTACAGCCCTAACTAGCGGAATCACCCCAATTTCAGTTGGAGGAATGGACCCAATGTTACTCAGCCAAATCTCTCCCAAATGTTGAACCAATATGGAGGTACTTCGGGCTAATTTAATCAAAATGAACAACAAATGCCAACATCGGTTATCTAGAATTAGACTCAACCTCTAGAAAAAATGCTGGTTAAATTTTTTTTGGCTCAAAAATAGGAAATACAAGAATTCAAGAATGAAATTAGAAATTTTGTACAATCTCAAAATAAGGGGTTTTTTCCAGCTCAACCATAACCAAATCCAAAAGGACAACATGAAGTCCATCATGTTGGACTTTCGAACCCCCAAGAGCAGGTTCAAGGTGTTACCACTCTATGAAGTGGTAAAGAAATTCGAAAACCTGATCTAGAAAAAGATAAACAACCTGCTACCTTAAATCAAAATGCAGAGTTGAAAAAAGAATAAGGAAATCTTGCAATTCATGTAAAGAGAAAATCCTGGTTCATCTAGGGCTCAAACCATTGCCACCCTTTCCAAACCGATTGGCTCCGCCTAAGCTTTCCAACTAGATTTGGGAAATCCTAGATGTCCTTGAAGAAGTCAAAATTAATATCCTGTTGTTGGACGTGATTAAGCAAGTTCCATCTTCACGAAATTTCTCAAGGAGTTGTACACTATGAAGCATAAGATGCATGTCCAAAAGAAAGCATTTCTTACTGGGCAGGCAAGTGCTATCTTGAAGCATGACACTCCCCCCAAATATAATGATCCAAGATGCCCCACAATCTCGTGCATTTTTGGAAGCTGCCAAATTGAACAACCATTACTTGATCTTAGGGCGAGTGTAAACTTACTATCCTACTCGGTCTATAAAAAACTAGAGCTAGGTGAGCTAAAACCTACTCAAGTTAGCCTTCATCTCGCCAATCAATCAGTAAAAGACCAAGAGGGGTAGTAGAGGATATGCTTGTGCAAGTCGACAAATTCTACTTTTCAGTAGACTTCATTGTGTTAGACACTCAACCTATGATAAACCTCAAAGCTCAGATTCTGATAATTTTTGAGAGACCATTTTTTGCCACATCAAATGCACCGATTAATTGCCAGAATGAAAAATTGACGCTATCTTTTGGAAACATGACACTAAAACTCAATGTTTTTAATCTATACAAACAACCACGGGATGAAAATGTAACATCGGCTTAACCCCACCATATTTATCTAGAGGAAAATGCAAAACCCTCTAAATAGATGCAACGTCGACTTAACCCCGCCATGCAGGAAGTGGTCAAGGTTGAAGTACTGAAACTTCTAGATGTGGGTTTCATTTATCAAATCTCGGATAGTCCATGGGCCAGCCCTATGCAGGTCGTACCAAAGAAAGCCGGTGTCCTTGTAGTTCGAAACTCAAACAATGAACTCATTCCAACTTGAGTACCCATAGGTTGGCGAGTCTGTATTGGTTATAGAAAACTTAATGTTGTCACATGAAAGGATCATTTTCCTTTGCCCCTCTTAGACCAAATTTTAGTAAGGGTAGGCGGTCACGAATATTATTGTTTTTTAGATGGATACTCTAGGTATGCTAAAATAGAAATAGTTCCTGAAGACAAAAAAAAAAAAAACAACTTTCACATGCCCTTTTGGTATTGTTGCTTATCGAAGATGCCTTTTGGGCTCTGCAATGCTCCACAACCTTTCAGAGATGTATGTTGATTATCTTTAGTGATATGGAGGAGCATTTTCTCGAGGTATTCATAGATGATTTCTCAATTTTTGGAGATTCATTTGAGCATTGTTTGAACAATTTAGATAAAGTCCTTTCTCGGTGTGAAAAAAAGAATTTGGTTTTGTATTGAGAGAAATGTCACTTCATAGTTCAACAGGGGCATCATCCTTGGACACATTGTATCATCTAAAGGATTGGAAATAGACAAAGCTAAGATAGATTTAATCGCCAACTTGCCTATCTCAAAGACTGTAAGGAATGTACTATCTTTCTTAGGGCATGCTGGATTTTATAGAAGGTTCATGAAGGATTTCGGTTCCATATCTAGACCATTATGTAATCATCTATTAAAGGAAACAGAATTTGAGTGGACCAAGGCATGTCAAGAAGCTTTCGCTAAGCTGAAAAGACATGTTGACATCTACTCCAATAA
Organism: Sextonia rubra; assembly: GCA_037013555.1. NCBI lineage: Eukaryota > Viridiplantae > Streptophyta > Magnoliopsida > Laurales > Lauraceae > Sextonia > Sextonia rubra. The sequence goes on from JASUAD010000007.1 coordinate 4,047,500, forward strand.
TGCAACCTTTGGATTAGAGCCCGCGCTTTGAGATCATGTGTGATACTGGTGATTATGCGGTTGGGGCAGTTATTGGGCAACGTAGTGCTAAGAAACCATTTGTCATATAAAGTGCTAGCAAGACTTTAAGTAGTTCACAGATGAATTATTCTACAACTGAAAAGGAATTATTGGCAATTACCTTTGCATTGGATAAATTCCATCCCTACTTGCTTGGATCCAAAATTGTGGTGTTTATGAATCATTCTACTCTGAAGTACCTTCTTTCTAAGAATGATGCTTAGCTCATACTGATTAGATGGATCTTTCTACTCCAGGAATTTGACATAGAGATAAAGGATAATAAAGGAATAGAAAGCGTAAGGACTAATCATTTGTCAAGGCTTATCCTATCTGAAAATTTAGAACCTTTGCCGATACTGGACAATTTTCTTAACGAACAATTGTTTATTGTTTCTTCTCAATGCCCATTGTATGTTGACATTGTAAACTATCTTGCATCTGGAGAAATTCCATAACAATAGAAAATTCAAGATAGGAAGAAAATTTTCTCCATGGTCAACAATTTCATCTGAGATAACACTTATTTATTCAGATATTGCCCATACCAAATCATTAGGAGATGTGTGTCGGACAATGAATAAATAGTGTCATCTCCTTTTGTCACTCTAAGGAATGCAGGGGACCATTTTTTTGGGTAAAAAGACCACTTACAAGATATTGTAATCTGGATTTCATTGGCTTCACCTGTTCAAAGATGCATTTGATTGTTGTAAATCTTGTGAGCGATGTAAGAAATTGAGTTCTTTATTAAAAAGAAACATGAAGCTATTGAACCCGGTTTTAATTATGAACCTTTTTGATGTGTAGGAGATAGACTTCATGGGACCTTTTCCCTTTAGTTTTGGATTTCATTATATTTTAGTTGCTGTGGATTACGTGTCTAAATGGATAGAAGCAATTCCATGTCAGAAAAACAATGCAAACATTGTCAGAAAATTTATTTTGGAGAACATCTTTGCCCATTTTGGAACTCCTTATGCCATAATTAGTGATGGGGTTACACATTTTTTGTAACCGTACCATTGGAAATCTATTTAAAAAATATGGAGTTATACACAAGGTGGCTACCCCTTATCACCCACAAATGAGTGGGTATGTAGAAGTTTTGAATCAAGACATTAAAAGGATATTGAATACAACAGGCAACCATAATCATAAAGATTGGTTTTTGTGACTTATTGATGCATTAGGGACATACAGAACTGCATTTAAAACTCCAATAGGCATGTCTCCATCGGCTTGTTTTTGGGAAAGCTTGCCACCTTTCGGTGGAATTGGAACACAGAGTGTATTTGGAAATCAAGCAACTAAATTTTGACTTAGGCACGGCTAGGGAAAGAAGGAAATTGGATTTGAATAAATTAGAGGAGTTGAGAAACGAGGCCTACATAAATTTTAAATTTATAAGAAAAGGACCAAGGTTTTTCATGATAAGAGGATTTTGATAAAATCCTTTCACCCTTCTTAAAAGGTCCTCTTATATAATTCTAGACTTCACTTTTTTCCTGGAAAGTTAAGATATCGTTGGACGGGCCATATATTGTCAAAGAAGTTTTTCCTTATGGGGTGGTGATTCTTTTGGACCCATAGAATGGTTCAACTTTTAAAGTGAACGGGCAACATTAAAACCATTCTTGGAGATTGTTTCTGTAGAGGACGATGGGCTTCCTCTTACTGATCTTGTATATCAGGATTGATGGGCATTGGATCTGACAGTGACCTTCTTTTTTGTACCATATATATTGTTGCTTTTTGTTTTCTGTGTTTGGTCTAACCATAGATAGGGCGCGGAAAAGCTACACACAAGTATTTTTTCCCTTTTACCCTTCTGTCATTTATTTTCCTCATGTTATTATTTTCATTTATATGTTGCATTTCATGCATAACATCGAGGATTATGCTCATCTTAGGTTGAGGGGTGGGAATAAGCACACTTGTCCACTTTTAGACAAAATTTTTACAATTTTTTTTTGTTTTATTTCTAGGGTTTTAGGAAATTTTTTGAATTTTTAGGATTTTTATGTTGATTTTAGGAATTCTTACAATTGTATTTTCCATTTAAAAAAAAGAGTTTTTAAATGAATTGAGATGATTTGAAGATATATAAGAATCTGAAATTTTCAAAACTTTTAGAAGGAAGTAAAAAGAAAGTTTGTTGTTTTTAAAGGAGGAAACCCATCAGAGAATTACCGAAACTTGTTTCTCACATACACACATGTATATATTTTTCTGACATTTTGGATAGAAAACTTAAGATTCAGTTTGTAAAATATTATTATTTCCTGGTTCATTTTTCGTGGGTTGTATTACTTGTATATACTAGAACCAAGATGAATTAATTAGAGCAAAATGGAAAAGGCCACCTAATGTTTACTTTTGATTTTTTTTTTCTATTTTTCTTAGTACAAAAAAAGAGTGAAAAAAAATAGTTTGTGACTAGTTTGGGATCATAGCCATTTTAATTCGAGCCAGTAAGCCTATAGGGGTGTGTCCATACCTATGCCCTAAAGCCATCTGTTTTGGGGGTTATTGGCCTAACGCTCATTACATGGGTTAATTAGAAAGGTTAAGGGATCTAGACATTACACAGTTACAAAATAATTTGTTAAAAAAAAAGAGAATGATGATGAATTATGGAGCAACAAGTGTCCGTAGAAAATTTTAAGGGATATGTAAAGAAATGCATAAGGACTAGGTTTGTTCCTTAGATCCCAACTCTTCTTATTTCATATGAACTTGGGAGTTTCTACATTAGAAAAAGTGAGAGAGTGAAGAGTGCCCGCAGGAGTTTGCAAGGTAGTATGTGTGGGGACGAACAAGGACCAGGTGTGCTTCCTGGATCCTAACTTTTTTTTATATCATATGACCTTGGAAACCCTTACATCGGAAAAAGAGAGTGAGAGAAAAAAGGCTCATTGAAGTAAACAGTAGTGTGGCAACCATCTTAGTAGCTTTGAAAGGACATTTATTTTTGCTAAATTTTACGGGATCGGACTATTTGAAGGAAAAATTCTATTTTTGCAGCATTATTGTGGAATATTTTAAACAAGTTTTTAATGTAGACGTTTTTCATCGTGCACGCAAGTTTGGTTTGAATTTAAAAAAGTTTTTGAAAATAGAATTGTGAACCAAACTTTAAAAGTTTGAAATTTTATTATTTCAGATTTTGAAAATATTTGATATGAATGGATCTTCTTTTGGAAAATTTCTTTTAACTTTGTTTTTAATTTGTGAAAAAAGAGAATTTTTTGAATATATTCACCACAAACCCTCACAAGGCACAATTTGTCCACTAGAGAGAACTTAGGGGTTTAAGGGCTTATTGCATATGCTAAATACAGTCGAGAGTGCTAGCAAAAGTGGCGTTTTTTTTTTTTGTTGTTTTCTGCATTAGGTTTATTTTCTTAGGATTGTTTAAGTTAGTTTCCCACTCTAAATCACATATTTCGCTTGAGATTAGCAAAACACTGGTTGGGAGGTGTGATAAGTTCTTAAAAGTATATCATTTTTTGTCATTTTAGAGAATTTTAAGGACTTAATTCTTAGAAATCTCTTTATTTAGTTGGAAATCATGTTTGTATGATTTTAGAAATCATTTTAGAGTTTGCATGCAAAAATCATTAAAAATCATCAATTTTTATAAAATCATAAAACTTCCAATTTTTGGATTTCCATTTTTAGAAGGTTTTTCAAATCCAGATTTTCACATAAAAATGACAAAGGTTTTTATCATCATTAGTTTATTTAAGTTAAATTATGATCAATGATGTGAATTTATTGTGTCATTTTAAGTGAAACGGGCACGCATTAGTGCATTTGAGACTTTTTAGTCAAATTTGTTAAATTAATTAAAAATACTTTTGTATGTAGTAAAATCCAAGAAACGGAACCCAATCAAGGTTTGAAGCAAACAAGTGAAATGAGAAAAAAAGAAATTCAATGAAATTAAAGAAAGTTGGAATGTTTGGAAGTCCAAGTCAAATACAAAATTGGAAAGTCATATTTGGAAATTAATTTCAAGTCACATGGACGTGCATCTCATGTGAATTCAAATCTAAATTCTTGCCAACCAATTACAAGGATTTGGATCTCTGCATTATATGGGAAAATCCAATAGAAAGAAAGAGAATAAATTCAAGAATGAAAGATATTATGCAGAGGAGACAAAAGTGGAGACTTTTTAGCTCAATGTGGACATTCTTACTTAGCCCTCAAAGGCAACTCATAGCAAGCAAGCATTGTGTAGCAAAGAAGTCGGTGCCCATACATGTAATTTTATACTAGATGCATTTGATAATTGGTGGGACATGATAAAAGAACATGGCTGGATGATGATTGGTTTAAAAAGAAGTTCACATGGCAAGATGTCTACATGACACACGTGTGCACATGGAAAGTCCTGTAGGGAAACAAGGCCCAAGCAAATTCTATTTATAATCCCCATCCCACCATCAGATCTCCACTCCATGCCAACATCCCTCTCTCTCTCTCTCTCTCTCTCCATACTCCTCAACACCATCTAGCACAACAAGTCCCCTCTTCCTGTCTCTCATACACACCACTTATCTCTCTTTCTTCCATGACACATGCCCAATACAAAGTGGGTCTTGGCCAACCCCTTTGGATTCATCACCATCCATCTTCTTCCACCATCTTCTTTATCCTTGGAGCATGATTTGAAGAGAAGACTAGTTGAAGAGCCGGCGAGTAATGTTTCTTCCAGGCGAGCAATGATTCTTTCTTAAAGTTCATGATCTTTGGGCAGGTTTTTGATGTATTTATTTTAATTCAATAAATATGAGATTATTGGTTATTTGGATTGAGTTTTTCACTGATAAGCAAAGTTAGTGATGTCATGGTTTTCACCATAGAGTTAACATCGTATGTTTATGCATAGTGATAGTACTTATTTGGTATGGTGGATCTAAGCTTACAATTATTCCATCAAATAAGGTTTTAAATTCAAATTTAAATAATTAAAATCCATCTTTTTCTTTTTTATTTTGTTGCATTCTATTTTAATTTTTAGATTTATTTTATTCACTTTTAATATCATTCAATTGGTGGTTTGATGCATCTATTTTTTTTATAGTAATTAGTTTATGTTACCTTTTAGTTTAGGATTTTTAGATTAGGTTTTATTTGTGATTTGTTATTTGATTTTCAGATTTATGATTGTAATTTAAATTCAATTTTCAGATTTTGTAATTGTGTATTTTTATAGACTTTATTTAGGCTAGCATTAGTTTTTCAATAAGACAGGTTTTCTCTGAATTCTAGCTCCTTATGGATTTGATCTTGGACTCATCAATAAAACTACAATTATCGATCTTACACTTAAGGTCCACATCGATCACCAAAACAGGTTAGAATAGGATAGTTATAGGTTTGAGAGATGAACACTGAGATGGAGATAGAAAGAAGGATTCACACAAGGTTTCAGTGAGATCCGAATTCGGGAAAGTTTTTTTTTGTCTTGATGCATGGAAGCTAGATTTTTTATGTTACAAGGATGAATGTATATGGCAACAAATGAAGGACACTTCAGAGGTTCAAGACGGGGGTGTTCAGGCTGAAGGAAGCAACTATGGGAAGTCTCAAGTCAATTTGGACTTGATCGACATTGACAATGGCAAGATTGTTGATGCATCCGTGATAGGAGGTGAAGGTGCCGTGCAAGATCGTAGTGTGTTCGGAGTATACCTTTCAGCAAGGTACGGAAAATCTTAAGTCGATTTGGACTTGATTGATACTAGACAATGCTTAGATTGTCTGTGCATTCGTGCAAAAGGGTGTTGGAGCCGTGTTTAATTATAGTGTGTGCTGAGGCATACCTTTTGGCAAGATACAGAAAGTGTTGGTTCAACATGTTATAGTGTTGATGAAAAAAGACTCTGCCATTGGTACAGTGATTTATCATTCAGTAAGATACATGAATACATTACCGGGTATCTCAAGGTGGCTTTGAGGATTTACAAAACCTAAGCCAAGGTGGAGATTATTGGGTTGTGTCCTATATTCTAGTTTAGCCGGATCGATTGTTCGGGTTAGTCAGAACCGAGGTTCAGGGTTAGGGGTATTTTAGTCATTATATATGGGTTTTCTTGTTGGCCAATAAAGCGAGAACTATATATATTGATGTATTGTAACCTTAGATCCCAGTTGATTGAAATGTAATTATGATATATGAGTTTTAACCTCTACGGAAGTAGGCAAGTTTGCCTAACCACTTAAAATTGTTGAGTTCATATATGCGATTGCTTGATGGTGTAATTGTGTGTGTTCATCGTGTTTGATCCGTCGATCATAAGTAGTTTCCGTTGTACTGCTTTTCGGAACACAAGTGCCATAGATCAAAGCCCAAATTGGCAACACTACTCACCCATCTTTCACATGCTTCGCATCTCCCAAGCCCAATACTATGGCGGCTAACAATGTGGCTTCATACATAACAACCAACTCAAACATATGCATCCACTTCCACAACGTCTATCATCTCTCTATTATCCTCCTAACTAAACAGTCTGTCAAACCTGTCCCACCTATTGCCCCATTCACTCGAACCCATCTGCTCACTAACCGGCACTCAAATCTAGGCACCTACCCAATACAGTCGCTGCAGAAACTACTCCAGACCTGGGCAATTCTAAATTCTGGCTCAATTCAATTTCATCATCTAACCCTTTTAACTTTTGGATTTTACCGGTCAAACCAAGATATATGGACCATCAGGTTAGATATGTATCTATGTGGACCGGGAAATAGTTTATGCTTGACTAAGTGGAGAAGAAGGATAAGGATCATCATCATTATCACCACTCTTTTAGCATGTCTGTGCCAAATTAAGTGTCAAATTCAATTCCTTATGCTTTGCTATTCATTGTAACTTGATTTGACATGTTATTGTATAATTGCCAATTGTATGTTGTATTTCCTACCACAAATCATATTTTTATTTGATTTAAGAAAATTTTTTAATTTGATTATTTGTGTACAATGGGCCCTGATGTGTTTGGATAAATGATGGTATTTCGTGCCTGTTTTTGTTGACCCTGATAAACTTTTTACATGACATGTTCCACCGTGACTCCTTAGTCTCCCCAATGATTATACATACCTTGTATAGATTAAGATTTTATATATTGGCTATTTATATATGCATATGTTTTAGTGAAAATCAGATTTCAACCAACCCACCTAGACTCATGACTTTTCTGATTTTTGAAAGATATTTGTGACTAGTGAAAATTTGATTTATGATTAATTTGCATTATTTTTGGAAATACAATAAATATATATTTTTCTTTATTCATTTATTTTGAGAAAAACTTTGGAAAGTTTATTTCAAGTGATTTCCATCAGCAAACTAAACGAACTAAGTATAGTCTTGTTCAAAATTCATGAATTGATTTTATTTCAATTTATGAAATTATGCATTCCTGCTTCATCTTGTTTTATGACCTATTCATGACTCGATCGACTTAAAATCTTGCTGGAAATTAGGGGCTTTATGATCTGAATTAATTATCATATTATTAGACGTGTGGATGATAGATTGTCAATGATGAGATCATGCTTGTGTTATAAAATCCGAGTGAGTTTTGAAATCCACACTTTTTTATTCACATTGTTGTCCCTAATCCATTAAACTCCAAGGCATCCTCTGAAGTACGTGCAACACACCTTGGTGATGTCGCCCACACGTGGACTTAGCCCTTTGGGGTATGACATTGGGATTGAGACCTCTTTGTATGAAAGTTATTAGAGTGTAGTTGGATCCCACTATGTTTGTGAAGATTATTGGTATCTCAGGCTTCAAGCCCTTTATGGTTATGAAATGACTTGTACTTGGCGGGCACTTGTGCTTGGTCAAGGATAAATTATGGTGAGCACACTTTGTAAATTTTGTTATTATGTATACCGAAGAGATGCCTTATCTTAGCTTGAATTCAAGGGTGATTGTTCTATGAACCGTCCTTATCTTTAGTTAAATTGCTCCTGATATTCGAATTTGTTTCTAGTATTATCTCTGCACAACTCTGACACTTTGCTAAGATTTGATCTTTTCCCCATCTTGGTTAAATTGATTTATGTTATTTGGACTTGTTCAATTGCTGCCTTAGTGTCATAGAACTTTGTAATTTTATTAAAATACATTTGCTTATGGATTGTAGCCTCAAATTCTTATCAATTGATCAAAAATATATTGTCGAAACTTGTTTTATGAAATATTGGATTTTACATATATTTTTGGTTTTCCAAATCCCAATATAAGATTTGGCTTTAAGTGCTTAAATCTCCAAAACTATATGATCTTTGTTTTTCATGATTGAGTAAATTGAAATTATATGAAGAAAAGTCATTTTAGATTACAAGGTTTACTTAGTATGCTTAGTTGATATTTGATTACTTACTGCAAAACGCACCCCCCTTTTCCAATTCTAGTTTGTGCAGGTAATTTTGTATGCTTGGGATCTTAGGGAGTGTATGCGAGAAATCTAGGAATTAAGAGACCTAGGGATTCAAGTTGTTTTGGAACTGGATATTTGATTTTATTTTATTCAAGTGTTGTAATGTAGACATTGGCTACTTTCTATCAATATTGTCTACTATTGATTTTGGTTTTAAATGAAAAAAAAAAAATCTCGCTATGTGTTTTACTCATATTATGTTAAGTGGGACTGTAACACCTCGAAATTTGAGGATCGCAAGGACCTCGGATCTTAGGGCATTACAAGTAATCTCACCATAAAGCTCCCAGTGATGTGCGGGTCAACCTAATGATTTTATCGTAATGGGATTTACCTAATAATGCAGTACAAGTTGAGCCACAATGACAGTGAGAAGGAAAGAGAGTTTCTCCCAAATTACTGAAGCCTAATGATGATGAAAATGGGATATTGATATTAACAATAAAAATCCACATGATGGAAGATTAAAATCTACTCACTCAAAAATGAAAATCTATTTTTTTTAATTTAGAAAAACTAGCCTCATATTTTTTTCCATTCTACACACTAAGAAGTCAATGAATCTGGCGATGTAAGTGAATCTAGGGTAGAACCTTTTAAAATATTTTTATATAAATGATTTGGAGTAGAATCATAGTTGCTAGTTGATACGGTGTATGTGTAGGTCTTTCAATCATGCAGATTTTAGCACTAATCTGAATTTATTATCACTAAGTCTTGCCAGCTTTTGATCGTGTGGATTTCCTTTTTGTCCTTTATAACTCGATCATATAGATATGTGCTCCTGCACTTTGCAAGCCAATCTTTCAAGCCTTTAAACCCTTGATTTTCATGCCTTGTGCTAGATTATAGGCCAAGCATTTACATGAATGGTTTAGCAAATCATTATATGAAATGGAAGCTAAAATGCAATGCCATTTTTTGGGTTTGTTTTTTTCTCCTTCCCTTGACACTTACATTGGAGTAAAAATCAAGGGTATTCAGTTAGTGCCTTTCTCCTTTTATTTAATGTAATAGCCTCCACATTTACGGTTAGAGCACCTGATAATATTAACTACCATATGGTCATTCATGTGAGTTAATTTATTTCTCAAACCAAATGAAACTATGGAACTCCCCCTTGGCTATCTAGCTTATCCCATCAGCCAAGATGGCACATAATGGCTAACCCAAAAACACAATGGCTAACAGCTACAAGCAAGCCGGTATATCTGCTGGCACAAGGTCAGTGGGTTCCAATAAACATTTCAACAACGGGGTGCACATCACCATTTCAGGTGTCCTGCAGGGTGTGGTGGTATTTCTGTCATTCTGGGAATGTTTGGTATCTGGGTTTATCTGTTGTGGGGCCCATCAAACGATTTTCTTTTACCCTGTGACGAAAAAGGGCCCGTGCGCTGGTGACTAGTGTTGGCCCATTGAAGTGGGGGAAATTCGGTAAATTCTGAGCAAGGGAGGGGCAATTTGGGAAGACAAGAAATTCAGAACGTGCCAAGAGAAAACAAGGATATTTTGCCTTCTCGTGACTTTCAGCATGAGAGTCAATGCGCCGAGGCCCGGCCTCGTTCAACGTATCTGATCTAATCTTAGCCATCGAAACCATTAGTGGGCCCCACATAAGTGAGTATCTTGGGTCAATCTACCTTGGTCTCACCTTCTTCTGGAATCCTCTCTCGGTGTCATGTTTGGAAAGTGCCAAACTAAAATAAATGAAAAACTTTTGAAAGTTTATTGATAATAAGGATACATAATGAGTAACATCATTTTGTTTTTGTCTAGATAAAAAAAACAGAATTTTGTTTTAATGACGATTACTACCCAATGCATGACCCCACAACACATGTGCACCCATCATGGAGTAAATTTGAGATGTGGATCACACAATGTGGGGAGCAAACCCATGCTAATGCCAGTGAACCAGCACCTCAAGTGTTTATTTTTTTTTTTAAATTTTAAGAAACATGCCAAAGATTCCCATGAGAGACTGTGGGTGTGAATTTATTAGAACGACACGAATTTTACATTGAAGCGACTTTTTTTTTTTAATTGTTTCATGTGGAAGGATCAAAATCACATTCATAGCCAATAATTTTTCTTAAAAGCTTGAACTGCGGGAAGTGAATGAAAGAAAAAAGGTCTAATGGGATTAAAAAAAAAAAATTTCGTGGATCACCATCATCGTCATCATAGTTTTATCCAAACTATAGCAAGTCGGACTTATAAATTTATTTCTCCATTTCAATTACAATATATTAAACTAAGAGGATTTTGGAATCAATTTTGTCCAAATTTGTTTTTATTTTCAATTCTTTTATTGAGCCTTGCTAATTAATGACAAAAAATGTGAGCTTTGAGATTTCAATCGATTACCTTTTGCCAATTTAAATGACAAACTTAACTGCTACACCACACAATATTAACACATAATTTCTTATTAGAAAAAAATATAAGAAGTATAGTAAAATGGAATGAAAACCTTAGCCATGTGGGTCATGCCCTTGCTTAGCATGGGTTATTGTGCTTAGTCCATCATAAGCTAAACTCATATAATGATAGGTGCAAATTCTGCATCCCTATTCATGTTATACTATGACATCTGTATATACGTGACATGTACCCATATATATATATATATTTAATACATAGTGCAAAAGCAAGGTTTTGCCTTATACAGTTTTACCAACCCATGCATAGCGTGCTAATACATTGAAATTCTAAGTTTTTTTTTTGGATAGGAGTACAGATGGCAACACCAAAAGAAAAAGGAAGAAAGGAAGAGCACAAGGAACAAAACCCAACAAAAGAAAAAGACCACCAAAAAGTAAAAAAAATAGTTTTTAAACCATAAGAAAGAACCACCTGATTGCCCAACTTTAGCTAGACAATGGGCTGGAGTGTTCTTCTCTCGAAATACGATGTGCTTCAAGGTCACAAAAGCACTTCCAGGCTGCAAATTATCATAAACTATTGGATCAATTTACAGGTCAGAATCTCCTCTAATAGCTTTACCACCTTCATCGCATCCAAATATAGAATAATCCTTGAAATACCACTCTTTTTAATACAGTTTAGTGCGAATACGGTCGATTGTGCTTCAGCCCCTTTAGAGGAAACAGACCTTGGACCCTTGAAGTAGCCTGCAGCTACAAATGAGTCTTTATACAACATGGCAAAACCAAAGGCAGTGTGATAGGAATCAGCATAATAAGAAGCATCACAAAATAGGAAAGCACATTGCTTAAAGTCCCAACTTGCATCCCACCATTGGTGGGGATCTTTCCTCATAATATCGATATGACCAATGGATTTAGGAATCCATAAAATATTATTAGCAAGGGCACTTGACCTTAAGGGATTTAAAATCCTTCCCATAATGCAACATTCATTTCTTGCCTTCCTAATGGCAATAATACGGGCCTGCTTGCCAGGACATGAGAACACAAAATGGTGGTGATTATCGCCTTTAGTCCAAAATCTCCACAACTTGAAGGTACTATTGATATCTCCCAAGTGATAACCAAACCAAACTGCCCATGCATAGTCACATCGAAATAAAATATGCTGAATAGTTCCTTCTTTTATTTCGCATAAAGGGCATGTAGATGGAAAATCAGCATTTCCAAGCCTTCCTTTTTAATAATGATCTAACTGGAATATGTTAGAATAGAAAACTGAAGAGTAGAGGGAGGGAGAGAGAGAGAACTCTTATTGATGAGATTTCTGTGTACATAATGGGGGGAGGAGGATCTTATTTATAAAATAAGATTGCTTCTTCCTCAAGCAACCTAATAAGGAAAGACTCTAACCCTAAATAATCCCTTTATCTCATGTGGGGTCCAATGTGGGCATCCACCTATGATAATATATCTTATAACACTCCTCCTTGGATGACCACCATTCAATGATAGTTGCCTTATTAAAACCTTGCAAAGGAAAAACCCAGTAGGATAAAAACCAAAGCGAAGGAAAAAGAGTACAACGTTCTACAGGATCATTGACTTGGTGTTGGACGTGCACAATGCTGCCTCGTTAAAACCTTAACTAGGAAAACCCAGTGGGACAAAACCTAGAGAAGGAAAAAGAGTACAGCGCACATATATCTTGGGTAGCATACTTCAGGATGCCTCCCCCCGATTGACTACTCCCCCTGATGATAACATCTTTGTACATAATTCAGCATGTCAATCTCGTATACAATTTCTAAAATACTGAGTTTTGGCAAAACTTCGTAAACTGATCAGCCAGGTTGTTGCTTGAACAAACTTGCTTGACTTCAATCTTGTTATTCTTTTGAAGCTCATGAGTGAAAAGGAATTTTGGTGTAATGTGTTTCGTCTTGTCATCTTTAATGTATCATTCTTGAATCTGTTGAATACGTGCCCCATTGTCTTTACAAATAATGCTCGGAGTACCTGTACTAAGAGGTAATTGACAAGAACTACATCTATGCTGAGTTAAATATTTTTGCCATACACATTCCCCACTGGCTTAAAAATCTCAGCATGGTTAGAATAAGTAGCTATCAATAGTCAATTTAGTAGAATATCAAAAATAATGATATTGACATGAAGAAACATATAACATGTCTATGATCGATCCTTATGAGGATCAGGGATATATCCTGAATCTGTATATCCTACAAAATTTGGTTTCAACCATAAAACAGACATAAATATCATAACATTTGTTTAATACCAATCCAAAACCTTAGTGCAAAACTATATATAGGAAGCATATTTATAAAGAATAAAAATCTCATTAGAACTTCTCTCGATCTGAGGGTCGAGATAAAATAGTCAATAGTTTTCTCGAGCTCTTCTGGAATCTCGATTAGATTTATGTTATTTATGTAAATAACATAAACTTCTACTATTATAAATCCATTTAAGGATTATATAAAGATAAATAGGCAAATGGGATTGTTTTCATACTCTTCATTATATAGACATTTACTAAGACGATTGTACCATATTCTTCTGGAATGTTCGGGCTGTACAATAAACGTCTTACTTATATTGAGTACGTACTCTCTGACTTTGCTTCAGGCAAAGCAAATCCTTCTGGGATTTTCATATATATAATTGTGTATGTTTTCAATCCCAAGTTTCTACAGAAAACCTTGTATCACAAGTTTGCCTTTCGTTCATTTGCCTTTCAAACACCCATTTGTAACCTACAGGGTTAACACTGTTTGAGGTTTGTACTATAGGTTCATATATACCACGTCTATTTAGAGATTGTAATTCCTTAATGGTATCTCTTTATTTGGCCAATATGTTCTTTGTCGACATTCATTTATAGAACATGGTTTTGTATCCCAATCATCATTCGCATTTTCCCTTGATATTTGAGTAGCTACCGCATATACAAATGCGTCATCGATGATAATTTCATTTCTATCACATCTCTCTCTTGAATAATTATAAAGTATAGAGATCTCTTTATTTATTGGGTACCCATTGCCTCTTCAGGGGCTTCTAGAGTCTCTTCTGGAACTCGTGTCTCTTCCGGGACATCAATTTCTTCAGGAATTTTAGAGAGAGTGGATTTTGTCATAAACTCTTCTGGAGTATACCTCTTCTGGAGTATGATTGGGATATGATTGCTCATTTCTCCTCTTCTGGGAAGCCGAGTCCTTGAAACCTATAAGTCTACCATGCTTCTGGCATGTGTAGATTCATTTGCTGCCATATTTGGACTTTGTTCTTCAGGAACATTAATTCGTACTTGTCTTACAGGGACATTAATTCGTGCTTGTGTGTTCATAGCCGATACATGTGACCTAGTCACTTTTGCTGCATCATTAAAAGCATCAGGGAATTCATTTGTAATTAAGTGCACAATTCTCCGTACTTGATTCTCACATTGTGAAGTACATAAATCTAGATGAGATTGAGTGGAAGTATTCCATATTAATTCTCGCCGTTCTTCAGGAACGGATTGTTCTTCAGGAACAAGGTGTTCTTCAGGAACTCTCTTATCTCCCCCTAACGGCGAGAAGACTGGCTCATCAAGATGACAATTAGCAAAAACGAACAATGAATATATCTCCTGTCATTGGGTCTAGATATCCATTAATTAGGGTGAAGTATAACCAACATAGAGTCTACGTTGTAGGCTCATGCAAGTCACAAACCTACGATATCAAGCCTTATAAATTTAATAACATGCTTAAGGATGTGTATCCTAGGTTTAATAATATGTGCTAATGGGCGGGATTAGATAGGTTCACAAATGTCACACAATATCCTTTGCAAAAAGGATGGTCAATAGATGGTACTCTAAGGAGTACGTAATAGAAGTATCAATAATTTACCAGAGCATAGGACCCCTAGAATAACAAGCTTCTGGCTTAACTTTGTCGTTTTGCTCATAATCGAATATGATTCGAATTTTAAAGATTGTCTTGTAATATAGCCTTGAAATATAAGGAGAATGCACTTAGCTTTTCTAGTTTCAGCTTCTGGCTGTCAATACTAGTAATGATGTACAAATACCATTATGTAGACTCTTCCGGAGCATTCAAGTATTTGTACGGATACAGCTATGATCGATGCCGTACACGAATGAAACACTAATTCAGAGAAAAACTTCTGGTTTTTTCAATGTAGTGTGTTTTGTTGCACTGTCTACTGGACAGATATTATCCTCAGTTTCATGCATTCCATGAGCCATAGAGCAAGTAATAATAAACTCACATAACTAGGTAATCGCATTGCAAAAATAAAAGTAAGAACAACTAAACAATTCAGCATTCAAAGCAAATATAACATAATATACGGGAGATTAAAAATAAGTCCTACCATTCAACAAAATATCTAAAAACTGAACTCAATGTTCAAACTCATAAAAGTAGTTGTAGGTCTTCCAGACCATGCTTGGTGGTTCGCCCAATTTCCAAACAAAATGCCTTCTCAATCACCTCTCCTGGGGTGGTTTATTTCATCTCTACGGGAGAACATATTATATCTACCTCTTCTGGAGGGATTTTAATTGACTAATCTGGCATTTATTTCAAGCATTGGGTGTATGACCATCTGCTGGTGATCATCCCTGTCTAATGGGGATATAATGGCGCGGAAAATAAGAGCGTATGCCATATCCTTCAGGGATATTTTATTTCCGACTTTGATAGTATCACCAAGCCTTTTAGAGTGTGTTAAGATCGATTTACTAATAACAATCAAACAAAAATAGAACTTCGGGTTCTCAATATCCGATGACAAAATATAATGAAGAATTGGCCAATTAGAAAGTTAGAACTTCGGGTTCTTAACTGATGAATCAGAACTTCTAGTTCTGTCAATACTTCAGGCTAGTGATAGAACTTCAGGTTCTTAGAACTACTGGTTCTATCAAAGCTTCAGGTTTGAATCACAACTTCTGGTTCTATCAAAACTTCAGGTTTGATTTCATGGCCGTTGTATCGATCTACACTACTTTGAATCTTTAGAAATCAAAGCTCCACGTTTGATTATGAATATGAATCTTCAGGTTCATATTCTAAATCTTAGAACTTCTGGTTCCAGATAATGTATGGATCTTCGGGTCCAGATTATTCATTGGATATAGAACTTCAGGTTCTATTATTTGGAACTACTGCTTCTGGCAATAATAAATTCATCAAAACTAAAGTTTCAGATAATCATTAGTGATAATTATACCGAAGGAATTATATCAAGCATGCAGTATAATGTTATAGAATATAAAAATAAATGTATATGAGAAACAGAAATAAAATATAAAACTTCAGGTTCTTAACATCCAATCAAATATAATAATAAAAATGTGATGAAGAATTGAGAAATTGAAGTTTAGAACATCAGGTTTTCAACTTAAGAATCAGAACTTCTGGTTCTAAAATAGTTCATGGATCTTTCAGTACGAGTTAGAACTTCAGGTTCTAGATTAGGATAATTCATGGATCTTCAGGTCCGAGTTAGAACTTCTGGTTCTAAATTAAAATAACATACAGAACTGCAGGTTCAGGTTATTTATTCGATATAGAACTTCTAGTTCTAAGTATCATATGAAACTTTGAGTATGTATTGTAGATCTGAAAACTTCTGGTTTCAGAGTAAAATAACCAACGGATCTTCTTGTCCGAATTTAAAAGAACTTCTGGTTCATAGATTAAAATAATTTACGGAACTTCGAGTCCAAATTATTGATTTCATATAGAACTTCTAGTTCTAAATATCGTATGGAACTTCGGGTTCCAATTTCTTGCATAGAACTTCTGGTTCTATTTATGATCCATGATTTTCAATTTTATCATGATCTCTTTTTGATAAGAAATTACAATTCATCACTCGAATTAAAATGATAAATACTTATAGATCTAAAAGGAATAAAGTTAAATGCAGATTATCAAACGAATACATGGTCATAAAATAAGGAGAAATTACTTAACCTTTAAATTGTCCTCGTTTTAGCGCC
Organism: Sextonia rubra; assembly: GCA_037013555.1. Lineage (NCBI taxonomy): Eukaryota > Viridiplantae > Streptophyta > Magnoliopsida > Laurales > Lauraceae > Sextonia > Sextonia rubra. The sequence goes on from JASUAD010000007.1 coordinate 4,064,473, forward strand.
AATGTGTAGATCTGCTCACGAGCTTTCCATAGGTACAAACGGATCTCAAATCGGACTTCGGATCGTCAAGATATTGCAGAAACAATTTTCTACCATCGATCCGTGGGCAGTTTGAATCGGCAAACCGGGCACGAATTTCGGATCGACAAGCGCCGCATCCTCCGCCCGTATCTCCACCACATCCAGACGGTGGCTAACAAGATCGAGACCAAGAAGTGGGAGGTGCGGCTCTTCACTAACGCCAGCGCGGAGAAGGGAGGGATCGGACGGTGGGGATCCGTCCCCTTCATGCATCCGGCGACGATCCAGACCGTCGCCATCGGGACGGCTGCGGAGGGGGCTGGTGGTGCTTACGGACGGGGCGAGGGCAGGGGCGGCGGGATCGAGGAGGGCTGCCACTGCGGATCTCCAGATCCTCGTCTGTATGTAACACCAAGAACCCGAGATCCCCCACGAGAGTGGTGATGTGCAGACTTCCCCTTTCTTCTCAAGTTTCTGCAAATCGAACCTGAGCCCGCTCGAAAACCGACTCATCTCCTCTTTTCCGATCAGCAGAACTTTGGAGAACCCCTCAAAGCTCAGATCCAAACCACAGATCTGCAACTCCTCCGGTTGAAATGGTGGAACTTACTCCCTTATATCCAATGAAAGGTGCAAACACAGGAAGAGTCACGGACACGTGATTGGTCTAGCTTGCCCACAGTGATCGAAGAACATTTGATTCCTGAATCTTAAAAGGAAAAATAAAACGATTAGAACTCGTGCTAATAACGTGTTAGAATAGAAAACTGAAGAGTAGAGGGATGGAGAGAGAGAGAGCTCTTATTGATGAGATTTCTGTGTACATAATAGGGGGAGGAGGATCTTATTTATAGAATAAGATTGCTTCCTCCCTAAGCAACCTAATAAGGAAAGATTCTAACCCTAAGTAATCCCTTTATCTCATGTGGGCCCCAATGTGGGCATCCACCTATGATAATATATCTTATAACATAATAGCATTTTTAAAATACTTTCACCCAAACAATAAAACTCTTAGTGGAAGGGGTATTTTTCAATATTGTTTCCATTGTCCATATCATTATGATTAGTGTCTTCTTTGATCAATAGATTGTAAGCTGATTTAGTAGATATAACTCCATCTTTAGTAAAGCGCAATATTCTACTATCCACCTCATTGGAGTGAGATAAGAACATTTTCTTAATATATCTTGCACATCTCTTGGATTATTGAAGATGCGCATTAACTTCTGGATATTCCATTCTTTATTATTATGTCTAAGCTCTCTAACAACAATATTTGGATTACAAATAGAAGAAAAAGGTTTCCAAGATCCTCTGCAGAAGGAATCCAATTATGATGCCAGAGCGAAATCTTTTTCCCATTCTCAATGACCCATCCTAAGTTCTCATTAATAAATCCTATAGTTTCAACAAAACCACTCCAAAACCAAGAATCACCTTTTCTAGAAGTGGCTTTCCAATAAGATTTGTTGGGGCGCGCAATATTTAGCTTTTAACAATTTGGAACACAGAAGATTAGGATTAGAGAGATATTTCCAACTTGTCTGAGCAAGTAGAGCACTATTATTACAATCAGACGTACTAATGCCAAGATCTCCATTGTCAATAGGTTTATAAATGTCCTTCAATTTAATAGTATGGATACTTTTCTTTCCTATTGTATCTCCCCACCAAAATCTTCGGAACATCATATCAAGCTCTTCCAAAGCCTTTTTAGGGAAATGAAGGATAGATATGTTATAATTGGGAATAACAGAAGCAATGGATTTGATTAAAGTGTTTCGAACGGCTTTGGAAAGAAGGGGGAGTTTGCCAACTGTGAATTTTATTTTTAACGTTATCCACTATGGGTTTAAATGTTTTTCCTTTATTTCTACCAATCTTGATTGGATTACTTTGATATTTTTCATCATCTGACAGAGAATGAACTCCAAGAATGGTAGCTATAGTTTTACACTTGTTTCTACAAGCACCTTTACTAAAGGTTAATAGCAGATTTATTGAAATTAAACAATTGACATGAAGCCTCACAATCACAATACTCTTCCAAGATCTCCTTAATTTCTCGAGCTTCCTGAATTGCGCGCATAAAAATAAAACCATTGTCCGTGAAGAATAAATGAGAAATACTAGGAGCCCTCTTAGCAACATTGATCCCTGAAATGACATTTTCTTTTTTAGCTCTTATAAACAACCTCGATAACACTTCTGCCCCTAGGATGAAAAGATAAAGGGAAAGAGGGTCTCCTTGTCTTAACCCTTTTGAGGGTATAATATTACCGAAATGGGACACATTAAACAAAATAGAATATGAAACGGAACTTATGCATTCTTTAACTATTTATGTAGAATCCTGATGAAACCCAAACGACTCCTAACGTTTCACTAATGAAGTCTCATTCCATTAGGTCATAGGCTTTTGACATGATGAGCTTGATACCCATAAACTTTTTTCTTTTCTTTTTATTGAAGGAGTGAAGAATCTCATGTGCAATAATGTAATTGTCTGCTATTTGCCTACCTTCTATGAAGGCACTTTGAAAAGGACCTACAATTTTGTTCAAAACTGTTTTTCAGTCTATTAGCAATAACTTTAGATATGATCCTGTACATAACATTGCATAAACTTATAGGCCTTCAGTCATTCGTATTTTGAGGAAACTTTTTCTTTGGAATTAACACTATATGAGTTTTATCGATTCTATTAAGGGAATATTTACATCTAAAGAAATCTTGCACTAACAACACTACACCTTGCCTAACCGCGTGCCACATGTGTTGGTAAAATTTTGCCGGTTACCCATCAAAACCTAGCTTTAAGGGCTCCTACTTGGAAGAGGGCCGATTTAACCTCTTTCGGTGAAGGGATGGAAATTCATCATCATCATCATCATCATCAAAGCTTTATCCCAACCATCTTGGGGTCGGCTACATGAATTCTATTTCTCCATTCCGTTCTATTTTGAGCTAAATCTTTCGATAAGTGCAACTTCTTCAAATCTGAATTAATGACTTCCATCCATGTTTTCTTCGGCCTACCCCTACCTCTTGATGGACTCTCCACCTGTATATCCAAACTTTTTCTCACCGGTGCCATTACTGGCCTACGCTCAACATGCCCAAACCATCTTAAACCAGTTTCTCTAATCTTATCTCCTATTGGTGCTACCCCTAAATGTTTTCGAAAGCGTTCATTTCTAATTTTATCTTTTCTAGTTTTACCACACATCCACCTAAGTATTCTCATTTTCGCTACATCCATCTTATGAATATGTATCTTCTTAATTGGCCAACATCCTGCTCCAAATGTCATAGCTGGTCTAACCACTGTCCTGTAAAATTTTCCCTTCAATTTTGTTGGCATTTGTCTATCACAAAGTACTCCCGAAGCTAGTCTCCACTTCAGCCATCCAGCTCTTATCCTATGCTCCACATCTTCGTCAATCTCCCCATCCTTACTAATCATCGAGCCTAGGTACCGAAAAGAATCTTTACGTGGTATCTCATGGGTTTCAATTTTGACAATGGTTTCAACACTTTGTATTTGTCCACTGAAATCGCAATCCATATATTCTGTCTTTGTACGACTTATTTTAAAGCCTCTAGATTCTAATGCCCTCCGCCATCTCTCAAGCTTTGCATTTACACCCTCCCTTGATTCATCCACCAATACTATATCATCTGCGAACAACATACACCATGGTACTTCTTCTTGAATATGCATAGTTAATTCATCCATAATTAATGCAAAGAGATAAGGGCTTAAGGATGATCCCTGATGTAAGCCTATAGTCACGGGAAATCCGCCTGTTTCTCTACATGTGGTTTTCACATTTGTTATTGCACCTTCATACATATCCTTTAAAATTTCAATGTAACCTCTTGGGACATTCCTTTTCTTTAAGACCCACCAAATTAAATTCCTCGGTACCCTATCATAGGCTTTTTTCAAATCGATAAAAACCATATGTAGATTTTTCCTCTTTGCTCGGTATTTTTCCATTAATTGACTAAGTCAAAAGATAGCTTCCATAGTTGATCTCCTTGGCATAAAACCAAATTGATTTTCCGAAATCTTAGTCTTTTTTCTCAGTCTTTGCTATATTATTCTCTCTCATAACTTCATAGTGTGACTCATAAGTTTAATTCCTCGATAGTTGGTACAATTTTATATATCTCCTTTATTCTTATATATAGGTACTACAATGCTTCTTCTCCATTCATCCGGCATTTTCTTTGTCACAAGTATCTTATTGAATAGTCTATATAACCAACTTACTCCAACCTCTCCTAAGCATTTCCATACCTCTATCGGAATACCATCTGGGCCTGTTGCCTTTCCTGTCTTCATTCGCTTTAATGCTTCCTTCACTTCCACCCCTCTAATTCTACGGAGAAAAGTATACTCTTGTAATGAAGTATCCTCCTCCACTCTTGTATCGCTCAAATATTCTTCATTTAAAAGTTTACTAAAATATTCTTTCCACCTTTCTATAATATCGTTGCCCTTCACCAGAATATCTTCCTCATTGTCCTTGATACATTTGACAAGATCTAAGTCCCTACTTTTCTTTTCTCTTATTTTTGCAAGTTTAAAAATATCCTTTTCTCCTTCTCTTGTTCCCAACCTATTATAGAGGTCATCGTATGCTTTGAACTTTGTACTACTTACTACTTTCTTAGCTTCTTTCTTTGCCTTCTTATACAACTCAAAATTTTTTATACTCTTAGTCCCCTGCTAAACTTTGTAGCAATGTTTTTTTTGTCGAATAACTTCCTGAACCTCCATACTCCACCACCATGTTTCTTTATTAATATGTCTCTTCCCTTTTGATTCTCCAAGTGCCTCCTTTGCAACATTCCTAATGCAATTAGCCATTTGATTCCACATTACGGTAGTTTCTCCTTCAATATTCCATTCTCTTTTCTCAATCATTTTGTCCTTAAATATATTTGCTCTTTCCCCCTTCAAATCTCTCCACCTTGTTTTAGGGTTCATTTTGTTTACTACTGCTCTCTTTTTACTTCTAATGCAAATATCTAAAACTCCAAGCCTATGTTGCGTAGTCAAACTCTCTCCTGGGATAATCTTACAATCCTTACAAGCCAATCGGTCCTGTTTTCTAACTAGAAAAAAGTCTATCTGACTCCTATTACTCCCACTTTTATATGTAATTAAATGCTCATCTCTCTTTTTAAAGTAAGTATTTGCTACTATAAGATCAAATGCCACTGCAAAATCCAATATAGTGTTTCCGAATTCATTCTTTTCTCCAAATCCATGCCCTCCATGCACTCTCTCATATCCTCTATTATCTCTTCCTATATGCCCGTTTAAATCCCCTCCAAGGAAAATTTTATCACTATTTGAGATTTCTTGCATTAAATCATCCATTTCCGCCCAAAATTTTCTTTTCACACTTTCTTCTAGTCCTACTTGGGGAGCATATGCACTAATGATATGAATTATGTCTTCCTCTAGTTCTAGTTTAATTGTTATAATTCTATCACCAAACCTCTTTACCCCCACAATTTTCTCTTTTAAATCCTTATCTATAATTATACCCACTCCATTTCTTGTATTACTCTTTCCTGCATAGAAAAGCTTATACACATCCATGAGCTCCTTAGCTTTATTCCCTTTCCACCTTGTCTCCTGTATACAAGCCACACTAATTCTTCTTCTTTTCATTACATCAACCAACTCCATGTTCTTGCTTGTCAAGGTTCCTATATTTCAAGTAGCAAGTTTAATTTTTCTATTCCTCCTCTTCTTCTCATGGACTAACTTCTTTAACCGCATTAGCCCAAAGTCATGCGGTAGCCCTTGCACACTTTTCACTGCAGCCGGGCGATGCTGCAATGCGTCGCTTAAAGCGGGGAACGCCCTAGCCTTATCGTGAAATATCATTTGTTCAGAATTCATGTTTGGGTTGTGACAAAGTTTTACGCTGGCTGTTACCTACCTAACGCAACCCTCCTCCTTTACCCGGGCTTGGAACCTGGGTTAAGAATTGGTTGGACCACTTCTTTGATAATATGAAGACTTCTAGGACCCTTTGAGGTTAGGGTGTTCAAGATTTGACTACATATTTCAAAGCCAATGATTATTCTATCTTCAAGCCAAATCCCTTTATCATTTTTAATTTTCTCAATCCTGTTGACTTTTCTCCTATATATAGTGCTAGAGTGAAAATATTTTGTGTTTTTGTCTCCTTTGTTAGCATTGGATGTGTGGTCTACTCGACTACATGCCCATGCATGAGCCCCAGCTCTGGAGTTTAAAGCAATTAAAGACTCCCCTTCTATTTGGTATTTGGAAATCTTATTGGACTTGAAAATTAACAGTTGCTTCCTACTCAAATTACTAATAAGATGGATAATCTTAATCAACTTGAGAGTTCCATGATGAGAATTGAACTATCACATAGATTTATAAATATGGATCTAGGATAACTTGTTTTATTTTAAGAGATTATTGCTTAGCTTTCTCATCACTTACGTGCATTAAGGAGAAGTAGAAGTGAGTTGTAAACCCTATGCGCGAATAGCTTGTTCTTTTCCATATGATCAGCATAAGATGGAGCTAGGTATGCGTGTAATTTATATATTGTATTATTCAAATCTGATCTGTTAAAGTTGATCTTATAACTATAATAAATCTAACAGTTGGTATTAGAGCCACATGTTTTAGGATTTTAGATTTTGAATAATCAATCATTGTTAATCGTATTATCAAAATTTATTTTATGTACAGAATAACTTAGGTTGGACTGAGGTTTATTTGACCATGTGCATAATCGTGCTTGAGATTGGGTCATGGAAGATGGGTTCCAACACAATCATATGTCTGGACCTTATGATCACAGTGCTAGGTTTATTGTGATGATGTGATTCATATGTATAAAATTACATTCATAATTTACATACGAATAATGTTTTACATGAACATTGTTACATGTCATTCCCATATTCATGACATCATTATAATTGTTGTGAAAGATTATTTTAATGGTGGGACGCTCACCCAAGATGGAAAAGTGATCATGTGATCATCTATCAGAACCCTTAGAAACTCAAAGTGCGAGATTTATACACGCCATAACCGACCTTGAGTTAACATGTTGATGACTATTAATGTGTAACGCTTCTTAGAGTATTCTTAGTGCTTCTCTACACTCTTGAGCTAGACACAGAAATTGCCTCTTATGTACAACCACTATACCAAAAATGCCTATCTGGAATGGTTTGAAACTGTTCCTAAATGAATTTGGAACGGTTTCAAACCGTTCTAAAAATGGGTGTTGTAGAAATTTTGAAACGGTTTTGACCCGTTCCAAATTTCCAAATCTGAAGCGGTTCAGAACCATTCCAGATTTGGAAATTTGGAACAGTTTTAAAAATCTGGAACGGTTCAAAACCGTTCCAGATTTGAAAATCTGGAACGGCTCAAAACTGTTCCAGATTTTTAAAACCGTTTCAGATTATTTCCTAATATTTTCTTGCCATTTTTTTGAACCTCTTTAAAATAGTTTTAATAAATTTTTTTAAATCATAAGTTTTTTAAATCACTACTAATCATATATTTAAAAATAAAATAGAATAATTGTGGTATTCACATTCATATAGATGCAATTATAAAATTCTTTTTTAACACAATAATTAAAAATTCATGTTACATTCAATAATATTAGGCTATAAGTTGCTTCAAATAATTTAGACAGCCATTCCATATTGCTATCCTTAGCCCACTCAATTGCCCTCAAAATCAATTGCATTCTTGCTGCTCATCTCTACATGCTTCATGCTTCATTTATATGTCCAGCATGCCCAAGTAGGTCAACCAAGCACATGTAATGGTCTGCAGTCGCAGGAATCTTGAACTCATCCCTCATGGACTTGAAGTAACTATAACCCTCAGCCACCAAACCAGAATGGCTGCAAGCAGATAAGACAGCAATGAAGCAAATTCCATCAGGTTTCAGTCCCTCTTCCAGAAGCTGAGAAAAGATTCGCAGGGCCTCCATGCCCCTGCCCATGGATACCAAATCCTTCTATCATTGCACCATAGCAAATCACATCTCGAGATTTCTACCTTTGGAACACCTTGTAGGCCTTGTCCAGGTTTCCACGCTTGGAGTGCAATGATCCCCCTGTGCTGTATCTACCTGGTTGATCCCCCTGTCCTGAATGCTGTCAACTATCTTTGAGGTGTCATGGCCTCCTCGTGATGTGCCAAGGATAGTCCCACCACGTTTGTGGATATCATTGACAACCTTGGGTGTTAAATGAATGGTATTGCGAGAATAGAAACCCCTGTATCCTCCCTATGGGCATCACAATGAACATCAGTTATAGGCTTATGGCACCACAACAACAGATAATTAGCAATTTCAGAAACAACTACAAGACTGGCAGACTAGCACTAAAAGACATGAACAATGACTATAAGTATAAATGTTCAGCAGATCCCAACACAACCAAATAAGCAGAATTTCCATAACTGGTCCCAGCACATATAGAGCTTACATTATAGTATCCCTTAACATATATAATTCAAACTGTCTAGTTATTTTAGTTCAAAGGCAGTGATAGTTCAAGTTCAAAGCAGATCAGGACAGACAACAGCTTGAGTTTGAACAGTTGTCAAACCAAGCTAATAACTTAAAACAAAAAAAATTTAAATAACTATTACTAGACAGTAAGAAAGTTTAACTGATTCTACACCACCTGAAAAGGAATATGGGCTTGGGATTGTTAGTTCAGGCCGTTAAAACAGTTGCTTACATCTTTCAGTTCAACTTTAACATCAACTGATTGTTAGGATATGAACCAATTCGGACATCAGCTAAAAATGAATACATATGGTTGGCATTGGTAGTTTGCCCCATAAAACAGTGGAACACATCTTTCAGTTCAACTTAAACATCAGAAACATGAAGACTGTCCCCGGCAGTTGCTGAGGACCACAGGATTAGTGAGAAGATTTAACCTTAAGAAGTACTCATCAAGGATGAACTTAGTAAAAAAGCACTCAGCTGAACCAAGCATGCTCGACATGAAATAATCTGCTCATTTTGTTTCAAGTTCCCAACGTCATGTTTGCACTCCTGTGGTCATCAAACTGTTTAACACTATTTTTTTCCAAACATACAGAATACGGTGATCTGAGGTCCATTAAACTTACAAAAGGCTCCCAATTCTGCAATGCTCTGCTGATTCGTAAACAAATTGCTCCGACTTGACCTGAAATGGCAACATATTGCTTGAAATTTTTTATTTCCCACTATGGTGAAAGCAAATGAAAAAAAATGATAATAGAATTTAAATAAAAAAAAAGAGAAATATGGAAAGTTTCTAAGAAAAATATTGCAGAAAGTTCTAACATGAGACACCACCTCCTTTCACAGTGCAAGTGACATCCCAAAGACCCAAAGTCTTAGTCTTAGACAATGGCTGAAGGAGATCAGCATGGTGGTCAAGCATTGGAAAATAAACGTCAAACTGTTTGTCATTGATAATAAAGTTTCCATCACCAGGTTGAATCCAGACACAAGCAACACTGCATTTCCTTCATCCTGTTCCATAAGCCCTTCCCTTCTCATCAACTTGCCGAACAATGCGGGATATGTCGAGTACAATCTCTACAATAGATAAACCCAGTTTGGAATGGAAAGTTCTACTGCCAGATTCCATCCTGAAGCCAACACTCAATCTATCATTAAGTGCAGGATCTCACATAGCATACAATTGAATGAGATAACAGAAGGCATACAATTGAATGAGATAACACAAGGCATACATGAGACAGGAAAAAAAGAAAAAGAAAAATAAAGAAAGGCTATCTATGATGCCAAGATAAGGATATGAAAACAGAAAACACACACAAGGATAAATATAGACTATACACTTTTGAAAACATAGGTCATCAATGTAGATGAGACTGGCCTAAATCTTTCCTCCATGCATTTCTTAAACAATGTTCCTTTCTAACATTGCTTTGGTTGAAAAAAAAAACTATAAAAAATAAATGAAATAATGGCCTAGGTAAGATATGCTGAACTGGTACCACAGAAGTATTAGTGCAATACCAAGTACCAATACTCTCATATCAGTCCGACATGGATACATTGATAAACAGGGCACTGAAAAAATAGCACAATATTTGCATGGACACATAAGTTGACATTTTCAGCAGCTTAATAGAATTGCTTTCTTCAATGTTCAACACATAATAGATAATCTAACAAAATGCGCCAACTAATAGGCTCTAAAAGATAACAAGTGACTCGCCACAAAGAAAGAAAAATAAGGTTGCAGTAATTACCTTGGGTGGTTTGAAAGGATAGTCTAGTGGGAAGTGAATGGACATAAGAAACACACCCCCTGCTAGTTTTCCAAGTGCACAACTCCTAGTTTTCCAAGTAACAATCTTTTTTTCTAATATAATATAAATATATCAGCATTTCAATTTACTAATATCCAAAAATTCTGTGTAGATATTGAAAGTGCAAGCTAAACCTATGCAAGTCCTCAAGGTTAGAATACATACTAGTATCCATCTCTAAGTCCACCAAATTTCTCTTGCCCAGCAGTACCCCAGCAATAGAACCTAACTTTCCCACATTTGGTAAAGAAGTCCAAGGGATGAACTTCCACACCAATTGTAGCTGCAAAGACACCAGTTTGAATCTAACAAATTAATCTGAAAGCGTACAAGGTTTCCCCACAAACTTCACGTTGATGAAGATGGAATGATAGATATATAAAGTGGGACTTGTTTTAAGATTCAAAGAGAACTGGTGACAATATATTTAAAGCAATGCAGAGATGTAAACTGATTATCAGATGGGTACTGGGTCAGCATTAACTTTTGTGGTGCTGTGCCGAGCCACAAACGTTTCAACAAGCGGGTTCATTAGTTCCGGAGCCTCATCCTTCAGAGCAGCAACAGAGTGAATTTTATCAGAATTTGTTCCTGAATGGAAATAAAAAATTCAACACCTTAAAATCGAGACAGTAAAAACAGAACCTGGGGACACACTCGTAAATTCAACATGGACAACTAACCATTTCACATCAGGAATAATATGATTTCAAGCCAGTTAAATTGACATGAGAGTTTTTTAAAGAAATGCTGCGAGTGTTGATGGCAGTTCTTACATTGTACCCAGAATAAGAGCAGTAAAACATGCATACAACTGAACTGAGGGAATCACTGTAAGATCCTTTGTACTTATCTGCAAATTCAAAGACTTGCATTTCAGAGAAAGTAGCTTACAAAAGGATCAATGAAGAGAATTTCTGAGTCCTGATTGAATCCACCTGTGTCGCAACAACACAAACCAGGAATTAAAAATCCTGAAACATTGGCCTCCATTACGTACAAGATGAACCACTGAAGTAATGAGTTGATACAGACTGTGGACATGGACTTCACTACAGATAGATGATGCCCCAAAACCTCTGCCCAGATGGACAATTTGACCGTTTGATCAATGGTCTAGATCACTGTGGCTTGGCCCATATATACATACCTGAGTTCCAATGAAAATTTTGAATGTAACAGGATTCAAATTAGACCTTCCCACCATTTCAAAACTTTGGGCTGCCATTAGCCACCTGTCAAGAACCTCCAGGCCAGAACATATCCATCTTCTCATCTTCCCCAAAAAGGAGCAGCCTGATAAACCCGTGGTCAAACCTTGTAGCCCCACAAGTTTTGGGCCTCTCCATTGCACTGCAATGCACCATGGAGTGAGCTTTTATACCCAGAGAGCAGCCTGCAGATCCATATAGAGGCAGCGATGCCATCCTCGCATGCCTCTCAGAGTAGACACCCGTCCTCATGGCCTGCTTCACCAAAGTCCTCTCTCTCTTGTGTGCATTCTGGTGGCCACCCAAGGCCTGAGAGCTCAAGAACTTCTGCCGACAGTAATTGCAGGGGAAGACTCTTGGGGTGGCTACAAATTGAGGATGGGGGTCATTACTGCTCTCACTTGAGCTTTCTCCTGAAATTCCTACCAACTTCTTACTTCCGAATTCATGAATGTTGTTATTGCATGTAAGTGTCAAATCAAGAGAGATTGTTTTGTGAGCTTGTTGATTGATGGGATCTACAGAGGAGGAGGTGGTGGGACCCAAGAGGGGATGCGGAGAGGTTTCTTGAATAGACATGTTAGAAGCAACTTGGCTGCTGACATCAAATTCATTTTCAAAAGTCACCTCTGCTTCAAAATCAGAGTTCAGAGTATTCATGTTTATCAGTGGAAGATAGGATTGCCATCAAGCTAGAATGCTTACAGAGTTGCAGTCTCAATAACTGATTGGCAAGCTCTGAACCTGCATAAAGTAAAACTTAGCATATTAGAATCATAGCTCCAAGGTCCAACCTGGATCCATGGTCATATTGTTCAGCTTAATGACTCAACTCTGTAGTTCCATAAATTATATTCTAAAACATCATATATAATGCATTTAGAAAACATGTTAGTGCCTTTGTAGAAGTGAACAAAGTAGCGAGAGTTGTATATAACTGGATGGTGCAAAACAGAGAGAAATAAGTACTAAAAAAATACTGCCATCTTCATTGCACCAAATTGATATTGCAAAGCAAATGAACCAAAATCTGATTAGGCTAAAGAATCAATTCAGCTAACATTTTGGGTCATTTCAGTGGCTCTAGAACAGTAATTACAAAGTTCTGTAAAAGAAAAGAGATGACACAATTGACAAAGCCTAAATATTACTAGAAATAACCACTTTAACAGTTCTTGTGGGTACAGGGTGTTCCTTGATATGATACAATTGCAAAGAGAATTAGGTGGAATAATATGCTGTCCCATTATTTTTACTTATAAGGTTCTCATTTAAGGAGACTTTACAGTATAAGAGTGCTATGCTGAAACCAAAAGCCCTACGAAACAGGGGAGATCAACCAAACAAAAAGCTGGAAGAGCTGCTGCCTATAAAAATGGTCAATGGCCCCAAAAAGGAAAGCTAAATACAAATCAACAGACAGAAGAAATGGTTAATGAAGCTTAGAAACTCCCTCTTTAGCAAGATAATTTGCTTCCGCATTTTCTGATCGGCTAGTATAAAGGGAGGAAATGTTCAACCTGCCAGACAGTTGGATCACTTCTTCCATAATCTCAGCAAGGTACCATGGATAATAGCAGGATTGACTTGCCTACTGAATGACAAATGCAAAATCTCATTCAACAATTAACTGATGATGAATAAGGCGGGCAGCCTCATCCAGGCCAATAAGCAAAGCCAGCAGTTCGGCCTTGTTAATTGAACAAAAACATGCCAGACCCAAGTAGGACAGAAGGTTGTAGCCTTCCTCATTGCAAATAACACCCCAACACCTGCCGAACCAAGGTTACTTGATGCACGCCCATCAAAATTAAGCTTCAACATACTGGGAGGAGGCGGACACAATCTATCTAGGAGAAATGGAAGGAGAGGATGGATAGGAGAAAGCTACTTCCTTTAAGTTAAGGACTATTGTGATCACTAGGATACCCTTGAAATGATGCAGAGGGGAGGCCTAAACCGCTACTAAATGGCTCACTTTCTCCATTAAAATGATGTCGTCAGAGGATTTACCTTCAAAACAGCTCATGTTTCTTTCTCTCCAAATAGACCATATAGCCACTAGGAAAGAGACCACTTTGTTGTTCCTCCTTTTGAGCCTACCCCTACCCTCCAATACTGTCACACCCCGATGCCGGGAAATTGGGGATTTGAGTGGGCCCCCAGGGTGTGGATATGTAATCCCGTAGAAATCCATGCCCTAAAGAATTATGCACGAATTCCTACAAGGGAGATTCCACAGGAACGTGTGAGGTATGCTGACACACGTACAAACATAATTTATCATAAACGAAATCCTGCAAAATACTCAGTAATCATCAAGAGCACACGAATTCATAGTCAGTTATCTTTCAAAGGTAAACATAAATACATACATATAACAGTGTTGAAGTCTTTAATACATTACAAAAGACTACTTAAGCGTTTGATACAAAAGGGTCCCAAGCATAACAATGATCTTCCCACTTAGAATAGTCGCGCTCCGTGGGATAGCTAATAAAAGACGTCGCCATCTTTCCACTCATCTACATCCCGAGGTTCCATTGGGGTACCCTCCGGGTGCGCGTCAGTGTCCGCGTTGGGACCGGTCGCTGGGCCTGCAATACCAAGAGTAACACTGTTAACACGACGGTTAAGCAAGTACTGAGGCATATTAAACAAGTATAACATAATATCTCAATACGAATAATCACTGGACATGATGCATAAATGAGAAATTACAACTTAAATATCATACATATTGATTGGCAACCACGACGCTCTATTCTCCTAAGAAGGGAGCATACACATATCGTATGGGTCGCTAGGGGATCAGGTTAGCTTCCCGAGGAGCGCCAACTACTCCTCCGTAAACCTACTGCAGTGGTGACATACATAACATATACCCAAAAGGGCGTAAGCTGAGTGGTGCCGACTCATATCAACTCGTATCAGTCATATCATACCCTTGGCTAACAAGCTCGCACTCATTAGAAGCTCTGGCTTGTCAGACACTCACTCAATAGAAACTCAGGTTTGAATTTGCCTCAGGGTTTTACTAAAAGAAGTAATTCATGTTGAAGGTGGTATATTATAACAATATGGATGCATTCAGCTTAAGTGAGTCCAAGGAATTCCTACCTTCACACCTATAGTCCCCAAGGGCATTCAACACGATGTACACATAAAACGTTCGGTGTCATTGTGTTACCGTGTTTTGGTATTGCCTTGTGCATACGGGACACTCTTCTTATGCCAACATCCATGACTTGCCATTGGGAGACCCTCCGGGAATCATTCATTCTCCCCTACTTACCATTGGGCCTCTGTAGTGGTATAGAAGGTGCCAATACTAAGGTCCTATAAAATCATTAGGAGTCCCTAACATCCTAATTACTGGGTTCTTACGGCTTAGCCGTATACAAGGCTACGGCTTAGATGAGCGGGTCAGATTCCTTCTGGATTTTTCATGCGCAATTGCGGCCCAACCGTATATTGGCCTACGACTTAGCCGTGCTAAGCCTACGGCTAGGGTACGGGGAGGTTACGGCGTAGCCGTAGTGTATTCCACGGTGCAGCAGTGTGCAAGCTATAGAAGAAACTAGGTTCCATGAGCTCTTTGGAACGCTCGCTGTAGGAAGACCTACGGCTTGGATACGGGCTGGATACGGCTTAGCGGCAGTGAAGTCCACAGCTCAGCCGTAGTCGAGCCGTAGTACAAAATCCCATTTTTCTACTCTCTGGACTTTGAGCCGTAGATGCTCACGGCTTAGCCGTAGCTTCGCCGTAAGCTTCCGAATCAATTCTGTAGCTTAGTTCTGTACGGAATCAACACAGAACTGGCTTGTGAGGAAATTCTAAGGCTCAATTAAAGTGTCCTTGAGAGTATCCCATGCTCACACACCCTCCTATTCCCTTATTGGCATTCTAACTCAATGCACACCACATTCATATCGATTAAAACACTGAAGGGGAATAGCTAAAATTGAAAATATGAAGAGCTGGTTCAATACACAATAACTTAGTCATTCATGCAACACATATGACTCTAATACTTGCCTTTTCACTAGTGTTAGCCCTCCTAACTCTTTCTTGTTGAGTGCTCAGAGGAAACTCTCTAACTGAAATGGGTTCTCTACAAGTAAAGCATTCAATGAAGAATGAGGTTTAGATTCACATGCATGCCATATAGTTGAGTCTTTATGACTCCAATAAACCCTAAATGACTGAATGAATGAGAAAAATCCTTCACCTTACACAGCTGCAGCTGTAGCTTAGAAGATGAGTTACTCTTAGAGAGAAATGCACAGGGAGAAGGGAAGAGAATGAAGGAAAAGGAGAAGAAGAACTCCCACCCTTGCATGCATAACCTTCCTAAGCCGAGGTGCTCTCCAACATTGAGGGAAAATGGAGAAGCTCAGAAGAAGAAAACAACTCTAGTGACCAGGGGAATGAAGGAAAAGACAGTCGAGCCTCTTTGAAACAGAATTTCCTGTAGTTGGCATGCAAGCCTGAGCTTTTTTATAAATTTACAATTTAGGCCAAAAGCACCTCAAACAGGCCAAGATAAGTCCAGATCAAGTCGGACCCAACAGGAAAGATGATCCACGCGTAAAGTTACACTTAAGGAAAAGGACGGGGTGTCCAAGAGGTGTGAGGACAAATTACGAAAAGGCCCTTAACTCCTAAAGTGGGGTCGAACTCCGCCAAACTCTCTATCCAAGGCCTAAACCCGTTAAAATTTCAATTAAATTAGCCTTAATCGAGTTCAATTAATATAGAACGAGCTTAATTAACATAAATCAAGATTAGTGGAATTTGAGACCTTACATCCTCCCCCACATAAGATCATTCGGTCCTCCGAATGCAATGTACCTGGGGTAGTAGCTCTGGATATTTCACCCGAATTTGATCTTCAAGTTCCTAAGTGGCCTCTTCCTGCCCATGATGCTCCCATAGGACCTTAACCCATTTAATTGTTCGGGTATGCAGCACTTGTTCTTTAGTGTCAACGATGCGAAGCGGCCTTTCTTCATAGCTTCCGTCAGGCCTCACTTCTATGTCGTCCAACTCGAGGACATGTGAAGGATTTGGGAGGTACTTCCTGAGCATCGACACATGGAACACATTATGAACTCCCGCAAGCGGGGGTGGTAGCTCCAACAGATAAGCTAAGTCTCCCACTCTACTCTGTATCTCGAAAGGCCTTACAAAACGCAGAGCTAGCTTGCCTTTCTGTCCAAACCTGATAGTACCTTTCATTGGGGAAACCTTCAAAAAGACCTTGTCTCGCACTTGGAACTCAAGGGGCTGACGGTGGTTATCTGCATAACTTTTCTGACGTGATTGTGCAGTTTTCAATCTATCTTGCACCTTTTGCACTTTTTCCGCCGTATCTGCCACCGTCGTGGGTCCATGGAAACTTCTAACCCCAACCTCTTCCCAACAGACGGGCGTACGACATTTACGTCCATACAAGGCTTCAAATGGAGCCGTTCCGATGCTTGCGTGAAAACTGTTGTTGTATGCGAACTCGCACAAGGAGAGGTGTTCATCCCACTCCTTTCCAAAGTCCAAAACGCTAGCTCGTAGCATATCTTCCAGGGTCTGTATCGTTTGCTCCGATTGCCCATCTGTCTGAGGATGGTAAGCCGTGCTGAAACTGAGTTTGGTGCCTAAGGACTTCTGAAAAGACTGCCAAAAAGAAGACACGAACCTACTGTCTCGATCAGACACAATTGAGGCTAGAGTACCATGTAACTGTACAATCTCATCAATGAAGGTCTTGGCTATCTCCTGAAATTTCATCCCTTTCTTGATGGGAATAAAGTGGGCTGATTTTGTTAATCGGTCGACAATTACCCATATTACATCATGGTGCCTACTTGTTCGGGGCAACCCTGAGACAAAATCCATCGAGAGATTCTCCCATTTCCACTTAGGAATCTGTAGGGGATGTAACAAACCGGGAGGTTTCCTGTGTTCAGCTTTCACTCGTTGGTAGGTAAGGCATTTTACCACAAAACCTGTTATATCCCTCTTCATGTTATTCACCAAAACCTGCCATGCAAATTTCGGTACATTTTTGTACTCCCGGGATGCATGGAATATCGAGCATGGTGTGCTTCAGTCATAATTGCCCTTTTTAAGTTCTGATTTTGAACCGATGGAACACAAAGTCGGTCTCTAAAGTACAATACACCATCTACCATCCTGAAATCAGGTTTCTCAGATATGTGGTCACGAATCTTGACAAATTCCGGGTCTTCAAACTGCCTCTCCTTGATTTGTTGAATTAAGGTGGGTTCGAAGACTGACATAGCCACTAACATAACCTTATTATCCACGAATTCAACCTCCACATCCAGATCTCGGAATTCCTCTACTAGAGACCATTCACCACATAAGGCTGCCAACTCGGTGGTAGATTTCCTGCTTAAAGCATCGGCCACTACATTCCCTTTCCCATGGAAGTATTTAATCGGGAAATCATAATCCTTTATAAATTCCAACCACCTGCGCTGTCTCATGTTAAGATCATGCTGCGAAAACAGGTACTGGAGACTGCGATGGTCGCTATGAACTTCAAATTTCTCTCCATATAAGTAATGCCTCCATATCTTCAGCGCAAAGACTAATGCAGCCAATTCTAAATCATGTGTGGCATAGATTTTCTCATGTTCCTTCAATTGTCGAGATCCATATGCTATTACCTTCCCATTCTGCATGAGTACACATCCTAGCCCGACCCCCGAAGCATCTGTATAGATAACAAATCCGCCACTCCCTTCTGGTAGGGATAAGATTAGGGCTGAGGTTAGTTTCTCCTTAAGGAGTTGGAAACTCGACTCACAGTCCACTGACTAAACGAATGGCTCATTCTTTCGGGTCAATTTGGTCAAAGGTGCAACTAACTTGGAAAAGTCCTTTACAAACCTTCTATAGTAACCGGACAGACCAACAAAACTTCTAATTTCTGCAACAGTCTTGGGACTTGGCCAAGTAGTTATAGCCTCAATCTTAGCTGGATCTACTGCAAGCCCATCCTTTGAGATAATATGCCCCAAAAAGGCAACTTGTTCCAGCCAGAATTCACACTTGTCCAATTTAGCATACAGTCGGTGGTCCTTTAGCAATTGTAGAGAAGTCCTCAAATGTTCCACATGCTCATCTTTGGTCTTGGAGTATACCAAAACATCATCAATGAAAATCACCACGAATCGATTAAGATATGATGAAAAGATTTTGTTCATCAAGGCCATAAATACTGCGGGCGCATTTGTCAATCCAAAAGGCATGACCAAGAATTCATAATGCCCATATCTTGTCCTGAAAGCTGTTTTCGATGTATCTTGGTCCCTCACTCGCAGCTGATGATATCCGGATCTGAGATTAATCTTAGAGAAATGGGTCGCACCCTGTAATTGATCAAACAGTTCGTCAATTCTAGGCAGTGGATATTTGTTTTTAACTGTCACTTGGTTCAACTGCCGGTAATCAATACACATTCTAAGGGTGCCATCCTTCTTCTTCACAAATAAAACCGGGGCTCCCCATGGTGATGTGCTAGGACGAATGAACCCCTTATCCAATAAGTCCTGTAACTTCACTTTCAGTTCACGTAACTCTGCCGGGGCCATTCTATATGGAGCCTTAGAAATGGGAGCAGTACCCGGTACTAGCTCTATAGTAAAATCCACTTCCTTAATTGGAGGAAGGCCGAGCACTTCATCCGGGAATACATCAGGGAATTCACAAACCATGGGTATTTCTTCTAGTTTCTTAGGGGCTTTCTTTTCCACAATAAAAGCGATATACCCTTCGCAACCACTATGGATTAGTCTTTCTGCTCGAAGTGCTGAAATCAATCTAGTGTTCGAACTCTTCTTGTCACCTTGGAATACTGTACTTGGACCATCTTCACTCACCCTTACGGTAACAGTCTTACGGAAACAGTCAAGACAGGTCATATATTTGGTCAACCAGTCCATGCCTAGGATTACATCAAAATCGTGCATGGGTAACACAATAAGTTCAGCCGAGAGAAGAACTTCTCCGATGAGAACTCGACAACTAGGGTAATAATCGTCACAAGCTACCCTCTTACCAACCGGAGTGATAACACTCAACACATATGGCAACTGTGCTGGTGATTCCTGTATCCTACTAGAGAATCGAGGTGAGATGAAGGAGTGTGAAGATCCTGAATCAAGCAATACTTTAGCTTCAATGCCACAAACAGAAACCTTACCTACAACCACGTGCTCCGCCGCTTCTGCTTCTTCCTATGTCAAAGCGTAAGCACGACCTTACCTTTGGGGTTGGTGTTGCTGTCCTTGTCTCTGCTCTCCCTGGCCTTGCCGTGTCTGCCCTTGGCCTTGTCTCACTAGCTGTTGCTGTCGGTTAGGCACAGGAGGTGGCGCCTTAGGAGGCTGCTGATATTGCTGCTGCGAGTCTCGGCTAAACTCCTTTCTTCTCAGGCACTTAGACAAGCGATGGTCCATGGAGCCACAGCCAAAACAGGCTCCCATGGACCTCCAACATTTGCTAGTCTCGTGACCCTTCCCGCATGTACCGCAAATTAGTCGTGATGTGCCAATAACAACTCCCTTCTGTTTCTTAGAATACTGCTGACCTTTCCCAGAAGGCGGGACACTCTTCTTAGATTCCCTCAAGAATAGGCTTTTCTCAATTTCCTCAGCTGCATAAGCCCTGGCTACCGTATCATCATACTGAACGGGACGTTGAAAAGCAGTGGCATGTCCCTTGATAGCAGGCCTTAACCCTTCCAAAAATCTTTCCACTCTCTTCTCCTCAGTGTCAATCAAGTCTAGAGCAAACCGAGAGAGCTGGCTGAACACGTGCACGTATTCTGCAACGGTCATGAGGTTTTGCTGCAGGTTAAGGAACTCTGCCTTCTTCTTGCGAGTAACGTGGTCGGGAATGAACTTTTTCCTGAATTGCCTCTTAAAGGCTTCCCAAACCGTGGCATCAGGCATGGCCCTCATGTGGTCCCGAATACTCTTCCACCACGTATCCGCGATGTTCCTGAACATGGATGCCGCAAGGATCACTTGCAGTCTGGGTGTGCACGTCAATGTATCGAAAACGTTCTCTGTGTGGACAAACCATTCATCTGCTTGTAATGGATCCTCATGTCCGGTAAATTCGGTTGCTCCCCTCTTACAAAACTTCTCATACAAGGAGTTGGGATCTCCTGGCTGATCTTGTCAGTTTAACAAAGCAGCCAATTGTAATTGCATTGCAGCTTGGTTAGCATTGCTAGCGGCTAACTGGTGCATCATCATCATAAACCGCTCTTCAGTGTTGTATGTGGGAAGCGAAGGAGGCTGCGGTGGAGGGTCCCCACCTTCCAATTCAATATTATTGCAAGCATTGTCACCTGAGCTGTTGTTCGTGCTGGACCAATGAAGACAAAATCCTAGACGTCTCTTCTCTTCTCCTGCGACTAACGAGAGACAACAGATCCATAAAAAACAAGATCAAACCCTAAACAACAAGGATCTAAAAGTTAAGAAATCGAATAGAACATCAATCGTGAAGAAGAAAAAACCCTAACTTACCTTTTGAGAAATCGGGCAGAAGAGAGAGTAGAAGATCGGGAAGAAGAAGAGAGTAGAAGATTGGGAAATGCAAGCAGCAGGAATAGAGCTGTGGGAACAGCTGAGGAAAGAGTAGAAGAGAACAGATCAAATGGCCTCTTGCCGTTTTGCCTCTTGCCTTCTGCAAACAGATCTGTGGGAAGAGAGTAGAAGCAGCGTAGAAGAGTAGAAGAATAGAAGCAGCAGGGAAAGGTCTTGTGAGCAGAACCTATTTTCATCGAACGGGCCTTTGCAGAACGGATCAAATCCGTTTCATTTCAGGGACGGCCTAAAACCGAGCCCATAATCCATTCCTAAACTGGATTTTTGGTGTAGTGAACTTAAGGTATCTATCCATGAAGTTAGGGTTTGACCCATTGGTTTAACTTGATAGAGGCCATTATAGAAGCTATCCATACCATCACAGAACTAATCTGGTATAATAATGGTTCTATCTTCATGCTGATGTCGGCAATCACACATAGATCACTTACTTTAACTGTTAAAATAGTAATTTGACCATTATAGACATATCTGAACTCAAAATTTCTTTTCGATTTTTTCTATGGACTTCTAAAAGTCAGATCTACCTGATTAACGGTATGGATCAACCATCCAGAGTTTTTTCAGATTTTATGGCATATTAATTAGTGCATGTTTAACTTATTAAAGTTTAATTCGGTATTTAATTTGACTACTTTTATTGATCATGAGTTAAAAATCATGGGTGAATGTATATTCACATCTATGCCTAATCTAAGTGAAATCTATAGGTGGATTAAAAAATACCTTAATTGTAAAGTATTAATTAAGAAAATTAGGCTTGTGATTAATTATAATAAAAGTTATTTGGATAATTAATCACATGTAAGAACAACTAAATTAATGGATTAATGATCTGAATAGTTTAAATGAGTCAATTAATATTTGTTTGGATTTTTTTTCCTCAATGAAGCCCAACTTCAAAGTTAAAGTGGGCAATTAATTCTTAATCATTATGATAAAAAAATATCAAATCCAATTAGGGAGATATTTTTTAAATGGGTTCATTAGATCATTAAAGGTGCAATTATAATTTCTCAGTAGCAAAATTCACAATTTTTTTAATTTGGATATTGCCAAAGTAACCCATAATTATAATATATTGTGTACTTTGCATTAAAGGATAGCTATATTTTGTGACGTTTAATTGCATCTAAATTGCATTTCAAATGTAGATTGAAGATTCACCGAAAGGCTCAATCATGTTTCGACCACTTGAAAACGGGATGAGATATGCTTAATATGTATGACGTGAACATGTTTGATCTATACCTAAAGACATAGTCAACTTATTCGTGACATTTGTTTTCAACCACAGTCTCATTAGTAAGGATTGTAATAAATTAATATGTCATATTCACCTAAAGGCGATTTATGGTGATGTACTTATTACTCGCCAATTTTAATTTATTATATGTTTATATTTTAAATCGAATTATTGTTTTGCGTGTTAAATTCAAAGCTTATATTTTGTGATGTATTTATTTTCAGTTTCGAATTCAATTACATTGCCATCTTGTGGGATCCATCTCAATTCTAGATAGATCAAACTATGTTGATTAGAAAAACATGCTGTCTCTTCCTTTAAGTTATTTAGAATTGGACATAGCCATAGAAGAATCAAAAGCTCCTATGCCCACTAAATCGAGTTATGCCCCTGAAAAAAAGGAATATAAAAAGTGGATGAGATCCAATAAAGTAAGCCTGAAAATTATTACCAATTCAATATCAAAGAGTATTCGAAGGTCCATCGACGTTAAAGATTACGTGAAGGACTACCTCGAAGTTGTTACGATATAATTTGAGAAGACTAATATGGGACTTGGATCCTCACTGATGCATCAATTGATTAATATTAAATACGATGGGGTCAAAGGTGTAAGAAAACACATTTTAAACCTATCTAACATTGTGGCTAAGCTCAAGGAAGTCAATATGAGTGTTTTAGATGGTTATCTGATTCAATTCATCTTAAATCCCCTGCCGCCGGCCTTCAGACCATTCAAAGTAACGTACATTCAGAACTCACAACCGTGCATAGTTAGTGAATTGATTGCAAAATGTGATCATGAGGAAAAGCGGTTTAAAGTTGAAGGTCAAATTATAGTTGATTATGTCTCCAATGGAAAAGCCAAGGAAAAAGACCTCGCAAGAATGTTTCTTCTGTAGTAAGAAGGGTCACCTCAAACAGGAATGTTTGAGAAGAAAGAATTGGTTCAAAAAGAGAGGTAATAATAGTCAAGTATCCTTTGTATGCTTTGAATCCAATTTAGTAGATGCTCCATTAAATACCAAGTGGGCTGACTTTGGAGCAACCGTTCATGTTTTTGATTATATGCAGAGATTCCTGTAACACTCCAATCTCTCTTAACCCCGTTTAGCGACTAATAAATGATGCATTAGTTGTTACTTGTGTTTTGCTTTTGTTTTGGTTTTGTTGCGGGTCATGGATAGGTAGTGGGGTTGAGTGTAACCTTGATTGGGTAGGCATAAGCCCATTTTCGTAATTTTTTCTTTTGTTAGACATCGTCATTTATGCATCATTTTGGTGTCAACACGTGTATTTTAGTGAGCTCATTAATTTTCGTAACTGACTCGTATGTTAAAAATATCCCTTGCTTCCGTTGGATCGTCATTTGCCTTAAAGTGCCATTTATGTGAACTTTTGGACCTTTTTGCAATTTCTCTCTTATCCTTATCTTATATAAAGGCTTCACCACCGCCTTTCTTCCTCACTGTTTCTCCTCTCACGTTGGCTCTCTCCCTCTCTTTCTTTCTCTCGATTTTTCCTCTATTCTTCTCTTTAAGCAAGCCAAGTTAGAAGGGGAAATTAGAGCACTTCGTCTTCATATCTTTCGTGTGAATTAGGTATGCTTGGTTCTCTTCCTTCCTTTCTTCTTTTTCTCGTTCTCCATGGCTGTGCTCATAAGTTTTCTCTCTCTTTCTCATGCATGATAGTTTCGCGTCATGTTTGGACGTCGAATTTGAGCCCAAGGACAACCAAGTTCGGGTTAGACTTTATTTAAGGCAAGTATAAGCATGATTTGCTCAAGCACATGTTAGTATTATATGATTCTTCTTAGTCTCTTGTTGCTTATGCAAGTGTATCGGGAGAATTACAGCCCTTCACCTTGGAATTAACTTGCTTTTGGCTATTTCCGCGATTGCGAATGTTTCAACAGTAGGTCCGTTCTGTATCAAAATAGACTATCCGACCGGTCGGGCTTTAGAGCCGACTGATTGGACAGTTCCAGACTATTATAACAGAAGCGAAATTTGACCGGTCGGGCACCTATTCGACCGATCGGTTCTGTAACGCCCTGTTTCCTGTGAATTGGTCTATACACTTGGAACCCTTGTATTCAGTCCTATTCTTCTATCTTCCACAACAACCGAGGAACCTTTTAGGCTATTTTCGTGGGCCCTGTGGCTTGTGAATTCTATGAGGAAGTCGTTCCAAGACCTCCAATAAAACGGGTAGGTATGTATTTGACCTAGTAGGGCCTTCACATTGGAGGCTGACCGTGACCCTTGACTTGCCCACTGGAATACGAACATCGCATGAATGGTCTTGCGGGTTGTGATGCATTCATGTGTGAGTTTTTTAGTGTTAAGCACCTCCCCATGGGCGTTGGTTTAAGGGACTTCGATGCACAGGTACTTTACACTGTAACACGAGACAACAGTACATCGAATAATTTAAAACTATATCATCATGCACGGTTAGAAACACTGAATAACTAGCATAGGGTTGGCTAGTAAAAGACCGTGATTCCTGCACACTAATGTGAATAGCATCTACATATTGATTTCGGTCTTACCCTCTACGTATTATGTGTTGGGGAAAATGAGTGGATATCCATTGCAACTCTGTCCATGGATAATCCCGGGCAGAACAACGTTCATTTGCTTATGAGGATTGATAAGTCTTGGTTAGCGACGTGAATTCTTTGGTATGATTCATCTGGTACTTGTTTACTATTTAATTCGGTAAGTTTAAGTTTCGTATGGTTTCTTCATTGAGTATGTATGCATGCACGTATGATATGCTCAATATAAGATGTTCTGATATGTATGTTCTACTCATGAGCTAGTACATGATTGACTCTATATTGTCAGGCACTACTCAGTCTCAGCCTTAGTATGCCCGACGGTGTGACTTTGGCATAGTTTATATGGCCTTTCTGTAGTGAGTTTATGTCTTGAGGCTTCCGGACCCTAGGAAACCGAGACCCATGCGTACCTTGGCCCGGTCGATGGTGTTCTCAACACGTTATAAGATCCTTATATTGGGAGCGCGTGGCCTATGTAGTAGCCACCTAGCTATTTACATGTCACGTACATCTTGATTCTAGTTGCATACCTTATTTAATGCACACTTGCTTCGTATACGAACTTGCCATGCGATAATCTACATCATGTTATTTTATTCTATTAGATACAACATGCGTTCACTTGTTATTGCTTATACTTTGCTGAATTGTTGTATTCATGGGTTATCCTTGGTGTGTTGTAAGCTCAGATACCCCGACCGACCCCTCGTCGGTAAATCAGACTCTAGGGGAGTTCCCAGGCACCTCATCAGGGCTAGAGGAGTGGATGTAATCCCTCCGCCGGAGCGCGAAGAACTTCTGCATGCATTTTGGTCTCCTTAAGTTGGGATTTGGGATTTTAATGTGTTCACGTTTGTATATTTGTATTTGCCTCATTTTGTATAACTTTGATCTTTTGTCTTCTTGGTATATCAGTGTATTTATGTATCTTTTTTGATGTGTTTGATACCTACAGCTTCTGCGTAGATATATGGCACGTGTGAACCTTCCATTGTGCGTGTGCATTTAGACCGGGCTAAGTGTACAGGCACGAGAGTACGTGTGTCATCGATTAGGTTTTTACTAACCCCTGATCTCCTGGGCTCAGGCTATGACAATTCCTTACAAGCCGGAGTCCAAGTGATGGACAAAGAACTATCATGATGGAGAACCGACATGAATCAAGAGTCGAAGTGATAGGGATTTATAGAATTGTGTTTGACATTGGATTCCAACTGGATCTCCGTGACACCTTTTATGTTTTGTCTATTTCTAAGAATTTAGTTTTTATTTCAAAATTAGATTAGTATGATTATGCATTTAATTTTGGTAATGGATTTATGAATGTTTATAGAAATAGTGTTTTAATTGGTAGTGGATCTTTATGTGATAGTTTATATAAATTAATGTTAGACTTAATTTTTGTACAAACCCTATCTACCCGGTACATTAATTATAGTATAAATGTGGGCTTAAAGAGAAGACTGATAAAAGAGAACTAATCTAAGATGTGGTATAAATGCTTAGGACATATCTCAAAAGAAAGAATGGAGAGATTGGTGAAAATTTGGTTATTACCAAACTTAGATTTCATTGATTTCGGTGACTGTGTTAATTGTATCAAAGGCAAATAAATAAGGACAATAAAAAAATTACTACAAGGAGTTAAGGACTTCTCAAATTAATTCATATGAACATCTGTGAAAAATTGCATGTACCTTGTTTTACTAGAGAAGAGTATTTCATCACTTTCATAGATTATTACTCACGTTATGGATATGTTTATCTCATTAAAGAAAAATCTGAATTTTTAATATCTTTAAAATATTCAAGGCGGAGGTAGAGATACAACTAAACAAAGAAAATTAAAGTCATGAGATCAGATAGAGGTGGTGAATATTATGGCTGATATGATAAATTAGGCCATAACCCAGGGCCATTTGTTAGATTCCTATAAGAAAAAGGCATTGTTACTCTACACAGTGCTTGGAACCCCACAATAGATTGGTGTCGTTGAGAGGAGAAATAAAATCATTATGGATATGGTTAGGAGCATGGTGAGTAACACCAAATTATGCGATTCAATGTGGGGAGAAGCCTTGAAGATGATTATTTATATTTTGACTCATGTTCTTACTAAGGCGGTCCCTAAAACCCCATTTGAGCTATGGATCAGTAAGGAGCCCAGTTTAAACCATTTTAGTGTCTAGGGTTGTCCATTTGTCACTACCAGATCCCAAAAATCATGGGTTTAGGGTTAATACCGAGGTGAGACATGCGTACTCCCGTGTAATTCACATATGGACCGGAGTTAAAACAAAATTACACAAGGGATATTCATATACTTACACGTGTGAGATGCTTTAAACGGACATTTGTCTAAGCATTCAATACGTGAAAGCCTGTCAATATCACAAATAAAATTTTGCTTTTATTAAAGGTAACACTATTCCTAAGATATTAACTCATGAAACAATACATAAGAGATAACTACATGATACATTTAGATAAAAGTTTATACATAGTTTATAACATGACTTGTACAAAACCAGGATAAAGTTTATAGACATGAACAAAAATGATAGACAAGTCTTAAAAGCAAGGAATCATGATCTATGCATACAAAATGATACTAGGGCAAAGTCATGAAATCCTTAACCCTAAATAATGGCTCAAATATGATTGTTTCATTCTTCGTGGAGGAGATTAGTCAAAGTTCTTCTGCTGTCTACTCGTTGAGCTCTAAAGGGACCTCGTGGATGTCCTCCGATGTCTCCTTGATCTTCGCAAGATCAGGACTGAGATCTGAGCTTGTAACACCATTAGACAACGAGTGAATAAGACTATTCAGTAAAGTATACGCATAATTAAGGTAATATGCATTATATCTAAAAGAATCAATGACAATTTAATTAATAGAAGTCAAGTTCATACACTACGCATACTGTGCATGGAGTAAAACATGATATGATAATCAATAAGATGAAATACTTTATTAATTGGCTACTACATTTGCTATATCTCCTTTCTAGGGATCTTTGCATTGGGAACACCAACGCCTTGGCCAGAGGAACGATTGGATCCTTACGTACATGGAGTTTTAGAAGCTCCAAAGGCACGCTGCAGTGGCGCCATTTCAATATACTACACCAAAGTCAACCCCGTTTGTACACTAGGCAGGTTAAAGTTGAATAGAGCCAAACCAGTTTGAGTCATATAATTTAGATTGAGTAAATAGTGCAATTCGTTTTATTGTAAATAGAATATTAGACGTTCAAGTCATTCTTACTCAATTCAATATGCATAATTAGAAAACCGTATACCAAAGTACATTAACTAAAAAATCAATTCGTGTCGTGATCATCTCATAATCATTCCAATAAGAAAATAAACATTTCAATGATGGAAGGCAACCATAACAATTCAATAGCCATGCAAGTTAATTAAGCAGAATCAAGGTAATTTACAAGTTAACCCTAATTTAGTCATCAATTGTTTTTAACCATCCATGATATTGTAGTTTTAAGTTATCCGATACACCGTTGTCTTGTTTGGTGTCACTTTGTGTAGGCGAGAGTATATCAAAGTCCCTTAAACCAACACTCATAGGTAGGTGCTAAATAAATGGGCAATACCTCGTGAATGAGTTTTAGCCCTTAAAACCTTTTATGGTGCTTAATTATTCCATTAGGCCAATGAGTAGGGTAAAAATATCCAAGAACTAAGGTCCTACAAAGTTTTCAGAGTGTCCCTAATTAAACCTTGAGTTTCAGGGTTCTTTCTGCTTAGTCGTGTATGGCTTACGACTTAACCATGCATTGCCTATGGTTTAGCCGTAGATTACACAATGGCTGAGTCGTAATTTTATTACTGTTCACCCACACCCATGGCCTAGTCGTAGAATAACCTACAGCTTAGCTGTATATGGCTTATGGCCGAGCTATGGCTTAGCCGTAGCACATTCCATGGCTTAGTCGTGGCTTAGCCATAGAAGAATTCTTAAATTTTTGGTTTTTTGGATTCAGGGCCGTAGCATGTGTAACACTCCGACCCATCTTAACCTCATTTAGTGACTAATTAATGTTGTTTTAGTTGTTAATTGTGTTTTGTTTTTTTTTTTTGCTTTTGTTACGGGTCATGAATAGGTAGTTGGGTTGAGTTTGACCTGGATTAGGTATACCAAGCCCTTTTTCGTAATTTTTGCTTTTATCAGACATCGTCATTCATGCATCATCTTGGCGTCACCACTTGTCTTCCGTTGAGCTCGTTGACTTCTGTAACTACATCATTTGTAAACGATGTCGTATGCTTCCATTGGATCTAGATTTGACTCGAACTGGAAATTGTGTTATGCATTGGACTTTCTTGTAAATTGCCTTTAATCTTATCCAATAGAAAGATTTCATTGACTCTTCTCCCTCATCCTCTCATTCTCTTCTCTTCTCTCACGTTGGAGTCTCGATCTCTCTCCCACTCGATTCTTTTCCTTCTCGATCAAGCCAAGCAAGAGGAAGTGGTGCCCTTGACTCTTGATTTCTCTTTTGGGGTGAGTTCAAGATGAGCTTTGGGTTTTTAAGTCTTCTTCTTCTCCACCTTCTTTCTTGAGTTGCACTCATATCCCTTTCATGTTTCTTTTCTCTACATGCATGGGGGAGTAGGATTGTGATTGGATGTGAATTGAGCCCCAAGGACAACAATTAGTGTGTTAGAACTCATTTGAGGCAATTATAAGCATTGCTTGTATGAACCTATGTTGATATATGCTTGATGTCTTATTAATTCTCATGATCTTGCATGGGAAACAAGTTCACAGCCCAAGTTGTGTTTATTTCATCCATTCGATGTGTTTTTCCTGCTTTTGTAGCTCCTCAGCGATTTTGTCTCAGATGCAGGAATTCGACCCAGCGCATTCACGGCTAAGCCGTGAAATGTGTTATAGCCGAGCCGTAAAACGCACTACAGCTAAACCGTAAGCCCCACGTGACCCAGCC
The DNA here is from genome assembly GCA_037013555.1 of Sextonia rubra. Classification (NCBI taxonomy): domain Eukaryota; kingdom Viridiplantae; phylum Streptophyta; class Magnoliopsida; order Laurales; family Lauraceae; genus Sextonia; species Sextonia rubra. Next base: position 4,094,521 of record JASUAD010000007.1, read on the forward strand.
GTAGATCAATACAGGGTGTGTCTGAAAATAACTGAGAGTATGCAAATCAGCAACTCTTTTACGGCCCAGCTACGGCTAAGCCGTGAAATCTTCTACGGCTACGCCGTAAGGTGTCTACGGCTAAGCCGTAAGGTCACTCACGACTTAGCCGTAGGCACCTTACGGTGTAGCCATAGAAGATCTCCAGAGAGCGCCTTGCGTTCCTTCCATTCCCATTTCCGGCATGCTAGTGATTTATTTATTGTATATGTATTTGTTGACTCTTCTCTCATGTATTTCTTATGACATCTATTTTCCCTAGTGATTATGTTTATTGTATCTTTTTATGCCATGTTGTGCACTGATACTATCTACAGCTTCCGCGTGCAAGGATTGCATGTGTGATAGATCCCTTGTATATGTGCACCTAGACCAGGTTTAGGGGTACATATACGCGAGTACGTGTGTCATTAATTAGGTTTTCTCCTAATCCCTGATTTCTTGGGCTCGCGTCGTGACAATTGAACCTTCAGGACTGCTCTGTTAGTGACATACCCTTTTAGTGTCTCAAGAAACCTTCAAAGACATAATAATTATATTATAATTACATATGGAAGAGAATTGCACTAATGAACAACTAATTCACCATAAGAAGGTAATATTTACCTCTCAATTGGGTATATCCAACGATATTGCGTCGGTCCAGCAAGAATAGCCTTACGCGGCAAGTGAACAGCTAGAGGAACCATCACATTGAAGAAAGCTAGAGGGAAGATCCTCTTTAGCTTGCAGAGTATGAGTACTATTCTTTCCTGTAGTTTTTCTAAATCACTCAACCTTAATGTCTTCGAACAAAGCTCCTGAAAGAAGCTGCCCAACTCAAATAGTGTCATCCATATCTCCTTGTTTACAAAACCGCACATGCCTATAGGAAGAAGACGCTAAAGGAGGACATGACAATCATGACTTTTAAAACCTGATAACTTGCCATTTTTTGAGTTGACACACCTTAAGATGTTGGTTGCATAACCATCTGGGTAACAGATCGATTTCAAAAATTCATAAAAACCATTTGTCTGTTTCGGGTTTAGTGTGTAGATTGTCAAAGGCTTCATAATAGATCCATCTTCATTCCTTTTTAGGTGTAATTCTGGCCTTATGTACATATTTTCCAAATCATCATGGGCTTTATAAGTATCCTTGTTCTTCCCGTCTATGGCCATTAGAATTCCATAGTGGTTTTCACATATATTCTTCTCAATATGCATGACATCGAGGTTGTGCCGAAGATTCAATGACTTCCAGTATGGTAGCTCCCAAAGAATGCTTTTTTTTTTTACAAAGTATTTGTTAAGGGTCATGGGGTCATTTCTTGTTGGAAAGAGCTTTCCCAAACTTGACTTCCCACAGATGATCTTCCTCCACCTGAGCTACTACCTTTTTCACCAGTAACTCCAAGGATCTTGTCTGAAACTCACAATGTCCGTCAAACCTTTTGTCCTTCATCCAAGGATAGTTCTCAGCCAAAAAAGCTCGATAGCCCACCTAGCCAAGCTTATTTATCAACCTGCAGGACATTTGATTATCGTTGCAAATGGGACAAGCATAGTAACCTTTTCTTCCCCACCCAGACATGTCAATAAATGCAGGAAAGTCATTTATGGTCCACATGACAACTGCATGCATCCGAAATGTCTTTTTAGTTGAAGCATCATAAGTCAGAACCCCCATCTCCCATAGATCCTTCAACTCGTCAATCAACGACCGTAGGTAGACATCAATGTCCTTTTCCGGTTGATTCGGCTCTGGAATAAGTAAAGATAACATGAAAAATGGGACCTTCATGGCCTTCCAAGGTGGTAGATTATAGGGCATAAGTATCATCGGCCACATGCTGTAAGAAGTGCTCAAGTTTCCAAAAGGGTTGAACTCATCGGTGGCCAAGCCCAACCTTACATTGCTTATCTCTTGAGAAAACTTAGGATAATACTGATCAAAGTCCCTCCACTCATTGCAATCGATTGGATGACTTGCTAACTCTTGATCGAGACGCTTACCACAATGCCATCTCATGTCATTCACTGTCATCTTGACCATGTACAATCTTGGCAACCTTGGTGCAAACAGGAACCAACGTAATATCTTGTGAGGAATCTTCTTACCCCGGCCATCGTTGACCTTGTACCTAGACTCCTCACATACAAAGAATCTTTCCAATTTAGCAGTCTCCTTCTAGAATAGTGCACAATCATTTTTACATGCATCGATGAGCTCGTACCCCAATCCCAAGTCACGAAGTAACCTCTTGCACTCATACATTGATCCGGGAACTATATTTTCCTTTGGTAAGAACTTTTTAAATGTCTCTAACATCTGGTTAAAAGAGTTATTGCTTTACCCGTATTTTACCTTCACCTATAGCAACTGAATAACGAATGATAGTAGAGTATTTGACTTTATGCCACCCAAGTACAAGCCTTGCTAAGAGGCCTCCAACATTTTCTCAAAGTTCTGTACATTCTCTCGCTCTTGGGTATCATCCTTCATGTAAGTCCCCTTATAATGGTCTTCCATCAATTCATCAAAATCACGATGGTCCTCATCGAATTCATCCACGATCTCATTCGGCTCATTAGGTTGTGGAATCTCCCCGTGTTCTAACTAAACAGTATAGGATTCCCTCATCCCATATCTGAGCAGATGACGTTTCACAATACCATACGGGTGTGTAAAATGGTTGCAATAATTTGCACATGGGCACTTAATCTCTCCAACCCCGGCCAAATGCGTTTTTGCAAATTCAATAAACGAATCCACCCCATCCATATGCTGTTTACTAAATTTATTTCTAAGAAACATCCAACTCCTATCCATATCTGATCACATGCAAGTTCATTATTAGGTTGTCGGAGTAATAGAATTCACAATATTAAAAATAGGCAAAAAAAAAATCAACCTCATTCATTTTTAGATTTATATTTGATTTAGCAATTAAAACTAATATCGTTCAATTGAACAATAGATAGGTTAAAACTAACCTAATAATGGATAGGGGCAGAAGTTAAAATTTTTTAGTGTTGCCTCGAAGAGATCTGGACTCATAGTGCAAAGAGCAAAGAGATCTGGCCTTTGCTTTTTAACGTGAACAAAATTTATAATTGTTCACATAAGACTTAGTGAGACTATTGCTATAATTCATTAGTGGGGCTCATTTATGAGATCTAACCCACTAAAGATCATTAACCCACTTGTTTAACCCCAAGGATAATTTCATGTTAGTAAAAGTTAAGCTTACTGGGATATTAAATAAACGTAAAGGCTAAAACACGACATTAAAATAAGAGAAATAAAAATCAATAATATATTTTAATGTGATCGATGATGCCGAGCCAACCATTGATTTTCACCCTCATCTAATTTTCATTTTAATAAGAGATGCGTTGTTATTAAACTTAGTTTTTTAAAATTGATTTTTTGGTTAATCTGACAGTATGCCAATTACCAATTAGAGTGAAATTTTATTAAGGCATAATAGAGAGAGGGGAAATCATTTTGAAAAGTTTGGATTTTATGTAAGTGGACCCAATTGTGCGGCACACAAAGTGGCAAGGTTATGAACACGTAATTTAATAAAATGAAATTTTGAAATAAATAAAAAATATGACATCAAATATGTAATTTCAATGTCACAAAATTTCAATTTAGCTTAAATCCTAGCTCAAACACTTGTAAAAATTTTCAATTCAACTTAAATCCCAATTTTGACACCCACATATATCTTAAAAAGAAAAAAAAGGCAAGAGCAAAATGTACAGTTGGGCTACCAATTTCTATAGATGTGTGTGTATTTGTTTAAACAAGTATACGATTAGTGTCACCTATAAAAATCTAACCCACTCAAAATTGTTGCCCTCTTTACATGGGCGTCATCCAAATTTCACCCTAATAAGAGATGTGTTGTTATTAAAATTATTTTTTTAATTGATTGATTGGTTAATCTAATCGTATGCCAATTACCAATTAGAGTGAAATTTTATCAGGGTATAATAAAGAGAGGGGAAATCATTTTGAATAGTTTGGATTTTATGTAGTTGGACCCATTGCGGGGGCCATAAAGTGATAGTTTTATGAAGTTACAAACATGTATGTACTAACTAATGAGCATTAAAAAATAAAAAAGAAATCCTAAAAACAGGGCATCTGCCCTTTGCCTTTTTCATCTCCTAATTACCCAAAATAGAATAAAAACGAACATGGGAAAATAGAAAAGGGGAATGGGAAGGGGAAGGAGAAAAGGAGAGGAGGAGGAGGAAGAAAAGGAGGTGGGGAGGCGAGACTGCTCCGATAGCGGCTAGGTTAAACGGTGAACGCATCAAATTAGGTACGCCTCTCATTTCTGCCTCCTAATTCCTTCTCTCTCTTTGCATCTTCTAATTTTTTTTCTCTGGTTCTTCTTCTTTTAATTAGGTACCCCAGACCTAGATCGTTCTGGTCTGATTTCTGCAACCAGGATGCTCAAATCCCTTGCATCAGGTTTTGGTCAATAGAAGTTGTGAGCCCACATGGAATAGATTCATTAAAAAAAGCGTACCTGCAAATTGACCAGCATCTTCTTCTAGCTGGGAGAGTGGCTAGGTTTGGAAGAGTTTGACCAAAGACAAGCTTGCAGCAAAGGGATGAGGGAGGAGATGTCTTTAAACCTTTCTTGTGGGAGATGTTGAGAGAGGAAAAAAAAAGATCAGATGAAACGTGCATGTAGTGTGGAAGACCAGAAGACACAGGGATATGAGCAGAGAGATTTTTGCTGCCTTGAATGCAAATTTTTTATTTTATTGGAAAGAGAATTCCTTAATTATTTCTTTCCTTAGGTAATTAGCAAAAATCTATATTTGATAAGTGCAAATCCTGATTGAGTTTTTTTTTTTATGAAAATCCTCATTGATTTTGAACATTCTAGTTGTGCTAAGGGGTTGCATTGTTCAATTTATTAAAGGTCCCATCAATTGAATCATATGCACACTTTTGATATTTTTCAATGGCTTAGATTACATATGGGCTACATTTGAATTTTGCAAAAAGAGGAAACTAAGAAAATAAAATAAAATAAAAAGCCTTGGAAGTGATTTGTTGCTGATTACATATGCTTTGAATATAGACTTTGCATTGCAATAAAGAAGTGAATCCAACGGTTGACATATGAGTGGTTGTTGATACATATCTTCTATTTAATTCTGAGTGGATGGCAATTTGGCCCAGCCCGATTTTTTTAAATGGGTGGGCTCAAGCCAAACTTTTAAGGACCATGTTGGGCTTAGGCCAGGCCTAGACCAATGTTTGTAAAGGAAAACCAGGCCTAGATATGCCTCAGTCTGACTTAGTATGGCCATGAACACCCCTATAGTCCATAGAATTTGTTTTTCGGACAATCATGGAAAACTTAGCTTATTTTTGCTCTCGTTAGTTAGGAATAGTGGTTGCACCAAACATGGATTGTACTATATCACAGAATTTAATTTTCACAATCCTTACTTTTTTTGAGAAAAATTCGCTACACAAACATGCCTTAAAAGATCTCTTATATCAATTAACATGCCTTTATAGAAAAAAAATTAGAGCAGTTAATATACATTTGATAAAACTAGAAAAGATATAATTATAAATGAGTTCATTGGGGCTCATTTAGGGGAGGCATTAGTAGGTGATAAATTAAAGCAAGACTTATATAAGATAACATGGATATTGTGTAGTGCAGGCCATCAACAACGCTAATGAGAAAAAGTCTTTTCATGTAAGCTAATGGCCCATCCAGAAATTAAAAAAGGTAGGCCGAAAAAGATATTGATGGTAATAGTGAGATTATAACTTAGATAAGAAGAATTCATTATGTTCCCCACTTAAATTGGAATCAAATGAGCTCATCTCATTATAAGATTGATCTTCTTTAGATTAGATTGGGTAGGTGGATATGCTGGTATCAGTCATTATCTTCTTAAATAGTTGGCATACACTAAAAGCTTGTTTTGGCATCTTAGCTGGGCTTTGTTCTTTACCATCACTTTCCTTATAATTAGGTGTACCAAGTTCCAATGAGATGTGGTGGCTAGGCATTTTTGCATTTCTAATGGGCTTAGGTATATAAAGACCCATTTGGGTGAATATCTAAAATCCAAACCCGACCCAAAACAAATTTGGGTTTTTTTTTTCTTAAGTTTTTAAGTTAAACAAAATAAGTGTCCAAAACTATGGTATTTGCTAACTTAAACAAGTGCTTAAAACCATTATTTATGCTATTAATTTTTCCCATAAAAAATTAAGTCGTTTTTCACTAAACAAGAGTTAAGAACCATGGGATATAATCAACTTCTTAAAACTATACATGTAGTTTTACATGCCTAAATGGAGTGGGATATAATCACTTGGAATTGAAAAGACAGTGGGGAGAGAGAATAGAAACTTATAGGTGATGTTTCTCTGTAAGGAGCAGAGATCTTGATTGGCTGAAAGAAGGCATAATAGATTTAGAGTTCAAAAACGACTACTTCTTGTTTATAAGGGGGCTTTTCTTTTTGTTTTAGGAGAGGGGGTGTGGAATCTCTCGCACCATATTTTAGATTTTCGTCAATGTATCCCGTATTGCATTAGCAAAGGTATACATTATCTCCACCTTTCACCAATGCATTCTTCTATTTGTTGGAAAAAATATCTTATTTACCAACACATGTTATCAAATAATGGCAAAATTACCAATTCTTAGGACCTTTTCCAGCACATTATTTGATACGTTGGTAAAAGACAACCTTTACCAATACATATTTTATCGCACTTGCAAAATGGTACTTTCACCAATGCAAATAATAATGTGTTGGAAAAAGTAACCCAAAGTAACACCCTCCCCCCCTTTGACTTTTTCCAACATATTTTCATTTATGTTGGTAAAAGGTAACCTTTTACCAATGCATATTTTATTGTGTTGGCAAAAGGTTAAGTTCACTGACACAAATAATACTTCGTTGGCAAAAGTACTCCCTCTTTATAACTTTTTCTGACACATTCTCATTTGTATTGGTAAACGGTAATCTTTGCTAGCACATATTTATTGCATTGGCAAAATGGTACTTCTACCAATACAACTAATAATGCGTTGGTAAAAGTATTCCCCCCTTTGACTGTTCCTAACACATCCTCATTTGCATTGACAAAAGGTACCCTTGACCAACGCATTTTGGGTTGTGTTGGTAAAAAGTATTGGTAAAGATGCAATTTGTTGTAGTGACTCTTCCTTCTTAGTATTTAATTACCATTAGGCTAATTTGTTTGAGGTAATGATACAATTTCTAAGGCCCTACATGGTCTTTGATTGTACTTAATATTTTAAGGGTAAGAATGGCTTATATCATATTTTTGAGGTCTCAAAATAAAGTTAGAATAATTCCCAATTTAATCCTCATTTTAAAGAAATAAAATAAGATTTTACTAAAACTAAGATACGTTGCTCCCCAATGGCTCTCATATAAGGTGCCTCAAAATGTCTCCATAAAATAGTTCTCATTTCCATTAATTATTTGTACTTATATAGGGTTGGACTCACGGAACATCATGAGTGAGTTCCGGAAAGAATTTTGGACCTTAAAGTAATTAAAAAGTCAAAAGAATACGCTTTATCATTTGTTTATCCAATAATGTAATTTAAAGTAATACCCATTTTCCATACATAGTAACACTTACCGGGGCTTTGGTAAGGCCCCATGTTATGATAATTTTAAATAGTATTATGGTTGTAGAAAATTTTCATAATTTAATGATCAATTTTAGAACACTTTGGCTCCACCAAAGATTAAAAGTGTAGCCTCTCCTTATGCCCTGTGATGGACTACGGAAGGTCCATGGTAAGTCATTTGGAATAACGTTTTACAAGATTCTTCTGTTGTTACGGTTCAGCCGTATATTGGCCTACGGCTTAATTGTGAATAGCCTAGGGTTAGGCCACGGTTTGGCTACTGCTTAGCCGTAGTGTATTCTACAGTTTCGTCGTAAGGTTAGCTATAGAGGAAACATCAAATTTTGGCTCTTTGGATTTCAAACCGTAGTATACTTATGGCTTAGCCATAGAAGAGAAATTCCAATTGCTAGTTTTAGTGTTCTCTGGAAAGCTAGTTGTAGAATAGGTATGGCTTAGCCGTAAGGTTCAGAATTGATGAAGCTATAGATTGGCCTATAAGGAAGAGTTCTTCATGAATCAACAAAACAACATACATGCAGTAGTATACATTCTTATACTTCATACAGTGCTTGACTCAATTTGTCCTTTCCTTGGCTCAAATGGAGAAAAAATCCCAAGCTTATAACACAAATCAAATCTTACATGCAATAGGAGATGAAATGGGTATGAGATAATAATGCATTCAGTAACTTAGAGTTCCACAAACGCAACTCACAAATCACTACGAATAACCCCCTTGCATGTAAGAATAAATGGAGTTGATAGGCTCCTAACCATCATACTAAATGAAAGGAAGGAGAGCTTACCTAGGGGCTGCCTAATGAAGAAGAAGATGATGAACGAAGGGACTGCCAATGATGATTTACATGAAGAAAGGCATGAGGAAGAAGCTCGCAAGGAGGGGAATGCGATACCAGAGTCAGATCTTCAATTTTACGGAGTTTGACCTTGGATTTTTAGAGGAGATGCAAAAAGAAGGAGGAAAGAAGCTCTAGTTGTTGCTCATTGCAGAGATAGGAAATGAGAAGAGAGAAGGGAAGATGCAATTGGTGGGTATTTTATAATGGATACCAAGTGGGCCCCACTACTAATAATATTTGATGAGTTAATATCTCAATATCTAGGGCTCCGATTGAAGTGGTGCAAAGACAATTATGCTTGAAATTAAATGTAGCTTCTAATGAGTGTAATATCATCACCATTTTGGAGTTTAACAATTTAGCTCAGATTTAAAGTAAAAAAAGGTGATTTTGCCCTTATTAGTGAAATTTGGCAAAATGAAAGGTTTTGGGGTTTCAAATGGGTTTGGGTTAAATATGAAAGTTGGAACCCATATTAAAAAGAGTATGATTCAGTCAAGATGATGCATAAATGATGTACCCAATGAATGCATAACTCATGATATGTAAATCACCAAAATGGGCTATAAATCCTACCTAATCTTGGTTAAACCCAACTACCTATCCAATTGAGACCCAATAAAGATTAAGAATAAGATGAATTAAGGCTAAAATACATTAATTAATAGACAATCAAGTTTAATTAACATAAGTTATAATTAAGTTGGGTACTTGCACCTAGGAGAAGTAGAAGTGAGTTTTAAACCCCCCTGCGAATAGCTTGTTCTTCTCCACACAATCAACTTACACCCCCCAACAAATAGCTTGTTCTTCTCCACACGATCAATGTACGATGGAGCCAGGTATATGTGTAATTTATATATTATATTATTTAGATCTGATATGTAACAACCCGCCCCGCACCATCGAGGTATTGTCCGCTTTGGACTTCCCAGGAGGTCACCCATCCTGAAATTGCTCTGACTCGAGCACGCTTAACTTTATAGTTTTTTATGGAAGTCCTCACGGTTTTGTCCCCAAAAGGCGCCTCGACAGTTTAGGACGGATTATTACTTATATTCTTTCATTCAGATGTACTTTTTGGGACTGGGTCGTTGCAGGCTCAGGTACCCTCGACCGTGTTCTCGTCGGTCGTCAGTTTGCTTGGGAGACTCTAGCTGTCTCTTCAGGTTCGCAAAGTGTGTGCTATCACTCCATTAGAGCGCGACTGTTCTCTGCATGCATGCATCTTATTTTCTTTTCATGTCATTGATTGTACTCATGTTCTATACATTGTGATTGGATCCCGTGAGTATGTTTAGACTTTTGTATCAGCCTTTGGATATTATGTCTTTGTTCTTGTGTGCCTTGTGTCTCTTGTTGATATTTTTAACTTCCGCATACATGTTTTGCACGTGTGTTTTCCCTTGTGCGTGTGCATCTAGACCGGGTCTAAGTGCATATACACGGGAGTGCGTGTGTCGCTGGTTAGGTTTTTGCGAACCCCCGATCTCCTGGGCTCGGGTTGTGACATGATCCATTAAAGCTGATCCTGTGATTATGGTAAAATCTAACACCCTTCCCTGAGCCAAATCTCTCTTGACTTCTGTCTCACATATCCTCCTCCCTAGTTAGTAATTCCTCTAACTTAGTTATTATATCAACTTTCCTTTTAATCTCATCCGTCGATGGTTCCTTGTTTTTAATTTTCTCTAATTCTTTTCTCACCTCTAGAATGTTATTTTCAATTTTCCTAAATTTAAATTTGTTCCATCTAATTAATTATTTCCTAAGATTTTGCAGAACAACAATGAATTTATTACAATTGTTGATATTATTGACTTTCTATGTGTCATTAATTAGATTCACACAAGTTTCATCTCTTAGCCACATGTTAAAAATTTGAAAAGACGAATTAGTTTGGGCTTGGACGGGCATTCCACAAGAATGATGGGGGCTGTGGTCAGAACCCATGGCAAATAGGATATGGTCAGGGGATTTTAATCTCCATTTAACGTTTCCAAGTGCTTTGTCCAATCTTTCTTTAACATAAGCAAAGCCTTTCCTCTTATTTTTCCATGTGAAAGTCAGCCCTGATGATCCTAAGTCCATTAACTTCATTTTGTCCATGAAGACAGTGCAGTGATTTGCTTTGCTTTTTTGGGATTGAATTCTTTACCTTCCCATTTCTCATCCTTGTCAAGGATCTCATTAAAATTCCCTATTACTAGCCAAGGCCCGTGAATGTCCTCACCAATCTCATAAAACATTCTCCAGAAATAAGCCTTTTCTTAGGGATATGGAGGGCCTTGTATAAAAGTTACAAACCATTTTTATATATTTTTGTGGTCGTCAAACATACAATGGATGAAATTCTTATTACGAAAAATAATTTGGATTTTACATAAATCTACCCAAAACAGAGCAAGGAAACCTCCACCAGAAAACCTCAAGGTTTTGGTAGGAATGCCTAGTTGAAAATTTTTAATATGGTATCAGAGCCAATTGGTTGTGAGTTCAAGCTTCAGGAGGAATGACTTGGCGAAAAAAAAAGTTGCCAAAAGTGCACTAGTTGGGATCCACCTGAGGGGGGTATTGAGAAGTGAGCTCCACCTAATGGGAAACATTAAAAAGTATTTACGCCGCCTCTACTAACACCTCAAAGTTTTGGCAGCAATGGTTAGTTGAGAAAATTTAATACCCCATCAGGTGGAGCTCTTCCCTCAATATTCTCCCTCAAGTGGAACCCAATCGGCGCACTTTTTGGCGACACACATCTTTATTTTATTTTATTTTATTTTATTTTAGTTCCGAGTCGTTTCTCTTGGGATTCAAACGTATTATTGGTAAGCTTTGATACCATATTAAATTTCTTTAACTAGCCATTCTTACCAAAACCTCGAGTTGTTACCGTACAGGTGGCCTTGCTCTATTTTAGGCATTTACTTTTCTAAGATTTGAATTTCTAGGATGATGATTGGATATTCATTTCCCTTATTCTTTTGTTAAAAGGAATGTAAATTGAAGGTCATTTTTGTATGTTCACATTAGATCTTTTTAAACACTTGTGTAAAAAATTCATATGCATTTAATGCAAACAAACAAGCCATAAAGCCACAGATCCTCATGGATTCTCACTTATTTATTGGAAGATTTGAAAATCCAAGTTTAACAATTGTAAGTATAACAATGAACTGAAGGTCTTCGTTTTGAAATTGTTTGGGGCCATACCTGATACATAATGCTAGTGAGTGGTGTTGTGTATCTAGAGTTTTACTGATGAACCTAAAAAAAAAAATGAAACAATTGTAAATTCTTAATGATTTGGGCTATTGAAAATCCTCATTTTTCAAGATTTTAAGGTCTAACCCTCTTTGTAGGATTTAGAAGTCTTAGTTTTGCAAATTTGCGTATCAATACCAAATTTTTTAAGCTATGCAATACTAAATACACTAATCAATGTGAAAATTCTTTTTAGACATACAAAATCTTCATCAATGCATGAATGTAGAATCCTAAAATACAGAGTCCTTACCTATCACCAAACATGCTCTAGAATCTAGAGAACATAATTTGGAAAGATGTTTCTCACGGGAGAGATGTACTTTTTTTGTTTTATAAGCTCGAGTTGTTAGTGGTGTCATGTCAAGCCTCGAGCCCGAGATTCTACGATTAGGGTGACTCCCAAGGCACAGTATACGTAATCCCGTAGCAATCCTGCAGTACTAAGATATGTATGAACCACTATAAGGGAAAAAGCACAAATTCACGTACGAGGATTGATGTGTAACACGTGACCATTTAAACATTTGCGGAAGCTTGTGTCTTTTTAACTGTACTTAATAATATCTTGTACAATTTATATTTTGAGATATGGTATTAAACATAAATTGAGTCTATTAAATTTGAGTTGTAAACCAAATATATAGAACTTAAAAGAGTCTTTTATATGAAACATAATCCTATGCATAATTCTACATGACCAAAATACAAGTGTCTACATGAATGATCCAAGACAAGGATACATGATGTGACTAAATACATAGGACCTAAATACAATCCAAATAATAGACTTACATGTCCATCAAATCAGGTAATATAATAACAATATGACATGATGCATAAACATAATCTAACAAATGGCATAACCTGTCATGTCCCAAAATATGCCCATGGCGCTTTCCGATATAGACAACTTTAAAGTGTTGTCATAATCCACATTATCATACTATACTCTAAGAAATCTCTGGAAACTTTGCTACAAGTATGTCAGAAGTGGAATTGGTACTTAGAAATATTTGTAACACCAAAGATAGCACTGTAAACACAATGGCTTAACAAATATAGGTGCATATAAAACTAATATGTTGAATCAATTGAATTAGAGACATATTGATTAAAAGAAAGCAATAATTGTAAGCTAAGCATGTTGTGTATTTGAATATAGCATGACTAAGGAATCATAATTGAAGATACGGTAACATATTAGTTGGCATCCATGATGCTATATTCTTTCTATGGAGAGCGTATAACATACAGAGGGGAATATCATTAGAAGATTAGTCTAATTACCCGAGGAGCGCCGACCAACTCCTCCATAAATTACTGCAATAGTGACATAAGGAATACCCAAATTGGTCCCGTCGAACTTAATTAAGGTATAAGCTAATTGGTGCTGACTCAACATATAAAGACCATCCTGAATTCATATCATACATACTTATCATTAATCATAGCGATCGTCTCATATTCGTACATAATCATTCATACTTATCATCAATCATAACGATCATCTTATATTTGTACGTAAAGGGAGTGTCGGTCTTGAGATCGCATTTAATCATAAAAATTAGAATTAAACAAAGTAACTAATAATCAAACAATGCATACTTAAATAAGCTAATAGAGTTGAACCCGCTCAACCTTAGCTACACCTATTTTGGCTCATGGGCCAACACTCAGTAAAAGCTCGATCTTTGAGTTTGCCTCAAGGTTCGCCAGGAAAGATGGGTAAATGATTTAACCATGTTGAGGGCAAGATTTACTTAAACAATATGAATGCATTGAATTGAAAAGTCATCAAGGTTATTTACTAGCCAACCCTATGCTAGGATAATCCGTATTTCCTCATTCAATACGGTGTATTCATAAAACATCCGGTGTTAATGTGCTATCAATATTTTAGTGTTACAATGTGTAAGCAAAGGACACCACTTTTTATGCCAATACCCATCACGTGATGTTGGGAAACAATTAGAAAAATCGAAGGGGATGAGTGACAGCTCTACACTCTTCATTTTTATTATTTGATTACCGTTGGGCCATTTTAATTGACGTAAATGTGCCATATCTAAACCCCTACAAAGTCTTTAAGAGTCCTTAATTTTCCTAAGTTTTTGTGTTCCTACGGCTTAATCGTGTGTAGGCCACGGCTTAGCCATGGGCACAAACTTTTGTCTTAATTTCACCCATAATAATGGCTCAACCATATGTTGGTTTATGGCTTAGCTGTATGGAGCCTATGGCTAGGCCATGGTTGACCTACGGCTTAGCTGTAGTGCATTCCACGGCTTAGCTGTGGGGTCAGCGGTAGAATAAGTTATGTTTTGGGGGGTTTTTAGAATGCTAGCCGTAAATTTCCTATGGTTTAGCTATGGTTTGGATACGGCTTAGCCGTAGTTTATTTCACCGCTTGGTCGTGGGTTAGCCATAGAGCAAATGCAGAATTTTTGGTCTTTGGATTCCTAGTCATACTATTTTTACCGCTTAGCCGTAAACTTCAGAATTCCTGATGCTATGTTGGTATAGAGGTTCAGTTCTCTACAAAACTTCTTCCATTCAATTATACTATGATTTTCTCTGTTCAAACTATCATTACACGTTTTCAAAACCCATATCTCATCATTATTTCATAAGCATACTCATTATCATTCAAATCATCACATATTCTTAATCCAAGGGGTGAAAGAGCTGTAAATTTGGCATTAGTAGAGAATACATCAAGAATCAATATAATAAACCACGCATTTAGTAAATATATACACTTATATTTGCCTCTAATATAGTGCTTGACCCAAATCAACTTCTTCCTTTAGTTTGATGGTGGAGAAATCCTCAATAGAAGATGATCTAAGACATGTATTAAAAGAAATGAGCATGAGATGCATGTATGCTACAAGATGGAGTCTCCGTAACTCTTTTGAACTCAAAGAAATGGAGGGATGATGGAGTTCTTACCTTAGGAAGCTGTGGAGAAGAAGAAAAGATGGTTCTCCACAATCCAAGACAATCAAAAGATAGAGGAGAAGATGGAGCCCAATGCCCCCTGCGTGCAAGGCTTTAAGACTCACCTTCTAACTCCAAGCTTGAAGAGGAGATGAGAGTGTAAGAAAAAGAGAGTTTCCCAAGCAGAGAGTTAGGGAAAGTGAAGACCAAATCTGTGGAGTGGGGGTTTTTATATAACCCAATTTACTGGAATTACAAACAGATCCAAAGGTTTGCGAATTTTATTATTTGAGTCACATGGACTCTAGTTGGACCAAAGTGAATCCAAACTGAGCTAGGTCAAATATGAATAAAGACCCACATGATGGAACACACATGATGTAGTTAATATGATGCCAAGATGATATATAAATGATGTGCCCAATGAATGCACGACTCAAGACATGTAAACTACCAAAATGGGCCATAAATCCTACCTAGTTTGGTCAAACCCAACTACCTATCCAACCAAGACCCAATAAAACATTAAGAACAATATAAATTAAGGCCAAAATATATTAATTAATAAGAAATCAAGTTTAATTAACATAAATAATAATTAAGTCGGGTTGGGAACTTATATGCCATGTCTCAATCCGTAGACCTAACGGTGTAAGCCATTGGCTTAAACCATCCTGACTAGGTAGAGATTGGCAAAAGCTAGAGTTCTAGTCCTGGTTTCAAAAGCTATATTAATGCTAGGTGGATTTTAGTTTGCCCCAAATCTATATCTATTACAGTTCATAAACATTTGGAGTTATTTGGACTTGTATTAAGGCAAATCACGATGTAGGAAAAATGTGAGAAATTTGAAGAAGAACCATGATTATATGGATTGAAGAGTCTAGATTGGAAATCCTGACATGGAACCCAGTCCTTCAAATGATAAAACCGTGGTGCCATCTAATTGTAGAAACATGGTACAGTACGATATTGTGTTCTACTTTATTGGTGGATAGCACTTAATACATATACTTTATACAACCAATTGCTAGTCAAAGGCAAACGTAACGTATTTGAGATTCAATTGGCCACCCCACTCAAACAAAGATCCTGGGTCAACCATTGATAGCCTTATATATCATTTTGGGGAAAAACCTTAAAACTTCTATTTTTAAATGCACAGTATCAGTGATGTAAACGGCAACAAAAATAAGAAGTTCTACATCATCGTCATTCATGTCCAGTCCAATAAATATAGAAAAAGGAAAAAGAAGTTATAGCTTCTATCCTAAAGTTAGATTATAATTCCAACTTTAGACTAAAAATAATCAAAATTCAATAAAAAAAGAAATTTATTTGTGAAAGGTTTAATTATATAAACAAAATAAAAATAAAAAAGAAATTTATTTGTTGTGGTTTAACAAGAATGCAGAAGATAGGGGGAGAGTACTCGGAAGTCTCAATCATACATGTCCATGACTCTCGTGTTGGCAACCTAAATTTTCAAACTATACATCAAAAGGTCGCACGTGCAGAGACATAGGCACGCAGGCACACGCAGGCACACAAAAACAAGTATTTTTGCTGGATGAGTATGTCTAATACTACCAAAAAGATCCAAAAAAATCAGCATAAGGATGATCCATTTGTTGTGATTTTCTGACAATCACCCGTTGTGCGCATCCACGGAATCACAAGATCAACACAAACAACCCACACACAAGAAGAGACATGAGATTTACGTGGTTCACCCAAATAGGGCTACATCCACAGGCACAGGAGGACGAACATCTTCACTATGACAAGTAAAGCATACAAGAGATTCCCACACTCTCACCTCATCTCTCCTACGTGGTGTGGGAACACCACGGGCAACTACTGCCGCCGCCGCAGATCTAGGGTTACAGACTATACATATATATAATCTCCGCTTTCTTGGCCACCAAGAAAGCCCCGGTACAATTACCAAAATACCCTTGACCTTAAACCAGTCCCTGGCTAACCCAGTGGACTCATCCGGCTAAACCGGAATACAAGACATAAACCTAACAATCTCCACCTTGGCTTGAATTCCGTACAACTCCGTACAACTCGAGCTACTAGGAGATAAAACCGGCAATGTCTTCACGTACCTTGCTGAATGGCACGTCATTGCACCAGGGATGCAGTCTTCTTCAACACTTTGACATGTTGAACCAGCACATGAACTTTAAGCAAAGTTCATCTCGTCAAACTCCACCTCGAACTAAAAGCTCGAAACCATTGACGAATCTGAGTGATATCTGAATCACTCACCATCCTGCCCCATCTTCAACATCACCATGAAGATCCAATCACCACAAGCATGCAAGCAAAACAGATCAGGAATACAAGTCCAGATGACTTCACAATTGCAGAAAACCTCTGCCTCCGAGCGGTCAAAAAACTCCATTTGACCTGGCCTCCGATCAACTGCTGATACATCAGCTCCTCCTTGCTGCTTTTCCGGCTTGGCTCTGGCAAGATGAATAACATCACATGCGATCATGTGAACCCCAAACGAACAACTTCGTTTGAATCAGCAAACCCTTTGCAATTAGGCCGGCGACTCCTATTATTGGATTTGCAACAACAACCAGGTCAAGTAGACCTGATTCTAGCCTCAATCCACATCTGTTCAGATCTCCTCAAGATTTCTGCATCAAGTTTTAGATCTCGTCACCACGAGCACGCTGGAAGAAACGGATCTAAAATCCGACTCAGGATGGCTTCGATATCGCAGAAATAAGTTTCTACGCTCCAATCGGTCAAACCTCTTCCTTGACTGTCAAACAGCCAATCAACCTCTTCCACTGCGTAGATCTGCTCGAAACGAGTCCGTAGGGGCAAACGGATCTCCGATCGGACATCGGACGATCAAGATATCGCAGAAACAATTTCAGCCGTTGAAACTGGTCAAATCTGGCCTTTGACCGTTGCTGACTTCACTGCTGACGTCACTGGTAGTCTGCTGGGCTTCTGGAGCGGACCCGGGTCAGGTGAACTGACCTGGACTGCGCTCTGGGCTGGAACTGACCTGAACTACGCTCTGGGCTGGACTCTGTGCACATGGGTCAGGTCGGAATCGAACTGACCCGGCCTGAACCTGCTGGGTGGGCTGGACAGCCTGTTAATGGGTCAGGTCGGACCTGACCTGACCCCGAACCGAACCGACTCTGAACTGCTGGGTTTTTGTGCGATCGGGTTGGGTCTAACCTGACCTGACCTGACCCGAAGCCTGTTGTTGCTGCTCTGGGCTACGCTGCAATTAGGTCAGGTCGAACTTAACCTGACCCGGCCCGAATCCCCTGTCTTCTTCTTCTTCTTCCTCTGTTCTGCCGTTTGCAACAGGGAGTCCGAGTTCTTCGTCCGCGGTGCAGATCAGGTGATCAGCGGTGGCTAGCCCGGCGGCGGGGTACAGCGGCGATGGGCGACGTCCTCTCCAGCGACAAAGAAGGCAAGGATCCCGGCGGAGATCTCGGTGGTGACCGAGACGATGGAGTCGCGCGATTTTCGGATCCTCTGCGCAGATCTGGCAACCAGTCCTCGGTTGTATCTCCGTCTGATCCGGGCGAAGCAGCAGCGGCGCGGTGAGGAAGCAGCGGTGGCGGTGGCACACGAATGGGGACGGCGCAGCAGCGACAGTGATGTCAACTTCGAGTACTCTGAATCAGAGAAAGATCACAGAAGGCTTTTCTTCTCCTATCAGATCTGGAAAACCAGATCCAGATCCTCTGTGTCCATGACGAAAACAGATCCGAACCCAACAAGATCCGATCACATCCACAGCGGTCAACTCCAAGATCTGAACAAAACATGTGAATCCTTTTTCCTCCGATCCAAGCGAGACTAGAGAACCCAATCTCGTCTTCTTCTTCTCCGATGGTGGCCCAACCAGAAATCACGAACCTGATCTCAGTTAATGTTCATGCGCACAACCTCCAAGCCATTGAGCAATCTCCACCTCGCTCAGAAACCCGAGGAACACCAACCTCAGCTCTGATACCAATTGTTGTGGCTCTGATACCAATTGTTGTGATTTTTTGACAATCACCCGTTGTGCGCATCCACGGAATCACAAGATCAACACAAACAACCCACACACAAGAAGAGACACGAGATTTACGTGGTTCACCCAAATAGGGCTACATCCACAGGCACAGGAGGACGAACATCTTCACTATGACAAGTAAAGCATACAAGAGATTCCCACACTCTCACCTCATCTCTCCTACGTGGTGTGGGAACACCACGGGCAACTACTGCCGCCGCCGCAAGGTCTAGGGTTACAGACTATACATATATATATAATCTCCGCTTTCTTGGCCACCAAGAAAGTCCCGGTACAATTACCAAAATACCCTTGACCTTAAACCAGTCCCTGGCTAACCCAGTGGACTTATCCAGCTAGACTGGAATACAAGACATAAACCTAACACCATTCCCTCTATTTCAGATAAATTAATCTGAGACACAGGAATTTTTAGCTAGTAACAAAATCAGTTGATAAAATCATTAATTAGGCCTATCACACAAATTTAAAAGATCTCTTATAGAGAGAGATTTATGATCTATAAGTTTTAAAACCAAATAGACATCCCAAAAGCTAGTTCAAATTTCAAACCAAACTTCAAACTCTATAGAGTTCAAAATTTTGGAATAAAAATGTATTTAAGACAAACTAGTTCAAATATCACAAACCAAACCATAAAATCCAAAGAATTCAAATTTATCGATCAAGAGAGATTGTCCGTCTCCGTTCAAAAGCCATTCGGATAATTGTAACCACCACCATCTCCGTTGTCCCCACCACTGCTATCTCCATCATCAGCTGAAAGGTTCTAATCTTGAAACAGGTTAAGTTCCTTATATATATTTCTTGTTTAAAGATAAACAAGCAATCAATTTAAGTAAAAATAATCAGCCACGCAAAAGATAGACGTAGTATTTTTTACATAGAAAACCCGAACAGGAAAAAACCATGGGACCAACCATCGATCTAACAAAAGCAAGCACTATGCAAGAGAGGTTACAAGATCTACTTACTATCCTTTTCTAGTTGACTTCAACCTAAAGGACTCGAAGTTCTTCTTGTCGATGCACACGCTGTTAGTCTTCTTCATGTTTGTTCCACACATCTTGATGCTTCTCAAGACGAATCTCTAGGAAGGAAGGAGAAGATGGATTTCAAGAACTCAAAGCTTCAACATAGTAGGGAAAGATAAGCTCTAGAGAAGAAGAGGGGATCTCTCAAAGGTTTTCTAGGGTTTAGAATTATGAGAAAGGTGAATTGGGCTAAGAGAGATGGTGTATAAATAGCCTAATATTCGTGAGATGCTATTAGGGGCAGTTTCCAAAGAAAATAAGGAAATTTGGTTGGCAAAGGAGATAAATCGGGAAGTTCGGATGTGCATTCTGCTACCCATCTGATCGATCAGGCAGATGTCCGATTGATCGAGCATTCATCTAATCGATTGAATTCTAGTTCTATCTAGGGCTTCTTTTGCTGTGCTAGTCTGATCGATCCAGCCTTGTAAAAATCCTGTTTTAAGCCTTTAAATCCTTGTTCTTGATCTGTAGATTTGGCACACACTTCACTCCAACTAAAAATATAAAGTTACAACTCTTTTAAACCAAGTTTTGTTCATCCCATGAATTAGCCAACATTACATTCCTTACATTAGCATCATCACCATCTCCATTGTCCTTGCTGCTATCTTCATTATCAGCATCACCACCATCTCCATTGTCTCGGCCACTGCTATCTCCATCACCATCTTCACTGTCCTTGCCATCATCACTCTCTTCGTTCCCCTCGTGAGGCTGTTAGAATGATAAAGATAACAATGTGTCACAAACGGTGAAAAAACTAGGAGAAATGATATAAAATAACCGAGAAATAAAGAAAACTTTAATTAAAACTGAGTGCACAGTCAAATATAAAGATCACTATACCTGAGTAAAAAATGTAAACTGGAGGTTGTTCGCTCCCAAGTGAATTTCATTTATCTCATCGTATGCACGAATGTCCTTGCGTTTATTCAATTGTATATTTGCAACCACTTCTTCATCGGGTGTCCTCTGAAATATGATCTATTATATTAGTTACTATTATTAGATATGGAGATAGAAAATGATACTGTGATACATAAAATATACTTATGGCTCTCGTTGTCCATAGTGTCGTAACATGGACAACATGTATATCATGAAATAATTCAAATTGAGTGGCAGTAACGAAACCATCCCTCCCGGCATTGAAGGGTTGGCCAAATTGACCTCGCCACTATTTGGCTCGTTGCCAATACACTCTCCATTTGAGCACTGCATGATAAATACAAATATTATTACTAATTATCTTTAGTATTCAAACCAAAAGAATCATCCCCATAAGTCCTAATATCAACAACCCATATATCATATTTGCATTTTCTTTGTGCCCCTTCTAACTCTTCATCTTCATATAAATAGTCAAAGGAAGAAGATCTAGGGGGCCTAGCTAAATTGTTCTAGGGAACTTTTTCCATGAATTGCCAAAGAGGGAGACTGAAAGAAATTATGTATGTTGGCTAATTCATGGATTGAACAAAAATCAAGTCCTATTGAAGTTGTTTATTTATTTATTTTTAGACTAACAGTTTAAAGAGGCAACAAAGTCCAAGAAGAGTTGAAACGAAGAAAATTCCAAAAAATCAAAACTGGGCTGACTGATCGATCGAGCATGGGTCCGATCGATCGAATTCAAGGCAGTGACCAAAATCGATCGATCGGACCACTACCCGATCGATTAGACCTGGCTTGAAATTCTACCAACTTGCGAATTTTTAGTTCGATTTTAAGTGACACTTTCCTATTTGATGCCAGTTCCTTTCCTGGTTGAAATGGACTTATGATGCACGAATTTGGGGCTATACAAAGGGATTCTCTTTCAACCTTAAGGTATGGAACACAAATTTCATTTTCTAAGTAGAGATTTTTTGTTCGAGATCATCTTCTCTAGAGTTTTTCATTAGAGAGTTAAAAGGCTGAAGTTGTGCTCTAGAGATCTTTATCTTCTACTTCTCTGAGTGTAGAAGATTGTTCTACGAAGTCAAGTATAACATCTAAAAGGCATTTAGGTGCTTTGATCTATAACAGAGGATGGTAGGGAGTCGTTGTAGTAGGGTGTAATACAAGGAAAACCACAAGTCCTTAGGTTGCGCAGGAGCTCGATAAGGGTTATTAGTATATCTCTTGTAACTTTGGTATAATTCATTGTGCTTGATTTTCGGTCGTAGATTTTTTCCGGTTTAGGTTTCCACGTAAAAATCGTCTTTTCTTGTGGTCTATGCTTTTATTTGATTTATTTCCCCTGCGTAGTTGTTTATTTGCACATATTATGGTTAAGATTGATTGCGTAGATCCATTCTAGAGACAACCCCCCAAAAACTTTCAACTGGTATCAAAGCGGGTTGCACTAATTTATTGCGTTTGATCCTAAGAGAAATCTAGAATGATACTCAATCAAGAAAGCACATCCACTATGAAGCTTTCATTCTTTGATGGCTCAAATCATGCCTGTTGGAAGCAAAGGATGATTGGTTCCTCAAGTCCATTGATGATGATGTGTGGGATATTATTGAGGATGGTTATTCTAAACCCACAATTACTAATAATGGGCAAACTGTTACTAATTCTAAAGCCTAATGGACTAAGGAAGAGAAGCATGCCTCAAACTATAATAATAAGACCATGAATAGTATTTATAATGGAGTGTCTGCTGATGAGTTTTACTATATTTATGTATACAAAACTGCAAATAAAGCATGGGATGTTTTGCAAACTGTATATAAAGCAACTGATACTATCAAGCAAGCAAAGTTGCAAAGGTTAAATAAATCCTTTTAAACCATTGTAATGGAAGAAAATGAGACTTTCAATCAGTTCTATGCTAGACTAAATTATATTATCAATTTTATTTTCAATTTGAGTGAAGAAATCCCTAAAAGTAAAATTGTTAAGAAGATTTTGAGCTTTCTTATTTCAAAGTCCAATTCAAAGGTGATGCTGTTAAGGAGAGTAAAAATTTAGAACCCTTACTGTGAATTTGTTGGTTGGAAATCTTCAGACTTAAAAAAAACCATTTAAATAAAGGAAAATTAGTGAAAAATAATTGTTTCACTAATGGAGCTTTTAGAGAATTAGTGAAGAAACTTGAAAAGAAAATTGAGATTGATTCAGATTCTGATAGTGATATAGTTGAGCTAATGAATCAATTTTAAAAACTCATGAAGGCTAAGAAATGTAAGTGGAAGGGATCAAAGTCTAAGAAAAAGCTAACTTTAACAAAAATCAAGTGCTTTGATTGTCAAGGTGCTGGTCATTATGCTAAGACAGTCTTATCAGGAAAAAAAATCACATGTATAAAGCTTTGAAAACTTGGGATGATGATTCTTCAAAAGAAGAAAAAGATCCTGAGCTTGATTCTAAAGATATTGTGGATGGCAAATTTATGGCTAGATCTACTCTATCTAATGCTAGTTCTATTGAAGAAGATGCTGATAATGGAATTTTAGCTGAAGAAAATGATTGGGAAATAGAATAAGGAATTTTTCTAAAAAAGTCTATTAAGATGAGTGGGATATTTGAAAAAGATGCTTTGAGGTGAAAAAAAGAGATTTTAGTTTTTCTCCGAAGAGTCCCAATTGAAGCAAAACTCTGTCTAGACGGATCCTGCTTTAATGTGGGCTCTTTAGTATTTTATGAATTTATTTAGAATGTGCAGGAAGATGTAAGCAGATCATGTAGGGCACACCATGCAAGAAGTTTTGAAGATTGGCTTCACAAGGACCCCACACACATGTGCATACATGCTTGGATGGTAAAAGAGGGGTCCCACTCTCAAGTTGTTAACAGACTTCAAATTTGAATTAAGAAAAGAAAGCCAAGGTGGAGAGAATTCAAAAAAGGGAAAGTTAAAGGAGAGGAATTTAAAAATGGAAGTCAATCCCCTTTTTATAGCATAAATTAAAATGATCATAACTCTTAAATCGCATGTCAGAATTGGACAATCTACCACCGTTGGAAAGAGCTCTTCGAGTCTATATTCGTAGGATTTAAGATTGTATCAATCGGAGCTAAACGGGAGACTTAGGGCTTCAGGAAGTTAGCTATGTATTTTTAGACGGGATTGCATAAATCATGTTGATTTTCTCCATGTTACAAACCTTTAGGTAGGGTCCATCTCTCCTCAAGTGAAGTACATTGAAGATAAAAGTGGGGTCCATAATCATTATATTATTCTTTTCAAGATAATCTAAGAAGATTTGAAGAAAATTCTCAAGAAATTAAAGAAGGAAAGCTCATTTAGAAGATTTACTTGTACATGGGAGGAGAATATTCTAAATATGAAAAGTTTGTGTAGAGATTAGTTTCCAAAGGAAAGCAAGAAAGAATCTTTGAAAGTTGCCAAATCTTCCTTACTTGTTGGCGACAAAGAAGACTTACCAAATATGGAGGTTTTTGCTACAAAGAAAGACCAAAGTTTGGAAAGAAAAGGGGTTCCAAACCCTATAAAAACAATGCATGGACATCTAAGAGCTCTCACCAACCCTCTTCATGCTTTCTCTCTCCTCTAGCCACTCTCTCTCCTCTCTCCTCCATCTCTCTTCCTCCCATTAATTTTCTACTTTTAATTTTAAGGTATTTTTGCAGCTTGGTTCTAAGAACTAGGAATTTGTACGAGAGATTTTTAGAGAGAATATTGTACAAGAATAATTTTAATGAAGTTTTTTATGAAGATCTTGGCAATGTTTGGCTAATCCTTTGGATCGAAGCATACAAATAAAGTTAAGTAAAATTTTATTTTAATTCATGCGGTTATTTTGTTCTTTTCTTGTCTTTTTTAAATGAATGATCTATTAGAATAATAGATCTATCTTCATGCCTTAGGCAGCCTCTGTTTTGATTTCTAATGAAAATAATTTAGTGATTTATAGTTAATTTGATAGATTATACTTAGGCCTGAGATCCTTTGATAGTTTATGCTTAATTTGATAAGTCATGCTTATGATTTTTCATTCTTCTATGAGGTGAAGAAGGTCTAGGATAATGATTTTATTCTTATTGAAATTAGTTTTTGCAAAAAAAAAAAATTTTCAGATTAGAAACATTGATTTGGTTTTTATTTGAGTTATTTTGAGATAAAGAATAACATAATTGAATGATTGGATTAATTATCGTGCTTAGTGGATTCTGAATGCTTTTATTTGTTTTCTCCATAATTTTTCACTACTTTCAATTGCATTAAGTTTTTTATATTCTTAGTTTTATTTCAAATCAATCTTTTAGTTAAAAGAAATTTCATATTTTTAATTAAAAAAGTTCAAAAGTGCTCCTTTTGGGATCAACCTGTATTTGCCATTTTCTCAATAAGACAACTATACACTTTCAGGTTTAAGTTGATTGATTAAATTTACATCAAGTTTTTTGCGCTGTTGCCAAGGAGCTAAATTTAAATATTTTTCTCAAATATGTTTTTTTTATATTTTTGGGTGCATTCATATTAATCATTAAGTTGCTTTATTAGTTGTTCAATCATTTAGTTTGTTTCCTTAACTTTTTTTTGCAATTAGTGGTAGTTTTGCTTTCTATTTTTTTCTGAAAAAAAAGGAAAAAAATTTTTTTTCTAATTTTTTTTAATTTTTTAGTGTTTTATTGAATTTTCAAAATAAAAAAATAAAATCTTTTCTGAATTTCAGAAGTTAAAAAGTTAGAAAAAAATGTTTTTCTTTTTGATTTTTTTAGTGTAGATTTTTTATTTCATAGAATTTTTCTAATTTTGAATTTAAAAAAAACTAATTTTTAGGTTTCATTAGGTTTGTTAGTATTTGTTTGATTAGAATTAGGTTTATTTGATTTTCAATTTGAATTGTTTAAATCACTTTGCAATCTTTTAGAATCTTCATTAATTTGGTAGTTTAGAGTTTTCATAATTTTATCTCTTTGTTTTAGATTAGGACATGATTTCAATTTTTTTTAGATAGGAGTTTCATTCAAATTAGGAATTACTAACAAGATTTTGTTTATTTTGGTAGTTTGTATTGCTTGGAGAGATTTGATAAAATAGGAAACTGTGGGGACTGCTCTAAAAAAGTCCAATAACATTGAATTGTTTGCAAAAATTGCTAAAAAAAAGATAAGTTTGCATAAGATAAGCTTTGTGTGGATTCACTATAAGATCTTCTTTCCTTAGCATACGAATCTTTTTCTGTAAGTAGGTTTGGTTGATTTAAAATTTTGCAAATTGTGATTGCTTACGTGGCACGTAATTCAAATTGGACCACACTTAGTTAAGGGCAACTAACCCCAAAAAGATAAAGACTGGATCTCATCACCAGATCCTTGCCAATCTAGGTTTAACCATCTCTGACATTAGGATCCTAACCTTAATTAAAATCAAGTAGCAACAAAACCAAAGGATTCGAGCTCAGTAGGATGACGACCACTGACGGTTGCAATTATTGTGCTCTTTGATTGAAATTGATGCCCAAGAAAGCCTTTGCTAGACAGTTTGATTGTTAAGGGAACTAGCACTTAAGCGGGTTCATCCCCACCACTCCTTGGTGGCTGCCTGGTCAACTAAAGCTTCATAGGACCGAATTGGAGGCCTAAGTGTCCTCTTCACAAGTTAGGAGCTGTCTAGTGTTAACCCATAAAAAATTGCAAACGTTGCAGTGAAGATGTTACAAGCAAATTCCAAGCAAAGGACACATATACCTTAGGATTGTGGAATGGCAAGTCAAGTACTATATCCAGATGTTTAGAGTTAGTGTAATCCACTCAGAAGACTTCAGATAAACTCAAAATGCAGCATTTAAAAGTTCAGAGTTACTGGACTTCATTTCGTCACTTAACTCACCAAATACCAAATTCAAGGTTCATTGGCTTAAAACCTAGGGGTCACTGAACACACTCAAGGTTCTGAATTATCAAGGTGGATGAAAATCACATGGCAACTCCAAAGCATGCTTGAGAATGATGTTTTAAAGTTTCAAAGCATTTATACTTCATCTCAACTCAAACCAAGCTTCAATAGCTTTTTGCCAGCTCCTTGGGGGTCACTGTAAAAATTGACATTTCTACATGTTAGACCAAGCTCAAGCTCAGAGGAATGCCCTCAAGTACATTCAAAGACTATCTTTTAAAATTTCAGAGCATTTGAATATCATTTGGACTCAAACTTAGTTCAGATGGTCGTCTACTAAGCTCTATGGGATCATTGTGCAAAGTGATACCTCACGAAGATCAAATTAACTAAAACTCTTGGAGGTAGCTCAAATTATGCTGAAGGGAGGTTCTATAAAATTTCAGGTTAAACGAATATCATTTGACCCAAAGTTACAAACATGTCTACTTTGGGTTAATGACCCCTAAGTCATGGGGGTCACTGACCAAAGTCTTATTTCCTGATACCCAAAATTGATGAAATTTGGGTCCAAAGCTTCAGTAATTCTTAAAGGAGATTCTACAAATTTTTAAGTCAAGAGGACTACGTTTGGTCCCATTTCCATTGCAAGTCAGCTTAAAAGATAGTGACCCCTGAGCCATGGAGGTCACTAGGCAGAATCCTACTTCCAAGGAGCCAAACCTAATGGATTTCAGAGTAGAGCTTCAAAATATGTTCAAAATAATTTTTCCAAAGTTTCAAGTCGATTGAACGTCGTTTGGATAGAAAACAAGTTGATTACTTACAATGTGAAATGAATAGTGACTTAGAATATGCAACAAATGAGTCACTGTTCGAAACCCTACTTCCACATATCCAAACTTCAAGAGATTTGGATGGACACTCGAAAACACTCCTGATATTAGTACCTCCAAGTTTCAAATCTAGCCAAGGTCATTTGGGCCACAAACAGCTGCAAGAAGGGCCCATTTTCATGAAAAGTCAATAGGAGAGTTAACCAACTTCAGAAAGTTAAATCGAGCTGAAATTTTCATGACACACTCAAAATAGTGTCCAAAAGCACCCTTATAAGTTTCGTGAGGATTGAATATCATTCAGGCCCTAAACAGATGAAAATGGGTCACAAATGTAAAAGTCCAAAAATGGACTTGGGGAATGACTGTGGCTATAGTCACTATCACCCCTGGAGTAGTTTCTGTGGTGTCTGACTGTTCCCTCCATTTCCTTTCAACTTTCAACTTCCTTTTGCTTTTAAAAACTGCCTCTGAAGTCTATAAAAAGGAAGATTTGAACTTTTGGGAGACACATAGAAGCATACAGAGACAGACAGAGAGAAAGATAGTGAAGAAAAGCAAACTTCACAGCAAGATCAAGCAAATCACAAAGCCTTCCTAGTATCTCAACATACTTCTTCTTCTCATTCTCACCAATTCAAGGTGAGAAATAATTCAAAGAAGGGGAAAAACATACACTTCACTTGAGGAAGGCATATGCAAAGGTCACTTGGATGACTTCTTCTTCCTTTGATTTTCTCACTTGGGAGGGGTTCTAGACATCATGGAAGTTGTGAACAAGCCTCTTTAGGCTTTATTTTGACCTTTGAAAATTATAGGGTTAGAACGACATAACTTTGGCTTCATACAGTGCCCTCTTCGGATTTGTACAAAAACAATCTGTAAACCAAAAAGTGATGATATCAAAGGTTTAAGCCGATTCCACGGCCAAATCAAGCACTCGTGGTGATCATTCAACACTCAAAATTTGAAGGAAACAAGTTTCTACACTCTAAAAAAGTCACAGAGGCGAAATGAAACTGAACAGAAAGCAAACAGTGGCTATTCAACCACTGTCTGCTAGTGACCACAGGTCACGGTCACCGGCAGGGGGCTAGTGACCATGGTCTGCGGTCACTCCCCCCTGTATTCCCATTTTTTGCATTTTTTTTGCATGTAACTTCTTGTAAAATTCAAATTTAGATCACATCTAAGACTGGAAGGAGGGGTTGTAAATGTTTCAAAACTTATAAACAACCTGTATCACCACGATCAGAGCATTTGAACCCATGTAACAAAAAGGAAATTAATGATAAATTGTAGTTAATTCCTATTCTTCTTAAATGCTTGAAGTGCGTGAATTTTGGACTTGAATCAGTTGCACATTCATATTTTCGAGCGCAATTAGAAAATTGGCGCCGTCCGTGGGAATTTTTTGCTCTAATTTGTGATGAAATTTGGCCAAAAGACATGAAAATTGGCTACAAATACATGAAAAGTGCTGAAAAGTATTTCTATTGAGGAGTGACCGTGGGAAAATGCTGCTGTTGAATATGAAGTGATGCAAATTTCTTTTGGGACTATGACCATTCAGGTGACCATTTTTAATGTCAGTAAGCAACGTCCTGACGAGGATGCACTACACCAAAAATGCCCATCTGGAACGGTTTAAAACTGTTCCGGAATGAATCTGGAACGGTTTCAAACCGTTCCAAAAATGGGTGTCGCAGAAAATCTGGAATGGTTTTGAACCGTTCCAGAATTTCAAACTGGAACGGTTTAAAACCGTTCTAGAATTTCAAATCTGGAACGGTTCAAAACCGTTCCAGATTTGAAATTCTGGAACGGTTTTGAAATTCTGGAACGGTTCACAACCGTTCCAGATTTGAAATTCTGGAACGGCAACCAACCGTTCCAGAATTTCTTGCCATTTGTTTTAACTTCTTCAAAACATTTTTCATAATATTTTTGAAGAAAAACGGCACTCACGGGGCTAACTTCACTTGCTCCGCTACCATGCAAGAGCTTTGGGATGACCCATCACAACCAGCAAGACCCTCTACCATATGATCTACATTTGGTTCTCACAGGTACTTCCAGATGAAGACGACCAAGATCAAGATAACTCGACGTCATTGGTTGTTGCTTCACATGTTGAGATATCACAGTTTTCTACCAACCCAGGGCTATACTGATAATTTTGCACAGCAAAAGGATGTAAGAAGCAGTCCGCATAATATTATAAAAGTCAATCCCTGTAATCTGTTTTTTTAGGCAAAAATCATTTTTGTCATACATGCAGATTGTATATAACAACCACCAACAACCGAACTTGTCAAATACAAAGATACACAAATATCTTCTTATCTAACGCTTTTACACCATCCATACACAACCACTTATAATTACAATAGCAGCATCTAAATTACCATGACAACGATTAAAAGAAAATTACTTTTAATTTCAATATGTATAAAAGGGATTCATCAGAAGCAGGTAAAAAAGTTCATCATATATTACAGGCTTCTCTCTCTCTCTCTATATATATATAACACTACAGGAAACAGTCTTGCAAACAAAGATTAACACAAGAAACGGTTCACACTCACCAACTGCTAAGCAACATTGAGGAATATACAAGGTGGACAAGAAATTCATTGTTGGAAACAGCATGTTCCTTCATTTCAGAAACAACTGTCTTGAAAATAAAAAAGCGCCTTTGATGAGAAGAGTTTACTGCAGGCTCACATTTTACAGTTTTTCTCCAACTGCAGCTTGTAATCCTGAGATTTTTTTTTTCTTCATGCAGTTGCAGGAAATCCATTTATTTTTCCTTGAATATCCATTTAAAAGAATGGTACTCATGTTTTTAATATTCTTTTCTCAAATGGAGAAAAAGGGACAAGGCATGGGTGCTGTGTCACAACCATTTTCTCCAACTGGAAGAGTTGTTGTCACCAGATCTGACTCTCGGAATGTTCAGAAGAGAATTCACCCTTGTGAAACCTTCTAGTGCAGACCACTCTTCATCCTCCGTTTTTGAAATGCAATCAGCAAGGCTTCTAGTTGACTGGCACCTGTCAGGTAACTTATCATCCTTGGAACTGGTGACTGCCATAGTTTCTTCCATGAAAGCAGAACCCTGAACCCAAGCAGAGTCAGAATTCATGCCCTGAGATTTTCTTAGTTTTCAAATATATATATATATATAGTTACTGACCAAGATAGATATAGCAGTAGATTCACTGGAAAAATGAAAACTAAATACTTAAACCATGTGACATTTCCATCAGGCAAACAAAAATGAGGTGCAACAATAAACTTTCATAAAATAATCCATCCATGATCCACCAACAAAAGAAAAACAAAAACAAGGTGCAAAAACAAAAGTTCATGTGACAGTTCCATCATGCAAACAAAGACTAAGAAAGACATCAGTGGAAACCCCAGGGCTCTTAGGAGATTGAGGACTGCTTGTGAAAGGGCCAAGAGGACCCTCTCATCCACAGCCCAGACTACTATTGAAATTGACTCTCTATTTGAAGGCATTGATTTCTACTCCACCATTACTCGTGCCAGGTTTGAAGAGCTCAACATGGACCTCTTTAGGAAGTGCATGGAGCCTGTGGAGAAGTGCCTGAGGGATGCCAAGATGGACAAGAGCTCCATACACGACGTTGTCCTGGTTGGTGGGTCCACAAGAATTCCCAAGGTCCAGCAGCTGCTCCAGGACTTCTTCAATGGGAAGGAGCTCTGCAAGAAGGGAACACGCCCACCTTTAATAATAGCATTCACAGTAAACAAGAGCACCTAGCATAGTTGGAAGGTGCTCATTGTTGCAACCACGAGGTTACAGGTTTGAGTCATCTTGCTCATAAATAAAAAGGCATCTAAATACACTCAGCATTCTAGACCCATTGAGCATGAAATTAGCTTCAGCCTCATTTGAGTTGCTGGACCTGAAAACAGCATATTACTGAGCCACATGATTCTCACTCACGCAACAAATGTCAGACATCAGACTCCCTCAAAAGGCTACCAGCGAAATTGAGGTAAAGCATCCCACTGGAGGCAACCCGCTGCAATAAAAAGGCAGACCAAACCTAATAGAAGTAAATCAGGTTGTTCCAGACAAGACCCCAGGTTGGCTCAGGCCATCTAGACCCAACCCAAATAATCACCACAACAAGATTGATGCAATCCAATTAAAATTAAGCAATCTTTAATTCCAACAGATTTAAAAATGAAATTCCAAAGGAAATTCAGCCACCAAGGGTCATCAGGTTCCGTAACCATCTCAATTGGCCACAACAGACCAACCAGGCCCAATCCACTCCACACTAAAGCATAATCTTGGAAGTACTTGCACTGACTGTTTATCAACCTATAGTCAGAAGTGCAATTGAAGAAATGAAAGAAAGATTTGCAGCCATCCTATTCTATTCCCAGAAATCGTTCCAACAACTCAGTATCCTTTCCAATGAATATAATGGTTTCATTCAAGGATCCTGAAGGTGAGAGTGGTTTCTTTGTGGGGTAGGTAGGGGTGTCGGTTCCTAATGCAAGTTGATTGTGATGCAGTTAGTTGGATCTAGTTCTGATTAGAGCCTGATCAGAAAAATACTTGACAAAGAAGAATGTGTGCAGGTTTCACTTTGTGCAAAACCTTCGCCTGGTTTTGCCCTGATAAATTATTTTCTTCTTTTACACGGGGATAAAAAAGGAAAGCCCTTTCTCTAAGAACTCACCCTTTCAACAATGTTAAATCAAACTGGACAGGAGGAGGAGCTCATGGGGCCTGCCTCATGAGGATAATAAATATAAAGAAAACAAGGCATTCAAAATATCCCAGGATTTAAGATGCTAGAATATCTGGTTACCTACCAAAGGAGAAGTGCAAATTCTGTGTAGGCACAAATTACACTATTTGTAAGGGTTTGAGCTAACAAAATTAATGGAACCACTCTTTAACATTACAATAAAAAATTAACTTACCTTGTGGTCTGGCACTTTTACATACTCGGGTGAAACAAGCAGTATATTCTCTGGCTTCAAGTCAGTATGAATGAGAGACAAATCATGCATAACTGCAACAAGACAAATATGTATATATTATCATTTGACATTTGACAAACAATACTGTCTGGAAATTGAACAGGTAAAAATCAGTTACATGACCACCCTGTCAATATGTAAAAGCATGAAAGGCGATTCCTCTTCATATCTAGGAAAAACAGAGACGAAAAATCAAAATCCAAGAACTACAGTTACATAACAAGGGATGATTTCTGAAAAACAATGGAAATCAAATACGAATGCGAAATGCAAACCTCTAAACTTAGATGTTTTTTTTCCACTCTCCAATTCTCCTCCTTTCTTGATCAATCCTTTCTGAAATCCACAGTTCTCACAATAGGACGAAAGGTCTCCAGAAACACACTTAATAGGATCAAATTACACATCATAGCAAAAAAAGCATTGAAAAAAAAATTATTCCAATAATATCAATTCACATTCAAACAGAAACAAAACATCATTCCATTGTTCTTAATTCCTTTATACAGAAAACTACTCTCTTCGCTTCTTCTCTTCAAAAATTCTACTCAAAGATAGTCATGATGATCTCATTCTCATATACCCACCAACATCTAATCCATATCTATATCTATGTAATCCAAAGAAAGAAAAAAGGCTGAGTGCTTGAGTTGCATGAGGCTGAGCGCTTAACCAACTGACTAGCCTAGTGGAATGACTGTTGAAGTTTGACTGGCCTGGTTGAATGACTGTTCAAGGCACTTGGATATAAGCAAAAAGGTAAAGAAAATGTAACAAACTGAAATGGGGGACAGGAAAAAAAGAAAGGATAAAATCAAATATTAATGCTCTATGATATTCACCTGATCATAGTTCTAATCAATGAATATGGTAAAAGCCTTAGGCCATGCTACAAAGGACCCACTCCCAACTTCTCCCAAAGTAGAATGATAATTGTCCGGGTAAGGTAGGTCGACATCTCCTTTATCAATGACGTCAATTGTAATCTTGTACCCATTTTCCGGAAGAGGTTTACAATGAATGAGCTGGGTACCATTACCGATATGAGCCCTTCCACGAGTAACAATCTCTTGACGCCATGACATCAAGTTGCATGGCTGCAATCTCATTGAATGGTTATTGCTCCCTCCTGTATTGGAAATTGCAATAGACTCTGTCGTCTTCGATGTAAAGAAACTGCTTGCTTGGGATCCTGAAGGCATGCGCTGCTGTAATAATATTTTAAAGCATTATTCAAAAATGCTTTCAATGCAAAAATATTAAAAAAAAAACAAAAAACTCCAATGACTTCAATATTACTTGACCTCAATCAGTTGTTTTATACCACTAAGTTCTTTGAAAATGTGTTTTTGTTCTTCAATTATGCAGTTTACTTGGGACTCCAGATTCTTAATTGCTGATGATTGCCCAATAACTTCTTTTTCCTTGGCAGCTAGTTTTTCAAGAACAGCAGAGGATCCTATAATTTGAGTTCTTGAGACGTTGCCAACACCTCGAACACGACCCCTTGTATCAACACCAAATCCCTGAGCCAAGGGATCGTTGAGGATGTCATGTGAATCTACTTCATCTTTCTTGGAAAGTAGTTCTTGTATTCTTTTCTGTCACATTCATAGGGTACAACAAAAATGAAAATCACATTATTAGAATACTGTTGCCTTAATTTTTCTACCTTAAATCATATGATCAATACAAACCATTAGATGAACCATTTACACATATGAGAGTTTGCATAACACAATAACATGAGAAAATTGAACTCACCATAGGTGAAGACACAGTATTAGAGACAGAACCATCTTTCCTTTTATGAGCTTCTACCCACACTTCAGCCCTAGATAATGGAGGGTCATCCTCCTTCCTTTCGCGTTTCTATATTTGCATAAATTTCACATAATCAGTTTTTAAGCAACAAATCACTATTACATTTATGTTATGAACAAATGCCAATACTTACCATTTTTTCCTCTAGTCTTGAGTGGCCATACCTGCCACTTGTATGATATATGTTCAGCTTATTCCTCACATCTGTATTTTTTATCCGTTGTTCTATGGTTTTGGGACTCGAATTCTGTTTGATGAAAGTTTCCCAATCTTCTGGCCTAACTCCAGGAGGACGATTGCTCAATCTACCTTCATAAGTTGGATGGGGATCAAGGTATTTCTTTCTCAATTTTGTCTTGTACTTCCTCATCATGTCAGACATGCTGTTAAGGCATTGACCTTTATAGGATTGAGGAACAACATATTCATCCTAAAAGAAATTATCAAAAAGGTCAAATAAAAAGGTAATTTCAAGTATATGTCTATCATCTACCTTATTTTATTAGTTAATGGTATTTACACAAAAACATGGAAATCATATCTCTACAAAATTGTACTTGTCTTTAAATAGTATAAGAATCATTCATACTACTCACATTTTGATTAAAGGAGTCTTGATTGGGCAATCTCTATTAAATTCAGATTTGTTTTAAGTTGAGCTTGACTTGAATATTTATAAGCGAGCTTGAATATTTTTCATGCCAAGTTTGTACTACGATTTTATACCTGGATGAGCTTCCAGAGCTGATCTTTCATGGTCTTAGGCACTGCACGCCAGTCCTTGATGGAAATGGGGACAATGGTGCGGACAACCTCTCCACATCTTGATGCCAACTGGATGGAATGATCTCCCACGGGTAAGCCATTATCATTGAATGTAATCACTGGCTTTTGTTTAGCTAACATAGTTAGACATGCATTATGCTCCTC
Organism: Sextonia rubra; assembly: GCA_037013555.1. Lineage (NCBI taxonomy): Eukaryota > Viridiplantae > Streptophyta > Magnoliopsida > Laurales > Lauraceae > Sextonia > Sextonia rubra. Next base: position 4,129,813 of record JASUAD010000007.1, read on the forward strand.
CGCCATCCAAACACCTACGTCTTAAATGACTTGATGAAACAAAGCATAATCAATTCATAGTCATCAACATTCAATAAAATTAAGAAAAATATATATTTGTAAATGAATAAGGCAATATTTGAACATTAACATATTCAAGACACCATAATCATGAAAATAATTAAGGCACCATGAGCTTAAGCATGAGTGTAAGCATAAAGTCCATATTTCAAATTATCAATATGTGGATAAAACCATCAATTCATCTTCATAGTCAAATTTGTTACATGTCCAGCTCTATAATTCATAGTCAAATTCTTTTAGTATGTCTTCCAAATTTGCTCTTTCGCCATCACAGGAAGAAAAGAGACTAGGATCTTCAAGTGCATCAACGTCTTTTGTTAATCTCTTTGGTGCCATTAGAACAACAGACCATCCAGGCCTTGTCTGATCTTAAGAGTAGAACACCTGCCTTGCTTGACATGCCAATATGAATGGCTCATCTCCTTCCTTGTCTTTTCCTTTAAATTTCTCCATGTTCACCATTGTCAAATTTGTATCAGGATCAACAATGCACCCATTGATCCTATCCTCTACTCTAAACCAATCACAATAAAATACTGTTTGACGAAAATCAATGTAATTCAGCTCGATTATCTGCCTTACAACTCCATAATAAGTAGTCTCATCTTCCTTGTAATTCTTGTCTTTAGCACTTGCCTTGAATTTAGTGATGGCATTCATTGAAACCCCGCTATTTTGTGTTGACTTGTTAGTCTCATATTCAATTGGAGAGAATACAAATCCATTAACACGATATTTGTTATAATATTTTGCCTTAAACATTGGGCCATCTGCGAGTCGTTTCAGAGTCTGATTGCCCTCGATAAATTCCATCTGCATATAAACATTGGGATTTCATAGTACTCAGCATATACAAATAGTCACTAATTATCCAATACATAAAATCTAATAAATAATTAAAATAATACCTCCTTCCTCAACCAACTGATGAAATCAGGCTCATTGTTCTTAAACACACTGCCCTTTCGTTTTTGTCCCTTCGAATTGTTTGTTCTTAGATACATTTTATATTTTCTGTATCAATGACAGACACATTATTATATATATTTATGTACATGTTATCTAATTACTAGACTAACAAGTTATTTAAAAAACTTCACCCACTCACTCTTGCCAATCCGCAATTCCATCATAGCAATTCAAAACCCATCTACGTACTTGTTGATGTTGTGTGTTTGTTAGGTACAAAATTTTGCCTTTATCTAAGGGCTCTTCATCGCACATACCATCCTCATCTAGGAATCTTTGACGCGTCCTCTTGTGACCACCTTTATCACCATCTGGCATGTATTCCATACAGTACAAAATAGACTCCTCTACAATGTAGCGCTCAGCAATGCACCCTTCAGGATGTGCTGCATTCTTTACATATCCTTTATAGACCTTCATTAAACTGTTGAGAGATTTCAAATTAGCACTATATTATACCATTCAAAAGACATCTTTGGAGTTAGAACTTTACCGTTCAAAAGGATACGTCCAACGAAATCTAACTGGACCGCAAGCTAATGCTTCGTCGGCTAAATGCACCATGAGATGAACGCTAATTACAAAAAACGACGGTGGAAAGAATTTCTCCAAGATGCATATTGCAATGATAAGCCGTTTTTTGGCGGCAATAATACTATCTGCACTAATTGTCTTTGAGCACAAGACATTAAAGAAGTTGCAAATTTGTTGAATAGCACCCTTCAGCGTCTTATGCTCTGTTAAAGCATGTTGTAGCAAAACAGGTAGTAATTGTTGCATTATGATATGGTAATCATGTGACTTAAGCCCCTTCATTTCAAGATTTTGTAGATTCACATGATGTTTAAACCTCGAACTATACCCTTCTGGAACCTTCAAGTCATGTAATGTACGATAGAATAATTCTTTCTCCACACGACTTAGAGTAAACGGTGCCTTCGGTTTAATAGTCTTACCATCCGATTCTTGTAACCATAACTCTTTTCTAATGTTCATTCGCCTCAAATCTTCACGTGCACTTGTGTCATCCTTTGTTTTATTTTTGACATCTAAGATCGTCGACAAAAGATGTTCAGCAACGTTCTTCATAACATGCATCACATCTATATTATGACGAATTGGTAAATCCTGTTAAAGCATATTAAAGAAAAATGGTTAGCTATCTATTCATTAAGATGGATGTATAAAAGATATAATGCCAAAGTAAGTAAAATCACCTTCCAATATGGTAGGTCAAAAAGAATCGATCTCTTGTACCAAGCAGTTATATTATTGGTCAACTCATCATCACAACTTTTTCGTTTCTTCACCTTTGATTTACCAATATCCATCTGAATATCCACTACCTTGTTAAGAACCTCTGAACCACTCAATCGACGAGGAGGTCTTCCTTCCTCTGTTTTACCATTGAAAGCCGCTTTTTGGGTCCTGAAAACATGATCAGTAGGAAGGAATTTTCGATGACCCTGATAGGAGTACTTCATTCCACTTTTAAGGCGTTCAGCAACGGTTCCCTCAGCACAAACTGGGCAAGCATATTGTGCATGTGTTACACAACCTGATAAACTCCCATATGCAGGAAAATCATGAATTCCCCACATCAACATAGCTTTCATATTAAAAACTTCCCTCGAATGAGAATCATATGTCTGCACTCCATTAAGCCATAATTCCTTCAACTCATCAACCAATGGTTGCAAGTAAAGATCAATGACTTTACCTGGTCCTTTTGGACCTGGTATCAATACTGTCAACATTGAAAAATTCTCTTTTCATGCACATTGAGGGAGGGAGATTATAGGGCACGATAATGACAGGCCAACAACTATAAATACTACTAAGATGTCCAAAAGGATTAAACCCATCAGTCGCAAGTCCTAAACGGACATTACGATGTTCCTCGAAAAAACTTGGCCACTTGGTATTTACTACCATCCAACTTGATGAATCAGATGGATGACGCATAACACCGCTATATTCTTTCGGTCGAGAATGCCAAATCATTTGCTCTGCTATCCATGGCACACTACACAACAAAGTATACAATTAATTAATTAGTTATGGATTGTAATATTCCAATAGAAAATAGGATGACCTAGAAAATATATTTAACTTTGAAATCTAACCTGTATAGCCTCTGCAGCCTAGGTGTCAAAGGAAAATATCTCAAAACCTTTGATGGAACTTTAACACTTTTCTTTTTTGCCAAGTAATCTGACTTCCATCTGGATATATGACAGATTGGACAATTTTGCCTATCTTTATACTCTTTCCAGTAAAGAATGCAATTATTCGGGCATACATGTATACACTCGTAGGTCATTCCTAATGAGTTGATCATCTTCTTAGCTTGATATGTGCTTTCTGGTAATGTATTTCCTATCGGTAGAAACTTCTTTACCAATTGAAGGAGATCATTAAAGCTATTGTCTGACCAGCCATTTTGTGCTTTTAAACTGTACAACTCAACAATAGCTGACAATTTTGTGAGTTCCCTAGGACATGAAGGATACAAAGCTTGCCTTGCATCATCAAATAAAGACTTATATCTCCTGGCTTCATGGTCTTCTTGGCCTTGAAACCTTGGAGAATCTTCATTTAAATCTTCATTACTTGCGAGATCGTCCATGAGAGAATCAACATGTTCACCAATTCTCCCAAATGCATCATTTACAAGCTCCTCCATTCTAGGATACATGTCGTCCATTTGGTCATAAGACTTCGATGTCGATGGTTTCTCATTAGCTGTGTTAACACTTTCTCCATGAAAAATCCAATGTGTATATGATTGATCAATACCAAAAACCAGCAAATGGTCATAAATCAAGTTAAGGTCTATCATTCCATGCCCATTTCGGCATTTCACACATGGACAAGGAAAATGATGAAATCCGCCACCATTTTTCTTTACAAACTCAAAGAAATGCACAAGTCCATCCAAATACTCTCGACTTAATCTGTGTTTGGACATCCATGCTTTGTCACTTGGTAACGACATTCTGCAATCAGTGAGGTAACATATTTCTTAGCTGCAACCTATATAGAAACCTACTCTGAAGAGTGAAAACATGAAAGAATCACATATGAAACATCACAAACATGTAAACACACTTTCAAGTCATAGTTGACAAACCAATAGTGTCTCCCTTCATCTAAACATCTGTGTACCTCCTTGCCAAGTATGGGCCTATCTGATCATCCTGATCCCTTCATCAAAGGCCCACAAATTTCAAAGGCTTTAAGAAGAAAAAAGTGCAGTCAAACATGGGGCCCAATCCATTCGTATAACCTAATATTGGTGTTGGATTAAGATATCAGTACCTTGCTAAGATTTTTCTTTTAACCTCGTTATCCTGGTGCTGGTCTTTATTCCTTGCAGGTTTGATGTTGCAGTGCTGGCCCCCCAGAAATCTCCAGTTTTGGCACTGCAACATGTTGTCATTCCTATTTTTGCTCCTTCAGAAGGTGATATTTCATTTTTCAGTTCCTTGAGACATGACTCTGGGTTGTGTTTGACAAATACTCTGCTAAATATGATATTATTCGAAACAATAAATTTTTATAATAAAGAAAAATATTCTTTAACTGTAAAATTTTCCTGATGCAAAGAGACAACTAGAACTTCATATCTATTCTGTTCAGCTGACCTTTCAACTATAACCTATGATGCCCAGATACGACATGGATATAATAAGGACACGCCATGGACATGGCAGGGACACAGATTTTATGTGTAAAAAGTGAAGCATCGGATATGACATGACACGATACGTATCCTATTTTGAAGTATCTGTGCTTCATAGACTATAACCATGGACATATCACTTAATTGCATGGTGGATGCACTAGTTAAGCAAGGGGTTGATAGGGGTTTTTTCTTTCGTTGCAACCATATGTAACTGCTGTTTTGTTCTCGCATATGGAATAATGCTCTTATTCCTAAGCTCTTTGTTATTATTTTTTAACTTCGTTTTCATTGTATTATGATCATGTGTCTCTTTCAATCTAGTTTTACTGTTATGGGGGAGGAAAAAAAATAAAAGAAAGGAAGAGGGAAAAAAAACTATAAGCATGGACATACAGTGGAGGTTTTGTCTCATGTTTTTTGATGTGATAACAGATAAAGTCCAGATTGGAAGTGTGTATATCGTTATCAGTGGGTCTACAGATGGGGCCATTACTTTCTGGGATCTGACAAAAACTGTTGAATGTTTTATGCAACGGGTATCAACGATTCAGCCTGAAAAAGTGATTGACTGTCAGAAAAGACCAAGAACAGGGAGAGGAAGCCAGGGTGGGCGTTGGTGGAGATCATTGACGAATTGTTCCTCTAAAACATGCCTACCAGTTCCTATGGGCACGGTTAATACCATCGAAGATGGTAATGACTACAATGTTGCTCCAACTACTCATGGAGTTTCATCCGAAGATGGTAGTCTCAACTGTCCAAGTGAATGCTTTCAGAGTACTGATAGTAAAATGCCAAAAATGCAAACTGATGATTCATTGACAGGAGTTGCTGAAATAGGGCCCCTACATGTCCTGACCTCTGTTCACCAATCTGGTGTCAATTGCCTTCATGTTTCTGACTCTACAGATCATCTAAATATGAAGTCCAAATCAACTTATTACATTTTAAGTGGTGGTGATGATCAAGCACTGCACTGTTTTGGTTTTGATTTGGTGCTGCAACTGACAAACCCCAATGACGGGTCTATTCAACCTACTGACATCAATGCAAATGATATGCGGGCAGGATTGGTTGGAGAACCTACTGGTATACTCTGTCATAGTCTACAATATCTAATTTTCTGTGCTTCGTTGGGATCTCTTTTGCATGTTGGATGATTCACAACAAAGATGACCATTGACCACACTTTTGCAGGCTTGGGCAACATGAGAAAGTGTTCTCTTGGTATTTGGAATAAAGAATATACGTTGAAATTCTTATTTCAGAATCGAATTGCATCAGCTCACAGTTCTGCAGTAAAAGGTAATCTTGTTTAGTGTGCATTTGGATGTTTTTCTTCCATCAAAATCACCTTTTTGCACCAGCTTCTGAGAGAGAGGCTACATTCGAGAACTAACAGGCTTCTGTGTCAAACGTGTAGCAGAATGGACAGCCATCTGTTGTCCCAAAATAGTCAGGCCAATTAGTACATGGCCTATATGAAACAACAATAAATCCACCCCTAAATCCTAATTGAGGACCCAAAATCTACAAATTATAAATTGGCATAAGCATATTTTTTCTCATTTTCTCGTTTATGTTTTGTGTCCATCCCATGAAGTTGACATGCAAGCTGTTTGTATTAACAGAAAACAATTATCAGATGAAGTAGAAGATAACAGTGATTTTGGCATTTAATGCCTTTTTCATTAACCTTAAAACTATAACCTTCATATCATACCTGAGCAATATCTACGCCCACGATGTCAGTTTGGCCACCTTGATAGAGAAACTTGATTGCCAAGTAACGTGGGTTTTGGCTATTCTCTTCTACTCTCACTGCCAAGTTCTGGTTGTTGTATTTGGTGATGACCCAATTAACCTTTTTCAAATCCTTGCAAACATAACCATCATCTTCCAGCCAATGCACATTCCCCACCAGTGGTAAATACCAAATGGGTGTTTCAATTTTTACCATATATTTCGCTGAAACGGAAAATGAGTGCTCCAATTTTTAGCATTTCTAAGATTTTTGGTTGGTCCCAGCAATCTGAAAAATCCTAAACCTATTGGGGGTACACCACATGATTGGGGAACCAAATTACCTCTTATACTCCACGTCAGCCAGCCCAAGCTTCTTCACCTCTAGGGCCATGCCCTTGAGACCCATGGCCATAAAAGCTCTGTCCTTGAGACACAGGGAACAGATCGAAATGGAGAGATGATTTGTACAATTTTCTGTGTGTGCATCCAACCACATCTCCTAATGAATCTACTAGCTATTATAAATTTAAATTTTATTTTCAGAGTTGGAGCAACACACTTTTCTTCCCATGGGCCATTTTTAGTTACATCTAGCTATAAGCCTTGCTTTTTTGCATTAAAATAGGCAGGAAAAAATTATTATATGACACTTATTTTTAAAATTTTACCTTTTAACTTTATTTTTAACCACTCTATGTTTCTAATGCAATCAAACAAGCCCACCATATTGATGGGGCCTTTGGTGGTTGGTTAGATGTTTCACCATTAGAAGAAGTGAGCCGCCGGCAGATCCATGCAAAATTTAAATTCAACTTTGAAAATTAGAACCATTTTCTTTTATGCACACAAACAGAGAGTGAGATCCCATGATTTGATCTGCAAGAAGTTCTAGCTTATTTTCTTATAGAAAATAATCAGTAAGGCCCTAAACTTTCAATGGATGCCTATATGGGTGAACTTTTTGTTGAGTGATATAGAACTCTTCCTTCTACGCGAATTACTAAGGAAGTCAATAAATATAGAGAGATATAGAACTTTCTATTGACCCATTCCTGCAAAGGACAGCCCAGTTTCTGAATGCGTTGAAAATACTTGAAATGGTTATGCAAATAGAGACTTCCCAGTGCTTGGATAGAAAGTTTTGAGATCATACCTCACAGAAAATCTCAATGGGGCCACTAGGATTTTTTTTTTTTTTTTTTTTGTGAGGGGGCATATGAAAAGACAATTCGATAGAGGGTCCTTCATTTGAAATTTAAAATACTTTGTATTAAGTGCAACAAATTTATTTTACTTTGAGAATAAGAATAATATAAATACTCAAGATTATTTTATTTTACTTTCATAGATAATTATATGTTACCTCATTGGTTGCACAATGTGATCACCAAGTAACAAAGCATGAATATCCAAACATAGATTAAGTCGAGAAGAAAACACAAATCTCATTTTCAAATATTTTAGAAGAAGATAATCAAACTTCCCAAAACATAGAAGTTCTAGAAAAAAAAATGATCTTTACACCCATCGGGCCTTTGAGTTGAAAAGAGTACAGACTGAGAATACCGTCGGCCGTCCTTCGAAGGTATAATTCTTCGAAGGTACCCCCTTTTTGACCTTTATTAATTTAGAAAATCTTAGTCAGCCACATTGGTCGTCAATGATGAAATTAGATGTGACCAAGTTTGGATTAAACACATGGCGTTACCCTTGGTTACATGGACTGGTCTATCATTGTCTTTTGGCGGCGACTTACCTGAGTTTAGTTCGAATTAAGGCAGATGTAAGGGAGTTCCTCTTTCTATGATCATGCATTGTCTTTAGTAACTTCCTTCGGAAAATTGATTTTCTTAAGATTGAATTTAAGATAAAGCACTACAGTTTGAATATGTAACTTCCTTTGGAAAATTGTAATGCATTGAAAACAATCTGAAACACCTTCAATGTAAAGCTCATTGAAAGAACTTACGACAGTCGAAAGAGAACTACAATGTCAGAAAAGGATTTGGATGAGTGAAGCTGAAGAATCTACTGATCTCGATCTCCAGATGGACATGTTAGAGAACTGAGAGTAATCAGAACTTGACATGTCACCCAGGGTGAATAGACCCTAAAACAGAAGAAGAGTGCAGGGCAACTAGTTAAGCTTGGAAACGATGACTTCAAGTCTGTGCACTGAACCTGTAAACAACTGAAAAGCCCACTTGAGTGTCGCAAAATAAATTTTACAGCCATGAAGAAAACAGTGACCAATTCATAGATAAGCTCTCCTGTCATGTCAAGAAATCAACAGGATCCGCATAAGTGATAGATGCCTAGTAAACTGTTCTTAACAGGATATGATACACTGATGCCAGATACTTCTAGCCTTGTACGATACTTGTTTCACCTTATACTAACTTCCTTAAGTGATAAATTATCTTTGTCAGCAGGAATATGAAAAAGAACACAAATCAATATTCTGGATCATCAGAAATGGAAAAAATTCTGATGACGGGACTGGAGGGACAGTGAATAGGAACTGAGTACCCAGATAACTGTACATGCCCCATGTTTCCATGTTAACCAAATACAACATACACATCTATACTTGATATTGTGATACTCCTGGATATAATTTTAGCATATGCTACTCACCAAGTCCATAAATTCATATGGTTCCATTAGTTTTCTTATAAAAAAATGTTATAAAGAAATCTAAACAATGACATATTCATTAATTCAGAAATCTTTCAAAGAAAAAATTAGGGCAGCCATATCCTTATCCATGTCCAAGATTTATGGAAGTGCTCCCAGTATCCATTTCCATAACCGTGTTTAGGTATCATAGAATATGAGGTCTATAAGCATAGGTTCCAAAACAGAAAATAGGACACTGGGTAGTTTCTAAAGCCTGACCAAATCTGTTGGGATCTATTCCCGATTATGTTTAAAATAGTGATAAAAATGCCTCCACTTAAGTTGAAATGAGTGTTAAAAAAAGAGCAGCTAACAATCTGCAAGGTGTCTTTACTATAGTCACAATTTTGTAACTCCCACCTGTGGGGTTTACTGTATATGTAGACCAACTTCCATGTCCGATCTAGGCGGCTAGAGTTCTAAGATAAAGCACTACAGTTTGAATATTTTAATCCGAAGAGCAAACGACATTATGTAGACCCCATCACACATCACATTCTCCACATCCTGATGGAATTAAATCACATAATTCTAATAAAACAAGTACAAGACCTCTTGTAGGAAAAATATCTCTCTTTGATACAGTGATTAATTAATCAGTGTTGTTGCGTGCATTCTTTTTCCAAATGGTCGGCAATTGCAGCCAGATTACCAGGACAAACAGACAACAAGATAAAAAATGTCCTAATACAACATGAATCTCCACAAATTGATCTCAAAACAAGCAAAACATCCAAAAAACACAGATCTGACAAAACAGAGGAAGATCAGATGAAGATTTGCTATAATAATCGGTTAGGGTTTATACCAATGGAGAGACAAGAAGAAGATTTGCGGAAGATGCAACCAATGTGAAGAAGACTTGGAGAAGACGAAACCCTAGCCGTCTCTTTTCTTCTCCCGCAACCAATGTGAAGAAGACTGGAGAAAACAAAACCCTAGCCGTCTCTTCTCTGCTCCTGCGACCAACGAGAGACAACGATCGATCGATTAGAACAACAAGAACATCAATGGCGAACAACAAGAACATCAATGGCGAAGAAGACAACAAGAACTTGCCTTTTGAGAAAAGAACAGCTGAGGAAGCAGCGGCAACGGAAGATCGGGAACGGCTGAGGACGAAGATCGGGAACTGCACGAGCGGGAACAGACGATCTGCGGGAACGGCTGAGGACGAAGAGCGGGAACAGACGATCCTCAACGAAAGAGTATAAGAGAAGAGAAGGCGTTGGAACGGCTGAGGAAAGAGGAGAACGAGCCCTTGTGCCCTTTTGTGGAAACGGATCAAACGGGCCTCGGGCAGAAACGGATCAAATCCGTTTCATTTTAGGAACGGCCCAAAACCGGGCCCATAATCCGTTCCTGAGCTGCATTTTTGGTGTAGTGATGATGGGGTTTTGGAAGTTATTTATATTCATGAATTAATGGAAAATCACTTACCCCATTTTAAATCTTGAAGATCCACTGAGGCATGTCTGGCCCACTTTGGAAGTGATTTTGACATAGATGGACACATTGAGGAAGTCAATGCTCTATTAAACTCAATCCCGTCCATGGATTGCTCTAGGTGGCAACTGAGGTATGAAATTCTAACTCCATCTGCTTCCCCACCTATCCCATCTGCGTAAAGCGCCTTAAGTTAGAACTTAACCAGTTGCCAGATACTTTGAAATATGTGTTTTTAGGCCCATTAGAAACCCTTCCAGTGATTATAGTTTCAGACTTGGACCCTGTCCAAGAGGAAAAACTCTTAAAAATTCTGGATGAACACAAGGAAGTTATTGTGTGGTCCATAACAGTTATCAAAGGAATAAGCCCATCTGTGGTTTGATGTAGAATTTATTTGGAAAAAAATGCAAAAATTTCTCATGAACCACATAGGTGACTGAACTTTACAATGAAGGAAGTGGTTAGGTCGGAAGTCTTGAAATTACTAGACGTAGGGGTGATCTATCTCATATCTAATAGTGCATGGGTGAGCCTAGTACAAGTGGTACCAAAGAAATCTGAAATAACAGTGGTTTAAAATGATGGCAATGAATTGGTATCCACTAGAATACAGATGAGATGGAGGGTATAAGTTGAATTCAGTGACCCGAAAAGATCATTTTCCCGCCCATTCATGGATCAAATGCTTGAAGACTAGCCGGTCATGCGTACTACCATTTTCTTGATGGTTATTCCAACTATAATCAAATTCCAATTACACCTAAGGACCAGGAAAAGACCCTTTTCACTTTTCCTTTTGGTATATGTGCTTACAGACGCATGCCTATTGGGTTATGCAATGCACCAGTCACCTTTTAAAGGTGCATGATGACCATATTTTCTGATATGGTGGAGAGATTCATTGAGGGTCTTTGGCAATTCTTTTGAAGACTGCTTATATCATTTGTCCTTTGTGCTTAAAAGGTGTAAAGAGAAAATTCTGGTTTTAAATTGGGAGAAATGTCATTTCATGGTAAAAGGAGGGATAGTCTTGGGACACATTATTTTGAAAAAGGAATTGAGGTGGACAAAGTGATAATTGATTTGATCTCAAAATTTCCACCACCAAAATTTGTAAAGCAGATTCGATCATTCCTGGGCCATGCTGGTTTTTATCGGAGATTTATTAAAGATTTTAGTAAAATTGCTATACCCTTGTGCTAATTACTGACAAAACATGCCCTGTTTGAATTTGATGAGAATTGTTTAAAAGCTTTTGAAAGATCGAAGAAGGAACTAACTTCAGCCCTTATCATCCTATCACCTGATTGGACCATTCCATTTGAGCTCATGTGTGATGCATCAAATACTACCATCGGGGCTGTTCTAGGTCAATGGGTTGGGAAACTACCACATATGATTTACTATGCTAGTAGGACCCTCAATGATGCACAACTAAATTACATAACCACTGAAAAAGAATTGCAAACTATGATTTTTGCCTTGGAGAAATTTTGGTCGTACCTGATAGGGTCCAAAGTAATCATTTATACAGATCATGCATCTTAAGATACCTTCTTTCCAAAAAGGATGTGAAAGCCTGACTGATTTGATGGATCCTTTTGCGATAAGAATTTGATTTAAAAATAAGAGACAAGAAAGAGTGTGAAATGTCGTAGCAGATCATCTTTCGAGGTTCTCCTTAGAGCCATCAGATGAGGGCCAACTGAATGAAAATTTTCAAGATGAACAATTGATGAGTATTTCCGAAATCCCCTGGTTTGTAGATATTGTTAATTACCTTGCTACAGGGGAGATGCTTGCCCATTGATCGAAACAAGATCGATCAAAATTTCTAGCTGAAGTTAAGTATTTTTTCTAAGATGACCCATAACTTTTTAAGTATTGTTCGGACCAGATCATCAGGAGATGCATTCCTGATGATGACCACTACTCGGTCATTTCATTCTACAATGACCATGCATGTGGGGGCATTTTAGTTCTAGAAAGACAGCTGCAAAAATTTTATAGTGTGGATTTTACTTGCCCATAATCTTTAAAGACTGCCATACTTTCTGTCTAAACTGTGAGACGTATATCAAAGGCTTGGTAAGCTCAATCGAAGGAATATGATGCCCCTAAATCCAATACTTATTATGGAAATTTTCGATGTGTGGGGAATTGACTTTATGGGGCCATTTCTAGACTCTTTTGGAAATCTTTACATTTTACTGGCAGTAGACTATGTTTCCAAGTGGGTGGAGGCCATACTGACAAAGAGAAATGACCAACACATGGTGATCAAGTTTATAAGAGATCACATCTTTTCTTGGTTTCATACCCCTATGGCAATAATTAGTGATGGAGGCACCCATTTCTACAATCGTCCCTTTCAGTATTTGTTGGAAAAATATTCTGTCACCCATAAGGTTCACCTACAAAAAAGTGGCCAAGCGGAAATTTTGAATAGGCAAATTATGTAAATTTTGGAAAAGACGGTCAAACCTGCTAGGAAAGACTGGTCTTTGCAATTGATTACCACACTGTGGGCCTATTGAACCGCTTACAAGACACCTATTGGGATATCCCCATATAGGTTGGTCTATGAGAAGGCTTGCCACTTGCCTGTTGAACTAGAACAGAGAGCTTATTGGGCTATCAAAAAGTTCAATTTTGATTTACCTACTATGGGTAATCTGCGCAAATTGCAACTCAATGAGTTGGAAGAACTTAGGAATGATGCTTATGAGAATGCCAAGATTTACAAGGAAATGATGAAGCTGAGCCATGATAAGTCAATTTTGATAAAATCATTTGAACTAGGTATGAATCAAAAAGATGGAGTGCCTGCATATATCTCTAATGTGTATTATGTGCCTAACATGAAAAGTAACATCCTCAGTATTGGGCAACTCCTAGAGAAGGGGTATGTAATACACGTGGAGAATCCCTCTCTTTCATTGAGAGATATACATGGGAGGCATATAACTAGAGTCCAAATGGCAAAGAATCGCATGTTCCCACTTCATATCAACACAAGGCTAAAGAAGTGCTTCCATGGACTTATAAACAATGAATCATGGAAGTGGCATCTTCAGTATGGGCATTTCCACTTTAATGGGCTTAGGCTATTATCCACTGCAAATATAGTGCATGGTTTGCTAACCATCGAAAAGCCCAAGCATGTATGTGAGGCATGCACACTTAGCAAGCAACAAAGAAACTCATTTCCAGTAGAAAAATCATGGAAAGCTAAGGCACCTTTGCAGTTGGTTCACACAGATATTTGTGAAACATTGGAAACACCTTCTCTTGGAAGCAACAGATACTTCATCACTTTCATTGATGACTATAGTAGAAAGCTTTGAGCATTCTTTATCAAAGAGAATATGCTACCTTCACAACCTTCAAGAATTTTAAAGCCTGTGTTGAAGTAGAAAGTGGCTATAAAATTAAAACACTTAGATCTGACAGAGGTGGAGAATACAGCTCAAAAAAATTTCAAGAATATTGTAGACAGCAAAGCATCAGATAGCAATTTACAACTGCTTACACACCGTAGCAGAATGGTTTAGTGGAAAGGAAAAATCGCACATCCTCGACATGATGAGGACTTTTCTTAAAGAAAAAGGTCTACTAAAAGAATTTTGGGTAGAAGTAATTACGTGTATTGCCTACCTGCTTAACTGATGTCCTACAAAGAGTGTTGGGAACAAGACACCACAAGAGGCATGGAACAGCTATAAACCAAGTGTGGCACAGCTAAGAATCTTTGGGTGTGTTGCATATGCCCTGGTACTAGAGCCCAAGAGGAAGTAGCTTGATGATTGTGGAGAAAAGTGTATCTTTGTTGGATACATTGAGGAGTCGAAAACCTACCAAACTCTATAATCCACTTATTAAAAAGGTGGTGGTACGTAGAGGTGTAGTCTTTAGTAAAGAAGAAGCATGGAAATGAAATAAAGAAGGCACAGTAAGACAAGCCCCTTGAAATGGAGGAACAAGAAGCATATCTTCAAACTCTTGAAGGTTCGTAGGAACATGCGATAACACCTCCACGCATCATCCAGTCAAAAAAGTCCAAAAGGGCAGGAATCATCATCCTTAAGTAGTTCATCTGCTTAAAGCTCTTCCTCATCTATAACCCCAATGAAAGTGAGAAGCCTCAGAGATATCTATGAAGAAACTGAAGAGACAAACCTCTTATGTCTCTATGCCGATCATAAGCTTCTTGACTTCGAAGAAGCAGAAAGAAGATCATTGGAGAATAGCCATGGAAGAAAAGATTCATGGCATCGACAAGAATGACATGTGGGAACTTACTACACTCCCTCCAAGCCAAAAAGCTATTGGAGTCAAGTGGGTGTACAAAATCAAGTGCACAGTCGATGGAGAAATCGATCGATACAAGGCACGGCTTGTAGAGAAAGGCTATAAACAGCAGTATAGCAAAGACTATAGAGAAGTTTTTGTTTAGTAAGAATGCTAATCTCTCTAGTAGCACATCATAGTTGGAAAATGTATCGACTAGTGCGAAATTAACATTCTTTAAAAGCATACTTAATGAAGAAATGTATGTAGAACAGCCTGAAGGCTTTATAGTAGAAAGAGAGGAGCAAAAAGTATACTACTTAAAGAAAGTTTTATATAGGCTATCTACAAGAAATGCTCATAGCATGCCTCTATATAGATGATCTACTATTCACCGGGAATAGTCCACAAATGTTCAAAGAATTCAAGCAAGCTATGTTCAAGGAATTCGAGATGACTGACTGTGGACTAATGTCCTTCTTTCTGGGTATAGAGGTTAAGCAATAGTCGGATGGCATTCTCATCTCACAGAAAAAATATGCAAAAGGAATCCTTGAGAAATTTAGGATAAGCAACTGTAATGCTATAAGCACGCCTGTAGTAATGGGCTTGAGATTGACAAAAGCAGGAAAAGGAAGAGACATCAATCTGACACTATTCAAAAGCTTAATTGGAAGCCTAAGGTATCTTACAATCACAAGGCCAGATATTATCTATGGTGTCGAACTTTTAAGCCAATATATGGAAAGACCAAAAGAGTCTCATTGGGCTACAGTCAAAAGAATCTTAAGGTACATCAAAGGTACCATAGATATGCATCTTTTCTATGGCTATGGCAATGAAGCAAAACTATATGGATATTCGGATCATGACTGGGGAGATGATCAAGATGAAAGAAAGAACACTATAGGATATATGTCCTATCTTGGAACAACAGCTTTTACATGGGTATCTAAGAAGCAAAGTATTATGACCTTATCTACATGTGAAGCTAAGTATGTCACAGCATCAACAATAGTTTGCGAAGTAATATGGTTGAGAAACCTCCTTGATAAGTTCTGTCATCTACAAGATGAATCCACAAATATATATATATGTGGATAATAAGTATGTCATGAAACTTTCCAAGAATCCAATATAGCATGGAAGGAGCAAGCACATTGATATTAGATTTCATTTCATAAGGATCATGTAAAGCAGAAGATAGTAAAGCTAGAGTACTGTAGTGCTACAGAACAAGTGGTAGAGATCTTCCTTAAGGTTTTATCCATAGACACGTTCACAAGACTAAGAAAAAAGCTTGGTATGAAGATAGTTTCAGTTTGAAAAAAATAAGGTCAGTGTTTGAGGGGGAGTAATGTTAGTCAAACACTAACTTTGACTCCAAGTATCTACAGAGTTCCAAAAAGAACCCATCGTTTAGAAAGTTCAAGTCATTTACCGCCTCATCACCGACCCTTTGAAGACCATCTAGAAATGGATAATGCATATGGTGAAGGTTTGTGAAACATGTCCCACTTGGACACCACATGCTCTACCGACCTTAGCCTTTGGCAAGTATAAATAGAACAAACTACAAAAAAGTGCGCAATCCCCAACACTTTTTACCAACATCATTTGAAAACATTGCTAAATATTACCTTTTGCCAATGTAAATAACAATGCGTTGGCAAAAGTCACAAAATTATAAACTTTTGCCAACGCAAATGACGCTGCATTGGCAAAAGATGTCGAAATTATTCAAAAAACCTCCCGTAAAGACAATAAAGATTTTGGCAACGAAATATTATCCTTTGGCGACATAAATAATATGTTGGCAATAGTTTGACTTATTTGCAACGCACATAGGTGCATTGGGAAAGGCACCCTGAACATTGCCAACGCACTGCGTACGTTGGCGAAGACCAACCTTAATTGCCAATACATTATGTGTGTTGGCAAAGACCCATATTAATTGCCAATGCACTATGTGTGTTGGCAAAGACCCACCTTAATTGCCAACGTACTATGTGCATTGGCAAAGACCTATATAATTATCTATAGTTATATTCTCATTTTATAATTTTTTACGGTTAAAATTATCATATAATTCAATGGCCTTAAATTTTAATTGGGCTTTTATAATATAATTTTTTTAGATTTAAATCAATATATAGTAAATAGTAAGTGATGGTTTGATGATTGTAAAATTAGGCTCCTTGCCCAATCTGAACTTTATCAAAGAGCCATCACCTTTTGGTTTGATCTCCTTCCTTTTCCTTTCTGTCCTTTAATATGATTGTTCACCTCACTTTAAGATTAGTTCCTACAGGGGCTAGGGACTAATTTCTAGGCTTAGGATTGATTTCCAATATAAATGGTTGAACAGGGCAGGCTTAGGCCTAAAGGTCCATGCATTGAATACAGACCTGAAAAGTAGGTGCTAATAACTAAACAAGTTAAGGTTGGACCACTGTTGTAGACCCATCTGAATATTTCAATTTTGTAGTGCTTGTTTTGTAGAAGTGAAAATTTGGAAAACTATATTTGATTAAAACTTGCTGTTTATTTTATTAAACTAGACTTTTCTATATATACAAGAAAAAAAAAATAATTCAACCTAGAGGTTTCAGGGTTCGGGCGCACTACTACCACACTAGTGCCATTAGGAATGTTGCCCTATTTTTCTTAGGCACAAGGGGATTAGTCTAACCCAAATAGTTGGACCACCCTCCTCTAAAAAAAAAAGAATGTAGGCCCACTTAGTTTTTCTATATAGAGTATAATATTACTTAGAATCCCAGAACTTCTACCTCCATTTTTAGCCTTAAAATCTAGCACCCTAAACCTAGTCAAGATTTTAAGACAAGAAGAAGATCAAGTTGAGAAGAGGAAGAGCAACCTTCTTGCTACAGTGCGTGCAACAGTAGATCAAGGGCAAATATACAGGTGGGGAGGAACATCTTATTTCCACCGTCGCTGTACATGTGTTACCGTTTCCAACTTTTCCACTGGTTCTTTGTTACAGACTTTGTATCTTTGTTCTCCATTTTTGTTCTTTTTCTTTTTATAGTGTTGTCCACCATTTCCACCATCTATGTTTCCAACTTTTCCATTGTTTCTTTGTTACAGACATTACATCTCTATCACAAATTTTTTTTCTTTTTTTTTATAGATATATGTTGTGAGATCACTTGATGGAAGATTTAATCCGATCATCCACTGGACCACACATGGGCAACCCTAAGCATGATGGACCCGTATGGACTACGATCCCTATGGCCCAATATCCAACTAGCCTAAATCTGCCCATATTAAGGAAGAAATTGATGACACCCAATGGTAGAGATTAGGTGTTAGAAACCTCAAATCTGGAAGTGGGGTTTCATAAATTGCCTTTCTAAGAGATCAACAGTCTTCATGCAATGATCCCCACACTACCAATCTGTAAAAAGGGGAAGAGAACCAGATTAAACTTTATCTTTCCAAAGCTTGAATCGGTAAGGTTGCCAAGCCTTGTGGGCCCACTTGTCCCAGTTGATTAGAGATCCAAGACGCTCATCTAGGAAAGGGATACTAGATGACCATGGGGATCTAGTTCCCTTGTGGACCGGGTCCACTGGGACCCACCATCCATGTGACTGATAAGAAGAAGTTAAGCGGAAAACATTCCTCTGCAACTCGTTTACAATAGGATCATCTCCTGTTTGGGAATGTGTTTTGTGTACTTTTTATAAATTATAAGTAAGCACTCCCACTTTATGCAAACTACTTCTAGGCCCTTACAATTAGGTATACAAAGCCTTTTAAAGGAACTAAGAATGTAATATTTATCCAATTTTTAATGGACAGAGAAAGATTCATCTGTTAGCAAAATGGCCCAGGCTTAATAGAATTTATATATATATATATATCTTTACAATATTAATGAAAAGGGAATAAATCTAGCATTAAAAAATAGTACTTATATAAATAAAATTATATTGTATTTAGCATTAAAAAAATTCTATACCTAAAAACTTATTTAAAAAGTAAGTAGTGACGTAAAACTATAAAAGCTACAATTATTTTTGAATTAATGTTAAGATTGAAAATTGAGAAAACATGTTAAGTTAAATTAATGTTCATCCCATCTCTTAATAAGTTACTAAATCCAAAGTCATAAAACCAATTTCAAAGATTAACATAATTTTTTTTATATCATTTAAATTTTATAAGTTCTGATCTGCATTGCTATTATTAAAAAGAGATAGATCTATTTAAATGTAAAATGAATAAAAAATTTAAATTGAAGAAATATGAATCCGGTAATGTCATATTTAATTGTAGGAAATATAAATATAAATATATATAATGTCATGTGAATTCTAAAAAAGTTATTATCTTAAGTTTTACTCATTTTTTAAATTATATATATTAAAATCTATTCAAAAGGGAAAAATTTTAAAGAACCGGGATCCTTTGTAAGTTGGATGTGCAATAAGAAAGGTTTTGTGGTGATAATTTTAATTATAGATGTTAAGTTATACAAATTGTATTAAGTATGTGGAAAAGTGTATAATTGCTTCATAATTAGGTGGGCCTATAATTATAATGACAATAAAGTAAGTAATTAGCAAACCATCAAAACCTAATTTGTGTAGTCAAAATCAATTACAGATTGGTTCTAATTGAAATGAGTCTCTTTCATGGTTGGAACCAACATCTTATATTAGTGCAAGGACTTATAGGCACAAAACTATATTAGTAATTCTAAAAAGTCACAAATTCTAATTTTTTTTCTTGATGGTTCAAAAATACTTTCAGATTTTTTCATTGTTATTTTAAAATTTGGTTTTTAGGATTAGGTTCTTATTTGTTTTTATTTTATTTGAACTTTTTTTTATTGTTGATTCTCTATAATTTTTCGTTTACATGTTTTTAATTTATTTGTGTCCTATGGATTTTATTGCTTTTTTATGGGGTCATTTTATTCAATGCACACATTTTTATCTCCCAATGTTGGGTTCAATGGCGAAGTATATTCTTTCTAGAAAAGTCCACAGATGAGTATAAGTGGATATGAGAATAAAAATCTCTTTCCATTCCAGGAGTGACTCACCTTTCCTAATAGCATATGTCTTTTAATATTTGTGGCTATCTTCTTTTTCACAATTTGTGATTTTTTTTTTTTTGCACATTTCTTCATTAATTATAAGTCAGGTTTTAGTCCCATTGGAATCTAATGTAGTGTTTGACTTTTTAATAATGTTATCTTTAGTTATTTGATTTTTAATTAAAACCTTTATTATTTTTCACAAGCTTAATTATGTTATGTCTTCTCTTTGTAGGAGAATGTTAAAAATAATTTTTAAATCGATATTTCATATACAGTCCCAAATAATGTTTATGGGCTGTGTTAGTTTTTTTTATTTTAAGACATTAAAATTTCAGTATTGTTCATTTTATTGTTTTTTTTATCAAATAGATTATGATCAGGTTTTGTAAACTTCATTGGTTTTTTTTTTGTAAATTTTTTTAAGGAGAGCAAAAAATTATTTTTGTTGATATGTTAGGGTTTTAATGCCTTAAGATCCATATCACTTTTTCCAAGTTTATTTCTCAATCAGTTACCTAGAACTGAAATCTTAGCCTTTGTTTCTTTGAGGCTTAATGTATAACACTTGTAATCTAATATAATCACATTCTTTCTAATATGATCTTGTATGTAATCGGCTATGGACAAGAGTTGGATGACCTTAATTAGGTTTAGACAAAGCTTAAGTGAGCAATATCGTGAAGGGGTTAGGTCATTGTTGAGTTTACAATGGAGAATGCAGGTTAGGATGGTAAGATTCGGTGCCCATGTAACAAGTGTTTGAACATTGATTGGTATACCGGTGAAGTTGTGAAAAATCATTTGACCCTTCATGGGATGATGCTATCTTACAAGCATCAAGTCTACCACGGTGAACCCGTTCCTGATAAGGACCCCTATGTATCGGATGATGGCGACGATGATGATGGTAATAATGAAATAGCGGATAATGAAGAAAATGTTGGGGATGAACTTCCTGAATTAATGGAAGACTATTACAAGGGGACTTACATGGACCATGATTGGGAAGAATCCGGATCTACACAAGCTACTAATACCGTCAAGAGGGAGGAGGTAAAAAATATTGAAAAACTGATGGAAGTTGCCCAGCGTGAGGTGTACTGAGGTTGCAAAAAGTATACTCTTTTGAAGTTTGTGATTACAATGTTTCATGTGAAGGTATTGAGCAAGTGGAGCAATAAGTCATTTGACATGTTGATGGGGATATTGATAGATCTTTTACCAGAAGGTAATTTAGTTCCAAGTCCAATCTATGAAACCAAGAAGTTCCTACATGAGTTAGGCATGGGATACGAGGTCATCCATGCTTGTCAACATGATTGTGCATTATTTTGGAAAGAAAATGCAGATCTGAAAAAATGTCCGATATGTGGAGAATCTAGATATAAAGTCAATGATGGTAATGGTAAAAAGATCCCTCATAAAGTCTTACATTACTTCCAATTGACTCCAAGGTTGTGGAGATTGTACATGTCTAGGAAGACAGCTATAGATATGAGATGGCATAGTGATAAACGTATTGATGATGGGATATTGAGACATCTTGTTGATTGTCAAGAGTGGAAGGACTTTGATATAAAATATCCCGAGTTCATATCTGATTCTCGTAATGTAAGACTAGGGCTTGCCACAGATGGATTCAATCCTTTTGGAAACATGAGTAACTCCTATAGTATGTGGCCTGTAATAATTACGCCCTACAACCTTTCATCCCGGAAGTGTAGGAAGGAGCCATTTTTCATGATGTCCTTACTTATTCCAGGACCGTAAACATCTGGAAGAGAGATCGATGTTTACATGCGACCGCTAATTGATGAGTTGAATGAATTGTGGGAAAATGGTGTACTGACTTATGATGCCTTCAGCAAATAGACTTTTCGAATGCATATAGCTATAATGTGAACCATAAACGACTTTCCTGCATATGGTAACTTGTCTGGCTAGAGTACAAAAGGTTATTTAGCATGTTCAAATTGTAATCATAATCCATCGTCGCAAGGTTTGAGAAGTAAGATTGGGTACACGGGCCATCGATGTTATTTTCTTGAGAACCACCCTTGGCGAAAGAGTAAGGCCTTTAATGGAAAGGTTGAGCTCCAAATAAAATCCTTAGAGTTACCAATGGAGAAGACACTAGAGCAGCTGGATTGCTTGCCAACTGTCAAGTTTGGGAAGCATAAGAGCAACAAGAAGAGATCTCGTAGCATTGAAGAACTGAATTGGACAAAAAAAAAGCATCTTTTATGAGCTTTAGTACTAGAAGAAACTAAAACTCTGACACAACCTAGGCATCATGCACATCGAAAAAAATATATGTGATCAGTTCCTTAGAACTTTATTGAATATAGATAGGAAGAACAAATACACAGAAAAAGCTCGTTGAGATTTGGAGGACATGGGCATTAGAAAAGAATTGCACATACAGAAGCGTGCTGATGGTGAAAATGTGATGCCCCCGGCAATGTATACATTGTCCCCAAAGGAGAGAGAGGGTTTTTGTGAATTCTTGAAACCTATTAAGTTTCCAAATAGCTATGCAGCAAATATCTTGAGATGTGTGACCATAGCAAATGGTAGATTATCGGCTTTGAAAAGCCATGATTATCATGTTCTTCTACAACAACTTATGCCGATTGGGATGTGTGGGTACCTTAGCAAGGATATTTGTACTACATTGTTTAAGTAGGGTAGTTTTTTTTTTTTTTTTTTGAGGAGTTGTGCTCCAAGACATTGAGGAAAAATGATTTGGAGAAATTAGAGGAGAGCAGAGTTCTCATACTTTGCAAGTTGGAAAAGATTTTTCCTCCAGCATTCTTTGATGTGATGCTCCATTTAGCAGCCATTTACCACGTGAGGCCATGCTTGCAGGACCAATGCAATATCATTGGATATACCCATTTGAAAGGTAATTGTTACCATTCTAGTGTGATTCTAAAGTTATATTTTAGTCCAATTGTGCAACAATTGTAACTTAATTCTAGCTCATGCTTGTTTGAAGATTTTTAGGGACTTTGAAAGGGTATGTCGCCAATCAAGCTCAGCCTGAAGATTCAATTGCTGAGGCTTATATTGTCAAAGAATGTCGAAATTTTTGTTCAATGTACCTTAATGAGGTCGAAACTGTATTTAATCGAGACGAACGGAATGCTGATGGTGGTTATCGTGGTCTGGGATTAACGATCTTTACACAAAATGTTCGTCCTTTGGACGATTCACAAGGGCTCCCAAGGTGTCTGAGAAGGAACTTAATATGGCACAGTGGTTTGTGTTATATAATAGCGTCGAAATAGAGCAATACCTAGAGTATGTGGTTATCTAATCAAGTGTCTGCATAACTTGTCACAACCCGAGCCTAGGGTTCGGGGGTTAGCAAAAGCCAAACCTAATGACACACGTACTCCCGTGCATGCACACGTAGACCGAGTCTAAATGCACACGCACAAGGGAACATTCACACGTGTCAAACATGTACGCGGAAGCTGTAAATATCAGAAACATTAAACTAACAGTGCAAGAAGAGGATACCAAGGACGAACTGACATAATTACATATGAAAGTGTTACAAAAAGAACAAAATAACATATACAATCTGACATATACACAAGTCTGAGATCCTTAAAAAAAAAAAATACAACAAGAACAAGACTCCGATGCAATGCATGCCAGGAACGCTCTCCCGTGAGTGATCACATCCACTCCTCTAGGCCTGATGGGGCCCCGGGGGTCTCATCTGGAGTTTGGCCGACCGGCGAGGGTTCGCAGGGGTATCTGGGCCTGCAACACCAAAAACAACTGTGAATACGAAGATTCAGCAAAGTATAAATCATAGCAAGTTAACACACGCTGTGTCTAATAGAATAAAGAACATCATGTGATTAAAGAAGGCAATTTCGTATACTAGGCTATCATGCAAGAGGAAATATGCTATGCGAATCAATGGATACGTGCTGTGTACATACTAGTGGCTACTACATTACCATATGCTCCCAAAAGAGGGATCTTATAACATGCAAAGAACACCATTGTCCGGGCCAGGGTACAATGGGTCTCGGTTTCCTGGGGTCCGGTTCCCCAAGACGTATCCTTACTGCAGCAAGTCCATATAACTATACCAAATTCACCCCGTCGGGATCCTAAGGCTGAGGCTAAGTAGTGCCTGACCATACAGAGTCAATCATGGAAACCCTGAGTAGATCGTGACAACATATCATACGTGCATATCTGTGAGTGAGCATATCATACAGGCATACTCAAGGTAAGTAATCACAATGTGAAAGTAAAGTAACTGAATACAAGTAATCATGTCAGAGCGTAGAGGTCAATACTCGAATGCAATATGTTATGCAACAAATCATGCGAAATCGAATCATCTTAAGTTACAAACCAATTCTAATCTAATTATCCGGTGTTTTTAACCGTGCATGATGATGTAGTTTTAAGTTATTCGATGCACCGTTGTCTAGTGTTGCATTGAATCGAGCGGTGCACGAAGTTCCTTAAACCAACACCCATGGGGAGGTGCTTAACATCCGGATAACGAACATGAATGATTCGCAGCCCTCGAGATCATTCACGCATTGTGTCATATTCCGTTGGGCCGGTTTAGGTGCTCTACATTCTATCATAAAGGCCATATCGGTCTTTCCCTTACACCTATCCTTATCCAATTTTTGTGTGCATACGGCTTAGCCGTGTGTGGTCTACGGCTTAGCCGTGACTGGGCCGTAGAAGGTCTGTCAATTGCTGACTCTCAGTTAAATCCAGAAAATGCACCCTGTATTGATCTACGGCTGGGCCACGGCTGATCTTCGGCTTAGCAGTAGGGCAATCCACGGCTTAGCCGTGCCCTAGCCGTAGAGGAAAACTGGGTTTTTCTCCTCTCTGGACTTTGAGCCGTAAGTGCCATACGGCTTAGCCGTACCTGCACGAAATTAAATTCCTGAAACACATACAGAATGCCTGTAACACCATCCAATTTGCAATTCTCAATTGGAGATAGACAAGTACTGAATCAATGAGTATCAAATGGGCTGTAAACACATGTTTCCATATCAATTCATGTAAAACCAACCAAATCAAATGCATACCAACATGGGTTCTCAAAGTTATGGTTATACTTGCCTCAATTTGGATTTCAATTGCACAATTTGTTGTCCTAAAGCCCAAACACAACCTAACACACATCAAAACCACATGCATGCATGAGAATTGGACTCACAGACACACCATGCAATGAGAAACAAGAAGGAGAAGAGATAGAGAAAGGAGATGAGAGAGAGATGGAAGAAAATCCACTCACCTCACATGCAAAGACCCACCTCCTCTAGCTCGATGGAGGAGAGAATTCAAGAGAAGAGAATTCAAGTGAGAGAGATTTCCACGTGCAGTTGAGGAAGAAAAGAGAGAGAACGTGGGTTGATCGATGGATGAGGTATATATAAAAGTTAATGGGTTGTCCAAATTGCAAGAGAGTCCAAGTGAGAATTCTATTTTCAGTTTGAGTCAAATCTAGGTCCAATCGAATCACACGACATCGGTTGCAAATGACGTAGTTACGAAAGTTAACGAACTCAACGAAAGACACGTGTTGACATCAAGATGATGCAAAAATGACCATGCCTTAGAAAAGCTAAAATTACGAAAAAGGGCTTGGTCTACTTAATCAAGGTCAAACTCAACCCAACTACCTATCCATGACCCGCAACGAACACCCAAAACATAAACAAAACACGATTAGCAACGAAAACAAGATTAACTAGCCGCTAAACGAGGTCAAGCTGGGTCGGAGTGTTACATCCTCCCCTACTTGAGAATCAGTCCGTCCTCGGAATGAACACTAACTCACTCATACCTGGGAAAACAGATCGGGATATTGTCGTGCCATTTGCTCTTCTAACTCCCAAGTAGCCTCATCGGGACTGTGATGCTCCCATCGTACTTTGACCCATCGAATTGTCCTGGTGCGGAGTATCTGCTCTCGGGTTCCCACGATACGGAGCGGTCGCTCAACGTATGCAGCACTCGGCTGAATCTGAACCTCGTCGTAACGGATGACATGGGAGGGATCATGAACATATTTTCGAAGCATCGAAACGTGGAAAACGTTGTGTACTCCTGAAAATATCTTGGGAAGCTCTAATCGATAGGCCAAATCACCAATCCGACTCTTGATCTCGAACGGTCCGACATAGCGTGGAGCTAACTTGCCTTTCTGGCCGAAACGGATTGTACCCTTCATCGGTGAGACCTTCAGAAAAACCCACTCGCCAACCTGAAACTCTAAGGGTCGTCTGCGGGTGTCTGCATAACTCTTCTGCCTCGACCGAGCAACTTTCAAGTTCTCAATGGCTTTCTGTACCTTCTCCGTAGTCTCGGCAATGATCGTCGGTCAGTGAAAACTTCGAGTTCCAACTTCTTCCCAACAAACCGGACTTCTACACTTCTTCCCGTATAGTGCTTCATATGGTGCCATCCCAATGCTCTCGTGGAAGCTGTTGTTGTAGGCGAACTCGCACAACGATAGATGAAGATCCCATTCTTTCCCGTAGCTCAACACGCTGGCTCGCAACATGTCCTCCAAAGTCTGAATCGTCCGCTCTGATTGCCCATCCGTCTATGGGTGGTAAGCCGTGCTGAAACTCAACTTCGTACCCAAAGCCTCTTGGAATGCTCTCCAGAAAGAGGAAACAAAATGGCTGTCACGATCGGATACAATCGATACGGGGGTACCATGGAGCCTGACGATCTCATCCACGAACTTCCTAGCCATCTCTGAAAACGTCATACCCTTCCGAAAAGGAATGAAATGGGCTGACTTCGTCAATCGATCTACAATCACCCAAATGGCGTTGTTCTTCCTACTCGTCGGCGGCAATCCGGAAACGAAGTCCATGGTGATGTTTTCCCACTTCCACTGCGGTATATGCAAAGGATGCAACGAGCCTGGCGGTCTCTGATGATCTGCCTTCACCTTCTGGCATGTCAAATAGCGAGCAACAAATCCTACTACTTCTCTCTTTATGTTATTCCACCAGAAGCGATCTTTGAGATTCCGAAACATCTTTGTGCTGCCTGGGTGCATCGCGTATCGAGCGTAAGGCGCTTCGTTCATCAATTTCTCCTTGAACTCATCAACTGCGGGCACGCACAACCTACTCCGAAAATAGAGTACACCATCCTCGAGTCTGAAATCGGGTCTGTCTCCAATGTGGTCTCGAGTGCGCTTCAAGGTTAGATCTTCAAACTGCCTGTCTTTTATCTGCTGAATCAATTCAGGCTGAAACACTAGCATACTAGCCAAAGTCAAGCACTCATCCACTAGTTTAACTTCAACAGGAAGACCATGGAACTCTAAGAGGAAACTGCTCAATAGCTGCACTGACTCTGCTTTCCTGCTGAGCGCATCTGCCACCACATTCCCCTTGCCTGGCTGATATTTGATCGGGAAGTCATAATCCTTAATAAGCTCAAGCCATCTCCGTTGTCTCATATTCAGCTCCTGCTGCGTGAATAAATACTGCAAACTGTGGTGGTCAGAACGAACCTCAAACTGCACACCATATAGATAGTGTCTCCACAGTTTCAATGCAAACACGATGGCTGCCAATTCCAAATCATGGGTGGCGTAATTCTTCTCATGTTCTCGCAACTGTCTCGATCCATATGCAATAACCTTCCCGTGCTGCATCAACACACAGCCTAGACCAACTCGAGAGGCATCTGAATAAACCACGAATCCTTCACTACCATCTGGCAAGGCTAACACTAGGACCGTAGTCAACTTCTCTTTCAAAGTCCGGAAACGGGCTTCACACTCCTCAGTCCAATCAAATGGTACATTCTTCCTGGTCAACTTCGTCAAAGGAGAAGAGATCTTAGCAAAGTCCTGGACAAATCGACGATAGTAACCTGCTAGACCAAGGAAACTGCGAACTTCTGTCACTGTCTTGGGGCTAGACCAATTCACCACTACCTCCACTTTGGATGGATCAACTGCTAATCCCTCTCGTGAAATGATATGACCTAAAAATGCCACCTACTCAAGCCAAAAATCACACTTCGACAACTTAGCAAATAATCGATGTTCTTTCAACAACGACAAGGCTTTTCTCAAATGCTCCCTATGCTCCTCTGCTGACTTAGAATATATCAGTATATCATCAATAAACACAACTACGAACTGGTCCAAGAAAGGAGCAAAGATCTGATTCATCAATGCCATAAAAGCTGCAGGTGCGTTGGTTAGTCCAAAAGGCATCACGAGGAATTCATAATGACCATAACGAGTCCTGAAGGCAGTCTTAGGAATATCATCTTCTTTGACCTCAACTGGTGATATCCAGACCTCAAATCAATCTTCGAAAAATATACTGCACCCTGAAGTTAATCAAACAGCTCATCAATCCTGGGTAGGGGATACTTGTTTTTTATAGTCACTTTGTTCAGCTGGCGGTAGTCTATGCACATCCGAAAAGTACCATCCTTCTTCTTGACAAACAAGACTGGTGCTCCCCAAGGTGAGACGTTCGGGCGAATGAAACCCTTATCCAAAAGCTCCTGCAATTGCTTCTTCAACTCTGACAATTCGGCTGGGGCCATGCGATACGGAGCCTTGCTGATCGGTGCCGTGCCGGGAACAAGCTCAATGGCGAACTCCACATCTCGAACCGGGGGTAAGTCTGGCACATCGTCTGGGAAGATATCGGAAAAGTCACAGACCACCTGGATCTCACCTAGCTGCTTCGTCTCCTTCTTCGCTGAGACAAAAGCAATGAAGCCTTCACACCCTCGGTGGATCAAGCGATCTGCCTTACACGCCGAGATCACACGTCTGGGGCATCTCTGCTGACTGCCCTCGAAACGGAAGCCCTCGCCTAAATCGAAGAAGATCATCCTGTTGTAACAGTTAACACAGGCACGATATCGAGCGAGCCAATCCATACCAAGGATCACGTCGAAGTCCAGCATCGACAACAGGATCAAATCAATAGGTAACTGATGACCTGCAATCTGCACGTCGCAATGGGGGTAGTATACACTACACTCCACTCGCTTGCCAACTGGGGTGGATACAACCAGCACATATGGCAATGGCTTAGACGGCTGATGCAACCGCTCGGCAAAATGAGGTGCTACATAAGACCGTGTAGACCCCAAATCGAACAATGCTAAAGCCTCGACGCGCGAAATCAAAACAGTACCTTCAACCACTTGTGGATCCTCAGCACTCTCATGGGTAGCAGCGTAAGCACGGGCTGTCTGGCGAGGCTGTGTCGGGCCTGGACGAGCTGACTGTGACTTGCTCGGAGCTGTAGGTGCACTGGGTCTGCTAGGAACTGCACCGGAGGTAGGACCAGATGGAGCTACACCGGAGGCTCTATATCGAGGACAATTGGCGATCATATGCTCCCTCGAGCCACAGATAAAGCAAGCACCTGCCTTTCTCCAACACGCTTCAGTCGCGTGGCTCTTGCCACAATACCCACAAGTCACTCCGGCGGAACTGGAAGTACTCTGCTGGCCTTTCGTCTTCTTCTGTACTTGTCCTCGGGCACTGAAGGGCGGCTGTCGCTTGGGCTCAACGGCTCTAGCAGCTTGGTGGATGGCCTCGGCAGAATAGGCCCTGTCCACTGCATCATCGAACGTAGCCGGACGCTGAAACGCAATCACGTGATGCATGTACCGGGGATGCAAACCTTCAACAAACCGGTTCACCTTCCTTTCTTCAGTACTGATCATGTCCGGAGCAAAATGTGACAACTGCATAAACTTGTTCACGTATTCTACTACTGTCATCTGCTGTTGGCGGAGGGCTAAGAACTCAACCTCCTTGGCTCGAAACACATGAGCCGGGATGAACTTCCTCCTGAACTGCTGCTTGAACATTTCCCAAACCGTCGCACTAGGAATATCTCTGTATGAGTCTTTCACGCTTTTCCACCAAGTTTTTGCGACGTCTCTAAACATAGAAGTTGCTAGTCCGACCTTCTGCCGGTTCGTACACACGACGGTCTCAAAAACATCCTCCGTCTGCTCCAGCCACTGTTCTGCCTTCAATGGCTCTTCTGTCCCAAAGAACTCAATAGCTCCTCGCTTGCGAAATTTACCGTAGAGGGCATTCGGGTCACTCTCTCGAGGCTGTAAGACCACCTGCTGATCTATATGTGACTGAACTGGGGCTTGGCTTTGTCGGTCTAACATGGTTGTCACTTGGGCTTGCAAGTTCTGCATTGATTGCGATTGTGCCTGAAGAGACTGAAATAGCATGAGGATGCGTTCATCTGTATTCTGTGTCTGCGGTGACGGTGCGGATTCGCTTTCATTATTTCCGGCGTTCTGCTGAGAACCCGAACCTGATGCCATCCTGTAAAATGGAAAGAGTCAGATACAAACACAAAACAATTATGCCCAACAAGCCCCAAAAAATCTAGAAAGATCACAAGGAAATAATCGTATCCTCCCACGATCCTACATGCCTACATGCTTATCATCTAGAACAAGGAATGAGCAAGGAATGCTTTGATACCATACAATACGTATGTCACAACCCGAGCCCAGGGTTCGGGGGTTAACAAAAGCCAAACCTAATGACACACGTACTCCCGTGCATGCACACGTAGACCAAGTCTAAATGCACACGCACAAGGGAACATTCACATGTGCCAAACATGTACGCGGAAGTTGTAAATATCAGAAACATTAAACTAACAGTGCAAGAAGAGGATACCAAGGACGAACTGACATAATTACATATGAAAGTGTTACAAAAAGAACAAAATAACATATACAATCTGACATATACAAAAGTCTGAGATCCTCAAAAAAAAAAAAAATACAACAAGAACAAGTTTCCGATGCAATGCATGCTAGGAATGCTCTCCCGTGGAGTGATCATATCCACTCCTCTAGGCCTGATGGGGCCCCGGGGGTCTCATCTGGAGTCTGGCCGACCGGCGAGGGTTCGGCAGGGGTATCTGGGCCTGCAACACCAAAAACAACTGTGAATACGAAGATTCAGCAAAGTATAAACCATAGCAAGTTAACACACGTTATGTCTAATAGAATAAAGAACATCATGTGATTAAAGAAGGCAATTTCGTATACTAGGCTATCATGCAAGAGGAAATATGCTATGCGAATCAATGGATACGTGCTGTGTACATACTAGTGGCTACTACATTACCATATGCTCCCAAAAGAGGGATCTTATAACATGCAAAGAACACCATTGTCCGGGCCAGGGTACAATGGGTCTCCGTTTCCTGGGGTCCGGTTCCCCAAGACGTATCCTTACTGCAGCAAGTCCATATAACTATACCAAATTCACCCCGTCGGGATCCTAAGGCTGAGGCTAAGTAGTGCCTGACCATACAGAGTCAATCATGGAAACCCTGAGTAGATCGTGACAACATATCATACGTGCATATCTGTGAGTGAGCATATCATACAGGCATACTCAAGGTAAGTAATCACAATGTGAAAGTAAAGTAACGGAATACAAGTAATCATGTCAGAGCGTAGAGGTCAATACTCGAATGCAATATGTTATGCAACAAATCATGCGAAATCGAATCATCTTAAGTTACAAACCAATTCTAATCTAATTATCCGGTGTTTCTAACCGTGCATGATGATGTAGTTTTAAGTTATTCGATGCACCGTTGTCTAGTGTTGCATTGAATCGAGCGGTGCACGAAGTTCCTTGAACCAACACCCATGGGGAGGTGCTTAACATCCGGATAACGAACATGAATGATTCGCAGCCCTCGAGATCATTCACACATTGTGTCATATTCCGTTGGGCCGGTTTAGGTGCTCTACATTCTATCATGAAGGCCATATCGGTCTTTCCCTTACACCTATCCTTATCCAATTTTTGTGTGCATACGGCTTAGCCGTGTGTGTGCTACGGCTTAGCCGTGTGTGGTCTACAGCTTAGCCGTGACTGGGCCGTAGAAGGTCTGTCAATTGCTGACTCTCAGTTAAATCCAGAAAATGCACCCTGTATTAATCTACGGCTGGGCCACGGCTGATCTTCGGCTTAGCCGTAGGGCAATCCACGGCTTAGCCGTGCCCTAGCCGTAGAGGAAAACTGGGTTTTTCTCCTCTCTAGACTTTGAGCCGTAAGTGCCATACGGCTTAGCCGTACCTGCACGAAGTTAAATTCCTGAAACACATACAGAATGCCTGTAACACCATCCAATTTGCAATTCTCAATTGGAGATAGACAAGTACTGAATCAATGAGTATCAAATGGGCTGTAAACACATGTTTCCATATCAGTTCATGTAAAACCAACCAAATCAAATGCATACCAACATGGGTTCTCAAAGTTATGGTTATACTTGCCTCAATTTGGATTTCAATTGCACAATTTGTTGTCCTAAAGCCCAAACACAACCTAACACACATCAAAACCACATGCATGCATGAGAATTGGACTCACAGACACACCATGCAATGAGAAACCAGACGGAGAAGAGATAAAGAAAGGAGATGAGAGAGAGATGGAAGAAAATCCACTCACCTCACATGCAAAGACCCACCTCCTCTAGCTCGATGGAGGAGAGAATTCAAGAGAAGAGAATTCAAGTGAGAGAGATTTCCACGTGCAGTTGAGGAAGAAAAGAGAGAGAACGTGGGTTGATCGATGGATGAGGTATATATAAAAGTTAATGGGTTGTCCAAATTGCAAGAGAGTCCAAGTGAGAATTCTATTTTCAGTTTGAGTCAAATCCAGGTCCAATCGAATCACACGACATCGATTGCAAACGACGTAGTTACGAAAGTTAACGAGCTCAACGAAAGACACGTGTTGACATCAAGATGATGCAAAAATGACCATGCCTTAGAAAAGCTAAAATTACGAAAAAGGGCTTGGTCTACTTAATTCAGGTCAAACTCAACCCAACTACCTATCCATGACCCGCAACGAACACCCAAAACATAAACAAAACATGATTAGCAACGAAAACAAGATTAACTAGCCGCTAAACGAGGTCAAGCTGGGTCGGAGTGTTACATAACTTGTAAACTTTTTTGAGCTTTTAAGTTTTTTTATTTATGATTCAAATTTCTATAATTAGGGAACACAAGAATCTACTACAAAATTCAAGTGGACGTGATATCACTCAATTACAATGATAAGATTTTTCGAGCTGGTTTAAATTCCGTGTAAGATATATAAGATATTTTTTATTATGCTTGACTTAAAAGTAACTTAATACATCTACTATATGTTGTTGATGCAGATGAATCAAATGCAGTCGCAAGCGTCACCAAAAGCAACCGATGACCTTTGGTCATTAGCAAACGGTCTCGATGCAATAGTCAATCTTTATTCGGGTTACATTTGTAATGGAATCCGATTCCATATGAAAGATCGAGTCAACCATTGTAAAACCCAAAATAGTGGGTTAGTTGTACAAGGCAACCATAAGAGACAAACGATTGACTTCTATGGATACCTATGCAAAGTTAGGGAAATGAAATACTTGTATGGGTATAAAGTTATTTTTTTCCAATGTGAATGGTTCAAGACTGATAGTAGGAGAGAAATACAAACAGATGTCCATTGCACAAGTATTGATGTAAGAAATCGGTGGCATCAAAGTGATCCCTTTGTCTTTCCAAGTCAGGTGCAGCAAATCTTTTACGTTAAAGATACAAAATTAGGTACAAATTGGCAAGTCGTACAATGAGTTCGACATCAAGGATTTTGGGATGTACAAGAGTTGGATGGTGATGAACAAAGCTCAGTAGAAGTATCCAAACATAATGATCATACCAGTAGGAAGAAACAACCGGAGCTGTCCAAATTTTCATTGAAGATACTTATATTCAATATCGTAGAGATGGTATTGATCCCGAGATCATTCCAAGAAATAGGGTTTTGCATTCAAGCAGCCAAGTACATAATGTTGATGCACAAATGATGGACCATAGTGATAATGAGGATGAAACAATGACAGAGAATGCAGATGATGAAGAAGATGTCCAACAAAGGCATTCTGATATGGATATAGATCCTGATTTAGAATGCGATATGTAGTATTTGTTTTCCTTTACATATGGATAAATGTTCTTAATAAATTTGTCGTTTGCATATGGATATATGTTTTATTCAGCCTAACTTCTAGAAATTTGCTATTTACCTTTATTCAGTTTTTGGCTCCATATTTTTTACAAATATATTGATACCAATGTTTTTTCACTGGCAAGCTATGTAGATGGTTAAATATATGCCAACATTTATTCTTAATGAGATTTTGATGTTAGTTGACTATTCCTACATGTTTTCATCATTTTTCAATAACTAGTATTTGCTAAAATGCCCAAGAATGAAAAATTGTGGGTCAAACCTGGGTCTCCGAGGCAGAAAATGTCAGATATTAAAAAAGAAAGAATGGCTACCATTGCGGAAAATCAAATGAGATTTAAAGCTTTGGGGTTGTACAGGGCTGCAAATTTTTGGAGGGGATCGGTTGAGAAAATCACCCATACAAATTCAGTTAACAAAAGAAAAAAAAACATGGTTGAGGAAGATGATGAGGAGTATAACCCGCCGGAGAGTAAGGAAGGCTCGAGTTACTCCAGTGAGGATGATGAAGAGTATGGTAGTGATGGTGACGATAAGTGTTCTGGATCTCAAATGAAAAAGGTAATGTGTGTGAGTGTGCATCTAAGACTGATTTTATATTTACCAACAATTAACTACTATGGTATACACTTTTTTGTATTATTGATAATTAGTGATATTGTACCCATAATATGTTGATTATTAGTAATTAGTGATATTGTACCCATAATATGTTGATTATTAGTAATTAGTGATATATGTACACATAATCTGTTATTTTCTTTTCTTTCAGGCCGCATCGATGATTGCTAAACTTTAATCGACTCGTCATCTACCAGTTTCCATACCCACACGGTCCCTAGTTCCAGAGGTACAATCCCAACGTGCACAGACCCCACATGCTCCTTTGGCATAGTCTCAACTTGCACAGAACCAACATGCACCTTTAGTGAATACACCAACCACCCAGGTCAGCATGTAGGTAAGAATCTAATGTTCTTCACTTATAATTTTTATCTTACTCTAATATATTATGCATACAAGCTAAAACAACATTTTTGTCTTTACAGCCTCAAGCTCAACCAAAGGTCTGTACAAGGCCTGATGAAAGGTAGGAGAACTGAGAGGCTTGTAGCGCAATCAGGTAAAAAACTCCCAGTGGAGTTCCCAGATGATTGCAATGTGCCAGTGGGGCCTAATGCCCCTTCTTTTGAGATGGAGCTGGGCAAAGAGATTAGAGGGGTGGCGCCACTACAAGGCATCAATACATGGACTAATATTGATAGTTCACTTAGAACGGCCATCATACAACGCGCTTTGGTAATTGAAATTTATTAATTAACTAATAACATTAATTTCTATTATTTAATGGATATCAATACACTAATATTATGTTTGCAGGCGAAGTTTGAGATCAAGGATTTCACAACTAATCCCAAAGTACAGGCAGCAGTTGATAAAAGATGTCAAACATTATATAGGGGCTGGAAGTGCAACTTGCACCTTAAGTATAAGAATATGTTGGTAAAAGGTGTTGACTCCAAAACTCAACTGCCTAATAACGTTAAGCCAGAGCATTGGAACTACATGATCGACTATGTATGGACGATGAGAAGTGGAAGGTAACATCTATATATTATATATGTCACTAAGCTATTTGTCATAAATCTTTATTGGTTAAGATTTAACATAATTGAGATTTACTAACTTTTTTTATTTTCTCCTTAATTTTGGTAGGTTAAGTCAGAGAAAGCCAAAGCATCTCGTGCACTTATGCCCTACAATCATGCATGTGGGTCGAGGTCCTTTCCATCAACGTTGTATATCATGGTGATGTTAATTCTTGATAATTTCAAAAAATAATGTTACTTAGATTATAGTACTTACATATAACCTTACTCATGAAACTAATTAATGAAATTAGGCAGCAGAGAATGGAGGCCAAAATCCCCACTTTGTGGACTTTTATAAAGACGCCCATTGGAGTAAATCAAAGAATGATTGGGTGAATCCAAAATGCAAGGAGAATTATGTATGTATGTAATGAGTGTGTATATTCATGTATCACTAGAATCCTGTGATACTAGCTATAATGTAGTGGATAGACTACTTTGTTTATAGCGTGCTTACAGCATATTACATATGTAATATTGGTTGCTACTTTTTTACTTTCGTTTTCAATCTATTTAGATGGTAATAATATTATTTTTTAATATAATTAATTGTTAATTCCTTGTAAAAATAATAGAATGAATTAGTAAAGTTGCGAGATAGGTGTTCACAGCTCGCTGTAGCCCCGATGAGTGAGGAAGCGATGTCGATTGAGGTGCTTGGGCCAAGACCGGGGTAATTGAAGAGATTTGGGGTTGGACCAAAGCCCTCGTCTTCTAGGAGTGTCATTCGCACTCGAGCACATGATTATGAGGTGCAGAGCCTCAAAGAACAGATTGAAGTTACAAATAAAAGAATTGAAGAATTCTCGGCTTCCTAGGCAATGGCAATGGAGGCCCTACAGCGGGCGGGATTCTTTTTGACATCATCATCTGGTGGGGCAAGCGTGTCGGAAGCTAATCATGCCGAGCCTTCTTGGTTAATAAATTCATATTTATTATATGAATTTTAATACATCAATTTTAAAATTTCTGTTTTAGTTCAGAATAAAACATGCATTTATATTTATTGAGTTGCTTAATTAAAAACTCCAATGGCTTCTCTAATTTCAGTCTAAGTTTTCTACACATATATTATACTTGAAATGTGCTTGAAAACATATTTGATGCATTTCTTTCTTCTTTTTTCACAAATGGATGAACGATATTATGGAATGCATGGCAGCTTTGATGAAACATGAGATAGAGAAAGAGAGAATCTGCTTGAATTTAATACATTGTCTAAAGACTATTTGAATATTTTTATTTTGTCTTTTTTTTATTTTGATATTCGAGGGAGGTATCTTTTGGAATTGAATTGGATATAATTTTATAATAAATGCAAATGTTTGAGGTTTGAATGAATTTCATTATGAATGCACATTGAGGTTGTTTTTTTTATTTTTATATTTGAGATTGAGAAATTATTTTCAATTACAACAAGTTTATATAAATACAGGTTTTGTATAAAAAATTAGAAAATATTAGGTGTGATGTTATACCTTTGCTAATGTTAATAGTTGCGGAAAATGGAATTTTGCGAACGCATCACATGCGTTGGCAAAGGTTCAAAACTTTTGCCAACGCACCTATTGCGTCGGCGTATGTCAACTAATTTCTACAATAGACCATCTTTTGGCAACGTTTAAAATGATTCAACAAGGTATTTTCGCAACGAATATTATGTTGCTGAAAAGTTAACTTTCCCCAATGATAAGTCCTTAAAAATGCATTATTTTATGTATATTTTCAGGAACTTTAAGGACTTATTCATTGGAAATTTCTTCATTTAACTGGAATTTATGTTTTGTTGATTTTAAAATTCGTTTTAGAATTTTCTTGCAAAAATCATTGAAAATCCTTGATTTTTCATTAAATCACAAGTGGATTCATTATGTCATTTTATGCAAATTGGGCCCGCATTAATGCATTTATGACTTTCAATCAAAATTGTTATTTTAATTCAAAAAATTACTTTTGTGTATAAGGAATTGAAAAAAAAGACCCGCATAAAAGATTTGAAGCTAAGGAATTATTTGGGAAGAAATCCAAGGTGGAGCCAATTTATGAAGTTGTTTTTATGGAAGGAAAGAAGTCTAAAGGTGGTAGGATATAATGCCATCACATACTTTCTAAAAAAAAAAAAAAGAAGAAGAAGAAGGAAGAAAGAGGAGACTCCATGCCAGTTATTCCCCAACCCACTTTCTAATTTTAAATATATATATATATATCTCATCACAAGTCCTTTAGTCCCATGTACATGTAGCTAATAGTAGTCCTATCCAATCTCCACTTACTATTCCAACCCAAAAATCACGCCACTTTTTTTCTTTCTTTCCATCTTCCCCTGTAGACTTCCCATCATTCATTATATATTCTTATGTATAAAAGGAAGTAAGTACATGAGCCATACCATACCACTAGGGCTGTCAAAGGGCCGGGCCTAGGCCGGGCTTAGGTAAGCCCTTATCCTACCCTCACATGTGTGGGCCGGGCCTAACTGAGCAAAAGCCCTCGACTTTTACGGCTGGCCTATAATTTTTAGGCCCTTACCCAACCCTCAAGAGTTAGGGCCGGGCCAGGGCCGAGCCAGGGCCAAAAGAAAGGGAAAATTTTTTTCTTTAATGGAAATAAATCTTTTATATACAACAACCTATGCCACTATCACCAACCAACTTTATACAAACCCTCCTCCTTTGCCCAGGCTAGGGATCGAGAATGCAATGCAAAAGGCAGCATGGCAGAGTTAAAAACTTTTTTTAAGGCATTGGTGGTGGGATAAAATCATTTTTACAATATAAAACATAAGGTGGATAATAATAATTTTATAAATGATAATAAATATATAACAAATAACAATAATTCTTTATTTAATTATTTAATCTACTTTTAGAATATCTAAAAGACCATCGAATGTATTACATCATTGTGTTGATGCGTACGTATCTAATCTTGTGTGCAAATTAAGACTTTTACAGTGTCAGATTTTAAACAACTCCTATATGGATCAAATACTCTTCCTCCTGTACTAAATGTTGATTCAGAAGCAACTGTAGAAATAGGAATTGCTAAAATGTCACAAACCATTCTAGAGATAACTGGATATTTTGTTGAATTAACTTTCCACCAATCCAATATATTGAAATTTTCAGATTTATCCCTTGGCTCCTCCAAATAACAATCTAATTCCGATTTTTCCTCTACAACTGTCTGAGTCATTTGTTCCTCAAAAGCTAAAAAATCATCTTCAAACTCATTAGATTTCTTTACCAAATCAACTTTATCCACATTTGACAATGTTTTGATTGGTGCATCATAAACCAAATCATCTTCAAAGTCATTGTGGATATTATATATTTTATATTAAAATTTAATAAACAACGGGCCGGGCCGGGCCGGGCCCCCTCAGGCCTAATTAGTCAAGCCTAAGCTTAGCCCTCTAGATGCGGGCTTTTAAAAATAGAGCCCTACCTACCCTCAGGCTTTAAATGAAGAAAATAAGCCCTCGTTTTGAGGGCTTTTGCAGGCCGGGTCCCCTCTCTAAAGGGCCTGATTGACAGCCCTACATACCACCCCTCTCATCTCACACCCATCTCTCCCATCCCTTTTTCTCTCTCTTCCTTTTCCATAATCCACCATACCACATCAATTCATACACCCATTCCATCTCTCCTCTCCATCTCATCACACGCCCAATTCAAGTGGGGTTTGGCCAGCCCACTTGGATCCATTCTCTCCATTTCATCTTCTCATTTCATTTAATCCTCCTTGGTGTGAAGATTGAAAATAAAAGTTTGGATTGCGCGCAAGGTCTCCTCTTTTTGATGCCTTGACCTAAGGTAAGGGTAAATTTTTTATTTCTAGTTGTAATTATTTTTGGAGTTTATTGGGTGTATTGGTTCGTTTAATTATAAATACACAATTAGTGAGGTCAAGGTGTTCCGCCTTGGGTCGGCGTTGTGTGTTTGTATGTGGTGACAACATGCACTTGGTGCGGTGTTTTTGTGGATTTTTTTATTCTGCCAATAAAGTGTTTTAATCTTCCAAAAATAAGAGAAACTAGCATTCTTTTCATTATTTTTTTATTATATCTGAATGTTTTATTTTTTATTTTTTTATTTATTTAGTGCATGGTTATTTATTTTTTTTTACATTAGTGGTTTGATCTATTTCATTGTCTCGCAGTTTTTAGTTTTAGGATTGTTTTTAGTTTAGGATGTTTTCAATCTATTTAGATGGTAATGTAGTTTTTAGTTTTAGGATTTGTGGAAATTGCCTCGTTAACTTGTCTAATTGTGAGCTAGTTTAGGTGTTCTTTCTAATTCTTTTTTTTTTTTGCTTTTTAGGACTTGTTTAATTAGTTTAAATTCTGTTTTTAATCACTTTTTACGTTAGAAAAGTTTCCAAAAAAAATTCTGAAACTATCTTTACAAAGGCAAGTTAAAAACCTATTCCGATTCAGCTTTGTGGGCAAGAAAAGTGCCTAAGTCTAAAAGTTTCAGAACTTTCATTGGAACCTTTTTTTGTTTAGATTTAGAAATTTGTTTTCCTAGGGCTTAAGTTTAAAAAAAATTCAAAAAATTTTTTCAAAAAAAATTTTTTTTGAAACCCTTATCCAGCCTCTTGATTCAATCCTTGTATGCATAAGAAACCCAAATTCAAAAGGTTAAGTGAAATCTACGCTCGATCTAGATCTCTTAGTCCATCTAGTGGTTCGGAAACAATGGCGGATGTATACATTGGCGAAGACAATAATGACCAATTGATAAATCTTAATGGCAATGGAGGTGGACCCAGGAATGGAAATAAAAACGGACTCAATCTTAATAATAATGAGGTAAACCAACCACTTAGAAGTTTACATGATTACCTCCAACCTACACATCAGGCTACGCCTTCGAGTATGGCCATACCTGCGGGTGCGGGTCAATTTGACATTAAGCCGGGGGTTATTCAACTTCTTCCTAAATTCCATGGACTTGAATCGGAAAGTGCATACTTGCACATAAAGGAATTTGAAGAAGTGTGTGCAACACTTCACTTCAACAATGTAAGGGAGGACAATATAAAGTTTCGATTATTCCCATTCTCCCTCAAAGATAAGGCAAAAGCATGGCTTCACTCTTTTCAACCCAATTCAATTGCTTTATGGGTCGACATGGTGTGCGAATTCTTGAAAAAATTCTTCCCACCTCATAAAACCAAAACCTTGAAAAGGCTCATAATGAATTTCAAACAAAAAGATAGAGAGTCCTACTACAGGTGTTGGGAACGTTTTAATGAACTTCTCCTTGCATGTCTACATCATGGATTTGAACTACATCACACAATTGGCCACTTTTATGACGGACTGAGTCCAGAGATATGCCAATTTGATGAGATGATGTGTAATGGGAAGTTCATGGCTAAAAATCCAAATGAGGCATGGACATACTTTCAATATTTGGCGGATAGTGCTCAAAATTAGGACACTTCTGAATGTGTTAAACCCGTAAAGCAATTGAATCAGGCCAAAAGGGGGGGGGGGGGGGGGGGGGTGGGGGGGGATTATATGTACTCAAAGAAAATGATGATCTTCAAGCAAAAATAGCCTACCTGACAAGAGAAGTTGAGTCCTTGTGATCAACGTGGACCCCAAGTGCAAGTCTTGATGTAGTTTTACCCGGTGA
The DNA here is from genome assembly GCA_037013555.1 of Sextonia rubra. Taxonomy (NCBI): domain Eukaryota; kingdom Viridiplantae; phylum Streptophyta; class Magnoliopsida; order Laurales; family Lauraceae; genus Sextonia; species Sextonia rubra. The sequence goes on from JASUAD010000007.1 coordinate 4,171,169, forward strand.
GTCCGAGATCGTATCCACAGGGAGCTGGTATTCGCAGAAAACCTGTCCTAGTTGAAAAACTAAAGCTACCCTAATAAAATCTACAAAAATACACACTACTACTTCTAAAAATTAAAATTAAATTAAAAATCCAAATTTGAAAAAAAATTTACAATTTAAATCTAATCTAAAAATCTTAAGCTAAAACAATCCTAAGACTAGAAACTGCAAGACAATGAAATAGATCAAACCACCAATATAAAGAAATAAATAACCATGCATTAAATAAATAAAAAAATCAGAAATAAAACATTTAGAGATAATAAAAAAATAATGAAAAGAATACTAGTTTCTCTTATTTTTAGAAAATTAAAACACTGTATTGGCAGAATAAAAAAATCCACAAAAACACCGCACCAAGTGCGTGTTGTCACCACACACAAACACATGGTGCTGACCTAAGGCGAAATACCTTGACCTCACTAATTTTGTATTGATAATTAAACGAACCAATACACCCAATAAACTCCAAAAATAATTACAACTAGAAATAGAAAATCTACCCTTACCCTAGATCAATACATCAAAAAGAGGGGACCTCGTGCATAATCCAAGCTCTTATCTCCAATCTTCACACCAAGGAGGATTAGATGAAAGGAAAAGATGGAATAGAAAGAATGGATCCAAGTGGGCTGGCCAAACCCCACTTGAATTGGGCGAGTGATGAGATGGAGAGGAGAGATGAAATGGGTGTAGGAATTGATGTGGTATGGTGGAGCATGGAAAAGGAAGAGAGAGAAAAAGGGATGGGAGAGATGGGCGTGAGATGAGAGGCATGGTATGGTATGGCTCATGTACTTACTTCCCTTTATATATAAGAATATATAATGAATGATGAGAAGTCTACAGGGGAAGGGGAAAGATGGAAAGAAAGAAAAAAAGTTGCGTGAATTTTGGGTTGGAATAGTAAGTGGAGATTGGATAGGACTACTATTAGCTACATGTACATGGGACTAAAGGACTTGTGATGAGATATATATATATATATATATTTTAAATTGGAAAGTGGGTTGGGGAATAACTGGCGTGGAGTTTCTTCTTTCTTTCTTCTTCTTTTTTGTTTTTTTTTTTTTAAAAAAAGTATGTGATGGCATTGTGTCCCACCACCTTTGGACTTCTTTCCTTCCATGAAAACAACTTCATAAAATTGGCTCCACCTTGGATTTTTTCCCAAATAATTCCTTGGCTTCAAATCTTTTATGCAGGTCCTTTTTTTCAATTCCCTACACACAAAAGTATTTTTTTTAATTAAAATAACAATTTTGATTGAAAGTCATAAATGCATTAATGTGGGCCCAATTTACATAAAATGACATAATGAATCCACTTGTGATTTAATAAAAAGTCAAGGATTTTTAATGATTTTTGCAAGAAAATTCTAAAATGAATTTTAAAATCATAAAAACATAAATTCCAGCTAAATGAAGAAATTTTCAATGAATAAGTCCTTAAAATTCCTGAAAATACACATAAAATAATACATTTTTAAGAGCTTATCACAACCCCCAATCAACATTTTGCTAGTCCCGAGCAAAATATGCGATCTAGAGTTTGGGGTCCACGTTGATCACCCAACGCAGTCAAATTGCGTCACGGAATACTTTTATTGACGAAGCTTTGGCAACATGTTGGCAAAGTACTCAATTACATTGCAGAATGTGTTTAGCAACGTAAATACTAACCTTTGCCAACGCATAAATGCGTTGACAAAAAGGTTTCTTCTTATAGTGATAATAGGGTCATTTGCAACATACAAGTGAAGAATCACACACACACAGAAACAACTGAAGAGTGAAGTGAGGATTGAAGAGAGCAGTGAAGTGTAGTTGTTCTCCTCTTGTAAGAGTGTGAAGGCTAAGGTGTCACTATGTAATTTGTGTATGGCTAGTAAGCCTTAAAGTGGTGCATTAGTGGGTATTGCTTGTAAGCACTGTAATAGTGTAACTGTATAAAATTTATACAGTGTGTTCTTTTTTATTCTCCTTGCAATTTTTATTCTGTAGAAGTTGTAACTAAAAGGGAATTCGAGCCATCTTCCAACTGCCTTTACATATGCTAAAATTAACCCAGTATGTAAAGATCACACCCATCTGATACTTGGTGTTCTTTGAGTGACATCGAATGGAGATTTTAGATATACATTTTCTTGTGGTAAAGATTTTAGCTGTATTTTTTCAACTTCCAGGCCACCCAAAGTTGCAATTGTCCAATTGTGGGTATTTTGAATGGTTTGTTCATATCATTTCTTCTTTGGCCCTATATCTATGAATTCCCAATGCATTGATGGTATGCATATGTGAGGGTTGATTATTGGCCTCCCAATAATTTTGTCTTCTTCTAGCGTTCCCACTCCACTTCTACAGGTAAAGAAACTTCACCAGGTGAACAAGCTCAATCTGATGGTTGATAAAGATCTCAAGACCAATTACAATAGCGTAGAGTTGGAAGAGATGGTAAAGGTTGCTCTTTTACGTACGCAGTTCCTGTCAACTTGGAAGACACCGTATGGCAATTGGTCGTATCTCCAATGTGGGAGTCGACTAACTTTTTATAGACGTAAATCGCCCAAAATATGGGGCTGGGATTACAACCAATCACAATCTAATTACACGCCCAAAAATGTCTGACGTGGTGAGAATGTTGGAAGGTGGAGGCCTAGCTAAGAAATGGAAAGAGGCTGCACGGAAAGTGGAGCCACGTAGCTAGGTCTCGATCATCGACCGATTACCCTCCTCAAAGATACATGGACTTAGTGGAGGAATCCTCATTGGTTGTTGAAGCAATTAGAGCTTTCAGGCCCCAGATGGTCAGGAGGGTTTTATGAATATTTAAGTTTGAAAGCTTGGAAGTTCGATTCCAGTGTGAATTTTGTGTTCATAGCTTGCATCTCTATTCATCTGTATAAAAGCGAGAAAAATGTTACATAATGGTTTGATTGAGTTTGAGTTAGCTTGGACTACTTGAAATTAATTTTTAATTTTTTCATTTTGCAGGTAATGAGTTACAAAAATGTATCACCCCTGAATGTTATAAATAGCGAATTAGTGGGGTTCCTTGAGATAGGTACAAAAAAATACACTATGATAAACTTACATGAAACCCATCTCCCCACAAATGTGTAGAGCTCAGTGGCTTCAAAGCTATATACTTTTCTTTAGAATTCAGAATTTATTTCAGAGCCTGAAGAATTTTATAAGGAAATATTCATGAGCAAATCAGGGCACAGAAGTGCTACAAGAAACTAGAAAATTGTTCTGAGTAGAGAGGGCATGGGGATTCTCCATTCAGTCTGGAGCAGTGGAACTTGCAATTTTGGAGTAAAAATGGATTATCTGAAGCTTCAAGTCCATCATATCATATTCCTGAATTTGAAATGGAGAAAACATGAACAAATTGACCAGAAATTGACGGTTTACATTTTTTTTTAGGGTATGAATTGAAGCTTGACTTGAGAAGCCTTTTGAGCTGGGACTATCTGGCATTATTCTCATATTGTTCTCAGTTTTGTGCTCAGATTAGGTTATGCTGAGCTCGGGTTATGTGGAGACTAAACTCTACAGAAATTATTTGGCAACATTATATTAAAATGTTCTACTGATAATATGTCATACAAAACTTGTTTGGTAATGTGTTCAAAAATTACTCCTATGAAAGAAAATAAGAGAATCATAGGATATAAGTATGGAACTCACCTTTTAATGTTTGTGGCACTCTATTATTGGCATACATGGGTGATGGGACCCATCTATAGTAGCTACAATGTAAGACCCCCCTTTAAAAAGTACAATAGGGGGCCCATATTCATAGGATTTATAAGGTGGCATACCTTATAAGAATTATAATGTGGACCAATCTTTTTCAGAATATAAATATGGCACTCATCTTTATAAATTACAATATGATACACACTTTCAGAAATTGGAATATAAGCCCACATTTATAGGATCATAATGTAGGTCCACCTTTGTGATTGTGACAACATGACCTCCATTTAGGAATTATAAAGTGGAGCCATATTTTTCTAAAATTTTACACATAAGACCCACATTTAGAAACTACAATGTGGTGCCCACCTTTAGAAATTATTATAAATTATAATGTGGGGCCATCTGAATTGTAAATTATTCACACAAGACCCACTTTCAAAATCTTGTGGTACCCACCTTTAGAAAATAGAACATGTGGCCAAATCTTAGAATTCAGAATGTGGGCCCACATTCATAAGAATGTAGCTCCACCTTTTGTGATTATAACCATAAAATTTACATTTAGAAATTATAATGGGCCCACATTCAAAGGATTTATAATGTGGTCCCACTATTATAAGAAATTAGAAATTAAAATATGATCCCACCTTTGTATTTATTATCATGTGTCCTACTTTAGAAATTAGGTAGAGTCACTTTGAGATAAGTGAAAAGATAAATAAGCACTAGTTATATAAGCAAGTTCTTTAAACAAAATAAGTTTTTTGGTTTCAAGTTTCTTATGCCAATGAGTTAATATTTTAAGATTCTTTTTCACAAGATCAAAATTAGAAATGATTTGCACATATCAAACATATTTTTACAGACTTATCTGATCAGAACAGAACATCCCAATAGCATGATGCCAAACACACCCTTAGTTTGCATGGAATCAAATTCATAAAAACTTTTGGTAAATTGTGTCCAAACAAAAGAAAATAAGAGAGGAATCCATGTTTGGTAATTGTAATTGTTTGCAAATTTCACATTCGGTACTCTAGTTTTAGTCGCTTTTAGGGAATACATTTTTGAGTTGATATGAATTCAATACCATACATTACAAGCCCTTGGAGAAAAATCTGCCCCAACATTGGAGTAATTCATTTCTTCAATTTTCTTTTTTGGGTGGAATTTTGTTTGGGGGGGTGTGGGGGTTTGGTTATTTGAAGGGTGGGGTCCAGTGGCAGCTTCAGCCATGGGATGGTCCAGATTTAGATGATTGCAACTAGGTGGGGAGATTGTTGTTTGAAGGGTGAGGTCTAGTGATAACTTCTGCCATGGGACGGTTCAGATTCAAATGATTGCAAAAAAGAGGCTTAAAAGCCATCTTTCTATTCGTTAAGGTGAAGTGTGGTGGAGGTAAAGCCTCAAATCAAGAGAAAATAAAATTTGATGAGGTTATGATGACTTTTTGTTTTTTGTGGTTTGAGAAGAAATTTCTGACTTTTTGTGCAAAAAGTAGACGATTTTTTATTGGATAGCGGTTGATTTTTTATTTCTTTTTTCAAAAGAATGATGAATTTTCGAATTTTTTTACTTTTGATGTGACCCAGAAATCAAATAATGTCTGCGAAATGGAGACTCTACTTCACTCCTCACTTCACCCCATCCAAACATGCAAACACTGCAGATATCTTGTTGGGGCCTCCTCTGCTATGCACAAGAGGGAAGAACTTTCCATGCCTTCATGCCTGTGGGATTCACCTAGGACCTCTCTTGGGGATAAGCCCTCTCCTATGCAAAAAAGGGAAGAACTTCCCATCCCCTCATGCCTGTGAGATTCATCTAGGACCTCACGTGGGGATGGGGCCGTGGAAGAAACAACCTATGTATAGTGATCGAGGCTTTAATGATTATCCTAACCACTTGATCAATGATTGATAAGTTTTCATCCGATGCAATGGTTCAACCCATTTGGATGAGTGACAAACCCGGAAACTGTAACTATAGGAGGGTCCCTATTGGGCGTTCCATTTGGATGTGCCAACAGTGAGCTCACGCATGTCAGCTTATAAAAAATGGGCCAACAAATGGAGTACATAGCCCCCTTGATTGGCCCCCATAAGTGGGGCCATGTGGATTGTTCGAACACTGCAGTGGGGCAGTGACAGTCCCAATGCCCACTTGTATATGGTCCAAATTTTTTTACCACTTTTTTTGGCCATGCTTGGGGCATTCTTTAGGTAGTTTTTGAAGCACGAAAATAATGAAATAAACCATTGATTTGGACTCCAATCTTACTCAAATTGATTGATAAAAAACAACAACAAAGTGAGGAAAAATTTAAGATTTCACAAGACTAGTAAATGGAATTCATTATAAGATCATGCAACACATCATGTAAGTGTAATTGATCACTTGCCTCAAGTTGCTAGTGTCCAAATGAACCTTCTAACAGCTTCTAATTGGTTGCAACAAGCCTACACACCAAAATCCTCAAACCAACCAGAAAACACATCACAATTTGAAAAACCAAGAAAGAGTTGGTGTAATGCTTTGCATGTTGGGATAATGAGCATTCCAAGGCTGCTCTACCTTAATATGGAAGAAGGAAGAGGAGCTTTCAACTTCAAAGATTCTGATCAAGAAGGAAAGCTTGAAAGAAGGTGCTGCTCTTGGACTTTTTAAGAGAAAAAGCCCTCGAAGGGAAGAGGGAGATGAAAGCAGAAGGTTGGTAGAATTTGTTTTCCAATTTGGTGGAGATTAGTGGAGGATTTAGAGGAGAAAGAGAAAGAGAAGGAGAAAAAAAGCACTAGTAGAGCTGGTTTTTGTTGCAGTTGTTGGGAATAAATGAAATGGAGAGTTAAAGAGAGAGCAGGGGTCTTATTGTGGTGGGGCCCACTAACTTATGAATCTTGTCCGGCCTATAACTTGCAAACGGTTGAATGAAATGTGATGATGCAAGAAATAAAACTTCATGAATTTAAATTAGCTTTCCAGTGAGTGCTATATTGACATGGTTTGGAGAACTAGAAATTTGACTTAATTTTGGTAAGTTGATTGATTCTAACTTTTGGCGATCAAATTGCAACAAAACGGAGGGTTAAACGACCCCGAATGAACTTTATTAAAACATGAAAGTCGTAGAACATAATTTTATCTATTAAACAGAGTTAGGACATGAATTTTCAGAAATTAAAAACAACCCCTTACAATTTTTTTAAATTTATGAATTAGCCCCAAAGTCATTTGACTTGGTCCAGACATGCTCAAAACTCTCCAAAGCTATTCAAAATGCATTGTAATCCCAAGACTAAGATGATCCACATCGAAAGCACCATAAGATTTAATAATCATAATCACTTACCCCTAATCACTCATAATTAACTCTAATTACATATAAATATGGGTTGGGTCTTTACAGCACCAAAGTCTATGTACCACGTGGAGGGTGTTGTAAATATGAAGTAGAGGTGTGAAATGCAGGAAACACTGTAGAAGAGGATAGACCACTAATACCTAGGAGGTGAACCAGTATCGAAGGAAAGCGAATCAAGCCAAGTGCTATTTTGAGCATGAAGAGTAGTTGTGACATGCTTATGACATTGTTCTAGTTTCCTTTTAGGCTTTCGTGTGCAAATTGAAATAACATGACCATTCCGTTAGCAATAGTTGTAAAATAATTTCTTTATGCAATCACAAGTCAGATGTCCATACCTCTTACATTCAAAACACTATGGGCTCATCCACCTTCAACCAATAATTAGCATTCCACACTAATAAAATACCTCCTGAAGCACCAACCGAAGGCAGAAAAACAAATTGGCTATTCGACCATGGGCACAATAAGCAAACAATATGGGCATCAATAATCTCTATTTTAGGCTCTTGAATAAACAAGAATTCCCCTTTACAAGACTGAACTATTCCTTTCAACACAACTTGCTTAGATACAGAATTCATACCCCGAATATTCCACAACAACATAACTTCATAATCCCAATAACTTCACTCTGTATGGTTGTCAATTCCCTGTCGATCATAATTTATTGAACAAGCCAATTTGTCTATCGCTCTTTGGGTTCTTGGTCTTCTCTGTACTATGATTGCTCACTTTACTACCCCCTTTCTTCTTGGCCAGCATCTCTTGAATAAAATTTCGCAGGTCCCTTACTTTGCCCTTAATAGAAATTCCTAGAATATTAGGTATTTCTATCAATTTTTCTTCAATTTGCACAATTGCGTCATTTTCCCCACCAACACATCAACAGCTTGTTTCTTTTCTAGAATTCAAAGAATTCATGTCTGGGGATTTCTAAATTCCCAGATAAAGTGGAATTCTTAGATGCTCCATTGTATTTGAGCATCCAGGAGTTCTAGCAAAAGATGCATGAGGTGGAATTCTGAAATTCCCACAAGGCATTTAAGTTCTTTTAGTTGGGTAGAATTTAGAAATTCCTACAAAGAAACAGTGCATTTGAAAACGCCAGCAGACAACTCATCACATCTTGTTCCAAAATCCCCAACATCCCAAAAACCTGTTATAAATTTATCCACAGCCACCGCCTTAATGTCTTCAAGAGCATCCACTAGAGCTAAAGAAGTTTCTTGGTTTTCAGACTGCCCATCAATACCTACATCTTCCCTAGAACAAACATCATCATACGGCTCAACATCTCCCCATTTCGTACCTTAGTTTGGCGAGCATTGAAAAATTACCAATTCGGCCACACGATGCCTTCGTTCCTGATTAGCACCAGAAAGGGGAAAATCCCCACAACTTCATTCGAAGGTCCGACACCAAAATTTAGATATTTATGTGATCAAATGGCCATAAGATTGAGCTGATTGATCAAAAAGGTTCTTGATCTGTCCACGTAATGGCCCAATTTAAAAGGAATGGGCTAAATCATAAATTATATGGTCGAGATGGGAAAATAAATCCCAAAATTGACCACAATAGTGTTGAAATTAAAGGGATTTAAATCAAACCATATAAGCCTACTTGGATGGACTAGTAACTCAATATGGGCCCAACCTGACTTAGAAGCCCCAAAAACAATGGACAATAAACAAGCAGATGTGTGCCTGATGCAGGAGCGGATAAGTAGAATTTAGATGGTTATGTGACTAATCATTCCCCATCACCTCCTTACCTTTGCTTTCTTCATTCATCAAAATTGATGAGGAAAGCTAGACCACCTGCTTCTTTGACCCTTTCGACTAATTTTTTTTCCTAGCTTAATTTGCTTTTCATATCTTTGTTCTAGCCTATAAAATGTTTCACCTGCCAGAATTTCCTCAATGAACTTAACCTTAAGCATAGTGGTTCCTTCAAGGCAAAACGAAAGGTTAATCGTCTCCCCACTGTCATTGTTGCAGACCCACTGCATCTCCTTTTTCTTTCTTGCCATACTTGTCAATTGTTCAATGGTCCCCTAGGACACCCTCTCTGTCTTCCAAAATTGGTCGCTTTTAAGAGAATTCCTAAATTGGTTAGCTCTTAGTTGGAGGGCTACTCTAGCCTCATCAACTTTGTTATTAGTCTTTTAAGGTAAGAGGGATTTTATTTTGGTTCTTTTCAAGATAAGGTCAAATAAGACAAATTTCATGCATATATATTATATATATTAAAGCTACAAAAATGAAGGCATGTGAACGATGCCACATCAGCACCCTTATTTTTCTTTGTTTCTAGAGCGCCATGTTATATTTTTAGAAAATTACAAGTGGCATAGCTCTAGTAAAATCTCTCACTCTATTAACTGTCACCCTAAAATCATTCCCTTGTATTCTAAAATATTTTCCTCTACCAACCATCACCCCAAAACCACTCCCTTATATTCTAAAATATTTTCCTCTACCAACTGTCACCCTAAAATCACTCCTTCATATTTCACCCTAAAATCACTCCCTCATATTTTTAAAATTCAAAATCTTTGCCCCACTAAATTGGTTTGACTATCTTATCTTTGACGGAGGACTCTTTGTTGGTTTCCTTTTGCCATAGGTTAGTAGCTATCATTGGAATGAAAATCAACATATTTGACATATCATGTCATCATTGATGGTGCACTCTTCATTGGTTTCCTTTTGCACCATTGGAATGAAAATCAACATATGACAGTGGAAGTGGTATGTTTCCCTAAAATTTTGCACGGTCGTATATTTATTATTATAACTGATTGTTATTGTAAGAAGAGGGATAGAGAATGGTGCCTTTTTCTTCTCTGTGCCCTATTGCATGATGATCGTCTAACGTCTCAAGTCTAATGTACAACCAACCTGATTGAGAGAGCTTCTATTTCAAATCTGACGAAGATTCAAAAATCCCCTTCTCAAACGATGATGACTGCTTTCTTCTATCTGCGCCAACTAGATTTTGAGAGCCTCCTTTTCAGATGCTCTTGTAGCAATAGGAGTGGAGTCCTGCATTGACAGATGCTCACCCTTATTCTTCGACGACTGTAGGTCTCTAAACACTGCATTAAATCTCAGCCATTAAAACCTGGTGCTGGGTTTATTTATTTATATATTAGCCATCCAGTTATATTGATTTCACCCATATAAAGACTACTTTATCCCTCCCCTCTTCTCCGACCACACACACATTTTTACGATCCTAGATTTTTGTATTCAACCCAAATAAAGTCTTAAACTTTTTTTTTGTTAATCCAGGTTTTTATTTATTCGGGTTGATGTTTGACGTAAATTTGAATTTTGATTTTGCAAGTAAATTGCAAAGGAAAATATCATGTTACAGATGAAGGCAAATAACTATGATTTATGACTGTTGAAACTTATTGATTGTATATTATATAATTTAAATTTTTATTATTTAGAATTTAGTTGTATAAATGATTTTGAATTATGCACTGGAATTTTTATTGGGACTTATTTTGAATAGTAAATCATAAGAATGGTTTGAATGCTTATTACAAAAGATATTTGTGCATTTTGTTTAGCATCTATTTGGTTACAAATGGTTTGAATGCTATTTGTTGTGGCTTTTCGTGGAGAAAGAATGTTGTTCTTGATTAGCATTTTTATTTGGTGTGAAGGATCTAAATGTTAGTATTCATTGTTTAGAATTTAATAGGATGAATGTTTATGGCTCTTTATCGAGATATTTTCTTTTGTTTTATCATTTGTGTATCTTTGCCCATAGAAGAGAGGACCCATCACATTTTCTTCTTTATTACCAAAAGGTCCCTATTCATCTTTTGAACCAATGTTTCGGAACCAAGTCCTACTTCATAACTAATGTTCACTAACAGAATACTCCAACTTAATTATAGATGACTTAAGAAGATGAAGTTGTTCAAAAAGCTTAAAAGTGATGAAGAAATTATAGATGCTTTGGGGCAAACATTGGTGGGGCAAATAGGTGAAAAAGAAAAAAAGAAAAATAAAACCTCCATTTATTTCATTTTAAAGGAATTGAATCCTTTATAATAGCTTCAAGCTCTCCAAAATATAACATTTTAAGATTTAGATTTTGTGAGATCCTGACCCACCAAGTTTTGGAAGGCTTTTAGCATATTTATTTCTTCTTTTAAAAAAATGACTTGAAAAATATGGGTGGAAATTTATAATTTTGGATTTAATTTGTTATTTCTATTTTTTCTTTTTTTATTTAGAATCCTGGTGCATAAAATTAATATTAATGATTAAACATAAATGCATAATATAATTATTTATTTAGTTTTATTTCTCTTAAAATATTTTAAGCAAAACTAAGATTTTGATAATATATATATTTTTTGATCTGGGTGTAGCACAGGCATTTGTTGGGTAGTATATATATAGAAAGTAGAACTTGAGGCATACAACAATTACAACAGAATTGCCTTAAGCTGCTTCTTGATATGCTTCTCCTTCATCCCATAAGCTTCCCCGACGGCCTTTATAAGGACGGCACGTCCAATCCTGAGCTGTAGCCCTTCATGTGAAGGAGCATCCCTTTAATTTAGGGTAAACAAGCAATGGAAGAGGAGAGAGAAGGGGCAACATGCAATGGAAGAAAGATAGCAGCAATGGAGGTTCAGGGCCGGCTACGTAATTTAGGGTGTTCTGCTCTTTGTTCTTAGAAACAGCCGCACGTGCGAGGGCCATAAGGACGTCGACGACCGAGCGACGAGTAGTAGATGAAGAGAAGAAGCAAGCGTCGAAGAAGAAGGGCGGTTTTAAGAAGCGAGGAAACGAAATTGATGAGCGCTTTGTTATTGGTGGTCCCTATCACCATTTAACTGATTTGGGAGACCAGGGAAGGGCCCACATGTTTTCAATAGATATATTATTAGCTTCATGGTTTGATTTGTGGGGCCAATAAGCGGTTCACTTTATCTCTGGGTTCAAGTGGGACCCATATCATGTAATGGTATGGCATATAGGTTAGTTGATAAATGAAGAATGGACCCAGCGCGGTGCATGTCCATCTTTAACCAGGGAAGGACGTACGAAAGTTCCCAGTGGAATAGGAGTCGTGCACATTCTGCACGGCACCCCTCTGCGGAGTCGTTAAGACTTAACGAGTGATGGATTATATATGGGAAATTTTGCCAAATGGGGGTTAAGTGTTTGGGATATTTCAAAACATGGCAGAATAAAAACAACATTGCAAAACAGGCTATAAGTTTTCCAATCTTATTTCAAAATAGGACCACTGACCAAAGGAACCTACCGTCAGGCCATTTTCCCCCACTCTTTTTGGAAAATCCCTAAAATACCCATTAACTGCACCCCAAATAAAGCCAAATAAAACCCACAGGTATGGATCCTAACTATAGCTTCACTATGCTTTCTATTTATTGGACTTAGCACCATCCTTTGCTTCGTCCGATTCAGTCATATTGGTTTCAAGCGGTTTACTAGTTTCTTTTCCAAGTTCCTCTCCCACCAACCCTCGATGAGGGCCATTGTGGTGGAATTCTCTATGCTTGCTACCATATGGGCTGCTTTAAACCCAGCTTTACCCTCCTTTATGTATACAAACTCTCCTTTTAGTAAAACTATCAATCCTTTCTTGAAAAAAAGAAAAAAAAAAAAGAGAAAGACAAACAAAACCCATCGTTACTCTTTGCTCACGACACCCCATCACAGCACCGATTGATCTCGTCATCATCCCAAATCAAACTCAACACAACTCATCTTTGAACCCAGCAAAACATTTCAACACTACTTTACTCTCCATCTCCTACCCAACTTTCACAGCCCACCTGCAGCTGACGTCCCCACACACACACACCTTCTCTCCATTCAATTCTCGGGTTTCCTCTCTCTGCAGCTAACCAAACAGCCCCTATACCACCATACAGGCAATCTTACCAACCAAACAGTCACTTTCATCATCACTTGACACCTTTTATCACTGTCATCTTCTGGTACTCTTCTATACAACCCACCTAAACAAACAACTCTTAACCTTCTCTCCACCATATCTATCTTCACACCTCCCCCCTGCAAAACCGACCCCATTACTGGAACGCATCTGCTACTCGTTCTAGCCAAGCCCCATCTCACATACAAACTCGAAACCTGCACAGCTCATTTAAACTCCACCTGTCACCACCCCAGTCTCTTGGTCATCCCCTTCCTCTTCATCAATACCTTCACCCACTGCATCTCCTCGTCCAAACCAATCTTCAACAACAATCACCCTACAACTTAAAATCCTTATCTCTCTTCACGGCCCACTCTAACAGCTTGCAACCAATCTTAACCGAGCACAAACCCGCTTGCATAAATACATCTCATCTCACCCAATTAAGCCTACTGATCTCATCACCACCTCCATTCCCCATATTCCTGTTAGTGGTAGCCCATAAATTTCAGCGGTGAAACAACATGGTTCCCACCAGTCCTCCCAATGTGATCAATGCCTTTGTTTGGAGCAGTCCGATGTTCATGACTACCGACATTCAACTTGCCGTCCCCTGTACTCACTTTTGATGGAGGAGAAATCCACTGATCTCTGTTTCTTTGTTACTAGCAACATAAGGACATTTTTGGGATTTTATATAAAAAAGAAGAGGAAATCACCGAACGATGGGTATTTTGGTTGATTGTCCTGTTTTGAAAGAATATTGTAAAACTTATAGCCTATTTTGAAATGTTATTTTTATTCTGTCCTGTTTTGAAATGTCTAAAAAACTTAAGCCTCATTTTCAAAGTTTCCCATTATATATCACGTCTGTATTCTCTCTTTATTTGAAGGATCCTATCTTCCCCTACCTAAGAGAGAATTTGTAACAGAGAATTTGAGACTGAGACATTATTCCTAAAAAGAATGTGCAGTCGATCCAAATAGATTATATATATGAGTGTGCAGTCGATTCAATGATCCAACCTATTCGGATGGAATTCAAAATTGGTGGATATATGTAATTCATGGAGATAATGTGTGTGATCTATTAGGATAGCTCGCACTATCTAAAACGGTAAGAAATGATCTGTAAGGACCGTCTTTACAGGACCGTTTCTATATATATTATGAGAATTGTTGTGCATGATTGCAATTTGTGAAAGGATTGCATAAGGGAATGAAACATATTCTGAACTGCTAGCACTGTAAGAAGTGGTGACCCTATACTCAGGTCTTTTTTGGTTATGAGATTTTGGACCATGAGGTTCAGTTTGGAATATGTTTATGATATGCATGAACTATGGATAATAGGATATTGAGGTTCCTGAAAAAGTGAGTCCTATGTGACACCTGATTATGAGATGTGCGAGTTGCATCTTGAGATATGTACGATGCTTGGGTAGCATGTGATGTAGATTGGGTACAAGGATGTAGTTTATTAATTGGGTTGAAATATTTATTATTTAATGCTGATTTATTTGAATTTATGTTATTTATGTTAACTGATGATATATGCTAGAGTAGAAAATTCATTCAGCAATTATATCGATATTGGTTGCCCCTTTAGGGAACTGGGTAGCTGGAAGATTAGAGAATAGTGATGATTAACCCGTAGAATTTGGCATGCGAGGCTAAGGAGAGCATCACATCAATTTCAGCAGTTTAAAGAGATTAGTAGTACTGACCATTTTGTTATTTTCTTAACTAGTTTAGAAGACTGTATTTGGGGGTTGTGTAGACAATTGAGACTTTATTAATTTTACAATTTGGTTTGACTTAGAAGATAAATTTCATTATGTTGATGCCTTATGTTGTTGGAAGCAGGTGGGCCTCGTGGATAGATTTTCAAAACTTTTGACCCACTTGACACAGGGACCAACTATCCATAAGACCAAGAACCCAATCCAGGATGCATTACCCTCAATCTCATGACCATGTACAATAAATATTCTATCTAAAAGATAGAATCAAATAGCACTAAAGATCCACAATAATCTACGATATGAAAGAAGTAGATCATACCTTTGGAGATCCGCAGTGCTCTAATGGAGAAGTTGCGACTCTATTTGATGATGAGAATCTTCAACACCTCTTAGCCTTCCACACTATGACCTGAATTGGATTTCTTTTCTCAAGAAGATTGGTGGAATCTTCAGGAGAAATCCCAACTCAAAACTCCAAGGAACTAGAAGAGAGGAAGAGAGAGAAACTCGTGCAACTCTTGCACGAATAGGGTTTTTGGCGTGAGAGAGAGTCTTATTGGACGTCCAAGAGATTTTATAGACTTTCAAATCTCTCCATTATCTAATTGAAATAGAAGTTTTACTTCCAAAGCAATTAGCAACTTTCTCCTTTCCAAACTCTTCTTTCTAGAGTTCAAGTCGGATTAGTATTTTCCAATATCTTGGGCTAGCGTGGGGACCACTATGGATTCCTTAGAAAGTTGGCTCCAACTGGAACACCGCAATGCTACATCTCATGTGTAATCCGGGCCCACAGTTAATTGCAAATAACACCATTATATAAATGCAATTGCACTCCAGTCTTAGGAATAAATTACAATGAAGATCCTAAACTTCCCAATTACCACAAGTAGGCCCCTCTATCAATATCCATGGATCAATTGGAATAAATCTGTCTCTTCCAATCTAAGTTACACATCTTATTATCCTTAAGCCCCAATTAATCACAGTAATCATCAATACCATCCAATTAACTCTTTGTAACACTCCGACACGAGTTGATCTGGATTAGTGGCTAATTTCGGAGAAATTGGTTGCTAATTGTGCTTTGTTCTTGTGTTTGTTTGGTTTCAGGTTATGGATAGGTAGTTGGGTTGAGTTTGACCTCGTTTAGGTAGATATAAGCCCTTTTTCGTAATATTGCATTTTGTGTGATGTCGTCATTCATGCATCATCTTGGTATTGACGTGTGTCTTTCGTTACGCTTGTTGATTCTTATAACTATGTCGTTTACCAAATGTGTCACTTTTTTCCATTAGACTCGCAATTGACTCAAACTAGAAATAGTCTTCATGCTTGGACTTTATTACAAATTGCCCTCCTTTTTATCCTTATAAGCCATCACCGACCTTCTTCTTCCTCTTGTTCTCATTATCGATTGGTACAGGTACTCACGGTTCTCGTTTCCTCTTCTTTTACATGCATGGCGATTAGGAGCTTGTTGGCAGCGTGATTGAGCCCAAGGACAACAAGGTCGTATTTGAACTCATTTTAAGGCAAGTATAAACATAACTTGGTTTAACCATGTGGGTATGTATTTGATTAAGATTAAATCATGTATTCTTGAGTATGAATGATGTTTACAGCCCGTTTTGTGATCATTTCCTTCTACTCTATGTGATTTCGTCAGTTTGGTCATGTTTCGATGATTCTGTAATCAGTTCAGAAACTGCTTCGTGTGTACTACGGCTAAGCCGTAACTCACCTTCAGCTTAGAGTCCAGAGAGGGGAAAAACCCAGTTTTCCTCTACGGCCAGGACACGGCTAAGCCGTATATTGTCTTACGGTTAAGCCGTAGCTCAGCCGTGACCCAGCCGTAGATCAATACAGGGTGCCTGTTTCTGGATTAACTGAAAGTAAGCAATTTGACAGACCTTCTACGGCCTAGCCATGGCTAAGCCGTAGAACAGGACATGGCTAAGCCGTAGAACAAAATACGGGTGAACCGTAATTGCGGATGAACAGTAAAGGGAACCGCGGTGGAGCCGCAGTGCAGATTACGGCTACGCCGTAAGATGCCTATGGCTAAGCCGTATGTTCACCTACGGCTAAGCCCTACCACCCCTGAGAAATGAATGAAAGGCTAGGAGTAAGAAAGAGACCTGCTATGGCCTTCGTGATAGAATGTAGATCACCTAGACTTGCCCAATGGTATGAATATATGACATGAATGATCTCGAGGGCTGCAATTCATTCATGCACGTTATTCGGTTGTTTAGCACCTCCCCATGGGTGTTGGTTTAAGGGACTTCGATGCACATTCCTGATACACTGCAACACTAGACAATAGTGCATCGGACAACTTAAAATTACATCATCATGCACGGTTAGAGGCACTGGATAACTAGAATAGGATTGGCTAGTAAAAGCTCGTGATCCTTACAAGGAAATCTGATCGCATGGCATATTGACTTCGGTTCTTGTCCTCTTATACGCGTTCTACGCTGGGGCACACGATTGGATAATTCTAGCTCTGTCCATGGTTAATTCCGGGTGGAACAGCGGTCTTGCATACTTGATCTTACTGTATGCTTTCATCCTTGGTTATCCTCATGCTTTATTGTTTCATTCGTATGACCTCTTACATTGTTTGATATATGCTTAACAAGACATGCACGTCACGTTCTAATAAGATACACGTCCTGCTATGCAAGTAATGATACGCACATTCTGATATGCACGTTATGATATGCATGTTCTTATATTGATTGACTCGATATAGTCCGGCACTACTGAGCCTCAGCCTTAGGATCCCGACGAGGTGACTTAGGTATAGTTTATATGGCCTTACTGCAAAAGGACACGTCTTGGGGAATCCGGACTCCAGGAAATCGAGACCCATCTGGCCCATGGTGTTCTTTGCATGTTTATAAGATCCCTATTTTGGGAGCATATGGCGTACGTAGTAGCCACCTAGTATGTACATGTTATGTATCCATTGATTCACACAGAGCATATGTTGATTTGAATGCACAACTGCCTAGACTACTACATTGACTTGTTATGATTATTTCTATCTTTTATTTTATTAGAGACCATACGTGTTAACTTATTACTGCTTATGCTTTGCTGAATCGTTGTATTCATGAGTTGCCCTTGGTGTTGCAGGCTCAAGTACCCTCGACCATGTTCTTGTCGTTTATCAGTTTGCTTGGGAGATGCCAGCGGTCTCTTCAGGTTCGCGAAGTGTGTGCTATCACTCCATCAGAACGCGACTGTTCTCTGCATGCATGCATATCGCTTTCTTTTCATGTCATTGATTGTACTCATGTTCTATACATTGTGATTGGATCCCGTGTGTATGTTCAGACCTTTGTATCAGCCTTTGGATATTATGTCTTTGTTCTTGTGTGCCTCGTGTCTCTTGTTGATATTTTTAGCTTCCGCATACATGTTTTGCACTTGTGTTTTCCCTTGTGCATGTGCATCTAGACAGGGTCTAAGTGCATATGTACGGGAGTGCGTGTGTCGCTTGTTAGGTTTTTGCTAACCCCCGATCTCCTGGGCTCTGGTTGTGACACTCTTAATTTAGATGGGTGCGCACTTACTAATAACAAATCCATTAATTGGCACAAGGGGATAATAGAGATAGATTCTATCTTGATCATTCAATGTTCCCACAGTTCTACTACCACATACCCAAGACACCGAGGTGTTAACCTATAGTTGGCCTCACTCATTGGTGACTCAAAGCAAATGAATAGATAGAAACTTGAGTTCATCAATGTCTCAGGATTGAGAGCCTATTGCTAGGGAATTATGAGAGCATACCTTATTATTGAGACGGAATTCCATAAGGTGCATCTCATGGTCCTTCAATATATCCAATGTACCAGCACCGTGATCCAGAATCTTACATTCTGATGATCGAGACAAATCACACTATCTCATAGTGATCAAAGTGCTACAACCTTATCAAATGAAATGCCCAGTCTCATTACTGGTTGTGAAGCTATTTAAGTATAAGATTTGTGACATATATCTCCCGCGTGTGGATCTCATCCATGCACATACATCACATCTAATATACTAATGGGACCTGGTTCAACTCATGAACCATTATGTCATATGTATTAGTCATGTGCATGAAGTAGTAAAATAATATTCATCTCAGGAAAGTAAAAAATGATTTTATTGATAAATAAAGAAATTAATCAATTTATTACATCAACTGATGGATTGAGTCCACAAAATCTAACATGTGTGGTTTCATTTGATTTGTGCATGGTAGTTTATGTCAATAAGTTACAACTTAGGTTCCAATAGGGCCTTGGAGTCTGGGTCATGACATTCTTAATCTTATGTGGAAGAGTTAAGCAATATTTTGACAATTAGAATATAAAACTTTTTTTTATTTGACAATATGAAATTTTTGTACTTGAAATATTGATTTGTGTCTTTTAGTTTTATGTTGGCATAAAAATTTACTATTAAAATATGAATATGAATGGAATACAATAGCGTTTATAAGTCTTAGATTTATGCTCAAATTATAATATATTAAAGCGGAAAATTTTTTTTTCATATTTGACCAGGTTGCTTTCACTATTGACTTCTAATCTTGAGCCTCCGTAAAAAGCTAAAAAAGCATAAGTGGCGGGATTTGTAGTCAAAATCAATGAATCTTAAATAACTCACATAACCACTACACTACATAATACTAATGTATGATTGTTTATAAAAAAAAAGTTTAAAATTAGTTATATAATGCAGGGACCTTAGCTCTATGGATCATGCCTGTGCTTAGCATGGGTTATTGTGCTAATATGGCATTATGAAATTAAACAAAAATTGAAAGTGATCATCTCAATAAATGGGCTAGAAATTGTTAATGGATTTTGGCCTCATTTTTTACACCCTGTAAATTGGTAAATTATAAAGTCATGCTCAATGTAGCATTTGAAATGAATTTAGATATAAGGAAACATTTACAAATGGAATTAAGACACATAAAATGAGTTGGATGACACACACACACACACACACACACACACACACACACACACACACACAGAGGAATTAAACAGGTCAAGTTGGCTCTCCCTCTTCCTCTGTTTCCCCCTCTCTGCTCGATCTCCTAGGTGACTTGGAGATTGGTAGAGAGGGGAAAAGTAAGGATGAGGGAGAGAGAGAAAGGAAAAGGGAGAGGAGGATGAGGGGAGGGAGATTCGATGGCTCCCTCCACCATAGCCGTCGACCATCGCCAAAGAGGGGAGGGTGGGGAGAGGCAAAGTGGGGGAGGTGAGTGGGAAGAGAAGAAGGTGGGGGTACTTTAGGCATTTTTTATTTTTTATCTTTTAAATGGGTGAGTCTATTGAGAAATTTTTTTTTATTTCAAATAGCAAAACCTCTTAATTTAATAGCCTCCACATTTATGGTTAAAGCACTAGCTTAATGAGGGGTGCAAATCATTATACATGATTGTATAAACTACCACATGGCCATTCATGTGAGTTAATTTATTTCTCAAACCAATGAAAGTATTGAACTCCCCCTTAGCTATCTAGCTTATCCCATTAACCAAGATGACACATAATGGCTTAACCCAAAACCTCAATGGCTAACCAAGAAATGGCAAACAAATACAAGCAAGCCGGTATATCTGCTGGCATAGGGACAGTGGGTTCAAATAACCATTTCATCAACGGGGTGCATATCACCATTTTAGGTGTCCTGCAGGCTACTTATATTTTCACATCAATAATAATGTGCAAAACAATAATAATTAAAAATCTTGAATTTTAAATGCTCAAACAATAATTATGAATATATCATATATTATGTCAATAACCTACAATAGTTTAAAAGGCTGGTTATAGTCTTCACAATTTTTTCATTCTTTGAGCAACTAGATACTTTGGCAGGGCTCCTATAAAGATATGCAAGGAATGCATGTTCGTTTCAAACCTTCTTAAATGATTCTAAAATATAGGCTAGAGCTTTACTACGCGACGTAGTACAAATAATCTAACTTGCAACTAGACAAAATAAACATTCATGGGTACGCCTCACATATTGATCTTTAGGTCTGCTCTTTGAGGATTTTACAAAATTATCCTCAGACCATGTAAACTTAATCTGCACTCCATAGCAGTCAAAGTATAGATCAGGTACCATCTCTAATAATTCATTACATAATGGGACCATAGCAATTGGGGAGAAGAATGTACCGCTGCTTACTAGAAGGCCATCAATGAGGAGGCTGTAGATATAAAACAATATCCTCTGATATTACAATGGGCTCCCCAATATTGAGATGGAATGTGTTTGTCCCAAGCCTCTACCTCTCCACCGAGCCCGTAATTAAGGCATGATAAAATTCATTCTTTTTAATTTTGATAAGGTGCTCTAACCCACTCTTGCATATGAGCTCCTACATTTGGGCATTTATTTTCCAACTATCATAATTTTAGGTAAGAATGTATCTGAAGAGGCCTACCTCCTGCATTTAAAGGGTGATGTATCAAGTTAACCTAGAATCTTGCCATAACATAAGCAAAAAAAATTACTGCACTTGACATCCAAAATTATATTTACCTTTCCATTCCAAACCTGTTGAAAGATATGATTTTCTTGATCTCATTATTCATTGGACTGGGATGGAACTCCTTGATATTACAAATGTCTTTACAGAAACAGAAACTCTACTAATGAAAGCAAAGAATTAAGAAGTTAGAAAGAATTTTTAAGGTCAACTGCAGATTTAGGAAGTGTAAAATGGACATGTTAAAATGGTAGCTTATCGCACAAAGGTAGTACCTCTTCACCAAGTGAATGCATTGACATTAAAAATATATACTTGCAAAATGACTCACTTCTGCACAACTCTACTGCCTAAAGTCCAAGCTTCACATCATTATTGTTCTGTCAACCTACATAAGGTGAAACAGCCACTCTAAATGTCATTCATGGAATAGTGCTTTTGATCTCAATCTAATCATTTGAATTCAATCTCTATTCAAAGAATTGTAACTTCCTATATTTGTCCTTGATTCTTTTGTGATGGAGTGTAAATTGAATTTTAAATGTTTTCAATATAAATGTAAGATTCATTTATTCAGATTTAAAGAAGTTTAACTTATCGAAGAATTCGGTTTAAAATAGAACGAAATGGAGAAATAGGATTCATATAGCCGACCCTAACATGATTGGGATAAGACTTTGATGATGATGATGAATATAAATATATGATTGATCCTTCCTTTAGATCAAGTAACAAGGAGAGGAATTATACAAGTTTTTTCATGCATCAATAGGAAAAACATGAGTCCCACAATCCACAATAGGACAAGCATCTCTATCCAGTGAGGAAGAAACAACTGCTTAGGCAACTTCCCCATATGGATAATTCACTTTTAAAAGTAGATTGAATTAAAGGATTACTTAAAAAAAAAAACAAAAGAAGAAGAGGGGTTTTATCAAAAAGTATAAAATTTCAAAAATTACCAAAAAACACAAAAAGTTATTTTCTCATCCCACTAAAAGACAAAAGGACTTCTTCTCTTTATTCTAGAAAAAGTTTAAAAAGTTTCTCACATGCTACATAATGATAAAAAGTCAAGAAGATAGATTTTGTAATTTTGTTCTTCTTAATAAGATCCCCCTTCTTTTATTGTCTCTTAAAGTGACTTTCACTTTTCTTTTACAAGTAAATTACCCAAATAGGGGAAAATAAATTACTATAGAAAAGTAGATGATGTTTAGTACCCCTTATTCTATGAAAGATGTTATACAAACATGCCTTGGGGTCCATTTGGTAGCAAGAATTTGAGAAAATCTTTTGGTAAAAATGCATGGTCAGAACTATTGTCATAATTTGGATTTAATGAGCAAAGCTTCTGTTTAGCTTTCCAAATGTAGTAATCAAAATTATCAAATTAACAGAGACAGTTAAATTATATAAACAAATGATGAGGCCCATCAAATCAACCCTTTGGATATCATGCATAGATCTATTGTGAAATAATATGCAAATAAGATCTTTTTGTATGTTATTTAGATTTTTCCCCCCTTTACTGTAACAGAAGCCAAACATCCAAAACACTGATCAACAATTCCATATATGCACAGGGATTTAAGAAGAGGGATATTCCAACATTCGTGAGAACCTAATGAGGGCATGAGATTCATCTAACATAGATTTTAAATCATCAGGTATTATCAATGCATGAAAGATGTTAACCGTATAATATCTGAATAGAAAGTCTATAAGAAGCGAGGATACACGAAGGATCAACCAGGGCTCGCTCTCTCTTATTTGAAAATCTCAACAAAACCGACAATTAAAGCAAGTAGGCATGCATGCATGATTCCTTCTTTGAATCCTTTTAAATTTAATCATACACGATTCAGTGAAAGTTTTGTTAGGAATCGTACCTCAGAAATTATTGTAAATACAGTAACAACCCAATTGAACCTTTTGTCTTTGTTGTTTTAGTAACTCCTTGGGCAGAGTTCCACCAAGTTACACTTAATAAATCTAATTGTCTTTGATACAACTGATGGTAATTGTAAGTCCTCCATTCAGCCCAATGACCATAAGAACTACAATCATTTAGAATGTGCAAATATAGAAGTTTTGGGATAGGACAGTACGGGCTATTAGGTGTTTGTTAACTATCATGATAGAAGAATTATGGTACTAACAAAAGAAGGAACCACGTCAATCAAACAAGCATCATGAACTAAATTTACTAAACCATTTTGATTGAATGTATGGATAAGAACCGAAAAGGATTCATCATAATCATAACATGATTGGCTATGAAGCAGTAGATAACAATTGTAGGTTTTGTCTTTATTTTAATTCAACTTGATATATATATATATACTTATACTTCCACAAGGGATTCAACTTGTAGAGGTTTTGCACGAATCCGAATCTTGCTTTGGGACCAAAGGCCTGCAAAGGTTATCCAAGACCTTAATCCTGCGGCGGCATGATTTAGTCCTTAGCTTAAGGCTGTCTCCAGTTGATTAATTGGATTCAGGATTCATTCATACAATGCCAAACATCACATCGCACCACCTCGTATTCCAGCCAACTATACAAAACCAAGTTCGAAGGATATGCACAAAACCAAGGCTTTGATTGTATCAATTCTCTACACCACCAATGAAATGACCCAAAAAAGTTCAACTAACAAACCGTAAGAGACTCCCATAACTATAATAATACAACCCAAAGTCACTGTAAACTATATTTTCCGTGTGATTAGCAGAATTTTATCAAACATGGCCGGCTAAAACTATGACAACGATTATATTTATGATGATGAAAAGTTCCCAGTGATTGAAATTACCTCGCGGCGAGAGAGCTCGGCCGTCCAAGTGGCCCCCCCTGTACAACACAATTGGAATCACAACCATGGAGTCATATAGTTTCAAGTCACGTTACCTATAAAAATAATTTGGAGCCAAGTCCTCTCATCATGCTTTTTTCTGCATGAATCAATTCTTCGTTGCACAAACCCCGGCCATCCCACAATAAAGCTTCCCAAATGCCAATTACATTCATCAAGGTTTCAACTACCTTGGAATACTTTGTTCCTTCACTTTATTGAGATAACACAAAGCTTTCTCAAACAATCCAGCCCACACCCATCTTGTGGATACAATGTGAGCCCATCTCAAAACATAAGTTACAATGCATTCTCTTCACAGTCCACAAGTTAAAAATACCCATCATGGTGTAGGTGCAGCTGTAAAAGGATGGTAACCTCAAAATAGAAGGGCTTCAAAAGGATGCAAAGACATCAAGCGAGACAAATACAATCAAGTGAAAGATGGATAAAATGAAACAAATATCATAGAAAACACATCCTCGTTTACATAGCCAAGCAAGCTAATAAACTCGAATTAACACTGAATACTAATACTAACACCAAGGTAGCTTTGCTATATACATCCAACACCAAAAAATTTGGAAAAAACAAGAACCCATTTTAGCCTAACAAGGGATCTCAAAGACATTATCCAAAGTCTCCATACCCTACCTCGAAACAATTTCAAAGAAAAAAAAATAAAGAAATATAAGAAGAAGAACTTGCCGCAGAAGAGGACTGACGTGGGAGCCGATTGCTGATGTTGCACGGTAACAAAAGCTCACCTGAGCATGGATGCCGATGTTATACCGTGAGCAAAGATGCTTAATTAACTTAACAATGTGGCAAGGATGGAGAAGTGAAGATGAAGATATTTTGCCTTAAGCTCCTAACGATATCGTATGATCAAAGCCCTTAAAATGAAAGTAGACGTATTTATATTTTTACAGAGAACAAACTCCAAATTCAATTTTTATTCATCTATTTCTTAATCAACTTATTTAATTAGGGTTTATGCCTACTTTTTTTGGTAAAAAGTCCTAAATTTTATATTAATTTGAGCTTTGCCAGTCAAATTAACTATTTTACGAAAATCATAATAGTGAATAAGAAACTTTATAATGATTACATTTTTCATTAAACTATCAATCTAACCATTGAACAAACTTGAATTGGTGTAAATTTTGATGGATTTCTCAATGTCTATTACAAATGCTTCAAATTTTAATAGGTGTGTCCCACTATAGAGCCTCACTCTTAGGTAAGATCCGGATTCAAGGCCCTTTGCCCCACAGGCCCATTGTAATAATAATAATAATAATAAATAGTGAAACATGTGTCACGTGTGACATTCAAAATTCGTAGGTAAATTCCTATCCGTTCATCAGCAGACATTGCGGCCCCCACTTGATGAACGGTCCTCCTGCATTTCTCCTCACTCATCTTCTATGTTCTCACACTCGGTAGGGTTTAAGAAACGAAGCAGAAGAAGTTGTAGACATAGAAACGAGCTTGCAGATTCGTTTCCATCCATCGATCGACAGAGAGAGATGACGGAAGAAGACGCTGCGGAGAAGGAGAAGAGATTTCAACAGATCATGGAAAAGCTTTTCCATGCCTCAGATCGATCCCCCTCCAGGTCTGCTTTCATCTCATTCCCACCATCTTTCGATTTTCCTCTCTATCAATTCGATCCTCGGAATCTGCTTTCCCTGCATTCAATTTACCTGTAAATCGAATCAGTCATCAACAAGTGGATCGATTTTGGAAAACATCATTCATTTCCAAGAACTGGATTCAAAAACATTGATTGATTGCATTCTTTTTTTATTAGGAATTCAGGATTTTGTTTGATTCTATTGTGGGGTTCCTTAGTATGCAATGAATTTTTGTGTTTTGGACTGAATTCTAATGACCCAATGATGTAGTCATTGTATCTTTTGCTCCTTTTGCTCCCCACTTGAATAATAATCTATTGGGTTCTTCTTAGGGTTTGTTTCTAAGTTTTAATGATTAAGGAAAGATTATTGTTTTGGTTTACAATGGATTAATGCAGCTAAGGAGTGGGGTATTGGTGCTTTTCACTTTTCTAATTGAAATTTATGGACTTGTGCTTTGTTCTTTGTTTTGGGTTTTGGTTATTTTGTTAACGGCGTGTTTCTTTCATTTTTGATCTCTTGATAAAGTTCTGCTGGAGTGGAATTGGGTAGAAAACGTTTGAAATCGATTCCGACGTCGAGGCCGGAGCTGAGTTTGAGAGGGGATATTGTTGAAGAGAATAGCTTGAGTCGTTCTCTGGTTCAGGTTGGGTCTCAGGCGCCACTGTGCAGACCGTGGGATCGAGGGGACCTCATGAGGCGATTGGCGACCTTCAAGTCCATGACATGGTTTGGGAAGCCCAAGGTTTGGTTCTTGTTTCAATTCTTTTGATGGGGGTTTAGAACCCACAGTTGTTTCAAACGGATCAAATTGGTACATCATTCAATGGTGATGATTTATGATTTCTGTCTCAAGATTCTATTCAATTTCTAGAGAAGTGATTCTTATTGCTGTTCTATTTGAAAAATAAATAAATAACCATCAAAGGAACAGTTACACTAAAGGTGAAAATGGCTATTGTTTTGTGATTGATGTCTGATAGTGGTATTTTAGTTAGTTTCAGGTTATTGCTTGGATGGTAATGGAATCCAGTTGGGATGACATGTGAAAACCTTCTTTTGCTAGGCTTATTTACTGGAGCAACCAGTATAATTATTTACTACATAAAAGTTTTTGTAATCTTGCCAATGGACTATGGGATGATTGATTTGTTCGAAATTGTTGTTGAATAATTAGGTGTTGTCTACTTTGTTTTTTTTTTTTTCAAATTTTATGGTTTATAAAGAGATATGGGAGCTTGTGAGTGATGCAGTTGCCAATCTTAGAGGTGGGGTTGCACATCCATTCAACAAGGGTTCCACATGAGAAAAATTTATAAAAATAGGTTTTAGTCTTTTTTATAATATGAGGATATTATTATTTTGAGAAGGCCATGTATCATGTGTTAAAATCTGTTGGATTAGCAGAAAAATTAGGTGCAAGCAAGTTTTATACTGTAACAATCAACTTTGATGAATAGATTTAGTGAATTGTATTTTTTTGTGAAAAATGTGGAAGTTTCTCCTTGTTTATCATGGATGGTGTCACTGTCATGTCATCTCCATTGAGGTGTGAAGTCATGAATATTATCTGACCAAAGAATATATGAGTGAATCCTAGGCCGCCTTCTTGCATTAGGAAAACTACATCTAGGCTTAGTGAGACAGTTTCACTTGGTCAAGCCCCTTAAACTTGGTAATCATTGAGCTGCCTGTCATGAGGAAGATTTGGCTTTTTAATGCTTGCTTCCCTTTGCTAGAATGTTCTTTAACTGACTCAAAAGGATTGCCGTGGAAGGATTCCCTTTAAGGATCATGATCAGCTTTTGTAAATCTTTCTCCCTTCTCCCCTCCCTATAAATGCAACAAAATTAGTTCAAGTTTCTTGCTTTCTTGCTCTTTTGTGAAAACAGTTTTTTTGTCCTAGCTGTTTTTGTTGAATCTAACTGTTTGACAGTAATTTCTTTTCTTTGCTTCTTTCAATTAGGCAGTTGGTCCTATAAACTGTGCTTGCAGAGGTTGGGTAAATGTAGAGATGGACATTATATCTTGTGAGGCTTGTGGAGCACGCCTTCTCTTCTCCACTCCTTCATCCTGGACACAACAGCAAGGTATACTGTGTTATTTTGCTGTACAGGCATATTAATGTATCATCAAGTATTGTTTTGGCTAACTAAATTAAACTGAGATAATTGCTTCTAATGTTGGTTTTTCGATGATCTCAGTTGAAAAGGCCGCAGCAGTATTCAGCCTAAAGCTAGATTCAGGACATAAACTACTTTGTCCATGGATCAATAATGTATGTGATGAAAGACTGGCTCTGTTCCCACCAACTCCTCCTAAGACTTTAGCGGAGGGTTATAGGGAACGCTGTTGTGCCCTTCTGCGACTTTTAGCTCTTCCTGTAATTTCATCTTCGGCTATTGATTATATGAAGAGCCCTCAACTAGAGAAATTTCTAGCACAATCTTCTCATTTACCAGAAATCCCAAGTGAGATCATACAGCCTAGCACTTCTTCTGGAAGTAAGAACCTGAGTAATGAGCCTGAATCCAGTTCAGCTAATTCATACTATCAGGTTTGGCACTCATATGCTAAGAAGAGCTATATATTTGTCATGGTTTTTTTTTCGTACTGGCTTTTTCTGTTTAGTTTTAGTTAACACGTTATTACTAAGTATGACAGTTTCAGTCAAAGAAACTGCAATTTTGCATTCTATTGGACTGGTTGAAAACTTATGCTATTAATCTAAGAAGCATGGACACGCCAATAGGGTCCTCGTGTCCATGTCCAACGTGGACACGTCTCGGACATGGCCGAATATGTATCCAACATGCTAAAAAACGTTTCTTGTTCTTTTATTTTAATTTTTTAATTCAGACACGGCTGGGACACGACAGGGCATTAATTTGAATTTTAAAATATTTCGAGGTCAAAATATAATAAAAAGGGGGTCAAAGTATAATTATCGGTGGCCAATGTTCAAGACCAGCAACAAAATTTTTATAATAACGATGACTACCTGTAAAATTGGGGTGGAT